>CM070773.1:110976325-111576325 GCA_036346955.1 Dipus sagitta
ACTCACATAAGGCCACACATGCACACAAAGTGGTGCGCACGTCTAGAGTTTGACTGCAGTGGCTAGAGGCCCTGGCATGCCAGTTCTCTCTCTCTCTCCCTCTGAATTAAAAAAAAAAAAAAAAGACAGCCAAGCGTAGTGGCACACACCTTTAATCCCAGTACTGGGTAGGCAGAGGTAGGAGGACTGCCATGAGTTCGAGGCCACCATGAAACTACAATAGTGAATTCCAGGTCAGCCTGGGCTACAGAGAGACCCTACCTCAAAAAACCAACTCCCCCCCAAAACAAAGAGACAAAAAAAATCTTTTTAGGAGTCAGCCACTAAAGTTAGGAGGTCTTCCTGTGAAATAGTCCAGACATTCAAGCCCCCATTGGGTAGTTTGTATAGACACTGGTTCTCTATGGCTGCAAGCCAACTTGTCAACAGTAAGGAGACTGAATTGGGCAGGGCCTGCCTACGTCTGCTGGGAGCTTCCTTACTTCCCTAAACACTTAGACATTCTGGATCCATCCAGTCTTCTAGGTGCTGCTCCTTTTTCTTTCTGTCTTGTTTTTCTTTTTTGTTTTGTGTTTTTATTTTGAGGTAGGATCTCACTCTGGCCCAGACTGACCTGGAATTCACTATGTAATCTCAGGGTGGCCTCGAACTCATGGCAATCCTCCTATCTCTACCTCCCAAGTGCTGGGATTAAAGGTGCACACCGTCATGTCCTGCCATTTTTTAAAATTTTATTATTTATTAGAGAGAGAATGGGCCAGGACCTCCAACCACTGCAAATGAACTCCAAATGCATGTGCCACCTTGTGCATCTGACTTACATGGGTCCTTTGGCTTTGCAGGCAAGTGCCTGAACCACTAAACCATCTCTCCGAAGACCTCAGATAGAATTTTTGAAAGCAGAATTCAGATATGACTATTTTGTTTTGAGGATGTCTCTTGCTACAATGCCCAGGATTATTTCAAACTCCTGAGAACAATAGGTCTTTCTGGTGTGGTAGTGCACACTATTAATCCCAGCGCTTGGGAGGCTGAGGTAGGAAGATTGCTGTGAGTTTAAGGCCAGCCTAAGACTACATAGTGAATTCCAGGTAGCCTGGACTAGAGCAAGACCCTACCCCCCAAAAAATTCAAGCATCATCTAGTTTTCCCTAATCCATTTATAAGGAGATGTGGCCAAGGTTGCAATCTCTGGACACTCTTACTTGGTATCTTTAGGCCATGACTGTCTCCAGCTGTCCAACCAGAAACTAATTCTCCACTCTCAACATGTCCATAGGTGAATTCAACCTTTCTCTCCACACCTCTCCTTAGATGTCTTGGTTCTCCCCCTATCGTCCCCCTCTGGAGGAATAACACCTCCATCTCTCAGTCACCTCCAAAAAGTCCTATAATACCACTTCTTAGCCAGGCATGAAGGCTCATTCCTATAATGCCAGCACTTGGAAAGTTGAAGAAGGATTACTGTGATTAAAAAAAAAAAAAACAGGCCCAGAAAGCCAAACATCGCATGTTCTCTCTCACATGTGGATCCCAGCTACAAATGATTGGACTTCTGTGTAAGTAGGAAGAAAACTCAGTTGCAGAGGCCAGTAAGATAGAAAAGAGATATAAAGGGAATAGAAAGGGAGGGAGGGGGTACTTAATAAGATGGTATTGTATATATGTAAGTAGAAGAACAGATTAATGGGGGTGAAAAGGCCTAAGTGAGGTCAGAGGAAGAGATTGAGTAAGGAAAGGTGGAGGGAGGGCTAATCAAAATCTAAGAGGATATAAATAAGTCATATGGAAACCTACTTTTTTTTTTTTTTTTTTTTTTTGATAATGGAACACACAGGAGCCATAGATTGTTACTAGAAAATTTTCACTGCCAGGAATGGGATACCTTCCAGTGAGTTGTTGGCCAGGGAGGTCCCTGATGCCCCCAAAACTTTACAGGCCATTGCCGAGGCCCTTGGTTTCCCACCAGGAATAGATGGAAAGACACTATTGCTGAAGACTCCACATACTTGGGCTGCAAGGCCACTGAGAAATCCTACTGGAGCTGAGCTGAAAACCTCCTCCATGTAGATCAGCTGATAGAAAGCTCTAAAAAGGCATGCTGCATGCAGTTCAATGGGAGAGAGAGAAATCACCAGTGAAGATACTCAACAGTGGACACTGCAAGCCTTATATTTGGCCAGACAGGCCAAATGAGCCAACAGGTACAATAGTGACATGTCTGTTATGGGGGAAACCAACTGCCTTCCAATTGGACTGGAGGCTGGCTCCATGGGAGGGAATACATTCCTGATACTGAAAACTTAAAACAGGGGTAGTCATGAGCCCTTGGGATGTAACATCTGCTGCTGTCTGGCTAAATGTATATACTATGCTCACTAAACTGCCCAGTAAGTACCTCTCTTAAAGTTCATACACATATATTAATGCAACTCTCACTTTTGGTTAGAGAAGCTTCTCTTTTCAGATGGCAGTGACCTTGGGATGACTCAGAAGGCACCATGGTGCTGAGAAGTGACAGAGGAGTACTCAGCTATGAAATATCTCAGTCACACCATTTATGGTTCAGGGTCCATTGTGGAAGAGGTAGCAGAAAGAATGTAAGAGCCAAAGGAAGGGTAGGACTCCTTACAACATGCTCGTCCAGACACAAAATGGCCTGGATATCCATGACCTCACAGTGGCTGACACTACCTACACATGACCATCATAATAGGAAGAAAAGATCATGACATCAAAATAAAAGAGAGACTGATTGAGAGTGGAGTTTAAAAGGGGAAAGTGCGGGGGAGGAAGGGAATTACCATGGAATATTGTTTATAATTATGGAAATTGTCAATAAAAATAATACATAAAAATAAAAATAAAAAAATTAATATAGGTGCTTTACTGAAAAGAAAGAAAGAAAAGAAAAGAAAGAAAGAAAAGAGAAGAAAAGGAAAGGTCTGGGGATGGTGATAAACACCTTTTTTTTTTTTTTTTTTGGTTTTTCGAGGTAGGGTCTCACTTTAGCTCAGGCTGACCTGGAATTCTCTATGTAGTCTCAGGGTAGCCTCGAACTCACGGTGATCCTCCTACCTCTGCCTCCCCAGTGCTGGGATTAAAGGCGTGCACCACCACGCCCGGCAATAAACACCTTTAATCCCAGCACTGGGGAGGCAGAGGTAGGAGGATCATCCTGAGTTTGAGGCTACTCTGAGACTACATAATGAATTCCAGGTCAGCCTGGGTCAGAGGCAGACCCTGTCTCAGAAAAAATGTTTTTTTTTAATTTACACATGTGGGGATGTGCACCAGGGTGGTGTCATGCCACTGCAAATAAATGCTAGATGTTTGTGTCACTTTTTTTTGGGGGGGGGGTCTGGCTCTAGCCCAGGCTGACCTAGAATTCACTATGTAGTCTCAGTTTGGCCTTGAACTCATAGTGATCCCTCTACCTCTGCCTCCCAAGGTCTGGGATGATTAAAGGTATGTGACACCATGCCTGGCTGTTTGTGCCACTGTTTATGTCTGGTTTATGTGTGTGGCTTGGAAATTGAACATGGAGCAGCAGGCTTTGAAAGCAAGCACCTTTAACTACTGAAACATCTCTCCAGCCCCATTACTGTTACTTTAAAAAAAAAATCATTTATTTGATAGAAAGAGGCAGACAGGGAGAGAGAGAGAGAGAATGGGCATGCCAGGGCCTTCAGCCACTGCAAACAAACTCCAGACACATGCACCACGTTGTGCATCTGGCTTACATGGGTCCTGGGGAATCAAACTTGGGGCCTTTGGCTTTGCAGGCAAATGCCTTAACCACTAAGCCATTCCTCCCACCCCTTTTTCTCTTTCTTCTTCTTTCTTTTTTTTTCAAGGCAGGGTCTCATTCTAGCTCAGGCTGACCTGAAATTCACTATGTAGTCTCAGGGTGGCCTCAAACTCTCGGTGATCCTCCTACCTCTGCCTCCCAAGTGCTGGGATTAAAGAGATGCGCCACCAAGCCTGGCTCTTGACTTTGATTTTTTTTTTTCTCCAGGTACTAAACATTTTATTAGCTTTATAAGATCACGATTGGCCTTTGTGGAGTCTTACAAGGTGGTTTGGTTGAGCCCTAGGAAAGACAGACACAAGTCATTTTTTTTTTTTAAACCCGGGCTTCTTGAATGCCAGGCAAGCACTCTACCAACTGAGCCACACCCCTAGACTGCTTCTCCTCCATTCTTTTTATTTATTTATTTATTTATTTATTTATTTATTTATTTGAGAGCGACAGACAGATAGAGAGAAAGAGGCAGATAGAGAGGGAATGGGTGCGCCAGGGCCTCCAGCCACTGTGAACGAACTCCAGATGCGTGCATCTGGCTTACGTGGGTCCTGGGGAATCGAGCCTCAAAATGGGGTCCTTAGGCTTCACAGGCAAGCGCTTAACCGCTAAGCCATCTCTCCAGCCCAGACACAAGTCATTAACCTCATGCTGTAGGTTCAGAGCTGATTGGGAGACCTAGCTGGCTTTATGTTTTATCTGTTTTATTTTTATTTTTTTAATTGACAACCTCCATAATTGTAGTCAGTAACCCAAGGTAATTCCCTCCCTCCCCCACTTTCCCCTTTGAAACTCCACTCTCCATCATACCCCTTTCCCCCTCTTAATCAGTCTCTCTTTTATTTTGATGTCATGATCTTTTCCTCCTCTTACGATGGACTTGTATAGGTAGTGTTAGGCACTGTGAGGTCATGGATAGCCAAGCCATTCTGTGTCTGGAGAAGCACGTTGTAGGGAGTCCTACCCTTCCTTTGGCTCTTACATTCTTTCTGCCACCTCTTCCACAATGGATCCTGAGCCTTGGAAGATGTGGTAGATATGACTGTGACTTAAAAACAATTATTTTTATTTATTTGAGAGGATGAAGACGCAAACAGAGAGAGAGAATGGGCATGCCAGGGCTTCTAGCCATTGCAAGCAAAATCCAGATGTATGCACCACCTTATGCAACTGTGCATCTGGCTAATGTGGGTACTAGGGAATTGAACCTTGGTCCTTAGGCTTTGTAGGCAAGTGATTTAATCACTAATCCATCTCTCCAACCTTTTAAAAAATATTTTTTTAGGGCTGGAGAGATGGCTTAGCGGTTAAGGCATTTGCCTGCAAAGCCATAGGATCCCAGCTTGATTCTCCAGGACCCATGTAAGCCAGATGCACAAGGGGCACAGGCATCTGGAGTTCATTTGCAGTGGCTACAGGCCCTGGCATGCCCATTTTCTCTCTCTGTCTCTCAAATAAATAAATAAATAAAAATATATTTTTCTATTTTTATTTAGTTAGTTGAGAGAGAGGAAGAGACAGATAGAGAGAGAGCCATTACTGTGATTTTGAAGCCAGCCCAAGCTATGCAATCAATTCCATACCAGCCTGGGATACAATATAAGACTCTTTCTCAAAATACAAACATTTGAGGGCTGGAGAGATGGTTTAGTGGTTAAGGAACTTGCTGGCAAAGCCAAGGGACCCAGATTCAACTCCCCAGTACCCACAAAAAGTCAGATGCAGCTGACAGAAAGCTGGAAGAAGCCATTCTACATGTAGTTCAATGGGAGAAAGAGATACCACCAGTGAAGATACTCAACAGTGGACACTGCAAGCCTTATAATTGGCCAGCCAGGCCAAATGAGCCAACAGGTGCAATAGTGGCATGTCTATCATGGTGGAAACCAACTGCCCTCCAATTGGACTGGAGGCCCACTCGATGAGAGGGAATATATCCCTGAAACTGAAAACTTAAAACAGGGGTAGTCATGAGCACTAGGGTATAACATCTGCTGATGTCTGGATAAATGTATATACTATGCTTATCAAACTGCCCAGTAAGCATTTCTCTTAATATTCATACCCTTATATTAAAGCTACTCTCACTTTGGGTAGAGAAACTTTTCTTTTCAGATGGCAGTGACCTTGGGACGACTCAGAAAGTATCATAGTGCTGGAAAGAAGTGACTGGAGTACTGAGTAACATCTCGATCACACCTTCCAAGGCTCAGGGTCTGATGCGGAAGAGGTGGCGGAAAGAATGTAAGAGCCAAAGGAAGGGTAGGACTCCTTACAACGTCCTCCCTCCAGACATAAAATGGCCTGGATATCCATGACCTCATAGTGCCTGACACTACCTGCACAAGACCATCATAACAGGAGGAAAAGATCATGACATCAAAATAAAAGAGAAACTGATTGAGAGGGGGAGGGGATATGATGGAGAGTGGAGTTGCAAAGGGGAAAGTGGGGGGAGGGAGGGTATTACCATGGGATATTTTTTATAATCATGAAAAATGTTAATAAAAATTGAGAAAAAAAAAAGCTAGATGCACAAGATGGCACATGCATCTGGAATTCACTTGCAGTGGCTGGGGTCCTGGCATGCCCATTCTGTCTCTCTCTCTCTCTTCTCTCTCTTTCTCTCTCTCTCTGTCTCTCCTCTTTCTCTCCCTCATAAATAAATAAATAAATAAATAAATAAATAAATAAAAACATTTTCTGGCCAGGTATGGTGGCCTCCTGGGTGCTGGGATTAAAGGTGTGCACCACCATGCCTGGCCTTTCTCTTCTTTCTTTCTTTTTTTTTGGGGGGGTGGGTGGGTCGATACACTATGTAGTCTCAGGATGGCCTTGAACTCATGGCAATCCTTCTACCTCTGCCTCCCGAGAGCTGGGATTAAAGGCATGCAACACCACACCCAGTTCTTTGTTTCTTTTTAAAATATTGTTTTATTTTCAAACAGAGAGATATAGACAGAAGAGAGAGAAAGAGAGGGAAAGAGAGAGAGAGAGAAAAAAAATATATATATATGGTTGTCTCAAGGCCTCTAGCCACTGCAAACAAACTTCTGATGCATGTGCCACTTTCTGCATATGGTTTAAATGGATACTGGGGAATGGAACCCAGTACTTTAGGCTTTGCAGGAAAGTGCCTTAACCAGTGAGCAAACTCTCCAGCCCCCCGGCTCTTCTTTGTTCTTTTCTTTCTTCACCTTTCTCCCTTTCTTTCTTTCCAATGGTGAAGATCAAACTCAGAGCCTTGTACATGCTAGGCAAACCCTCTATCACTCAGTCATTTCCCCAGACCTACACTGGCCTTGTCAATATTCTTCCAATCTACATAGATTCCATGATCTTTGCACGAAGTTTTCCCATGCCCAGCACACTCTTCCTCCAAGTCTTCAGCTGCCTCCTCCCATGCCCTAGGCCTTTCCAGTTCCGTCTCAAATTGCTTTCTCCCCCTGGACACTCTGCCCCACCTATATCTGCTTTAATGTCCTTACCCCTACCTGACACATCTCCCTCCTTTCTGTACCAGTCCCCTCCACAATATATAACCTGCAATGAAATCTCCATGACAGGTAGGGCCAGTTCTGTATTAGACACACAGGACACCTGGAGCTGGCCTGGAATACTGCCTGATACATGAAGAGAGAATATTCCAAATGACTTCTGTTTTAAGAACTGCCTGCACTTTTGTTTTTGCCTCCCCACCCCCACAGCTTGCATCCCTTCTGCATTACCCACATCTTCAAAAACCAGAAACCACTAACAGATGGGGAGTGAATCACAAAAGGAGGCTGAGAGAAAAAGGGAGGAAGTTCAGTGCCAGTAGGCGAAAAAAAAAAAAAAAAAAAAAAAAAAACCTGAGATGGTTCCAGATGGAGACAGGTGAGTCAGTCACTATCTCCCCCATCCCAGCCCCAACCTCCCCTACAGTCCAGCACCAGAACCAAAGCAAAAAGGCTGGATTCTGGTTTGGTTTAGGAATCAGAATAAGACTGAAGTCCTTGTGGCTGTGTCCTTAAATGAGACTGCCTGTTTCAGTATCTTTTTTTTTTTACGGGGGGGAGGGTTCTTTTTGAGACATGGTCTCACTCTAGCCCAGGTTGACCTGAAACTGACTCCTCAAACTCACAGTGATCCTCATACCTCTGCCTTTCTGCCTCCCAAGTGTTGGAATTAAAGGTGTGTGCCACCACACCCAGCTTAAAAAGATATTTTTAAAAATATTGTTATTTATTTATATATTTTGAGAGAGAGGGAGAAAAGAAAAAGGCAGATAGAAAGAGAGAATGAGCACATCATGGCCTCTAGCCCCTGCAAACAAACTCCAGAAGCATGAGCCACCTTACGTGGGTACTGGGGGATTGAACCTGGGTCCTTGGGCTTTGCAGGTAAGTGCCTTAACCAATAAGCCATCTTTGCAGCCCTTCTTTTTTTTCTCCAAATTTTTGTTAACAACATCCATGATTATAAAAAATACCCCATGGTAATACCCTTCCTCCCCCTACTTTCCCCTTTGAGACTCCATTCTCCATCATATCCCCTCCCCATCTCAATCAGTCTCTCTTTTACTTTTGATGTCATGATCTTTTCCTCTTCTTATGATGATCTTGTGCAGGTAGTGTCAGGCACTGTGAGGATATCCAGGCCATTTTGTGTCCGGGGGGTGCACATTGTATGGAGTCCTACCCTTCCTTTGGCTCTTACATCCTTTCTGCCACCTCTTCTCCATTAAACCCTGAGCCTTGGAAGGTTGATAGAGATATTGCAGTACTGAGCACTGCGGTCACTTCTTTCCAGCACCATGATACCTTCTGAGTCGTCCCAAGGTCACTGCCATCTGAAAAGAGAAGATTCTCTACCAAAAGTGAGAGTAGCATTAATATAAAGGTATGAACATTAACAGAAGTGCTAACTGGGCAGTTTGATAAGCATAGTATATACATTTAGCCAGACAACAGCAGACGTTACACCCCTAGGGCTCATGACTACCCCTGTTTTAAGTTTTCAGTATCAGGGATGTATTCCCTCCCATGGAGCGGGCCTCCAGTCCAATTAGAGGGCAGTTGGTTTCCATCATGATAGACATGCCACTATTGCACCCATTGGCTCATTTGGCCTGGCTGGCCCAATATAAGGCTTGCAGTGTCCACTGTTGAGTATATTCACTGGTGATTTCTCTTTCTCCCATTGAACTGCATGCAGCATGGTTTTTTCCAGCTTTCTGTCAGCTGGTCTACATGGAGGAGGTTATCAGCTCAGTTCCAGCAGGATTTCTCAGTAGCCTTGCAGGCCAAGTATGTGGAGTCTTCAGCAATAGGGTCTTACCATCTGTTCCTGGTGGGAAACCAAGGGCCTCGGCAATGGCCTATAATGTTTTGGGTGCATCAGGGACCTCCCTGGCCAACAACTCACTGGAAGGTATCTCATCCCTGGCACTGAAAATTTTCTAGCAACAATCTATGGCTCCTGAGTGTTCCATTGTCCAAAAACGTAGGATTTCATATGATTTGTTTATATCCTCTTAGATTTTAATTAGCCCTCCCTCCACCTTTCCTTTATTTGATCTCTTCCCCTGACCTCACTATGGGCCTTTTCACCCCCATTAATCTATTCTTCTACTTACATATATACAATACCAAGCTATTAAGTACTCCCCTCCCTTCCTTTCTCTTCCCTTTATATCTCTTTTCTAGCTTACTGGCCTCTGCTACTGAGTTTTTTTCCTTCTCACACAGAAGCCCAATCATCTGTAGCTAGGATCTATATATGAGAGAAAACATGTGGCGCTTGGCTATCTGGGCCTGGGTTACCTCACTTAGTATAATCCTTTCCAGATCTATCCATTTTCCTGCAAATTTCATAACTTCATTTTTCTTTACCACTGAGTAGAACTCCATTGTATAAATGTGCCACATCTTCATTATCCACTCATCAGTTGAGGGACATCTAGGCTGGTTCCATTTCCCAGCTATTGTAGAGCTACAGCCCTTCTTTTTGAGATGAGGAGAAGGTTCAGCTGAGGAGATGGTTCAACAGTTAAGGGTGCTTACTTACAAAGAATGCTGACCTTGGTTCAGTTTCCTAGTACCAACCTAAAGCCAGATGTACAAAGTGGTACATTTGCAGCAGCAAAAGGCCCTTGCACACCCATGCTTTTTCTTTCTATCTCACAAGTAAATGAATAAGAATATTTTTTTCTTTTATTTATTTTGAAAAAGAGAGAGAAAAGCCGGGCGTGGTGGCGCACGCCTTTAATCCCAGCACTCGGGAGGCAGAGGTAGGAGGATCGCTGTGAGTTCGAGGCCACCCTGAGATTCCATAGTGAATTCCAGGTCAGCCTGGGCTAGAGTGAGACCCTCCCTCAAAAAAGCCAAAAAAAAAAAAAAAAAAAAAAAAAAAGAGGCAGAGAGAGAGAGAGAAAACTGGGCACACCAAGGCCTTGTGCTGCTGCAAAAGAACTCCAGATGTGTAAGCCCTTTTGTGTGCATGTGTGTCACTGTGCAGCTGGCTTACAAGGAACCTGGAGATCCGAACATGAGTTCTTAGGCTTCACAGCCAAGCACCTTAACCACAGCCATCTCTCCAGATTTGGGGGGAAAATATGTATATATATATCTACACACACACACACACACACACACACACAGGTTTTTCGAGGTAGGGACTTGCTCTAGCTCAGGCTGACCTGGAATTCACTCTGTCCTCAAAATATCTTTTGAGCCATACGTGGTGGCGCATGCCTTTAATCCCAGCACTTGGGAGGCAGAGGTAAGAGGATCACCATGAGTTCAAGGCCACCCTGAGACTACAGAGTGAATTCCAGGTCAGCCTGGGCCAGAGTGAGACCCCACCTTGAAAAAAAAAAAAAAAACCAAACAAACTTTTTTTAGAAGCTGGGCATGACAGTGCACGCCTTTAATCCCAGCACTGAGGAGGCAAAGGTAGGAGGATCACCATGAGTTTGAGGCCAAACTGAGACTACATAGTGAATTCCAGGTCAGCCTGAGCTACAGTGAGACCCTCACTCTGTTCTACTTCCTCAATTGCTTTTCTTTTTTCAAGGTGGGTCTCACTGTAGCCCAGGCTGACCTGGAATTCACTATGTAGTCTTAAACTCATGGTGATCCACCTTCCTTTGCCTAATGAATGCTGGGATTAAAGGCATATGCTACCACACCTGACAGTTGGTTATAAAATAGTTTTTTTTGACAGTTGTCCAAAAAAAAAAATGTCTTTTTAGGGCTAGTGAGATGGCTTAGCGGCTAAAGCGCTTACCTGCGAAGTCTAAGGACCCAGGTTCAATTCCCCAGTACCCACGTTAGCCAGATGCACAAGGCAGCTCAGGCATCTGGAGTTCATTTGCTGTGGCTAGAGGCTCTGGCACACCCATTCTGTCTCTCTCTCTCCTTGGAAATCAATAAAATATTAAAAAAAAAAAAAAAAAGAGCTAGGCATGGTGGTGCATGCCTTTAATCCCAGTACTCAGGAGCAGAGGTAGGAGGATCACCATGAGTTGGAGTTACCCTGAGACTACATAATGAATTCCAGGTCAACCTGGATTAGAGTGAAACCCTACCTTGGAAAAAAAAAAAAAATTCCAGGGCAGGAAAGATGGCTTAGTGGTTAAATCACCTCCTGGCAAAGCCAAAAAAGGACCTGGGTTCTATTTCCCAATACTCACATAAAGCCAGATCCATATGGTGGCGCATGCATCTGAAGTTTGTTTGCAGTGACTAAGGGGCCCTGGCCCACCCATTCTCTGTCCATCTATCTGCCCCTCTCTCTCCCTTCCTCAAGTAAATAAAGAATTCCAGTTGGCATTACTGTGAATACTCTGCTGGCACTTACCACTTGCCCACGTTACAGAACTTGGTGTCAAGACAGTGCTTCCTCCACTGTCCCTGGGACCTTAGTTAAGACCCTTTCAGACTTGTGCAGCAAGCACTCTTACCCACTGAGCTATCCACACAGCTCCTGTTCTCATTTTTGGCTACTATAAATGCTGTTACTATGAACATGGATGTGCAGTGTGTTTATTTGCTTTTCATTCTTTGGAAATAAATATACCAAGAAAAGGAATAGCTGGATCATAATTCACACTCAGTTTTATTTAGTTCCATGTGTATATATGGTGTGTTTGCATGTTCATATGGGTGTGGGCCCATGTGTGTTGGAGGGTGTGCATGCACTTGGTTGCATGCAAGCTTCTGGAGCATCTTGTGTCTTCCTCAATTGCTTTTTTTTTTTTTTTTTTCCCAAGGTGGGTCTCACTGTAGCCCATGCTGACCTGGAATTCACTATGTAGTCTCAAACTCATGCCTGATGGTTATTATTTTGTTGTTGTTGTTGTTTTTTAATATTTATTTATTTATTTGAGAGCAACAGAGAGAAAGAGGCAGATAGATAGAGAGAAAGAATGGGCGCGCCAGGGCCTCTGGCCACTGCAAACAAACTCCAGACGCGTGCGCCCCCTTGTGTATCTGGCTAACGTAGGTCCTGGGGAGTTGCGCCTTGAACCGGGGTCCTTAGGCTTCACAGGCAAGTGCTTAACCGCTAAGCCATCTCTCCAGTCCCGTTGTTTTTTAAGATAGGATTTCACTCTAGTCCAGGCTGACCTGGAATTCACTATGTAGTCTCAGGGTGGCCTTGAACTCACAGGGATCCTCCTACCTCTGCCTCCCAAGTGCTGGGATTAAAGGTGTATGCCACAAAGCCTGGCTGTTCTTTTTTTTTTTTTTTTGAGACAGGGTCTCTCACTAAACCTGAAGCTCACCAATTTTACCAAACAAGCTATCCAGCAAGCCTCAGGTAGTCTATCTTTGCCTCACCAGTGTGGGGATTACAGATGTGTCACCACTCTTGGCTTTTATATGGGTCTGGGGGATGTGAACTCAAGTCCTCATGCTTGCACAGCAAGAATTCTGATTAAGCCATTTTCCTCATCTCCTCACTTCTTTACTTTTTGTTAGTTTGTCTTGAGGCAGGGTCTCACTATAGCCCAGGCTGGCCTGAAACTCACTCTGTAGTCCAGACTGGCTTCAAACTCATGGCAATTCTCCTTAGCCTCCTGATTGCTGGAATTAAAGGTGCAAGACACAATGCCCAGTAGGTCTCACTTCTTTAGACTAGGCTGGCCCTCGAATTCACTGCAATCCTCCTACCTCTGCCTCCCAAGTACTGGGATTACTGGTGAGTACCACCACACCTGGCCTGGAATTCACTATATAGTTTAGGACTTGAACTTGCAATAATCCTCCTATTAATAGCAATCCTTGGGCTGGAGAGATGGCTTAGCGGTTAAGCGCTTGCCTGTGAAGCCTAAGGACCCCGGTTCGAGGCTCAACTCCCCAGGACCCACGTTAGCCAGATGCACAAGGGGGGCGCACGTGTCTGGAGTTCGTTTACAGTGGCTGGAAGCCCTGGCGCGCCCATTCTCTCTCTCTCTCTCTCTGCCTCCTTCTCTCTCTGTCTGTCACTCTCAAATAAATAAATCAAAATAAACAACAACAACAACAAAAAAAATAGCAATCCTTGTTTCAGCCTCCCAAGTGTTGGCATGAGCTACCATACTCAGTACAGTAGTCTTCCCCTCCCCCCCCACCAGGTAGAGTTTCATTCTGACCTAGGCTGACCTGGCATTCACTATGTAGTCTTAAGGTGGCCTCGAACTCATAGTGATCCTCCTACCTCTGTCAATAATTACATGAAAACAAGCTTAACACTATTAATCATTAAAGATATACAAATCAAAACTACACCACTAGCCAGGAGTGGTGAGATACCTTCAATCCCAGCACCCAGGAGGCAGAGGTAGCAGGATCTCCGTAAATTCAAGAGAGAGAATGGGCATGCCGGGGCCTCCAGCCACTGCAAAAGTAAACTCCAAATGCATGCGCCACCTTGTGCTTACATAGGTTCTGTGGAACTGAATCTGGGTCCTTAGGCTTTGCAGGCAGCGCCTTAACCACTGAGCAATCTCTCCAGCCCCCTTCTTTCTCAGGGTGGCCTTGAACTCACAGCGATCTTCCTACCTCAGCCTCCTGAGGAGTGTTGAGATTAAAGGTGTGAACCACTATGGCAGACTTCTTTTTTCTGTTTTTCTGTTTGTTTGTTTGTTCTTTTTTTTTTTCTTTTTTTGGTTTTTCAAGGTAGGGTTTCACTCTCGCCCAGGCTGACCTGGAATTCACTATGTAGTCTCAGGGTGGCCTCGAACTCATGGCGATCCTCCTACCTCTGCCTCCCAAGTGCTGGGATTAAAGGCATGCACCACCATGCCCGGCTTGTTTGTTTTTTCAAGGTAGTGTCTCACTCTAGCTCAGGCTGACCTGGAATTCACTATGTAGTCTCAGGGAGGCGATCCTCCTACCTCAGCCTCCTGAGTACTGGGATTAAAGGCATGCACCACCAGACCCAGATAAAGCATTTCTCCCTTCCTACCTCCCTCCCTTCCTTCCTTCCTTTCTTTTTGAGGCAGGGCCTCACTTTTAGCCATGGCTGACCTGGAACTGATTCTGTAGCTCAAACTCCCACTTCAGCCTCCCAAATGCTAGGACTAAAGACATTTTTAGTCATGTACCAAGCCCAGCTGAATTTTTTTAAAAAATATTTTTTTCTTATTTGAGAAAGAGACAGTGTGAGTATGGGTGCACCAGGGCTTCCTGCTACTGCAAACAAACTCCAGATACATGTTTCTCTTTATTTATCTGGCTTTACTAGTGAATCAAGCCCCTGCCACTGAGCCATATCTCCAACCTCTGATCATGAATTTTTGATCCTCCTGCTTTTACCTCCCAAACGCCTAGATTGCAAGTGTGAGTTACCAGGGTGTGGTAGTTTGATTCAGGTGTCCCCCATAAACTTAGGTGTTCTGAATGCTAGGTTCCCAGTTGATGGAGATTTGGGAATTAACACCTCCTGGAGGGAGTGTATTGTTGGGGGCCGGCTTATGAGTGTTATAGCCAGTTTCCCATGCCAGTGTTTGGCACATTCTCCTGTTGCTATTATCCACCTTATGTTGGCCAGGGGTGATGTCCACCCTCTGCTCATGCCATCGTTTACCCCTGCCATCGTGGAGCTTCCCCTCGAGCCTGTAAGCCAAAATAAACCTCTTTTTCCCAGAAGCTGCTCTTGGTTGGGTGATTTCTACCAGCAATGCGAACCTGACTGCAACAGTAAAGTGGTACTGAGAGTGGGGTTGCTGCTAGACACCTGACTGTGTGGCTTTGACCTTTTGGAGCTGATTTTCAAGAGGAATGTGGAAGGATTTGAAACCTTGGCCTAACACCTTGCAGTGCTGTAAGTACAGCTTGATGGACTATTCTGGTCAGAGTTGAAATGCCCAAATGCAGTAAGAACTATGGACTGTGAGGTTTGGCTTATGAGGGTGAGAAAGAGCTTTGCCTGGACTGGGCTAGCAGTTTGTGTGGGAAGCTTGCTGTTATGCCTGAGTCTTGAGAAGTTGTCCAGTGTTGCTTTGCATAGAAATGAACTGGTGTGAGCAGAGGGATATGGCACAGAAAACAAGAAATCTTTGGGCTTAAACTGCTGCCCATTCACCTGCAAATTGTTTGAGAGATTACAACCATTGAGATTGGGCCAGCTGACCTGCACTGGGGCAACAGGAAGAATGTAGACTCTTTTGAAGGGACCTGAGTGCTCAAGGAGTGTCCTGTTCTTCCAAGTCTGCTTTATTCCCCCCTGTATTAACAAATTGGCACCCTACCTGGTATTGTGGAGTATAAGAAATGCAAGAAAGAGAGGGTCATTGAGTTTGCAATACTGTCTTGTGTTTTGGAAGTGGCCATGGGCAGTGTGAAGCAGGTTTTCTGGATGCCTGCATGGAGACCCAATGGAGGGAGCTGTGAGGATGAACCATGGATTGCAGTGGAGACCCAGTGGAGATGATGGGACCATGAGATGGCTGCTAAGGTGCTGCTGGCCCTGATGAAGTTTTCAGGACTGTGAGTAGCCTAGCTGGAGGGGTGGAATTGGAATGCCAGAGACTTGTTGCTGGTTAGAGTTATTGGACTGGGAGATTTGTCACTAACTAGAGTTGTTGGACTTGAAGCTATAGAATTTGGTGTTTGCCCTGTTGAAATCACGTATTGTTTGAGTATTTATTTGCTATGCCCAATGCCATCTTTTGCAGTATGAATGCTTATTCTGTGCCATTATGGGTTTTGGGGGGATATTTTGGTATTATGACTCAGAAGATCTTGGACTATGGGGATGTATAAACGTCATTGGAATTGGTAAAAACTATGGGGACTCAAAGTTGTACTGAATGCATTTGTATTTTATTTTATTTTATTTTTTGGTTTTTTGAGGTAGGGTCTCACTCTAGCCCAGGCTGACCTGGAATTCACTATGTAGTCTCAGGGTGGCCTCGAACTCACGGTGATTCTCCTACCTCTGCCTCCTGAGTGCTGGGATTAAAGGCGTGTGCCACCACACCCAGTTCTGAATTGTATTTTAGATCACGTATGGATATCAGTTTATGGGGGCCAGGGGCGGAATGTGGTAGTTTGATTCAGGTGTCCCCCATAAACTCAGGTGTTCTGAATGCTAGGTTCCCAGTTGATGGACATTTGTAATTAACAACTCCTGGAGGGAGTGTATTGTTGGGGGTGGGTTTATGGGTGTTATTGCCAATGTCCCCTTGCCAGTGTTTGGCACACTCTCCTGTTGCTATTGTCCACCCTCTGCTCATGCCATCGTTTTCCTCTGCCATCGTGGAGCTTCCCCTCGAGCCTGTAAACCAAAGTAAACCTCTTTTTCTCAGAAGCTACTCTTGGTTGGGTGACTACTACCAGCAATGTGAACCTGACTGCAAATCAGGGTAAATTTATTTGGGGATAGGGACAAAACAAGGGCTTGGTGCATGCCAGGCAAGCACTCTACCAAGTGAACTGCATCACCATCCTGACATTTATTGAGTTTTTCGAGGTAGGGTCTCCTTGTAGCCCAGGGTGACCAGAAATTCACTATGTAGTTTAGGGAGGCCTTGAACTCACAATGTAGTTTAGGGAGGCCTTGAACTCACACCGATCCTCCGACCTCTGCCTCCCAAGCGCTGAGATTAAAAGGCATGCGACACCACACCTGGCTCTGTTTCCTCTTTTGTTTTGTGAAGGAGGTTCTCTACAGCCCAGAGTGTATGTTTAGGAAAACATGCACACTTTCATTTTAGTCTCAGAACAGGGTCCAACTAACTCAACACACCTTCTTTCTTCTCCTTGGCGGTGGCTGACCTGGCATTTACTGTGCAGCAAGCGCAAACAAGGCTGAGAGACACTTCTACCTTAAACCCACCTAGCAGGGCGCCAGGACCAACGATCACCAGCTGCCCGCGTACCAAAAAATTATGCTTCCGAAATCTCTTGATGTCGATTCCGCACGCAGAGCAACTGAATTGCCCTACGTGTGCCACTCACGACAGAAGCCCTTTTTGCCGGAGCGTGCCCAGAAACAACGAGGCAGGGCTAATCAAGCCATCTTTTGGTAAGGGTGAAATGGAAGCCCAAGCAATTCCCACTACCTAATTCCTGAAGTTAAGGACCAAATTCCTGATTCTGCCTACTCTGAGAGGAACGCATTCACTGAGAGGAATCATTGCTTCGATTTTTAGGCAGAAGCACAGACAAGGATGAGAGTCAATATGCAAATCTGCGCAGAGCTTGCTGGGAAGGTGCTGGCTGGCGACCAGGAGAGGGCAGGCTGGAGCCGCTGCGGGGACTCCCCCGGGAAGCCGCCGCGGGCTGCGGTGCGCGTTGGGCGGGCCCGTGCGGTCAACTGCTCCGCCCACCACGCTGTGGGAATACCAGCAGCCCGAGCACGGTTCTGGTTGGTTGTGGGTATCTAACTGGGCGAAGTGTTACACAACCTGTCCAGACTGACAATGTGTGAATGAATTTGTGCCACTCGTAGCCGTGCACCCTGGATCGAGCAATAGGGAAGGCTCGGAAACGAAACGAACCGACCGCCTACATGATACGAAGGGATAAGCACAGCGTCCGATTGTGCCCATAGGGTGGGTTGCAGCGTGCTGCACTTTGATGGAGTGAATTATATACAGAAAGGTTTGGAATTCCCTTCTCCCTTGCTCTGGCCCCACCACGTTCTAACCTGGCGTTAAATAAAATCTAGAGCCCAAGGAGGGCGGGCATTAAAGCCTGGAAACCCAATATTCAGGAAGCTGAGACAGGAGGATCATAGCAATTTCTAGGTCAGGCTGGGGCTACACGAGACCTTGTTTTAAAACATCGACCGGGCGAGGTGTTACACCTTTAATCCCAGTACTCGAGGAGCAGAGGTAGGAGGATCACCATGAGTTGGAGTTACCCTGAGACTACATAATGAATTCCAGGTCAACCTGGATTAGAGTGAAACCCTACCTTGGAAAAAAAAAAAAAATTCCAGGGCTGGAAAGATGGCTTAGTGGTTAAATCACTTGCTGGCAAAGCCAAAAAAGGACCTGGGTTCGATTTCCCAATACTCACATAAAGCCAGATCCATATGGTGGCGCATGCATCTGAAGTTTGTTTGCAGTGACTAAGAGGCCCTGGCCCACCCATTCTCTGTCCATCTATCTGCCCCTCTCTCTCCCTTCCTCAAGTAAATAAAGAATTCCAGTTGGCATTACTGTGAATACTCTGCTGGCACTTACCACTTGCCCACGTTACAGAACTTGGTGTCAAGACAGTGCTTCCTCCACTGTCCCTGGGACCTTAGTTAAGACCCTTTCAGACTTGTGCAGCAAGCACTCTTACCCGCTGAGCTATCCACACAGCTCCTGTTCTCATTTTTGGCTACTATAAATGCTGTTACTATGAACATGGATGTGCAGTGTGTTTATTTGCTTTTCATTCTTTGGAAATAAATATACCAAGAAAAGGAATAGCTGGATCATAATTCACACTCAGTTTTATTTAGTTCCATGTGTATATATGGTGTGTTTGCATGTTCATATGGGTGTGGGCCCATGTGTGTTGGAGGGTGTGCATGCACTTGGTTGCATGCAAGCTTCTGGAGCATCTTGTGTCTTCCTCAATTGCTTTTTTTTTTTTTTTTTTCCCAAGGTGGGTCTCACTGTAGCCCATGCTGACCTGGAATTCACTATGTAGTCTCAAACTCATGCCTGATGGTTATTATTTTGTTGTTGTTGTTGTTTTTTAATATTTATTTATTTATTTGAGAGCAACAGAGAGAAAGAGGCAGGTAGATAGAGAGAAAGAATGGGCGCGCCAGGGCCTCCGGCCACTGCAAACAAACTCCAGACGCGTGCGCCCCCTTGTGCATCTGGCTAACGTAGGTCCTGGGGAGTTGAGCCTTGAACCGGGGTCCTTAGGCTTCACAGGCAAGTGCTTAACCGCTAAGCCATCTCTCCAGTCCCGTTGTTTTTTAAGATAGGATTTCACTCTAGTCCAGGCTGACCTGGAATTCACTATGTAGTCTCAGGGTGGCCTTGAACTCACAGGGATCCTCCTACCTCTGCCTCCCAAGTGCTGGGATTAAAGGTGTGTGCCACAAAGCCTGGCTGTTCTTTTTTTTTTTTTTTTTTTTTTTTTGAGACAGGGTCTCTCACTAAACCTGAAGCTCACCAATTTTACCAAACAAGCTATCCAGCAAGCCTCAGGTAGTCTATCTTTGCCTCACCAGTGTGGGGATTACAGATGTGTCACCACTCTTGGCTTTTATATGGGTCTGGGGGATGTGAACTCAAGTCCTCATGCTTGCACAGCAAGAATTCTGATTAAGCCATTTTCCTCATCTCCTCACTTCTTTACTTTTTGTTAGTTTGTTTTGAGGCAGGGTCTCACTATAGCCCAGGCTGGCCTGAAACTCACTCTGTAGTCCAGACTGGCTTCAAACTCATGGCAATTCTCCTTAGCCTCCTGATTGCTGGAATTAAAGGTGCAAGACACAATGCCCAGTAGGTCTCACTTCTTTAGACTAGGCTGGCCCTCGAATTCACTGCAATCCTCCTACCTCTGCCTCCCAAGTACTGGGATTACTGGTGAGTACCACCACACCTGGCCTGGAATTCACTATATAGCTTAGGACTTGAACTTGCAATAATCCTCCTATTAATAGCAATCCTTGGGCTGGAGAGATGGCTTAGCGGTTAAGCGCTTGCCTGTGAAGCCTAAGGACCCCGGTTCGAGGCTCAACTCCCCAGGACCCACGTTAGCCAGATGCACAAGGGGGGCGCACGCGTCTGGAGTTCGTTTACAGTGGCTGGAAGCCCTGGCGCGCCCATTCTCTCTCTCTCTCTCTCTGCCTCCTTCTCTCTCTGTCTGTCACTCTCAAATAAATAAATCAAAATAAACAAAAACAAAAAAATAGCAATCCTTGTTTCAGCCTCCCAAGTGTTGGCATGAGCTACCATACTCAGTACAGTAGTCTTCCCCTCCCCCCCCCCCCCCCCCCCCCCCCCCGGTAGAGTTTCATTCTGACCTAGGCTGACCTGGCATTCACTATGTAGTCTTAAGGTGGCCTCGAACTCATAGTGATCCTCCTACCTCTGTCAATAATTACATGAAAACAAGCTTAACACTATTAATCATTAAAGATATACAAATCAAAACTACACCACTAGCCAGGAGTGGTGACATACCTTCAATCCCAGCACCCAGGAGGCAGAGGTAGCAGGATCTCCGTAAATTCAAGAGAGAGAATGGGCATGCCGGGGCCTCCAGCCACTGCAAAAGTAAACTCCAAATGCATGCGCCACCTTGTGCTTACATAGGTTCTGTGGAACTGAATCTGGGTCCTTAGGCTTTGCAGGCAGCGCCTTAACCACTGAGCAATCTCTCCAGCCCCCTTCTTTCTCAGGGTGGCCTTGAACTCACAGCGATCTTCCTACCTCAGCCTCCTGAGGAGTGTTGAGATTAAAGGTGTGAACCACTATGGCAGACTTCTTTTTTCTGTTTGTTTGTTTGTTCTTTTTTTTTTTTCTTTTTTTGGTTTTTCAAGGTAGGGTTTCACTCTCGCCCAGGCTGACCTGGAATTCACTATGTAGTCTCAGGATGGCCTCGAACTCATGGCGATCCTCCTACCTCTGCCTCCCAAGTGCTGGGATTAAAGGCGTGCACCACCATGCCCGGCTTGTTTGTTTTTTCAAGGTAGTGTCTCACTCTAGCTCAGGCTGACCTGGAATTCACTATGTAGTCTCAGGGAGGCGATCCTCCTACCTCAGCCTCCTGAGTACTGGGATTAAAGGCATGCACCACCAGACCCAGATAAAGCATTTCTCCCTTCCTCCCTCCCTCCCTTCCTTCCTTCCTTTCTTTTTGAGGCAGGGCCTCACTTTTAGCCATGGCTGACCTGGAACTGATTCTGTAGCTCAAACTCCCACTTCAGCCTCCCAAATGCTAGGACTAAAGACATTTTTAGTCATGTACCAAGCCCAGCTGAATTTTTTAAAAAAATATTTTTTTCTTATTTGAGAAAGAGACAGTGTGAGTATGGGTGCACCAGGGCTTCCTGCTACTGCAAACAAACTCCAGATACATGTTTCTCTTTATTTATCTGGCTTTACTAGTGAATCAAGCCCCTGCCACTGAGCCATATCTCCAACCTCTGATCATGAATTTTTGATCCTCCTGCTTTTACCTCCCAAACGCCTAGATTGCAAGTGTGAGTTACCAGGGTGTGGTAGTTTGATTCAGGTGTCCCCCATAAACTTAGGTGTTCTGAATGCTAGGTTCCCAGTTGATGGAGATTTGGGAATTAACGCCTCCTGGAGGGAGTGTATTGTTGGGGGCCGGCTTATGAGTGTTATAGCCCGTTTCCCATGCCAGTGTTTGGCACATTCTCCTGTTGCTATTATCCACCTTATGTTGGCCGGGGGTGATGTCCACCCTCTGCTCATGCCATCGTTTACCCCTGCCATCATGGAGCTTCCCCTCGAGCCTGTAAGCCAAAATAAACCTCTTTTTCCCAGAAGCTGCTCTTGGTTGGGTGATTTCTACCAGCAATGCGAACCTGACTGCAACAGTAAAGTGGTACTGAGAGTGGGGTTGCTGCTAGACACCTGACTGTGTGGCTTTGACCTTTTGGAGCTGATTTTCAAGAGGAATGTGGAAGGATTTGAAACCTTGGCCTAACACCTTGCAGTGCTGTAAGTACAGCTTGATGGACTATTCTGGTCAGAGTTGAAATGCCCAAATGCAGTAAGAACTATGGACTGTGAGGTTTGGCTTATGAGGGTGAGAAAGAGCTTTGCCTGGACTGGGCTAGCAGTTTGTGTGGGAAGCTTGCTGTTATGCCTGGGTCTTGAGAAGTTGTCCAGTGTTGCTTTGCATAGAAATGAACTGGTGTGAGCAGAGGGATATGGCACAGAAAAAAAGAAATCTTTGGGCTTAAACTGCTGCCCATTCACCTGCAAATTGTTTGAGAGATTACAACCATTGAGATTGGGCCAGCTGACCTGCACTGGGGCAACAGGAAGAATGTAGACTCTTTTGAAGGGACCTGAGTGCTCAAGGAGTGTCCTGTTCTTCCAAGTCTGCTTTATTCCCCCCTGTATTAACAAATTGGCACCCTACCTGGTATTGTGGAGTATAAGAAATGCAAGAAAGAGAGGGTCATTGAGTTTGCAACACTGTCTTGTGTTTTGGAAGTGGCCATGGGCAGTGTGAAGCAGGTTTTCTGGATGCCTGCATGGAGACCCAATGGAGGGAGCTGTGAGGATGAACCATGGATTGCAGTGGAGACCCAGTGGAGATGATGGGACCATGAGATGGCTGCTAAGGTGCTGCTGGCCCTGATGAAGTTTTCAGGACTGTGAGTAGCCTAGCTGGAGGGGTGGAATTGGAATGCCAGAGACTTGTTACTGGTTAGAGTTATTGGACTGGGAGATTTGTCACTAACTAGAGTTGTTGGACTTGAAGCTATAGAATTTGGTGTTTGCCCTGTTGAAATCACGTATTGTTTGAGTATTTATTTGCTATGCCCAATGCCATCTTTTGCAGTATGAATGCTTATTCTGTGCCATTATGGGTTTTGGGGGGATATTTTGGTATTATGACTCAGAAGATCTTGGACTATGGGGATGTATAAACGTCATTGGAATTGGTAAAAACTATGGGGACTCAAAGTTGTACTGAATGCATTTGTATTTTATTTTATTTTATTTTTTGGTTTTTTGAGGTAGGGTCTCACTCTAGCCCAGGCTGACCTGGAATTCACTATGTAGTCTCAGGGTGGCCTCGAACTCACGGTGATTCTCCTACCTCTGCCTCCTGAGTGCTGGGATTAAAGGCGTGTGCCACCACACCCAGTTCTGAATTGTATTTTAGATCACGTATGGATATCAGTTTATGGGGGCCAGGGGCGGAATGTGGTAGTTTGATTCAGGTGTCCCCCATAAACTCAGGTGTTCTGAATGCTAGGTTCCCAGTTGATGGACATTTGTAATTAACAACTCCTGGAGGGAGTGTATTGTTGGGGGTGGGTTTATGGGTGTTATTGCCAATGTCCCCTTGCCAGTGTTTGGCACACTCTCCTGTTGCTATTGTCCACCCTCTGCTCATGCCATCGTTTTCCTCTGCCATCGTGGAGCTTCCCCTCGAGCCTGTAAACCAAAGTAAACCTCTTTTTCTCAGAAGCTACTCTTGGTTGGGTGACTACTACCAGCAATGCGAACCTGACTGCAAATCAGGGTAAATTTATTTGGGGATAGGGACAAAACAAGGGCTTGGTGCATGCCAGGCAAGCACTCTACCAAGTGAACTGCATCACCATCCTGACGTTTATTGAGTTTTTCGAGGTAGGCTCTCCTTGTAGCCCAGGGTGACCAGAAATTCACTATGTAGTTTAGGGAGGCCTTGAACTCACACCGATCCTCCGACCTCTGACTTCCAAGCGCTGAGATTAAAAGGCATGCGACACCACACCTGGCTCTGTTTCCTCTTTTGTTTTGTGAAGGAGGTTCTCCACAGCCGAGTGGATGTTTAGGAAAACATGCACACTTTCATTTTAGTCTCAGAACAGGGCCCAACTAACTCAACACACCTTCTTTCTTCTCCTTGGAGGTGGCCGATCTGGCATTTATTATGCAACAAGCGCCAACACGGCTGAAAGACACTTCTACCTTAAACCCACCTAGCAGGGCGCCAGGACCAACGATCACCAGCTGCCCGCGTACCAAAAAATTATGCTTCCGAAATCTCTTGATGTCGATTCCGCACGCAGAGCAACTGAATTGCCCTACGTGTGCCACTCACGACAGAAGCCCTTTTTGCCGGAGCGTGCCCAGAAACAACGAGGCAGGGCTAATCAAGCCATCTTTTGGTAAGGGTGAAATGGAAGCCCAAGCAATTCCCACTACCTAATTCCTGAAGTTAAGGACCAAATTCCTGATTCTGCCTACTCTGAGAGGAACGCATTCACTGAGAGGAATCATTGCTTCGATTTTTAGGCAGAAGCACAGACAAGGATGAGAGTCAATATGCAAATCTGCGCAGAGCTTGCTGGGAAGGTGCTGGCTGGCGACCAGGAGAGGGCAGGCTGGAGCCGCTGCGGGGACTCCCCCGGGAAGCCGCCGCGGGCTGCGGTGCGCGTTGGGCGGGCCCGTGCGGTCAACTGCTCCGCCCACCACGCTGTGGGAATACCAGCAGCCCGAGCACGGTTCTGGTTGGTTGTGGGTATCTAACTGGGCGAAGTGTTACACAACCTGTCCAGACTGACAATGTGTGAATGAATTTGTGCCACTCGTAGCCGTGCACCCTGGATCGAGCAATAGGGAAGGCTCGGAAACGAAACGAACCGACCGCCTACATGATACGAAGGGATAAGCACAGCGTCCGATTGTGCCCATAGGGTGGGTTGCAGCGTGCTGCACTTTGATGGAGTGAATTATATACAGAAAGGTTTGGAATTCCCTTCTCCCTTGCTCTGGCCCCACCACGTTCTAACCTGGCATTAAATAAAATCTAGAGCCCAAGGAGGGCGGGCATTAAAGCCTGGAAACCCAATATTCAGGAAGCTGAGACAGGAGGATCATAGCAATTTCTAGGTCAGGCTGGGGCTACATGAGACCTTGTTTTAAAACATCGACCGGGCGAGGTGTTACACCTTTAATCCCAGTACTCGGAGACAGAGATAGGAGGATTGCTGTGAGTTCGAGGCCAGCCTAGTAGCGAATTCCAGGTCAACCTGCTAGTGAGACCAGACCTCAATCCCTGCCACCACCACCCCAAGAAAAATTACAAGAGGAAGGAGAGATACACGAACAGTTCTTACACTGAAATAGGAAGATGTGTAGCTGAAACTGGTGAGAAGACAGGAGAAAAGTGGTGACAATTATCTATGGCGGCTCCTCCTGTTACCCACCAGTGTTATCTTAAAAACAAAATTATCAGCTCATGCATCTGGAGTTCGTTTGCTGCGCTGGAACCCTGGCACGCCCATTCTCTCCCTTTCCCCCTCGGAAAAAGAAAAACAATATGTATGTATGTATGTATGTATGTATGTATGTATATGGCGGCAGAAGAAGCTTAGGGACCCAGGTTTGATTCTCCAGTACCCAAGAGGGCCAGATGCACAAGGTGGAGCATGGGTCTGGGAGTTCGTTTGTAGTGGCTGGAGGCCCTGGTGCCCCCTTTCTCTGATTCTCTCTCTCTCTCAAATAAATAAATTTAAAAAATTATCTGGCTGGTGAGATTGCTCAGTGGTTAAAGGTGCTTGCTTGCAGAGGCTGGAGAGATGGTTTAGCCGGTAAGGCACTTGCCTACGAAACCTAAAGACTCAGGTTGCATTCCCCAGTACCCACATAAGTCAGATGCACAAGGTAGCACACGCATCTGGAGTTTGTTTGCACTGACCGGAAGCCCTGGTGTACCCATTCTTTTTGTTTGTTTGTTTATTTTTATTTATTTGAGAGCAACAGACAGAGAAAAGAGGCAGATAGATAGACAGATAGACTACATATTGAATTCCACGTCAGCCTGGACAAAAGTGAGACTCTACCTTGAAAAAATTTGTAATTATATATATGATATATATATAGCAGTTATTATCAAGTATTTGATGGATGAACAAAATTAAAACAAAACTCTCCGGGCGCGGTGGCACATGTCAGTAATCCCAGCACTTGGGAGGCAGAGGTAGGAGGATCACTGTGAGTTCCACCGAGACTATATAGTGAATTCCAGGTCAGCCTGGGCTAGAGACCCTACCTCGAAAAACAAAAGAAAAATAAAAAGGATGAAAAAAAAATCCACGCACACAAAAAAAACCTCACAGAGCAGAGCTTAATAGTTTCAGGGTAGGCTCACAATTGTCAGTTCAAGTTGATACCTTGCACTCATCAGCTAGCACCTTGGTAAATTTCATTTTGGTGGGTGGGAGAAGGGAGGTTTCGAGGTAGGGTCTCACTCTAGCCCAGGCTGACCTGGAAGTCACTCTGTAGTCTCAAGGTGGCCTCGAACTCACGCCGATCCCCCAACCTCTGCCTCGCGAGTGCTGGGATTAAAGGCGTGTGCCACCACGCCAGGATCTCGGTACATTTCTCACAGGTGTACGCCAAGTGATTCCACGACAGTCTATTGCAAAATGAAGGGCTTCCACCTAGTTCCCGACAGATCTACTGCGCGATCCACTGTGACTGAATTGCAAATTCACAGGCACAGCCGGCCCGTGAGGTCCCCAGGTTCTCGTGCCGGCAAACTCCCGTCTAGGAGTCAAGCAGGGTCGTCTACCGCCCGGGTAACATCCCGTCCTGCCGACCGCGGCCAAGGCACCAAGCAAACATGGCGGCTCGGAAGCCATCCGAGGGCGTCGCTTACTGGTCACGCTCGTGAGAAAAAAAAAAAAAAAAAAGATACAAGATGAGTCGGAAACAGCCATAGCAGGGTTTAGAAGGCGCCCGAGCTCGCCCACGCCATCAGCCAGCCACAAAGTGGATAAGAAAATCGCGACCAGTCACGGCCGGGGCCCGAGCGACACACACAACACGGCGACCACGTGTGGAAGCGCCGTGTGCGCATGCTCCCACCAGGCGCGCGCCCGCCGGCCGGAAGAGCCGGGCGTTTCCGGGTTGGAGGCGGGGTGGTGGTGGGGGGGAGGCAGGCGGGGGGGAGCGGTGCCGGAAGTACTCGGGCAGGGCCGCGCAGTCGGACCGGCTGCTGAGAGGAAAGCTTCACTGGGGCAGTCTCCGCATATCATGGGGAGATAGACGCTGCTGCCTGTGAGTCTTGGGCCCTGGCAGTTGAGGACGAGCAGCGGGAGGAGGGAGTCAGGACCCAGAGCCCCAGTTGGGTCAGTGTTGGCACAACTAGGTGGTTGGAGGAGACGGGGGAGGGCAGTGAGGAATCATCAGGCTCTTGGGACGGGGACTTGATGGCGGGGCTGGGGCGGGGGGGGGGGAGCACGGTTCGGGACTCGGACGAGAAGCAGAGCGGATTGTCGGGGGGACCCGGGCTCCCAGCGAGACTTTAGGGGAGCGGGGACGGCGCTGAGTTCAGCACCCACCCGAGGGAGAGCGGTCTTGAGAGGGACAGGATGGCGAGGATCGATACTTTTTTTTTTTAGTGGGGGGGGAGAAGGCGAGGAAGGAAACGGGGCGTTGAAGACACGGTCTCCCGAGAAGTAAAAGTGGAGCAGCCGGTACTTGGGGGCTCCTTGAGGGACAAGCGGGGACCCAGGCTCGCAGAGATTCAGAAACGGGGCAGCGAAGAGGCAGACGAGAAAACTTGACTTAGCGGCGGGCACGGGAGAGCGGGTGGAGGACCAGATCGGGGCGTTGAGACTCGGAGTTCCAGAGGGGACCGGGGCTGCGGGCACCCGAGCTCCTAGAAGCCGTGCATCCAAGGGGTCGTGGTGAGAGCAAGCCTCTGGTGAAAAGAGGGGTTTGGAAAAGATTTAACAATTTTTCCCCCCACTTCATCTCGTGTCTCTAGACCCAGAGTGATAAAAGATGTATTTAGGGGAGGAGACTCCTCGCTGCCTACTTGGCCTTTTTGGCAGTCAGGCTTTTCTTGTTGTCACATATTCTAGAAAGCCCGCACGAAACATCTTCGTTGTTTTTTTTTTCTTTTTTCTGCTTCATGATTCTGAATCGGATGTGGAGTTTGGAAGCAGTCTGAACTCAGTTATTTACTTGGCCAATGGTTTGAATCCCATTCCAGTCAATCCCACCGAGCACAGATACCTGCATCTCAAATAGAATGTCAAAGATGGAAGGACAGGAAAAGATCATTTTAAACTCTGGTTTTACATGTAAGGTCCAAAGAAGGTTTATGATCACAACTGACAAGAGTTAGGTCATAAGTTTGTTACATTGCTCTGCTGTGTGTAACAAGTAAGAGATGTTTGGTTAAAATTACTTGAATAAATGTTTCCAGAGTCTCTTCCACCTTCAAACTCAAGTGGGACATTTGTACAGAGTCTAATACTTTGAGTCCTGTTATAAGCATTGACATAGCTACAGTGAATGTCATCAGTAAAGAAACCTGTAACTCTAATATTATTTAGTTTTAGCGTTAGGGTTTTTCATAGTTTGTTTGTTTGTTTTGATTTTTTGTTTTTCGAGGTAGGGTCTCACTCTAGTCCAGGCTAACCTGGAATTTACTATGTAGTCTCAGGGTGGCCTCAAACTCACGGTTATCCTCCTATCTCTGCCTCCGAGTGCCTGGGATTAAAGGCGTGTGCCACCACCCCCGGCTAGGCTAATAATTTTTAAAGATTTTTTTGTTTATTTTTATTTATTTATTTATTTGAGAGTGACAGAGAAAGAGGCAGAGAGAGAGAGAGAGAGAGAATGGGCACGCCAGGGCCTCCAGCCACTGTAAATGAACTCCAGACACATGCGCCCTCTTGTGCATCTGGCTAACATGGATCCTGGGGAATTGAGCCTCGAACCAGGGTCCTTAGGCTTCACAGGCAAGCACCTAACCACTAAGCCATCTCTCCAGCCCCTAATATTATTTTTTAATAAGCTATTGAAAAAGTCCCAAGTAAGTCGTGACTTATATTTTTAGCAGGAACATTTACTGCTTTTGGATGATAAGTGAATTGGATCAGTCACTTCCCTTCGTCAATAATAATCTCTTGCCTGGTGTGGTGGCACATACCCAGCATTTGAGAGGCAGAGGTAGGAGGAGCACAGAAAGTTTGAGGCCACCCGTGAGACATCCAGGTCAGCCTGGGCTAGAGTGAAACCCTACTTCAAAAATAATAATTTCTCTTTCTCTCTCTCTCTTTTTTCTTTTCTTTTCTTTTCTTTTTCTTTTTTTTTTTTTTTTTTTTTTTTTTTGAGGTAGGGTCTCGCTGTAGCCCAGGCTGAACTGGAACTGAGCTGGAATTCACTATGTAGTCTCAGGATGGCTTCAAACTCACAGTGATGCTCCTCTGCCTCCTGAGTGCTGGGATTAAAGGCGTGCACCACTACACCAGGCAATAATAATTTCTTTTAGTAAAACCTACTCAAGACGAGGCACAGTTTAAGCATTTTCAAGCATTATATAACTTCTCTATCACAGCCCCAAAATTAGATATTGTAAATCCCATTATACAGAAAAATAAACTCAGAGATTTAGTACTTTGTCTGAAATCTTGTAGTACTGAGTCATTCAGGCCTATTTAACATGTGTCTCAAAATAAAAACAAACAAAAAGCACAGAAAAAACAAAAACCGGGCATGGTGGCACACACCTTTAATCCCAGCACTCAAAGAGGTAGGAGGATCACCATGAGTTCAAGTCCACCCTGAGACTACATAGTGAATTCCAGGTCAGCCTGAGCTAGAGATACCTTGAAAAAAACAAAGCAAAAAAAGAAAAAAAGAGAGAGAGAGCAGAGAGAGAGAAACTTTTCTTAGTGGATCCCTCTCCATATCTTTTTTTTTTTTTTTTTTTTTTTTTTTTGGTTTTGTGGCCTCAAACTCTTAGCAATCCTCCTACCTCTGCCTCCCAAGTGCTGGGATTAAAGGTGTGCACCACCACACCTGGCTCCATATCTGTTTTCCCATCAATAAAATAGAAATAATAGTTATGCAAAGCTTGTCATTGAATGAAAGCACCCATCCACTCCTTTAAAAAAATAGTTTATTTACTATTTATTTATTTGAGAGATACAGAATGAGCACACCAGGACCACTAGCCACTGGAAACAAACTCCAGACACATGCACTGCCTTGTACATCTGGTTTTACATGGGTACTGGGGAATCAAACCTGTGTCCTTTGGTTTTGCTGCCAAGTGCCTTAACTGGTAAGCCATCTCTCTACCCTCCACTTCTTTTAAATAGTATTTTATTTATTTACAGGCACAGAGAGAATGAGAATGGGCATGTCAGGGCCTGTAGCCATTGCAAAGGAAGTACAGATACACATTCAACTTTGTGCATCTGGCTTTACGTGGGTACTGGGGAATTGAACACAGGTCATTAGGGTTTACAGACAAACACCTTAACCTCTGAACCATCTCTCTAGCCCCCTTTCTTAAAGCCTTTTAATTCAAGGACTGTTTTTTTTTTTTTTTTTTTTTAAGAGTATTTATGTAGTTGTAGTGTAGTATTTGAGAACTAAATTTCTGTGTTTTCATAGAAGCATAGACATTCAAGATAGAAAAAAGGGAACATTTGTAAAGCTTTTCCTTGCAGTAGATTAAGATATATTTAAAATTTAGGAGACCAAGAAAGAGCAACTTGAACTAGGGCTTACACTGGATTAACGTTCCAGTTAGTTCTTATCTTGAAGTAGGGGTTGCAGACAACTGAGCTAATTTAGCCAGGCATAGTGGAGCATTCTTATCAAGCCAGCACTTTAGAGGTGGAAGCTGGAGGATCAGATTGAGGTCATTCAAGGCTTTCTAGTGAGTTCAGTGCCAGCCTGGGCTACATGAAAGTCTTTAAAAAAGAGAGAGAGAGAGAGAAAAAAAAAAAAGCTGGGCGTGGTCCCACAGACCTTTAGTCCTACCACTTGGGAGGCAGAGGTAGGAGCATCACCGTGAGTTCAAAGCCACCCTGAGACTACATAGTGAAGTTGAACTACTGTTGTTTGTGTGTGTGTGTATTTGCAAGCAGAGAAAACAATGAGAGGGAGGGGGGAAGGGAGGGAGAAAGAGAATGTGTGCACCAGAGCCGCTAGCCACTTCAAGCGAACTCCAGACACATGCGACACCTCGTGCATCTGGCCTACACGGGTACTGTAGAATCGAATCTAGGTACTTATGCTTCACAAGCAAGTGCCTTAACCACTAAGCCATCACTTCAGCCCAAAACTACTGTTATTTGTTTTGTTTTGATTTTCTGACGTCTTGGCCTGTACTGTTTTCAAGACCCTATACAACTGATTAAAACTTATTTACACCAGGCATGGTGGTGCATATCTTTAGTCTCAGCACTTGGGAGGCTGAGGTTGGAGGATCATTGTGAGTTCAAGGCCAGCTTAAGGGCTATATAGTGAGTTCCAGACAACCCAGGCTAGAGTGAGACCCTATCTCAAAAAAAAAAAAAGCGGGGGCTGGAGAGATGACTTAGTTAAGCGCTTGCCTGTGAAGCTTAAGGACCCCGGTTCAAGGCTTGATTCCCCAGTACCCACGTAAGCCAGATGCACAAGGGGGCACATGCATCTGGAGTTCGTTTGCAGTGGCTAGAGGCCCAGGCATGCCCATTCTCTCTCTCTGCCTCTTTCTCTGTCTGTTGCTCTCAAATAAATAAAAATAAACAAAAAAATTAAAAACAATATATTTACACCAAATTATAAAAGAAAGCATGCCCATGTCACCATTTCATAGATAGTTTAATGAAAAATGTTTGGTCTTAGCCGGGCATGGTTGCACATGCCTTTAGTCCCAGCACTGAGGAGACAGAGGTAAGAGGATCGCTGTGAATTTGAGGCCACCCTGAGACTTTATAGTTAATTCCAGGTCAGCCTGGACCAGAGTGAGACCCTACCTTGAAAAACAAACAAACAAAAAAAAAAGTTTGGTCTTATTTTAAAAAAATATTTACTTACTTTGAGAGGGAGAAAGAGAAGGGGCATGCCAGGCCCTCCTGCAAAGGAACTGCAGATGCATGTGCCACTTTGTGCATGGGACTTTACATGGATACTGGAAAATTGAACCTAGGCTGTCAGGCTTTGCAAGAAAGCACCTTTAAAATCCATTTCCCCCTCCCTTCTTTTTAGGAAAAAAAAAATATTTTTATTTATTTATTTGAGAGAAAGAGAGAGAGAGAATGGGTATGTCAGGGCCTCCATCAGCTGTAAATGAACTCCAGAAGCATGTGCCACCTTGTGCATCTGGCTTATGTCCATCCTGGGGAATCGAACCTGAGTCCTTTGGCTTTGCAGGCAAGTGCCTTAACTGCTAAGCTATCTCTCCAGCCCCAGAAAGCACCTTTAAATGCTGAGCCACCTCTCCAGCTCTGTTTTGGTCTTTTTGAGATAGGTTTTCACTATGTTGGGTAGGCTGGCCTCAAACTCATGTTGATATTCCTGCCTTAGCTCTTAAAGTGCTGCTATTACAGGCATGCACTACAGTGCCCAGCTTGATAGTTTAATTAATTAATAATTCATTCCTGTTAGCATCTTTATCTACATTTGCAAAATATACTCAGCTTCATCATTTGTGGCTATAATATTGAATTATATAATGTAAAGTAGGATTTTATAGTGCCTGATCAGAAAACGGTTGTGAGAATAATCAGGTGTGAAGACTGGAGCTTTGGAGGAATACATTAAAAATTATATTTTTATTTATTTTTTGAAATAGTTTCTAGCCTTATGTGGCCTCAAAGTCCTATGTAGCCAAGGATAACCTTTAACATGTGATCTTCCTGCTGCTACTTCAAAAGTGCTAGGATTAATAGGTGTGTGCCACCACGCTCCGTGTATTTGGTGCTGGCAATTGAACCCAGGGGTCCTGCATGCTAGGCAAGCACTCTGCCAACGAAGCTGTAAGCTCAGCCCAACATCAACAAATTTTAGACTGCACTGAGAAACAGGTATGTTGGAGGCAAACAAACTCTTTTGTTTGTTTGTTTGTTCGTTTTTGAAGTAAGAGTCTCACTCCAGCCCAGGCTGACCTGGAATTCACCATGTAGTCTCAGGACGGCCTCAAACTCACAGTGATCCTCCTATCTCTGCCTCCTAAGTGCTGGCATTAAATGTGTGCACCACCACGCCTGGTACAAACTTTGAACTCTTTACATATGGACTTAAAATTTATACTGATTGTGAGAGCTGGAAGGGACATTAGAACTTGTCTGGTCTAGGCATTAAAATAGATGTAGAAATTCTGGCCAAAGAGGTTCCCTATCCAACTTGTCAAAGGTCTACAGTACCTCTCACCAAACTCCTGTAGACCACTTGCTGTTACTTTTTTTTTGAGGTGGGGTCTCACTCTGGTCCAGACTGACCTGGAATTCCCTATGTAGTCTCAGGGTGGCCTCAAACTCACGGTGATCCTCCTACCTCTGCCTCCCAAGTGCTGGGATTAAAGGCGTGTGCCACCATGCCCAGCTTACTTTTTTAAAAAATATTTTATTTATTTATTTGAGAGAGAGAAAGAGGCAGAGAGATAGAGAGGGTGCACCAGGGCCTTCAACCACTGCAAACGAACGCCAGATGCATGCGCCCGCACTTTAACCACTGAACCATCTCTCCAGCCCCACTGTTACTTTTTTGTTTTGTTTTTTTTTTTTTGTTCTGTTTTGTTTTGTTTTGTTTTGTTTTTCAAGGAAGGGTCTCACTCTAGTCCAGGCTGACCTAGAATTCACTATGTAGTATCAGGGTAGCCTTGAACTCACAGTGATCCTCTACCTCTGCAACACTGGTGTATGTGTGTGTTTGAGTTCAGGCATGTCTGTGCAGATCAGAGAACAACTTTTAGATTGGCCTTCAAGGTTGTTTGAGGCAGAGTCTCTTGTACACTGTTCCAGGAGCTTCTGGGAAGCTGTCCTGACTTAGCCTCTCTTCTTGGTATAGATAATTTGGGATTCTAGAAGCATGCCATAGCTTCTGGCTTTTCCTGGGGATCTAAACTCAAATACTCAGAGTTGCACAGCAGGTGCTTTACCCGAGTCATCTCCCCAACCTTGCTGTTACCATTTCCAGTCCTCTATTCCATTTATTTATCTGTTCATTTAGGTCTACTTTCATTCTTTTCTTTTTTTTTTTTGAGGTAGGGTCTTGTTCTAGCCTAGGCTGACCTGGAATAGTCTTAAGGTGGCCTTGAACTCAAGGTTAGCCTCCTACTTTGGCCTCCCAGGTGCTGGGATTAAAGGCATGCACCACTATGCCCAGTTTATTTCTACTTTTCTTTTTTTCAAGGTAGGGTTTCACTCTAGTTCAGGCTGACCTGGAATTCACTATATAGTCTCAGGGTGGCCATGAACTCTCAGCGACCCAGACACATGCAGCACTTTGTGTATCTGGCTTTATGTGGGTACTGGGTAATTGAACACAGGTCATTAGGCTTTATAGGCAAGTGCCTTGACTGCTGAACCATTTCTCCAACCTACTTGCCTGCCTGCCTCCCTCCCTCCCTCCCTCCCTTCCTTCCTTTCTTTCTTTCATTTATTTATTTATAAGCAAAGAGAGATAGAAGAGAGCCAGACAGAGAGAGAATGGGCATGCCAGGCCAGGGCCTCCAGCCACTGCAAACGAACTCGAGATGTATATTCCCTCTTGTACATCTGGCTTGCATGGGTCCTGGGTAATTGAGCCTCGAACCAGGGTCTAAGCTTCACAGGCAAGCACTTAACCCCTAAGCCATCTCTCCAGCCCATTAAATTGTTTTTTTTTTTTTTTTTCAAGACAAGGTCTCACTCTAGCCTGAGCAATTTAATTTTTTAAAGATTTAGATTTTTTTTTTTTTTGAGGTAAGGTCTCACTCTAGCTCAGGCTGATCTAGAAAATTCACTATATAGTCATATAGTCTCAGAGTGACTTCAAACTCTTGGCAATCCTCCTACCTTTGCCTCCCAAATGCTGGGATTAAAGGCATGCGCCACCACGCCTGGCTTAAAGATTTTTAAAAAATATTTATCTATTTGAGAGAAAGAGGGAGGGGGAGAGAAGGAGAATGGGCATGCCAAGGCATCCAGCCACTGCAGACGAACTCCAGTTGCATGTGCCTGTGTGCATCTGGCTTATGTGGGTCCTGGAGAATTGCACGTGTGTCTTGGCTTTGCAAGCAAGTGCCTTAATCATTAAGCCATCTCTCCAGTCCCTTATAAGATTTTATTTTTATTTATTTATCAGAGAGAGAGAGAATGGGCATGTCAGAGCCTCTAGTCACTGCAAATGAACTCCAGATGCATGTGCCACCATGTGCATCTTGCTTACGGGGACCTGGAGAATTGAACCTGGGTCCTTAGGATTTGTAGGCATGCACCTTAACTGCTAAGTCATCTCCAGCTCTTAGTAATTTTATTTACAGTCTAGTCGAGGCTGACTTGGAACTCACTCTTATAGCCAGGCTGGCTTTGAACTCATGTCAGTCCTCTACCTCACCCTCCTGAGTGCTGGGATTATAGACATAAGCCAATATACCCATCTGGTTTTATTTATTTATTTTAGGTTTTTTTCAAGGTAGAATGTCTCCCTAGCCCAGGCTGACCTGGAGTTCACTATGTAGTCTTAGGCTGAAAACACCTCTTTTTTTTTTTTCTTTTAATATATTTTATTTATTTATTTATTTCAGAGTGGGAGAGGGAGAGAATAGGCATGCCAGGGCCTCCAGCCACTGCAAATAAACTCCAGATGCATGCATCTGGCTTATGTGGGTCCTGGAGAATTGACCTGTGGTCTTTTGTCTTTGCAGGCAAACACTTAACCGCTAAGCCATCCCTCCAGCCCTGAAGACAGCTCTTTTTCTTTTTCTTTTCTTTTCTTTTTTTCTGAAGACAGCTCTTGATACTGTACCCAAGGCTGGTTTTGAGCTCAACAGGATCCTCCTGCTTCGGTGTTTAAAGTGCTAGCTTTACAGGTGTGGATCAGACCTTAGTATTTTGTTTTGATGAAATAATTTCTTATTTTAAAGGTCTGAAGATATAACCCAGGGCCTTAGATACACTAAGCAAACTCTCTATTATTGAGCTACATTTCCAGCCCTAAGTACTTTCATTTAACTCTCTGAGGCATAGATTTTCCAGAGGCATTATGAATCTTGTAGCACATAATTTCCATACAGTAAATGCCATTAAATATTTTTTAGATTTACTTTTTGTAACATCTCACAGTTATACCTATTTCTTGGCTTCCTGGGGAAGTGAGAGTTAGAAATTAAGTAGCCCAAAGGCAGCTATGATATATGGCATAATGGAATTCAAGTTATTCACGGTCTCTTCATTCCACTGAGCATGGTCAGCGTCACAGTTGCATTTGGTGGAAGTTGACAGTGAACAGATCATTTGGACATGGAGTCACTGACCATTCTAATCAGGCTATAATGTTTTCTTTTACTTTTTTTTTTGTTTGTTCTTGTTTTTGTTTTTCAAGGTAGGGTCTCACTCTAGCTCAGTCTGACCTGGAATTCACTATGTAGTCTCAGGGTGGCCTTGAAGTTACAGCAGTCCTCCTACCTCTGCCTTTTTTTTTTTTTAAAGCACACTTTATTTATTTTTATTTTCAAATTTTTATTAACAACTTCCAGGATTATAAAAAATATCCCATGGTAATACCCTCCCTCCCCCCACTTTCCCCTTTGAAACTCTGTTCTCCATCATATCCCCTCCCCTTCTCAGTCAGTCTCTCTATTATTTTGATGTCATGATCTTTTCCTCCTCTTATGATGATCTTGTGTAGGTAGTGTCAGGCACTGTGAGATCATGGATATCCAGGCCATTTTATGTCTGGAGGGAGCACGTTGTATGGAGTCCCCTTCCTTTGGCTCTTACATTCTTTCCACCACCTCTTCCGCATTAGACCGTGAGCTTTGGAAGGTGTGATAGAGATATTGCACTACTGAGCACTCCTGTTACTTCTTTCCACTGCCATATGAAAAGAGAAGATTCTCTACCAAAAGTGAGAGTAGCATTAATATAAGGGTATGAACATTAAGAGAAGTGCTTACTGGGCAGTTTGGTGAGCATAGTATATACATTTAGTCAGACACCAGCAGATGTTACACCCCTAGGGCTCATGACTACCCCTCTTGTAAGTTTTCAGTAACAGGGATGTATTCCCTCCCATTGAGTGGGCCTCCAGTCCAATTCAGATGGCAGTTGGTTTCTACTATGACAGATGTGCCACTGTTGCATCCGTTGGCTCATTTGGCCTGGTTGGCCAAATATAAGGCTTACAGTGTCCACTGTTGAGTATCTTCACTGGTGATTTCTCTTTCTCCCATTGAACTGCATGCAGAATGGCTTCTTCCAGCTTTCTGTCAGCTGGTCTACATGGAGGAGGTTATCAGCTCAGTTCCAGCAGGATTTCTCAGTGGCCTTGCAGCCCAAGTATGTGAAGTCTTCAGCAATAGGGTCTTACCATCTATTCCTGGTGGGAAACCAAGCTACCTCTGCCTTTTGAGTACTGGGATTAAAGGCATGCACTACTAAGCTTGGCTTTTTACCTTACTTTTTTATTTATTTATTCATTTATTTATTTATTTATTTTTGGTTTTTCGAGGTAGGGTCTCACTCTAGCTCAGGCTGACCTGGAATTCACTCTGTAGTCTCAGGGTGGCCTCGAACTCTCAACGATCCTCCTACTTCTGCCTCCCGAGTGCTGGGATTAAAGGCGTGTGCCACCACGCCTGGCTTACCTTACTTTTTAAAAAAATTATTTTATTTTTATTTATTTGACAGAGAAAGAGAGAGAGAATGGGCGTGCCAGAGCCTCCAGCCACTGCGAAGGAACTCCAGACCCGTGCGTCCCCTTGTGCATCTGGCTAATGTGGGTCCTGGGGAATCGAACCTGGGTCCTTTGGCTTTGCAGACAAACACCTTAACCACTAAGACATCCTCCAGTCCTTTTTACCTTACTTTTAAAAAATATATTGTTAGCCAGGCGTGGTGGCGCACGCCTTTAATCCCAGCGCTTGGGAGCCAGAGGTAGGAGGATCACCATGTGTTTAAGGCCACCCTGAGATTACATAGTGAATTCCAGGTCAGCCTCAGCTAGAGTGAGACCCTACCTCAAAAAACAAAACAAACAAACAAAAAAACCTAGATATATATTTGCCTGGTGTGCTGATTTAAGTTTATTAAGACTTATTTAAAAATTTTTGAAATATTTATGTATTTATTTAAGAGAGAGAGAAAGAGATAATGGATGTGCCAGGGCCTCCAACTGCCAGAAGCATGCACCACTATGTGCATTTGACTTTATGTGGGTACTGGGGTATCAAACTTGGTTGTCAGGCATTGTAAGCAAATTCTTGTAACCACTGAGACATCTCTCCAATCCCCTAAAAGTTTGAGCTATTTTCATGTATCCCAGGTTACCCTGAAACTTACTATGTAACTGTGGATGACCTTGAACTTCTGACATTCCCACTTCCACCTCTCATGTACTAGTATTGCAGGTATGCACCACCACTCCTGACCAGGTTATGGAAATGTCAGTTGAGAGGTATAGTATGTTAACTGTGAGATTAGAGTAATAAAGATGACTTGGTAATTTCTTTTTAAAAATATTTTTACTTGGGCCGGGCGTGGTGGTGCACGCCTTTAATCCCAGCACTTGGGAGGCAGAGGTAGGAGGATTGCCGTGAGTTTGAGGCCACCCTGAGACTCCATAGTGAATTCCAGGTCAGCCTGGGCTAGAGTGAGACCCTACCTCGAAAAACCAAGAAAAAAAAAGTTTACTTGGGCTGGAGAAATGGTTTAGCAGTTAAGGCACTTGCCTGCAGAGCCAAAGGACCCAGGTTCAACTCCCCAGGACCCACGTAGTCCAGATTCACAAGAGGGTGCATGCATCTGGAGTTCATTTCCCATGGCCGGTGGCTCTGATGCTCCCATTCTCTCTCTCCCTATTTCTGTATATCTCTCTCTCTCAAATAAGTAAATGAATGAAAATAAAATATTTTTTAAAATATTTTTACTTTTATTATTTATTTGAGAGAGAAAGAGGTAGATAGAGAGAGAAAATGGGTGCACCAGGGCCTCTGGCTGCTGCACATGAATTCCAGATGCATATGTCATCTTCTGTGTCTGGCTTACTTGGGTCCAGGAGGGTTGAACCTGGGTACTTTCTTTTTTGAGAGAGATAAGAGAGAGAAAGAATTGGTGCACACCAGGGCCTCAGCCACTGCAATCGCTCTCCAGACACTTGCATTACCTAGTGGGCATGTGCAACCTTGCACTTGCCTTATCTTTGTGCATCTGGCTAACGTGGGATCTGGAGAGTAGAACCTGGGTCCTTAGGCTTTGCAGACATGCTCCTTAACTGCTAAGCCATCTCTCTAGCCCACATTCAGTGCCCCCCCCCCACCCATGTAGGGTCTTGCTGTAGCCCAGGCTGACCTGGAATTCACTATGTAGTCTCAGGGTGGCCTCAAACTCATGGCGATCCTCCTACCTCTCTCCAGCCCCTGCATTCAGTTTTTTTTTTTTTTCTTTCTAGGTAGGGTGTCACTCTGGTCCAGGCTGACCTGGAATTAACTACGTAGTCTCAGGGTGGCCTCAAACTCACAGTGATCCTCCTACCTCTGCCTCCTGAGTGCTGGGATCAAAGGTGTGTGCCACCACGCCCGGCTTCAGTTTTTCATTTGAACATGTTAGGGAGAAGATAATCCAAAACACTGAAAGTCACTTTATCTCGTATTCCTTAGATTCTTTCTTTTTTTTTTTTTAGAACTGCACTTTTTTGTTGTTTATTTTTATTTATTTATTTGAGAGCGACAGAGAGAGAAAGAGGCAGAGAGAGAGAGAGAGAATGTGCGCACCTGGGGTTCCAGTCACTACAAACGAATTCCAGACGCGTGCCCCCCATTGTGCATGTGGCTAATGTGGGTCCTGGGGAACTGAGCCTTGAACCAGGGTTCTTAGGCTTCACAGGCAAGCGCTTAACCACTAAGCCATCTCTCCAGCCCAGATTCTTTCTTTACTTACATTTCTTAGGTGGGCAACAGTGAGAGAGGGGCAGGACCTCCTGCTGGTGAGGCCCCAACTACTAGAGTAGGATCACCAGCCCCAACATTGCAGAGACTCCTAGTGTTGACGTTGCCTAGGACCTTTGCAAATAAGCAGGCCAAAAAGGTACACTATTTACACCACCCTCCAGGAAGGACCTCATCTTGTAGAATGAGGGCAGAGTAGAGCTAGAGATTGAGGCCAAGGTGTGGGCTCGTGCTGCTACTTTCCAGGTAAAGTGAGAACTTTACCCTAATGCAACTTTAACTTCCTCAGAAGAACTGGGCACCTTGTCAGCAGCTAAGGAACCTTAATAATCTTTAATGAGGCTTTTGTATAGAAGTGACTCTGGAAAAATGCTTTGCTTTTATGACATTAGAGAAATTATTACCAAGCTGGACAAGGTGGCACATGCCTACAATCCTAGCACTCAGGTGGTAGAGGCAGGAGGATCAGGAGTCCAAGGTCATTCTCAGCTGTATAACTAGTTCAAGGCCAGCCTGGAATACATGAGACCCTCTCTCAAAATAACACAAAGAGAGAAAGAGAAGAAAAAGAAAGGTAGACAGTGTGTTGAGAAAGAACTCAACAGGGCAACAGTAGAATAGGTAGCTGAGTGTGGTGGAGCACGCCTATAGTCAAAGCTACTCAGGAGACAGGCAGGAAGCTCATGTGACCACCCTGGGCAACATCATGAGACCATGTGTCAAAAGAAAGCTAGGCATGGTGGGGCATGTATGTAAGCACTTCAGAAGTGAAGGCAGAAGAGGAGCTCAAAGTCATCTTCAGTTACATAGCTTCCTAGGCTATATGAAACCCTGAGTCAGAAAAAGGCAGAGGCTGAGCATGGTGGCACTCATCTTTAATCCCAGCACTTGGGAGGCAGAGGTAGGAGGATCGCCGTGAGTTCAAAGCCAGCGTAATACTAATTCCAGGTCTGCCTGGGCTAAAGCAAGACTCTACTTTGAAAAACCAAAAGAAATAATAATAATAATAAAAGTGGGGTGCTCAATGTAGTGCTCTTGCTTAGTATGCATGAAGCCCTGTGTTTAGTCCCCAGCACCAGATAAACCAAGTGTAGTGGCACTTTCCTATAATCCCAGTGCTCAAGGGGAGGATGCTGGAGGATCAGAAATTCATAGTGATCCTCAACTACATAGTGAGTTCATGACCAGCCTGGGATATACGAGTCCTTGTCTCAAAGGGTAATTTTCTTGGCATCCAGTAGAAACAAGGAGACAAGCTTCTCTGAATCCAGTTCTCCTGGATTCTGTTTGGTGCCAGGAGGTCATAAACCTGGAATGCTTCTGTGGCAGAGGTAGTACTTGATTCAAGTCGCTCATTTACAGGTAGCCTTTGAAAATGGCCGCCTCTCACTTCACCGGGCTCACAGCTGTTGCCGACGTAATTAAAGATCTAGACACTCAGATAGCTGTAAGTAAGCTCTTTGAGGCCACTGTGGGCAGGATTTGGTGAATGTGCTTCTGGTCTTGGTGACACCAAAGCTGATGCCCACAGGGTCAACCTTGTTGGTCTAAGATTAAGAATCTTGGCTGCTGTAGGCTAGGGTCTCTGCATGTACTTAAAGATTGCTAAAACCCAGAGGAAGATATGGCTGTATAATACAGAGCAGCTTTTAACAGTGGCTAAAAATTGTGTTTTATCAAACAGATCCCTGACATAGACTTGAGCATGTTTTAGAATGCTTCAACATATTTTGAAAATGAACTAACCTGTTTTCATGAGCTTTGTGACTAAGTTTTAAGTATGTGATTGTTTTTGCCATTTTTGAATTTAACATTATTTGATACATAAAAAGTAATGCATGTCGTATTTAAGCTGGTATCCCATTTCTATGAAGTCCTCTCAAAAATGTCTTGCTTATTCTAGTTTATTTTTGTAAATAAAATTCTTCATTTCATATGCTTTCTTCCTTATTTCAATTTTGTGGACCATTTAACTTAGCTTTTGTGGAGATGAGATGGTTTCTAAAAACCAGGTAAGATCAATGAACAGTCTTCATTCCCTACCTTTTAATGTCTAGGTATCAAATGGTCTCCATAAGATGTGCTAAAGACTCTCAAAGTGTAACAAATCTCATACATTACTTCTGAAACATCCTTTATTCCAGGTGTTTCCATAGTTAATTCTCACTTCTATTTTCCTTCTGCAGTTAATTGGCCTTGGTCCTCACAGCTCCAAAAAGAAAGATAAGCTCTATGAGTTGAAGTCCAAAGCTCGGCAGATTATGAACCAGTTTGGCCCCTCAGCTCTAATCAACCTCTCCAATTTCTCATCCATAAAACCGGAACCAGCCAGCACCCCTCCACAAGGCTCCATGGCCAATAGCACTACTGTGGTAAAGATTCCAGGCACTCCTGGGACAGGAGGTCGTCTTAGCCCTGAAAATAATCAGGTATTCTCTTAACTTCGCCTCTCCCCTCCTCTCCCCTCCTCTCCCCTCCCCTCTCCTCCCTTCTCCTCTCCTCTCCCCTCCCTTCCTCTCCCCTCCCCTCCTCTCCTCCTCTTCTCATAGGCACCTCTTTCTGTCATTTGGACCTGTAATGGTGTGAGAGATGGCTATCTCAGGTGTGCCCTCTTTCTCTCCTTTGAAACAAAAATCTTTTCCCTCTGAGATTCTAACATTTTAAAAATTGAATTATTGGGCCAGGAGTGGTGGTGCGTGCCTTTAATCGCAGCACAGCAGAGGTAGGAGGATTGCCATGAGTTCGAGGCCACCCTGAGACTACATAGTAAATTCCAGGTCAGCCTGAGCTAGAGTAAGATCCTACCTCAAAAAAACAAAACAAAAAATAAGTAAGTACAAGAATTATCAGCTGGATGTGGTGCCACATGCCTTTAATCCCAGCAATCAGGAGGCAGAGGTAGGAGGATCATACTAAGTTCAAAGCCACCCTGAGACTACATAGTGAATTCCAGGTCAGCCTAGGCTAGAGTGAGACCCTGCCTTGAAAAAAAATACTTGTTTTTGAATTACCATGTACAATATTTATGCATATACGTATGTATATGTACCCATATAGACACATATACTAATATGAACCCTTGCATATGACAGATGGTTCTTTTGTTTTGGTGAGACAGGACCTCACTGTGTTGCCCACACTGACCTGGAACTCATTATGTAGTCGTAGCTAGCCTCAAATTTATGGTCAATCCTCCTTTTGCCTTATTTATTTATTTATTTTTGGTTTTTCAAGGTAGGGTACTGGCGAGTTGAACCTAGGTCATTAATCTTTGCAGGCAAGCTCCTTAACCCACTGAGCCACCTCTTCAGCCCCTCATTGATCATTTTGTACTGTTTAACATTAAAACATTTATTATAGCTGGGCATGGTAGTGCACACCTTTAATCCCAGCACTTGGGAGGCAGAGGTAGGAGGATCGCCGTGAGTTCGAGGCCACCATGAGACTCCATAGTGAATTCCAGGTCAGCCTGGGCTAGAGTGAGACCCTACCTCGAAAAACAAACAAACAAACAAACAAAAAAAAAAAAAAAAAAAAAGAAGGCTGACAGCCACACTTACTGGAAAGGCATCAGAAAGGAGCCTTGTGAGCTGAGCGTGAAGGAAGGCGTGAGGATGAGTGTTTCTGAAGGCAACACAGATATGAAGGATATAGTTTAGGGCTGGGGAAGATTGCTCAGCTGTTAAACGTGCTTGTTTGCAAAGCCTGACGATCAAGGTTCAATTCCCTAGTTCCCACTTAAAGCCAGATGCACAAAGTGGCTCATACATGTGGATTTTGTTTGCAGTGGCAGGAGGCCCTGGTGTGCCCATTCTCCCACTCTACTTCCAAATAAATGAATTTTAAAAACAGTATAGGGCTGGAGAGATGGCTTCGTGGTTAGGGCACTTGCCTTTGAAGCATAAGGACCCAAGTTCGATTTTCCAGGTCCCACGTAAGCCAGAATGTAGTTTATGGTAATTGAAGAATTGGGAATTGCTTTCTGTAGAGAACAAAGAGGCACAATAAGAAAAAGATATAGGGGCTGGGGACATGGCTTAGCGGTTAAGGCATTTGCCTTTGAAGCCTAAGGACCCCAGTTTGATTCCTCAGGACTCATGTAAGCCAGATGCACAAGGGGGCACATGTGTCTGGAGTTTGTTTGCAGTGGCTGGAGGCCCTGGCATGCCCATCCTCTTTCTCTCTGCCACTTCCTTTCTCTCAAATAAATAAATACATAAAATACTTTAAAAAAGAAGAAGAAGGCTTGAGGAATGGCTTAGCAGTTACAGTGCTTGCTGTGAAGACTAAGGACCCAGGTTTGATTCCTCAGGTACCATGTAAGCCAGGTGCACAAGGTGGCACATGCATCTGGAGTTCGTTTGCAGTGGCTAGAGGCCCTGGCATGCCCATTCTCACTCTCTTTCTCTCTGACTAATAAATAAATAGTCTTTTTTTTTTTTTTTGGATTTTCAAGGTTGGGTTTCACTCTATTCCAGGCTGACCTGGAATTCACTATGTAGTCTCAGGGTGGCCTGGAACTCATGGTGATCCTCTTACCTCTGCCTTCCAAGTGCTGAGATTAAAGGTGTGCGGCACCACACCCTGCTAAAAAGAAAATCTTTAAAAAAGGGGTGGGGTGTTGGAGAGAATGCTTAGCAGCTAAGGCGTTTGCCTGCAAAGCCAAAGGTCCTCGGTTTGATTCCTCAGGACCCACATAAGCCAGATGCACAAGGGGGCACATGCGTCTGGAGTTCATTTGCAGTGGCTAGAGGCCCTGGCGCACCTATTCTCTCTATATATCTCTCTGCTTCTTTCTCTCTCTCACTCTCTCAAATAAAAAAAAAAAAAGGTGTGCCCCACGACACCTAGCTTAAAAAAGAGAGAGAGAGAGAGAGAGAGATGGCTTAGCAGTTAACACATTTGCCTGCAAAGCCAAAGGACCTTGTTCCAGTTCCCTAGCACCCACGTAAGCCAGATGCTCAAGGGGCCGCATGTGTCTGGAGTTTGTTTGCAGTGGCTGGAGGCCCTGGTGCACCTATTCTCTCTCTCTCTCTCTCTCAAAAATAAATAAATAATATTAAAAAAAGAGAGAGAAAGATGAAACTTACATTTGAATACTGACTACTGACCTCTCTTCCAAACCATTCTTTCTGTTTTTTCCTTGGTTACTTTTTTTTTTTTTTTTTAGGTTTTGAGGTAAGGTGTCACTCTTGCCTAGGCTGACCTGGAATTCACTATGTACTCTCAGGCTGGCTTTGAACTCATGGTAATCCACCTACCTTTGCCTCCCAAGTGTATTAAAGGTGTGCACCACCGTGTCTGGCTCTGGCTATTTAAATTTTTTTTAATTTGTTTTTACTTATTTATTTGCAAGCAGAAAGAAAGAGATAGGAGATGCACAGAGATAATGGGCACACCAGGGCCTTAGTCACTGCAAATGAACCCCAGATACTTGTGCCACTTGGTGCATCTGGCTTTTTGTGGGTATTGGGGAATTGTATTCCAATCCTCAGGTTTTGCAAACAAGTGCCTGAATTGCTAAGCCATCTCTCCAGTCCTTAAAAATATTTTATTTATTTGGTTGGTTTTCTGAGGTAGGATCTCACTCTAGCTCGGGCTTATCTGGAATTATCTATGTAGTCTCAGGGTGGCCTCGAACTCAGGGCAATCCTCCTACCTCTGCCTCCCCTAGTACTTGGATTAATGGTGTGCACCAGCACACCTGGCTTTTATTTTGTTTATTTATTTGGAAAAGAGAGTATAGGTGTGTCAATGCCTCTAGACACTGCAAATGAACTCCAGACACATGTGCCACCTTGCACATCTGACTTTACGTTGGTAGTGGGAATTGAACCTGGGTCCTTAAACTTTGCAGGCTAAGTTACTTCTGTCCTGAAAATAGTTTTGTAGCAATACCACCAGGGAGGGCTGTCTGTGAATGCTGGAAACTTGAAGCAAAACTCACCATTTGACAGACTTTCTTCAGTATGGGTTAATGAATTGTTTTGCTTGCTTAATACTCACTGAAACATTTTCCCCCAATCACTTTAGGTATTAACCAAGAAGAAATTACAAGACTTAGTAAGAGAAGTGGATCCTAATGAGCAGTTGGATGAAGATGTAGAGGAGGTAAGATGGTTTGAGTCCTACAGAAGCAGGATCTTTCACTTGAACCCAGGCATTGCCAGTTTGGCTAGTCTGGCTATACAGCTTGTCCTAAGGATCATGTCTCCATCTCTGGAGTGCTGGGATTAGAAGGTGTCATGCCCACCCAGCATTTACGTAAGTGCCGGGATCCAAACTCCAGCCCTCACACTTGCACAGCCCTCTCATAGGATTTTTTCCCTGTGCATGTGTGAGTAGGTGTGATGTGGTATGCGTAGGGTAGGGTATGCCCGTGTGTTTGTAGATGTGGCACTCCACACGGAGGCCACAGAAGAATATCTGATGTCCCCTCCAGTGCTCATTAGTTTATTTCATGCTGAACTCTCTTCACTGTCCAGAGCATTGGTATTTTCAGGATCCCCAGCAATGCTCCTGTCTCTGCTTCTGGTAGGACTAGGGTTACAGACTATGTGGCTATGCCCAGCTATTTACATGGGATCTCCAGCCCTCATGTAGCTTTTTTGTTCATTTGCTTTTCCAAGGCAGGGTTTTACTCTAACCCAAGCTAACTTAGAACTCACTTTGTAGCTGGTATCAAACACATAGCAATCCTCCTATCTCAGCCTCCCAAGTGCTGGGACTAACAGTGTACACCACAATACTGGGCTGTCACATAGTTTGGGGTTTGTTTTTGTTTGTTTGTTTGTTTTGGTTTTTGATTTTTTAATTTATTTTTATTTTTTTACTTTATTTTATTTTATTTTATTATTTTTGGTTTTTTCGAGGTAGGGTCTCACTCTAGCCCAGGCTGACCTGGAATTCACTAGGTAGCGTGGCCTCGAACTCACGGTGATCCTCCTACCTCTGCCTCCCGAGTGCTGGGATTAAAGGCGTGCACCACCACGCCCAGCTCAGTTTTTTTTATTTTGAGATAGGTTCTTACCTTAGCCCAGGCTGACCTGGCACTCACTCTGTAGTCTCAGGCTGTCCTTGAATTCATGTCAATCCTCCTATCTTGGCTTCCTGAGTGATGGGATTAAAGGTGTGCACCAACATGCCCAGCTCTAAGAATCATCAGATATATATATATAAATAGGTAGATAGATATGATGATATATAATTTGAGAGAGGGAGAGAGAAAGAAGCAGTTAGATAGACAGAGAGAATGGGTATGCCAGGGCCTTCAACCACTGCAGACAAACTCCAGATGCATGTGCCACCTTGTGCATTTGGCTTACGTGGAGCCTGGGGAATCGAATCTGGGTCTTTGGCTTTGAGTTCAAGTGCCTTACCCACTAAGCCATCTCTCCAGGCCAAGATCAGGTTTTTGAGGCTGGAAAAAATGTTTGGCAGTTAAAAGCACTTGCTTGCAAACCTGCCAACCCAAGTTCAGATGAAGTCGGGCACTTTCAAGGTGGGATGGCCATAGACCTGGTTCAGTTCTTAAATCACCCATGTAAGCCAGTGGTAAAATATGGCACAAATTTTAAGAAGACAGTAGAAAGAGAGGACCAATACCTTTAGGTTGTCCTACAACCTCCACAAGTATGCCATGGCATGTGGACCCATAAACACACACAAATAAAATTTATTTATTTATTTTATTTATTTATTTTTTTTTTTTCGAGGTAGGGTCTCACTCTAGTCCAGGCTGACCTGGAATTCACTATGTAGTCTCAGGGTAGGCCTTGAAGTCACAGTGATCCTCCTACGTCTACCTCCTGAGTGCTGGGATTAAAGGCATGTGCCACCACGCCCAGCTTCAAATAAAATTTTTAAAGGTCAGTGGTTCTGTGAATGGGATGAGGGAAGGCACAGTTAAGAAGTGAGGGGAAGGCTGGAGAGATGGCTTAGTGGTTAAGGCGCTTGCCTGCGAAGCCAAAGGACCTCAGTTTGATTCCCCAGGACCCACATAAGCCAGATGCACAAGGTGGCACATGTGTCTAGAGTTTGTTTGCAGTGGCTGGAGGCCCTGACGCACCCATTCTCTCCCTCTCTCTCTCTCTCTCTCTCTCTCTCTTGCTGTGCCTCTTTCAATTAAATAAATAAAAATAAAAATAAAAGATTTAAAAAAAAAGAAGTGAGGGGAATCCAGGTGTGGTGGCCCAGCCTTTAGTCCTACCACTCAGGTGGCAGAGGTAGGAGGATTGCCATGAGTTATAGGCCACCCAGAGATTACATAGTAAATTCTAGGTCAGTCTATGCTAGAGTGAGACCCTATCTCGAAATAAAAAAATAAGATAAAAGAAGTGAGGGGAGCTGGTGGTGGCACATGCCTTTAATCCCAGGAGGCAAAGGTAGAAGAATTGTGGTGAGTTCAAGGCTACCCTGAGACTACTTAGTGAATTCCAGGTCAGCCTGAGCTAGAATAAGATGAGACCCTACCTGGAAAAACAAAACAAAACAAAAAAGAGAGAAGAAGAAATGAGGGGCACTTTCCTACATCCAATTGTGTCCCTGCAAACACGCACTAAAGCTGAACCACACATGCCTACACAACTGCAGCACAAGCTCTGCTGTGCTTGCTGCCCAGTGCAGTCCTCACTACATACTCTGCTGAACAGCAGGATTACAGCATGGAGAGGGCTGGAGAGGTGGCTTAGCGGTTAAGGCACTTGCCTGCAAAGACAAAGGACCCAGGTTCGACTCTCCAAGGCCCATGTAAGCCAGATGCACAAGGGGGTGCATGAGTCTGTAGTTCATTTGCAGTGGCTGGAGGCCTGGCGTGCCCATTCTCTCTCTCCCTCCCTTCGCCTCTTTCTCTCTCTCAAATAAATAAGTAAAATATATTAAAAAAAAAAGAAGAAGAAGAAGAAGAAGCCGGGCGTGGTGGCACACGCCTTTAATCCCAGCACTCGGGAGGCAGAGGTAGGAGGATCGCCTTGAGTTCGAGGCCACCCTGAGACTCCATAGTGAATTCCAGGTCAGCCTGGGCTGGGCTTGAGTGAGACCCTACCTTGAAAAACCAAAAAAAAAAAAAAAGAATTTGAGCTGCGTGTGGTGGCGCATGCCTTTAATCCCAGCAATCGGGAGGCAGAGGTAGGAGGATCACCGTGAGTTCGAGGCCACCCTGAGACTACATAGTGAATTCCAGGTCAGCCTGGGCTAGAATGAGACCCTACCTTGAAAAAACAAAAAATAAAAGAATTACAGCATGGAGATATGATTCCCTCACTGCACGAATGTCAGCTTCACACCCACACAGCGTGTTGGCTCACGTCTCAAGTTACGGAGTGTGGATAAGCATTCCTTGCTGCAGTCTTTATTGCCCTTAGAATTTGCCCTCACACACAAGCCCAGGGACAGAGAAGACCAGCCTTAGCCATGAGACCTTCACCCTTTCCACATGGCACCACTGGAAAATGATAATGAGGCCACCTCAGAAAGTCATGCCTGGTACTCTCCAGATAGTGTTTCAAAAGGAAAAAAATAGAGAAATTGCACTCAAGTGGGGAATGAGGTAGAGGAAACAGATTAAAGAAAGCCCAGCAATAATAAATAAATAGCTACAAAGGCTGTGAATATAGCTCTGTGTAAAGCACTGCTGAGGATTCATGGGATCTAGGTTCAGTTTCTGACCAGATAAACAGCCATGCCCAGTGATGCTTGCTTAAAAATCCTAGCACTGGGGAGGTTGAAGCGGAGGATTGCCTTGAGTTCCAGGTTAGCCTAGGCTATAGAGTAAGACTGTTTCAAAAAAAAAAATTAACAAAAGGCCAGGCATGGTGGCACACACCTTTAATTCCAGCAGAGGTAGGAGGGTCACCATGAGCTCAAGACCACCCTGAGACTACCTAGTTAATTCCAGGCCAGCCTGAGCTAACCCTACCTCAGGAGAAAAAAAAAAAAATCAAACAGGGCTGTGGAGATGGCTCGGTGGATAAAGTACTTGCTGTGCAAGTGGATTCCTAGAACCCACATAAGAACTCTGCTGTGGTGGCATCTGTGGACCACTGGGCAGGGACAGGAGACTTGGTCAGAACCTCTCAGGCCAGCTAGCTTGGCAAGTAGATTGACAAACAGTAAGAAACTTTTACTTATTTATTTGAGACAGTGAAAGGGGGAGAGAGAGAGAAAAAATGGGCACACCAGGGCCTCCAGCTACTGCAAACGAACTCCAGATGCTTGCACCCCCTTGTGCATTTGGCTTAAGTAAGTCCTGGAGAGTCGAACCAGGATCCTTTGGCTTGATAGGCAAATGCCTTAACCACTACGCCATCTCTCCAGCCCTCATGTCTACACTCTATACACTTCATGGTACACACTTGCTCACACACAAATGAACACACATATCATATCCCCTCCCCCCAAAAAAATCCAGGCATGGTGGCACTTGGGAAGCTGAGGTAGGAGAATTGATGTGAGTTTAAGGCCAGCCTGGGCTACAAAGCAAGATCCAAGTCAGCCTGTGCTAGATTAAAACCCTGCCTGAAAGACACATACACACATAAAAAATATATATATAAATAAAAAAATAAATAAAAACCTTAAGATGTGGACTTACCCGTAAGGCTGAATGCTGCTTTCTAGTTATAAATCATGAGTAAATTGGTGTGAGTCTTGGCATCTTACTCTAAAGCCTGAGGATAAACCAGGTGAAGTGGCTCACTTGAGAAGCAGAGGCAGGAAGATCAGGAGTTTGAAGTTAGTCTGGGCTATATGAGACCTTACCTAAAAAATAAAAAGATAAAATTCCTATTCGACTTTGTTCACAGGAGTATTGTAAGGACTAAGTAAGAGTGGAAATGCAAGTATTTTAAGTGGCTGTGGGGGAGGAATTGTGATGACTCCCTTTTGTTTTTGCACCTAATTCAGAAGAATGTAGGGATTGTGTTGGTATCTAATGAGCAGGAAGAACAGAAAGTACATCTTCAAGAAGGCATGAGCTGCACTTCACTTGAGTCATGTTTCTATTGTCCTCCTCATTACTCATCCCCACATTGGCCCAAACACTGAGTCCAAGTCTCCTAATAGAAAGCCTGACTAAATAATGTGATGTGGACAGAAAACAGTTGTCCTGGCAACAGGAGCCTACCCTGCCAGTGTCATGGTTATTTCCCTCACTGTGCTTCTCCAGATGCTGCTACAGATTGCTGATGACTTTATTGAGAGTGTGGTGACAGCTGCCTGCCAACTTGCTCGACATCGCAAGTCCAGCACCTTAGAGGTGAAAGATGTCCAGTTACATCTAGGTATGTATTTGTTTGTTTGTTTGGGGTTTTTTTGTTGCTGTTGTTGTTTTTTCAATATAGGGTCTCACTCTAGCCCAGGCTGACCTGGAATTCACTATGTAGTCTAAGGGTGGCCTTGAACTCACAGGGATCCTCCTACCTCTGCCTCCCAGTGCTGGGATTAAAGATTTTTTTGTTTTGGTTTTTCTCAAGGTAGGGTCTCACTTTAGCTCAGGCTGACCTGGAATTCTCTATGTAGTCTCAGGGTGGCCTCGAACTCATGGTAATTCTCCTACCTCTGCCTCCCGAGTGCTGGGATTAAAGGTGTGTGCCACCATGTCCGGCTGAAGGTGTGTTTTTATTTCTCCCTGAAGTACCTCCGTGACTGCTCTTTGAGGGATGTCAGGGCAAATCTCTCCAAACCCTGGGATTTATCATTTGGGTGTGGCAATAAATAGAGGAGAGAAATCCATCCATGGCAGGGCATCAGGTGGAGCCCATGGATTAAATTGGAACCCGAGAAATGGCTTAGCAGTTAAGGCACTTGCCTGAGAAGCCTAAGGACCCAGGTTTGATCCTCCAGGTCCCACATAAGCCAGATGCACATGGTGGTGCATGCATCTGGAGTTCGTTTGCAGTGCTAGAGACTCTGGTGTGCCCATTCTCACTCTTTCTCTCCTCCACCCATCTCTCTGTCTCTAATAAATAAGTAAGTAAAAATAAATCTTTAAAAAAAAATTGGAGGGCTGGAGAGGTGGCTTAGCGGTTAAGCACTTGCCTGTGAAGCCTAAGGACCCCGGTTCGAGGTTCAATTCCCCAGGACCCACGTTAGCTACATGCACAAGGGGGCACATGCATCTGGAGTTAGTTTGCAGTGGCTGGTGGCCCTGGCGTGCCCGTGCTCATTCTCTCTCTGTCTATCTCTCTCTGCCTCTTTCTGTCTGTTGCTCTCAAATAAATAAATAAAAATAAACAAAATTTAGAAATAATTGGAACCCAAGTCTTACACTTCTCATCTGTATCAGCTTGTTGCATTAAACTTTTCCCAGGGAAACTTGAATGATGAACACCTGCTCACCCCAGATAGGGCTCTGACCACAGGCTGAAGAAACCACTACACTAAACTAGCATCCTACTTGGTGAACCAGTGAGTTACTGGGGTTACTTACAGGAGCCTGTATGACTCAGCGGCAGCCAAATCCCCCAGAAGTCCAAGCCAGCATTGGGGCCGTGTCTCTGGAGCTAACCACCAGGGTTCTCCCAAGTAGTTTTTACTCCCTATATAACCTGGGGAAGGGCCTTGTGAATCTTAGTTTTAAGAACTTTCTGAGATTTGTGAGGTTGTCCTGAGCTGTGTTTACCTCCTGAGCCTTAGTGAACTTTGGAACTTCCCTGAGTCTTAAAGAGCATATATTTCTTTAGGAAGTTTTGAACTTCCTAATTACCTCAAACAAGAAATGTTGGTGACAGCAGATCGGATGGGAGGCATTACTTGATCTAGCCTTTCATAGTCCACAGATATTTTCTTTGAGCCATCCTGCTTCCTTAGCCTGGGATGCTTCTTTGGGGCCTCCATACATCTTCCTACACCTTATGTTTTCAGTAGGACTGGCTTACGCTTTTGACCTGACTCAGGCCTGGCCTGTCACTGACCTGGCTGCTGCAAAGGCCCTGGGCTAGGCAGACAATCTCCATCCTCATCTCCCCATCCCTGTATACTTTACTTCACTTACTTTGGTGGGATAACTGCCCATTCCAGGTCTGTTTTGTTGTTGTTGTTTTTGAGATAGGGTCTTCTTCTACCCTAGGCTGACCTGGAACTCATTCTGTAGTTCCAGACTGGTCTCGAACTCATAGCAACCCTCCTACCTTGGCCTCACAAATACTGGGAGTAAAGGAATACACCACCACACCTGTCAAATTTAATTTTTATTTATTTATTTATGTGAGAGAGACGGGGGGGGGGTGGAGAATGGGTACACCAGGGCCTCCAGCCATTGTAAACAAACTACAGATGCATGCGCCACTTTGTGCATCTGGCTTATGTGGGTACTGGGGAATCGAACCTGGGTCTTTACACTTCACAGGCAAGCACCTTAACTGTTAAGCCATCTCTCCAACCCGAAGTTTAATCTTTTTTTTTTTTTTTTTGGTTTTTCGAGGTAGGATCTCAGTCTAGCCCAGGCTGACCTGGAATTCACTATGGAATCTCAGGGTGGCCTCGAACTCATGGAGATCCTCCTTACCTGTGCCTCCCAAGTGCTGGGATTAAAGGCGTGTGCCACCACACCCAGCTTTTTTTTTTTTTTTTTTTTTTTTTTGAGGTAGGGTTTCACTTTAGTCCAGGCTGACCTGAAATTCACTATGTAGCCTCAGGGTGGCCTCGAACTCACAGTGATCCTCCTACCACTGCCTCCAGAGTGTTGGGATTAAAGGCATGTGCCACCACATCTGGCTGATTTTGCTTGCTTTTGTTTGTTTGTTTTGCTTTGTTTTTTTGGTTTATTTATTTGATAGAGGGAGAGGTGGATAGAGAAAACGAATGGGCATCTCAGGGCCTCTAGCCACTGCATAGGAACTCCAGACTCGTGCCACCTTGTGTATCTGGCTTTATGTGGGTACTAGGGAATCAAACCCAGGTTATTGAGTCATTAGGCTTTACAGGCAAGCGTCTTAACCACTGAACCATCTCTCTAGCCTGATTATCTTTTATTTATTTATTTATTTGCAAGGAGAGAGTGCGCTACCACACCCGGCTTATTAGTTTATTGTATGAACATATTCCATAATGGTCATGTTCTCATTAGATTATACTTTTTTTTTTTTAGGTAGGATCTCACACTAGCCCAGGCTGACCTGGAATTCAGTATGTTTTCTCAGGGTGGTCTTACACTCACAGCAATCCTCCTACCTCTGCCTCCCAAGTACTGGGATCCATCCCTCCAGCAATTTTTTTTTCTTTTTTAACCTCAGTTTCCCGATTTTATTTTATTTTATTTTATTTATTTTTCTCAATTTTTATTAACATTTGCCATGATTATAAAAAATATCCCATGGTACTACCCTCCCTCCCCCAACTTTCCCCTTTGAAATTCCATTCTCCATCATATCCCCTCCCCATCTCAATCAGTCTCTCTTTTATTTTGATGTCATGATCTTTTCCTCCTCTTATGATGGTCTTGTGTAGGTAGTGTCAGGCACTATGAGGTCATGGATATCCAGGCCATTTTATGTCTGGAGGGAGGTAAATAAATAAATTTAAAAAATTTCTCTCAAGCCAGTCATGGTGGCACATGCCTTTAATCCCAGCACTCAGGAGGCAGAGGTAGGATGGTCGCAGTGAGTTCAAGGCCATCCTAAGACTACATAGTAAATTCCAGGTCAGCCTGGACTAGAGTGAGACCCTACCTCAAAAAAAAAAAAAATACACATATATATATATCTTCTCTCAGAGTTCTGGACATAGTAGTACACAATTGTAATCCCAGAATTTGGGAAGTAGAGGCAGGAAGATCAGGAGTTCAAAGTCAACCTTATCTACATTGCAAGTTCAAAGTTATCCTGGGATACAGAAACCCTTTCTTAAAAAAAAAAAGTCGGGCGTGGTGGCGCAGGCCTTTAATTACACACCTTTAATCCCAGCACTCGGGAGATAGAGGTAGGAGGATTGCAGTGAGTTCGAGGCCACCCTGAGACTCCATAGTGAATTCCAGGGCAGCCTGGGCGAGAGTGAGACCCTACCTTGAAAAACCAAAAAAAAAAAGAAAGAAAAGAAAAGCTGGGTTAGCGGTTAAGGTACTTGCCTGTAAAACCAAAGGGCCCAGGTTCAATTCCCCAGGACCCATGTAAACCATATGCACAAGGTGCTGCACACATCTAGAGTTCATTTGCAACAGCTGAAGGCCCTGTTGTGTCCATTCTTCTCTCTCTCTCTCTCTTTCTACCTCTTTCTCTCAAATAAATAAATAATAACTATTTTAAAAAGTAGCCTGGTGTGGTAGTGCACTACTTTAATTTCAGTACTCGGGAGGCTGGACTACAAAGACTTTCAGATCAGCCTAGGTTAGAGTAAGGCCTTACCTCAAAAAAAAAAAAAAAAAAACCCGGACGTGGTGGCACACACGTTTAATACCAGCACTCGGGAGGCAGAGATAGGAGGATTGCCATGAGTTCAAGGCCACCCTGAGACTACATAGTGAATTCCAGGTGAGCCTGAGCTAGAGTGAAAACCTACCTCAAAAAACCAAAAATATAAAAAACTGGGTGTGGTTGCACACGCCTTAATCCCAGCACTTGGGAGGCAGAGGTAGGAGGATCGCCATGAGTGAATTCCAGGTCAGCCTAGGCTACAGTGAGACCCTACCTGAAAAATAAAAAATAAAAAAGCTTTTCACCACGATGGCACTGAAGAGTGAAGAAGGAAGCTCCTGCCCCTCCCAAAGCTGAGCCAAAGCAAAGCTTCGAAAGCCAAGAAGGCCGTGCTGAGAGGCATCCGAAGCCACGAGACCTTCCGGCCACCCAAGACAGTGCGCCTCCGCCTGGCCTCCGGAGGCGGCCTACATTCCCTGGGAGGAGTGCCTCCAGGAAAAACAAGCTGCATCACTAAGCCATCATCAAGTTCCTCCTGACCACACAGTCAGCCATGAAGTAGAAGACAACAACACACTTGTGTTCACTGTGGACATCAAGGCTAACAAGCATCAGCTCCAAATAGGCTGTGAGGAAACTTTATGACATTGATGTGGCCAAAGTCACTACCCTGATCAGGCCTGACAGTGAAAAGTCCCATGTCTTACAGCTGCCTCCCGATTATGATGCTTTGCATGTTACCAACAAAATTAGGACCATCTAAATTGAATTCAGCTAGTTAATTCTAAGTATATATATATATTTTCACTATAAAAAGAGGGGGCTGGAGAGATGGCTTAGTGGTGACGGCACTTGCCTACAAAGCCAAAGGACCCAGGTTTGATTCCCCAGGACTCACGGTGTACAAGTTAGCACATGCACCTGGAGTTTGTTTGCAGTGTGCTCATTCTGTCTCTGTATATATCTGCTTCTATCTCCCAATAAATCATTTTTTTTTAAGAAAAGGAAAAGGAAAAAAATAAAAGGACTGGGGCTATATCTCAGAAGCTCAGTGACATAGCACTTGTGCATGTGCAAAGCTCTGAGTCCAGTCCCCAGAACCACAGTAACAAAGCTTGGAGACTTCATGCCATTTCCTCATTTGTACTCCACAGAATCGCTCAGTAGAATCAGTATAGTCAGGGCCTAGATTGTGTCCTCCTTGGGGCTTGTCTGCAGGTCGCATGTCCTCCTAACACTGCTTTCCTGTACCTGTCTCTCTGCTTCTTCCTTGCAGAGCGCCAGTGGAACATGTGGATCCCAGGATTTGGCTCTGAAGAAATCCGACCCTATAAAAAAGCTTGCACGACAGAAGCTCATAAACAGGTGAGTCCTGGGGACAGCCAGGGATGACCCCTTGAACTTCATCTCCGAGCAGGTACACGCAGCTGCTTTCCCAGGCTCTCACTCCCCCACAGCTTCACTCTGCAGCAGAGGCCAGATTGGGTTAGAGGCAGCAGCAGTCAGACTTCCCTTGGTCCTCTCTTCTCATGTGGGTTCGCAGTTCCTCTCAGCACTCATGGTTATCACTTTAAAGCTCTTGATTGTTTGTTTTTTTCCGAGGCAAGGTCTCACTATAGCCCAGGCTGTTAAGGAATTCACTCTGTACCCAGGCTGGCCTTAAACTCACAGCAATCCTCCTACCTCACCCTCCACAGTGCTGGGATTAAAGGTGTGTACAACCACGACCAGCTTTACAGTTCTTGACTCTTGCTCTTCCGATATGGGTGATACTCACCTGCTCCATACCTCCTTAATGAAATCTTCTTTATTGTTGCGAGTGTGAATGCCATACTCGGTCCTATGAATACAGGGCAGGTCAGAGACGGAGAGGTAGTGCCTAGGCTCTTCTCTCAGGAATTCTGGCCTGTTGTTCCAGTTTAGCCTTTGTCTGCTACCATTTTGACAGTCAGTGTAAAAACACCACTTCTGCTGTGGAGCAAGCTGTCCCTTTGCTTGGCCAATCCAGCAGTACTATTGACCTCCCTTTGACAGGGCTGCTGTCCTTTCTGTTGTAAGTTAACTGGCTACTGTGATTTGAAAAAGTGAGCTGTTTCCAAGCACAACAGGCACAATAAGTCTTCTGCTCCATGATCTGGACACAGTGGCCTCTTTAAATGTGAGAAAAAGCCTGCTGAGTGGCCCTGCGACTGCAGGTCCCCAAGGGCTCCATCCTGAAATGTAGACCATGCTACCTGCAAGCTGTATCTAGAAAGTTCCTGACTCGAACCGATACTAACTGCATATGTCTTTCTCCTTTCAGAGAATGGCATTGATCCGGAAAACAACGAAGAAATAACACAGGGAAAGATCAGGGAATGGACAACAATGCATTTGGAGATACTTGAGCTGAGACCTCAGCCATCTCATCCTTGGAATTTTTTTTTAAATGCTTTACAGAGAAGCATATATTTTTTATTAACAGTGCAGCAATATCTATAATGACTGAGAAGATCTGCCAAAAGAATAAAGCCTCCTACCCTCACCTCTGGTCCCGTTTCCCCGCCATCTCAAAGAGGAGCAGTGCATCTTCCAGAGAAGACTGTATTTGTGGTTTATTATATAAGTGATTGAATGTAGGACAAAGCATTATGCTCGTGTTGGGTGAGACAGTATTAGCAGGATTTGTAGAGGGTTTGTTTCCTCCTTCCTTCTCTTTTCCCTGTACTTTGTAATGTCAGTGTTTATATGAATATGAATTTGATTTGCTTTTCCAGAATAAAGAAATTATTAATCGAATGACACAGGGTTTATGGCTTACAGCCTTTAAAATGTCAGAGGGAGTCATGCAGACAAACAAGTCTGTTTTGTTTTGTTTTTTATTTCCATTTAAGTCTCACACTGTAGCCCAGGCTCACCTGGAACTCACTCTGTAGCGCCAGGCTAGCCTCAAATTCACAGTGATCTCCCTACCTCAGCCTACCAAAGTGCGGGAATTAAAGGTATGTGCCACTGTGCTCTGCTTGGACTAAATGTTCTAGTCAGCAGGTGGCAGCACTGGCATTGATTTCTACATTTGAGAAATGCTCAGAAATTTTCCATTACTTTACTTCAAAGGAGGCATCCAGCAATAAGAGCTGAAGCTGCCTTCGCACAAGGTAAGCTTTTCTAAGCCACGAAATGAATAGACATCTGGTTTTGCCTAAGATCGCTATGTAGCTGAGGCTAGGCTTGAGCTCCTGCTCCATCTCCGAGTGTTTGGATGATAAGTATGTGCCATCACACGCCAGCTTTTTTAAATATATATAAATTTTCATTTATTTATTTGACAGAGAGAGAGAATGGGCACACTAGGGCCTCCAGCCACTGCAGACAAATTCCAGACATATGCGCCCCCTTGTGCAAATGGCTAACATGGGTCCTGGGGAATTGAACCTGGGTCCTTTGGCTTTGCAGGCAAACGCCTTAACCACTAAGCCATCCCTCCTCCAGGCCACACCCAGGTTTTAAGAGCCCATTCTGAACTCTGTTTTGGAACTCCAGTAGAAAGTTGTGTTCATGGTTGGCCTTGAGTAAGGATAGGAATAGCTTTGGAAAAAGGCCTGTCGTTGGCCCTGGGACTTTTGCTGTGATGCAAAGGAAACCAGGCCCTGTTTAGACCTCAGAATGTCCTTCCAAAGCATCTTCCTGACCCATCCATGCCTGGCATAGTCTTTGTATTGCGAGGGTTCCATGGACTTCAGGGAGGGTGGCTGCTCCCCCCAGGGGCCACAGCACAGGCACATCTGCTTTTGGTCTTTGTCCTGCCTCCCAAGACCTGAAATATTTCTTGGATGAGCTTTTCAAAGGCCATGCCCATGTCACTGTTGCTCTTGGCTGAGGTATCAACCTAGGAGGCAGCCAGCTTCTTCCCCATGTTACCTGACACTCAGCCACCAGGATGAGGAAGTTGAAGGGATTTTTTGTTTTGCTTTGGTTTTTTTTTTTTTTTTTAGTTTTTCGAGGTAGGGTCTCACTCTAGCCCAGGCTGACCTGGAATTCACTATGGAGTCTCAGGGTGGCCTCGAACTCACGGCAATCCTCCTACCTCTGCCTCCCGAGTGCTGGGATTAAAGGCGTGCGCCACCACGCCCGGCTGCTTTGGTTTTTTGAGGTAGGGTCTCACTCTAGCCCAGGCTGACCTGGAATTCACTACCATCCTCCTACCTCTGCGTCCAGGTGCTGGGATTAAAGGTGTGTGCCACCACGCCCGACAGTTGAAGGATTTTAACTTTTTTCTCAGTCTGCTGTTGCTGGGAGACGTTCTCAAAGGTTTTCTGTTGGTGATAGCAAACAGCAAGAGGCGCTGGCTTACTTTTTCTCTAAATTTATTTTATTTGTTTATTATTTATTTATTTTCTAGTCAGGGTTTCACTCTAGCTCAGGCTGACCTGGAATTCACTATGGAGTCTCAGGGTGACCTCAAAGTCACAGCGATCCTCCTACCTCTGCCTCCCGAGTGCTGGGAGTAAAGGCATGCGCCACTACGCCCGACTTAAATTTATTTATTTGAGACAGAGAGGAAGAGGGAGAGAAGACAAAATGGGCGCACCAGGTCCTTCAGCAGCCGCAAACAAATCTCAGACGCATGCACCACCTTGTGCATCTGGCTTACGTGGGTCCTTTGGCTTTGCAAGAAAACGCCCTAACCATTGAGCCATCTCTCCAGCCCCCACTTGCTTTTGATATTAGGAGCAGACCACTGACCTTGGTTAAGACGTCCAAAATTAATCTAGAGTCCTGCACAGAGGACAGATGGCAATAGGGAATTGGGGAAATAATGGGGAGAAATGTAGTCAAAAGACTCCAGTTCTTTTATTAAAAAGTTTTTTTTTTTTTTTTTTTTTTTTTTTTTTTTTTTTTGCTAGGCACAGTGCTGAATGACCTTATTCCCAGCACTTGGGAGGCAGAGGGAGGATCATTGTGAGTTCAAAGTCACCCTGAGACTACATAGTGAATTCCAGGTCAGCCTGGGCTAGAGTGAGACCCTACCTCGAAAAAAAAAAAAATGGAATATAGAGTTATAGTTAGTTGGCGAGACCCTACCTCAAAACACCCCCCCCAAAAAAAAGGGGCCAAGCGTGGTGGCTCATGCCTTTAATCCCAGCACTCAGGAGGCAGAGGTAGGAGGATCACATGAGTTTGAGGCTACCCTGAGACTACACAGTGAATTCCAGGTCAGCCTGGGCCAGATTGAGACCCTACCTCAAAAAAAAAAAAAAAAATTGGAACATAGAGTTACAGAGTTAGTTGGCAAATGCTTGGAAATATTTGAAGAGACTGCTGGGTTGGGGGTGCATGCCTTTAATCCCAGCAGTCTGGAACCCGAGGCTATGGAGTTAAATTCCAGGTTAGCCTAGCTAGAGCAAAACCCTACCTTGGAAAAAAACAAAAAAAGTAAGAAGGAAAGGAAAAATGGGAGAATAACTTGTCCAATGTCACAATGTGAGCTAAGTGGAGCCTTTTTTTTTTTTTTTTTTTTGCCCTGGCAGCTGCCCATGCCCAGCTCATATCCGCTGGCACAGTTAAATAATCCCCTCAAATGACAGATCCTGCCCAACACAGACACCAGGAAGCCTCCCACGACAGGCACCAGGGTCATCCTGTTCTAGCTGTCCCACTGCTAAGTCAGGTTCTCCAAGCAGCAGCAGAGCGTGGGCTGGAGATGAGCGTGCGGATGTTTACTGGAGGCAGCCTGAAGATCTAGACTCGGCTTAGGAAATAGCAGAAGGCAGGACTGGGCAAAGGAAGAGCTTGTCTGTAGCATTGTCCCAGTAATGTCTTCCATGAAGCCTATGGAGAACGATGAAGCTGGGTTTGACTTTCAGAGTTGTACAGAGCAGGGCTGAGGGCAAGTTCGTTAACACTGCCCCCAAGAGAATTCTGAAGGTGGCCCTGTCGCAGGGCACACTACAAGCACAGGTCCATCTCAGAGCAGGACTCCCAGCAGCCAGTCCCTGGTGGCTCACCATATTGTCCACTGTGCCCAACATGTTTGCGGTTCATTCCTGTTTCCCCCGCCTCCCATATCCAACTCCAGCTGCCGAGCACAGCAAGCAGTGAGGACCCTGAGCAGCAGCCCCTGAGGACCTAGGGATGCTCCAAGGCACGCTGGAATTCCCCACTCTTCCTTGCCAGAGCAGCAGCGGCCAGACGCTGAGAAGCTCAGCATCCGAACCAGGAATGCTGCCAGAAATGGCCACTTCGCAGCCAAGACAGAAACCAGGAGACAGGACAACTTTTCTCATTGGTTGTCAGTGTTGTAGACTCTGAGCTAGAAATTCTGTCCATGATCTCACTCAGGGCCACAACCTCCTGTGCAGTGGGATTTTTTTTATTTCAAATATTTTATTTATTTATTTGAGAGAGGGAGAGAATGGGCAAGCTGGGGCTTTTAGCCACTACCAAAGAATTCAGACGCATGAGCCACCTTGTGCATCTGACTTTATGTTGGTGCTGGGGAATAGAACTAGGGTCCTTAGGCTTTGTAGGTAAGTGTCTTAACTGATGAGCCATCTCTCCAGCCCGTTTTATATATTTCATTTTTATTATTTTATTTTATTATTTTGATTGTTCAAGGTAAAGTCTCACTCTAACCCAAGCTGACCTGGAATTTCTGTGTAGTCTCAGGGTGGCCTCAAACTCATGGTGATCCACCTACCTCTACCTCCCAAGTGCTGGGAATAAAGGCATTTGCCACTATGCCTGGCTTGTTTTATTTATTTTTATTTTTTGTTTTTCGAGGGAGGGTCTCACTCTGGCTGACCTCAAATGCACTATGTAGTTTCAGACTGGCCTTGAACTCAGTGAATTCCAGGTTAGCCTGGGCCAGAGCAAGACCCCATCTCGAAAAAAAACAAACAAAAAAAATTACATAAAAGGGCTGTAGCTAAGTGGTAGAGGGTTTGGTTAGCATGAATTCCCAGCTCCCAGAAAAATAAGAACACCTCAAAACCTAGGAGACATGACTATCCAGAGAGTACTGACATGAGCCCTCTGCCATTCACTATCCAGTAATACACGCTGTCTCATGGAACTGCTTTTAACCCTTTCTGTCCCAGAGTCAACATTGGCATGGGCCTGGGTCCTGCTTCCTGCTGGAGGACCTAGGGTTTGGTGCCCTGTAGAGGCACCGGATACCCCCCCAGTCCTCTTCTAGTTTGATGTCCCCCTGCTTCAGGGCCTGCTGGATGGCACTGGTGATGGTGTCAAAGGCCTGGTCCACATTGCACTTGTTCTTGACTGAGGTTTCCACGAAAGCCATGCCCAGTGACGTGGCCAGCTCCTCTGCTTCCTGGGTAGAGACACAACGAGTACTCTGCAGGTCACATTTGTGGCCAACTAGTAAGAAGATCACCTTGTCAGGGCCCTGAGTGGACATGACCTCCTGATGCCAGTCTCGGATGTGTTCAAAGGACGCCCTGTTCGTGACATCAAACACCAACATGACACCCACTACATTCCTGTAGAAGGACCTGGTGATGCACCTTAGGGAGGAGTAAATTAGAAAAGGATTATGCCTTCAAGACACTACAGAGGCCAACCTACTCCCAGACCCACAGAGCCTCTCGTGCCATTCCAGTTCATCTCACACAGCCTTCTGTTACTTGGCTTCAGCCCCTATCTGTGACCCTCCCCAGACATGGATACAGGATGTGACCTAACTAGAAAGCTACTGTGAAACGCAAACTTTGGACCATCCCTTCAGTTCTGAGGGCCTTCTCATATCCCCTGAATGAAGGCCTTTTCGAGATCCTCCTACCTCTGCCACCTAGTGCTGGGCTTAAAGGTGTGCCCCACTGCGCCTGGCGGTGGTTTTGAGCAACAATCTCAAGTGGCTGACAGCCTTGATCCTCCTGCCTCTACCTCCCAAGTGCTGAAATTGCAAGCTTGCCTCACACCCACCCACCCATCCAACACACTGGTAAGTGCTCTGTGGCGCCAATCCCTGCTTGGTGAACTCCCACCCATCCTTAAAGGCCACCACGAATCTCCCTCGCTTCACATCCTCTTGGAGTGTCTCCTGAATTCTGTGGCTGTCTTGCACCCAGGTCACTCATCCCTCCAAAGTTCAGTCTCCGTGGAAATTCCCCTCCCCCCAGGGCTGTTCCTGCAGGGCTGTTCCTGCAGGGCTGTGGGAGGCTCCAGGGCAGTGTAAACCAGGGGGCTATGCCGACCCACCCAGGAGTAGGATGAATGGCGGAATGGGGGGGCTGGCCTGCGGGGACCTGAGAAGACCCCGGCCAAGCAGAGGTCCCCGCTGCCGCACCTGAAGCGCTCGTGGCCCGCGGTGTCCCAGAGCTGCAGCTTGACGCGGGGCCCGGCGGGCGGCTGCAGCGCGCGGCTGTAGAACTCCACGCCCACCGTGGTCTCGGGTTCGAGCCCGGGCTCGGCCTCCGCGGCCCCCGGGGCGCCGGACACGTAGCGCCGCAGCAGCGATGTCTTGCCCACCGTCGAGTCCCCCAGCAGCGCGATCCGGAACTGGTAGCAGCAGCCCCCAGGCTCCATGGCCGGCGTCTCGGCCCGCGGTCCTGGGACAGAGGGTGCAGCCCCGCCCCGGCCCTCCCCGTTCCTGGAAGGGACCGAAAAAAGTCGCCGTCAGCAGGCGGAGAGCCTGGGACCGGTTCAGGAAAGGGGGTGGGGGACAGGCCCTGAGGGAGTTGGAAAAGTTTTTTTAAATGGGGACAAATCAACCCCTACTTCACAAGTTAAAGGGATAAAAAAACAAAGCCTGGTGCCCCGGGTGGCGCACGCCTTTGATCCCAGCACTCCACTAGGGAGGCAAAGGTAGTAGGATCGCTAGGAGTTCAAGGCCAGCCTTAGACTACATACTGAATTCCAGGTTAGCCTGGACTAGAGCAAGACACGATCTCAAAAACAAAACAAAACAAAAACCGCAAAATAGGACCTGGAGAGATGGCTTAGTGGATAAGGTGTTTGCGTGCAAAGCTTAAGTACCCAGGTTCAATTCCCCAGGACCCACATAAGCCAGATGCACAGGGTGGCTCATGCGTCTGCAGTTCCTTTGCAGTGGTCCGGGGTGTCCCATTCTCTATCTGCCTCTCTCTCTCAGATAAATATGAAGGCCACTTTTTGTTTGTTTTGTTGTTTTGTTTTTTCAAGGTAGGGCTTTCCCTAGCCCAGGCTGACTTGGAATTCACTATGTCGTCTCAGGGTGGCCTCTTGAATGCTGGGATCAAAGGCATGCACTACCACAACTGGCCAAGACCACTTTTTTTTTTCCCTAAGAAATAAATATAAATAAAAAATGCCCAGTGTTGTAGCAGGGCATGGTGGCACACGCCTTTAATCCCAGCACTCGGGAGGCAGAGGTAGGAGGATCACCGAGAGTTCGAGGCCACCCTGAGACGACATAGTGAATTCCAGGTGGGCCTGGGCTACAGTGAGACCCTACCTCAGAAAAACAAACAAACAAAAAAATGCCCAGTGTGGTGGCACACACCTTTAATCCCAGCATTTGGGAGGCAGAGGTAGGACTGCCATGAGTTCAAGGCTAGCCTGAGACTAGAGTGAATTCCAGGTCAGCCCCGGTTAGAGTGAGACCCTACCTCAAAAGAAAGAAAAAAAAAAGTAAAAAACTAGACGAGCTGGGGACAGGGGATGGCAGAGGCTTAACATAGCCTCATTGGCCTAAGAGACCAAGTGCTGAAATAACCAGGCAGCCCTGCTGTGGCCTCTGCGAATGTGCCATCTCCTCCCAGGTGTCTCTTACCTGGACCCTCACTAGGCAGCCATTAGTCCTGCCTGGAGCCTCTGGCTCAAGGTTCAGGTTCAATGTTCAACAGCTCCTCTGCTCCCACATGTCTGTGCTCAACAGCAGGGCCTCAGGAGGTATTTGGACACACTCTTGATAGAGGAGGGCTAGGTCAGATGACAAGTTCTTTGTGCTTTGTATGCAGTAACACTTTGATAGGGCTGAGAAGTCCAGGCCTCAGCACCAAGGCTGGTCTTGGGTCATAAAGTGCTTCTTGGGTGTTGCAGTCCGGTTCGCATTGCTGGGAGAAATCACCCAGCCAAGAGCAGCTTGTGGGGAAAAGAGGTTTATTTTGGCTTACAGGCTCGAGGGGAAGCTCCACAATGGCAGGGGAAAACGATGGCATGAGCAGAGGGTGGAGATCATGCCCCTGGCCAACATAAGGTGGACAATAGCAACAGGAGAGTGTGTCAAACACTGGCAAGGGACACTGGCTATAACACCCATAAGCTCACCCCCAACAATACACTGCAAGGAGGCATTAATTCCCAAATTTCCATCAGCTGGGAACCCAGCATTCAGGACACCTAAATTTATGGGGGACACCTGAATCAAACTGCCATAGTGGGTTACACAGGGAACCTGTGTCAGGCTTCAACTTTCATGACTGCCTTGAGCCGTTGCCACAAAAAAGGCCATAAATCAAGTCATATGATATGGTTGGGTTCCACTTGTGTTAATGGCATGGTTAAGGCCCAGGGTACCAAGGCTAGAGTTCAGACTAGTCTGAAAACAGGAGGCTGAGGTAGGAGGATCTCTGTGAGCCCCTGAGACTACACCTGGATAAACAACAACAACAACAAAACAGTCTTTTTTTTTTGCGCGGGGGGGGGGGGTAGAATCTCCCTCTAGTCCAGGCTGACCTAGAATTCACAATGTATTCTCAGGGTGGCTTCGAACTCACAGCGATCCTACTACCTCTGTCTCCCAAGTGCTGGGATTAAAGGCGTGTGCCACCATGCCCAGTTCCTTTACCATTTTTTTAAGTAAAAAAATAAATAAAAATTTTAGTTATTTGCAAGGGAGAGAACGAGACAGAGACTCCAGGGCCTCCTGCCACTGCAAACAAACCCCAGATACATACATCATTTTGTGCATATGACTTTACTTGGGTACTGGGGAACTGAACGTGGGCACCAGGCTTTCCAGGTAAGCACCTTTAACCGCTGAGCCATATCCTCGGCTCTTGTTTACTATTTTTGTTTCTCATTGGACAGGTGAGCGATCTAGGGCCACTCAGGTTTCTTCTCATTGATTCCAAATAAATCATCCAAAAGCCATTTTATCAGATATCCAAGGAATACTGGCTGGGGCAGCCTGTCAGAAACAGCCAGCAAGGTGATGCAGCTTGACTCAAACTCAAGCCTCCTAGATGTCTTTCTAGTTAGCCTGGGACAGAAAGTGTAGTGTCAGCACTGGGTTCTGTGAACTTGCTCCTGTTTGATGCCTCTGCTGAGGCTGGAGTCATGTGTCTGCCTCTGATAGTGTGGTAGAAAAGAAGCTAAAAGTTGAACTGATTCACTGGGTTGCTATAAGAGTTAATTGCTGAGGAACTAAAACTTGTCTTTGTCAGCAGATGGAAAAATCCCAAAGAAGGAACTGTCCAGAAAGGGCCCAAAGGGATGATAACAAGGAAAGATAGCTTAGGCTAAAACAAAGTAAACTAGAGTTCATTGTTAGGGTGGCCTGACTACAGAAATGACTGATACACAATTGCCATATCTGGTCTGTTCACTTACCCCTCCCCTTGGCTATGAAAACTATAAAATGGGAATTAAATCTCAGCTGGGGTCAGAGCTTCTTTGGAGGGCTACCACAAGTTCTTTGGCCACCCAGTGAAAAACTCCTCTACTTCCATTCATACTGGTGTTGGGATGATCTTTCCAGAGAATTTCTACAATAGCACCTGGTACCCGAATCTAGATGTCAGCTGACCTCTGTCATAAATTCAGTGGGTGACCCAAGGGGCAAGCTACTTTGCTTCCTTGTAACTCCCCCCCCCCCATACCCGAGGTAAAGTTTCGCTCTAGCCCAGGCTGACCTGTAATTCACTATGTAGTCTCAGGATGACTTCGAACTCACAGCGATCTTCCTACCTCTGCCTCTGGAGTGTTGGGATTATAGGCATGCACCACTATGCCTGGCTAAGACCCAAAATCTTTTTATTTATTTATTTTTTTTTTCTTGAAGTAGGGTCATCCCAACACTCCAGAGGCAGAGGTAGGAATATCACCATGAGAATACATAATGAATTCCAGGTCAGCCTCAACTAGAGTGAAACCCTATGTTGAAAAAACAAGAAAAAAAAAATAGAGATAAAGAGATGGTTTAGTGGTTAAGGCACTTGCCTGTGAAGCCTAAGGACCCAGGTTTGATTCCCCAGGAGCCACATAAGCCAGATGCACAAGGTGGCACATATGTCTAGAGTTCATTTACAAGGGCCCTGGTGCACCCACACTCTCTCTCTGCTTCTTTCTCTCAAAACAACAAAATTAAATGAAAAAGCCAGGCATGGTGGTGCACACGTTTAATCCCAGAGTTTGGGAGGAAGAGGTAGGAGGATCACTGTGAGTTCGAGGCCACCCTGAGACTACATAGTGAATTCCAGATCAGCCTGGGCTGGAGCAAGACCTACCTCAAAACAAACAAGAACAACAACAACAACAACAAAAAGAACAAACAAAAAATTAAAACTATTGGGGAGCCGGGCGTGGTGGCAGACGCCAGTGAGTTGTTGGCCAGGGAGGTCCCTGATGCCCTCAAAACATTATAGGCCATTGCTGGAGGCCCTTGGTTTCCCACCAGGAATAGATGGTAAGACCCTATTGCTGAAGACTCCACATACTTGGGCTGCAAGGCCACTGAGAAATCCTGCTGGAACTGAGCTGAGAACCTCCTCCATGTAGACCAGCTGACAGAAAGCTGGAAGAAGCCAGTCTGCATGCAGTTCAATGGGAGAAAGAGAAATCACCAGTGAATATACCCAACAGTGGACACTGCAAGCCTTATATTTGGCCAGCCAGGCCAAATGAGCCGAGTGCAACAGTGGCCCATCTCTCATGGTGGAAACCAACTGCCCTCTAATTGGATTGGGGGCCGTTCCATGGGAGGGAATACATCCCTGATACTGAAAACCTGCAACCGGGGTAGTCATGAGCCCTAGGGGTGTAACATCTGCTGGTGTCTGGCTAAATGTATATACTATGCTTATCAAACTGCCCAGTAAGCACTTCTCTTAATGTTCATACCCTTATATTAATGCTACTCTCACTTTTGGTACAGAACCTTCTTTTTTCATTTTTATTTTTTTAATTTTTTTTTGGTTTTTCGAGGTGGGGTTTCACTGTAGCCAAGGCTGACCTGTAATTCACTATGGAGTCTCAGGGTGGCCTCGAACTCTCAGCGATCCTCCTACCTCTGCCTCCCTGCCTCCCGAGTGTTGGGATTAAAGGCGTGCACCACCATGCCCGGCCAGAACCTTCTTTTTTCAGATAGCAGTGACCTTGGGACGACTCAGAAGGCATCATGGTGCTGGGAAGAAGTGACAGGAGTGCTCAGTACTGCAATATCTCTATCACGCCTTCCAAGGCTCAGGGTCTATTGTGGAAGACGGTGGCAGAAAGAATATAAGAGCCGCCGGGCGTGGTGGCACACGCCTTTAATCCTAGCACTTGGGAGGCAGAGGTAAGAGGTAAGAGGATCGCCATGAGTTCAAGGCCACCCTGAGACTACATAGTGAATTCCAGGTCAGCCTGGACTAGAGTGAGACTTTACCTCGAAAAACTAAAAAAACTAAAACTAAAACTAAAACTAAAAAAAAAAAAAAAAAAAAAAAAAAAGAATATAAAAGCCAAAGGAAGGGTAAAGGGTAGGACTCCTTACAACGTGCTCCCCCCAGACACAAAATGGCCTGGATATCCATGACCTCGCAGTGCCTGACATTACCTACACAAGACCATCATAATAGGAGGAAAAGATCATGACATCAAAATAAAAGAGAAACTGATTGAGACGGGGGAGGGGATATGATGGAGAATGGAGTTTCAAAGGGGAGGAGGGGAGGGAGAGCATTACCATGGGATATATTTTATAATCATGGAAGTTGTTAATAAAAAAAAATTTGGAAAAGAGCCAGGCGTGGTGGCGCATGCCTTTAATCCCAGCACTCAGGAGGCAGAGGTAGGAGGATCACCGTAAGTTCGAGGCCACCCTGAGATTCCATAGTGAATTCCACGTCAGCCTAGGCTAGAGTGAGACCCTACCTCGAAAAATAAAATAAAATAAAATAAAAAATCTGAGGTGGATGAGATGGCTTAGCAGTCAAGGTGCATGGTGCTTGCCTGAGCAGCCTAAGGACCCAGATTCAATTCTCCGGTACTCATGTAAGTCAGCTATACAAGGTGGAGCATGCTTCTGGAATTCATTTGCATTAGTTGGAGGCTCTGGCATGCCCATTATCTCTCTCTCTCTCTCTTCCTCCTCTCTCTCTCTCTCTCTCTCTCAAATAAAAAAACAAAAATTATAAGCCAGGCATGATGGCACATGCCTTTAATCTCAGCACTTGGGAGGTAGAGGTAGGAGGGTCATTGTTAGTTCAAGGCCAGCCTGAAACAACTGAATGAATTCCAGGTCAGCCTGGGTTAGAGTGAGACCCTACCTCAAAAAACCAATAATCAATCAATCAATAATCAATAAATAAAAACATAGGGCTGGAGAGATGGCTCAGGGGTTAAGGCACTTGCCTGTAAAGCCTAAGGACCCCAGTTGATTCCTTAGTACCCTTGTAAAGCCAGATGCATAGGTGGTGCATCAGTCTGGAGTCTGTTTGCATAGGCTAGGGGCCCTTGTGTGTTCATTCTCTCTTTCTCTCCCTCATAAATAAATAAATATTTATTTTGAAATATGATTCATTTATTCACTTTTCACTGTAGTCCAGGCTGATCTGGAATTCACTATGTAGTCTCAGGATGGCCTTGAACTCATGGTGATCCTCCTACCTCTGCCTCCTGAAGGTGCTGGAGTTAAAGGTTTGCACCACCACGCCCGGCTTCTTTACTTATTTTGAGAGAGAGAGAGAGAAAGAGAGAGGGGCAGATAGAGAGGGATTAAGGATGTGCACCACCAAGCTCGTCCAGATTTTTCTTTCTTTTCTTTTCTTTTCTTTTTTTTATTTTTTATAATTAACAACATCTATGATTGTAATCAATATCCCATGGTAATTCCCTCACTCCCCCCACTTTCCCCTTTGAAACTCCATTCTCCATCATATTCCCTCCCCGTCTCAATCAGTTTCTCTTTTATTTTGATGTCATGATCTTTTCCTCCTGTTAAGATGGTCTTGTGTAGGTAGTGTCAGGCACTGTGAGGTCATGGATATCCAGGCCTGGAGGAGCACGTTGTAAGGAGTCCTGCCCTTCCTTTGGCTCTTACATTCTTTCCGCCACCTCTTCTGCAATGGACCCTGAGCCTTGGAAGGTGTGATAGAGACATTGCAGTGCTGAGCACTCCTCTGTTAAATTTTTATTTATTTATTAGAGGAAGAGAGAGGGAGAGACAAGGAGAGATCTAGAGAGATAATGGGCACACACCAGGGCCTCCAGCCACTGCAAACGAACTCCAGACGCATGTGCCCCTTGTGCATCTGGATTATGTGGGTCCTAGGGAGTTGAACCTCAAACCGGGGTCCTTAGGCTTCACAGGCAAGCGCTTAACCGCTAAGCCATCTCTCCAGCCCCCTGTCCAGATTTTTTACAATTCATTTTTATTTTATTCATTTGAGAAAGAGGTAGATAGAGTGAAAGAGAAAATGGGCATGCCAGGGCCTTTGGCCACTGTGAATGAACCTCAGATGCATGTGCCACCTTGTGCATCTGGCCCACGTGGGGCCTGGGGAATCAAACCTGGTTCTTTTGGCTTTGTAGGCAAATAACTGCTAAGCCATCTCTCCAGCCCCATCCAGATTTAATAAGAATTATTTATTTATTTTTCCAATAAGAGTAGGAGACAGAACAAGAAAATGGGCATGCCAGGGCCTCAAGCTGATGCAAACGTACTCCAGATGCATGTGCCACTTTGTACATCTGGCTTTAAGTGGGTACTGGGGAATCAACCCAGGTCCTCAGGTTTTACAGTCTTATATAGCCACGTTGGCCTTGAATTTACTGTGTAGCTAAGGATGGTCTTGATCTCCTGATCCTTCTGATTTCCGCTCTTAAGCAAACTCTACCTACTTCTTTTGTTTTTTTTTTTTTCAAGGTAGGTTTTAGCACTGGCCCAGGCTGACCTGGAACTCACTCTGTAGTCCCAGGCTGGCCTTGCGCTCACAGTGATCCTCCTACCTCTGCCTCCTAAGTGTTGGGATTAAATGTGTGTGTCACCACACCTGGCTCCTACCTGCTTTTATTATTATTATTATTATTTTTTATTTTAAGAAGAGGGTTTTGCTCTAGAGCAGGCTGACCTGGAATTCACTATGTATTCACTCAGGGTGGCCTCGAACTCACAGCGATCCTCCTACCTCTGCCTGCCAAGTACTGGAATTAAAGGCGTGTGCCACCACAGCTGGCATCCTACTTACTTTTTTTTTTTTTTTTTTTGCCTTTTGAGGTAGGGTCTTGCTCTAGCTCAGGTTGACCTGGAATTCACTATGCAGTCTCAGGGTGGCCTCAAATTCTCGACAATCCCCCTACCTCTGCCTCCCCTGTGCTGGGATTAAAGGTGTGCGCCACCATGCCCCGCCTACCTATTTATTAAAGTGTTTATGGGCTGGAGAGATGGCCCTGGAGTGCCCATTCTCTCTCTGCCCCTCCTTTCTCAAAATAAATAAATAAATAAACAAAATAATAGAGTGTTTATAGGTGAGGAAGGATTTATCTAAGGCGTTGTTTCCTTTTCCAACATTGCAAAAAAAAAAAAAAAAAAAAGGAAAAAACAAAAACAAAACCGAGTAAGTCACGGCGGCCCATAATTTAATCCCAGCACTAGGGAGGCAGAGGTAGGAGGGTCACTGAGTAGAAGGCCACCCTGAGATTACATAGTAAATTCCAGGTAAGCCTGGACTAGAGTAAGAACCTACCTCGAAAAACAAAAACAAACAAAGAAAAACAAAACCCAAAACGAAAAACTAAAGAATAAAAAAGAAGAAGAAGGAAGAGGAGGAGGAGGAGGAGGGGGAGGAGGAGGGGGAGGAGGAGAAGGAGGAGGAGAAGGGCTGGAGAGATTCTTCAACGGTTAAGGCATTTGCCTGCGAAGCCAAAGGACACAGGTTCAATTCCTCAGTACCCCCATAAAACCAGATGCACAAGGGGTGCATGCATCCGTCTGGAGTGTGTTTGCAGGGGCTGGAGACCCTGGCTCTCCAATTCTCTCTCTCATAAGAAAAAAAAAAGCCTGGAGCAGTCTTTAATGTCCCCCTCTAACGTCTAAGAAGCCCTCCCAAGGCTTTTCCTCCTCAAGTATGAGCCGAGCTTGCTAGGCCCAGGTGAAGGATCCTCTTTGCACTCTGCAGAAACCACATAGGCCTGCAGTACTCAGGCAGAGCGGTCTGGCTCCCTGCAGGGCCGGTGCGCGCCTCCGGGAGCGGGGACTACATCTCCCAGAAGCACCGTTGCGGTGGGCGGTGTGCGCAGGCGCAGCTGCAGGGACGGCCACATATAAGCCCGCGGCGGACATAGAACTATCCTTTCTTCTTCCTGCTGCTGGTTGTGTGGTAGTGCGTGCTCTCCACCCATTTCCCCTCCCCCGGATTTAGCTCTTTGTGGAGGGGCCGCACCGACTGCCTGTGTCCGTAGGCTGCGGGATGTGGAGCACGGCCTGGAGGAGCCAAGCCCACCACCATGACCGAGCTCTCAAGGCCACGAAGGCCGCATGCGCAGGGAGACGCCCGGGTGTCCGCGGGGCCGCACCCTGTGGCCTGTAAGTGACGCGGGCCGGCGGCTAGGTAGGACGTTGTGTTCTGTCCAGAAACGACCTCTTTTGGGTGTGTTACTGTTGAGTGATCTTCGGTAAATTGGTACAAGGTCACCCTGTCGATATGAACGCTTGCGGCTACATAATCCCCACTTCTTTTTTTGGTTCTTCGCCGTAGGGCCTCGGAATTCACTATGTAGTCTCAGTGTGGTTATTTTTTTGGTTTTCTGAGGTAGGGGCACCTTCTGGCCCAGGCTGACCTGGAATTCACCATGCAGTGTAAAGGTGGCCTGAACTCACGGCAATCCTCGTACCTCTGCCCTTCACCCAAGTGCTGGGATTAAAGGAGTGCGCCACCACGTTGGGTTTCCAGCTTTTTTTATTTTTGGTTTTTCGACGTAGGGTCTCACTCTAGCTGAGGCTGACCTAGAATTCACTATGGAGTCTCAGGGTGGCCTCGAACTCACAGTGATCCTCCTACCTCTGCCTCTCAGGTGCTGGGACTAAAGGCGTGCACCACCACGCCCGGCCACGACCAGCTTGGTTTTTTTTTTGAGGTAGGGTCTCAAATCTGTCTGACCCGGAACTCCCACTGTAGCCCGACTCCTTTTGTTTCCTAAAGAGCTGATTATTTGGATCACATGTGCAGTCCCAGTACATTGGAAACTGAGGCAGGATTGCCTGGTGTTTGAGGCCAGACTGAATTACGTAAGTGCCTCCAGCAATCCCCCATGCTTTTTTTTTTTTTCTTTTTGCGAGGTAGGGTCTCACCGTAACCCAGACTGACCTGTAATTAATGATGTAGTCTCAGGGTGGCCTTGAGTTTATGTTCCTCCCTCTGTCTCCCAAGTGTTGGGATTAAAGGCATGCACCACCACACCCATCTTCACACACTTCAAATAAAATTGTTTAGGATTTTTGGTCCTCCAAGGTAAGGTCTAATGCTAGCCCAAGCTGTTGTGGAATTTATGCAGTCTCAGGCTGGCCTGGAACTCTCAACGATCCGAGTGCTTGGACTAAAGGCCTGCACCACTATGCCCAACCTATAGTTTTTTTTTTTTAATTTTTCCCCTTCTGGAACTGTTGTATTCCTTGGATAACCTTGAATTTAACATATAAAGTGCAGTTTGGTAGGTCGAGCCCAGGTTGTGATGCATTCTAGTTAAACACTGTACAGAGCTACAGCTCTTTACTGATCTGAGCCTCCTTGTGTTTAGTGGATGAAACTCAGGGCCCTGGTGCTCTAGAACTGAGCTCCATTCCCAGCCAAGACTTGAATCTTGCTAATTGCTGGAGTGAGGTTAACCCTCTGCCTTGAGCATGCTCAGCGGGGTAACACGGAGCCATAGTTAAACCTCCAACCTTTATAAATTTATTTTACTTATTTGGAAGCAGAGAGAAGAGTAACAGTATGGACACTGCAAAGAAACTTCAGATGCATCTGATTTTACATGTATACTGGGGAACTGAACCAGGGCCTTTGTAAAGCAAGTGCCTTAACCCTGTCTTCACCACTAACCATCTCCAACCCTCAAACCTTTTAAAGATGGTTCTAGAAGTCTGAGGTAATGCACACAAAAGAGCAGCAGCATTAGTCAGGCATGATGGGGCAAGAAGTGAGGTAACTGAGCAGCTGTGAGTGAAATCTACTGCCCATGGCTCCTATCGAAGCTATAGCTGCTTCCACATAGCTGCTGTGGTCAAAAAGGAGCCCAAAGTAAGTTGTTCCCTGACGGTCGCGGTCCTGTTTGCTGTAACCGTTCTGCAACATTTTGGGAAAAGACAGTTCCACTATGCCTGCTGTTTCTCAGGTATAGCCAGAGGTCTTCATTAAAATTCTCATGATCTACAAGCCAACAGAAATGATTGCATCATATAAGGAGTTACCAGGCAAGGATTTTTTTTTTTGGTTTTTCGAGGTAGGGTCTTAATCTAGCTCAGGCTTATTTGAAATTCTCTATGTAATCTCAGGGTGGCCTTGAACTCATGGCGATCCTCCTACCCCTGCCTGCTTTGGAAAGTTCCTTTCTGAGTCCAAGAACCAGCATGGACATGTATAATCTATAAATTCTGTGAATATCTGTTGGCACATTGCAATTCTTTGGGTCACTGCCTTGTAAGTGTGGCCAGGGATAATTGTGTTGTCATCCATCTTAGCTGGGCCCAATGGAGATTCTCTGAAGATTACGTATGGTGAATGAGACTGAATGAGACTGGACATGACCGTGATAAAATAGGACCTGGTAAGTGTCTTCTGAAAAGCTGTGTGGGAAACTACCTGGTGGGGAAATGAACAGCATGTTTCCAAGGGCTGTGGCTGTTGTGGCCATGGGATCTCCAACTGCATGCTAGAGCAACCTGGAGAGACTTTGACAGCTCAGGTCAACACAGTACCTGCGGCTGCCACTCGCCTTTCCTATAAAGCATCAGGACTTTTCTGGAGGCCTGCCTCCTGAGGCAGGCTTGCTGTTGGCTTCCACAATGGAGGGGGTGGGCATACAGGGTTCCACCTTTGTTTATAGAGCTTTCACACTAAGAAGCTTTTGTTCTGCAGGTTATCCCCAAGTTTCTTGGCAAGAGTCTGAAGAACCTAACATCTCCTGGATTTTAGACCAAGGTAAATTTGGTGAAGATAGCCTGGCCCTCCTGTTCCCTTTCCCATCAGATCCTTGACACTGGTCTTGGTGGTCGTAAAGGAGGAAGAGTGACACTGAAGCTGGCCTCACAGCCATGTAGTCTGGCAGATAGCATGTGGGCTAGGTTCAAACAGGCCTAAATTCTATTCTGTTTGTTCTCCCTTGAAAAATGGGGTAATCTGAGGGGTGGAGGGAAATGAATGTGCAGGCTTGAGCAGTTGGTATTGTTTTTGAGAGGAGGGTCTCTTTTTTTTTTTTTTTTTAGAGCTGTATAATCAGTAAAGTGGTGGCCCTCATCTGATCACTAGCATACAGTTGGGTAAGTCTGACCCCTATTAAACCTGCCCTTAGGCACTTGTAAGTAGAAAAGGTGGGGAAGAATTAGCACTTCAGTAGTAACTTGTGGACAAAGATGCTTATAGCATGGCTTGCCCATCCTAATGGCCATAGTGTTGCAGAAATGTATAACAGATCTGCATCTCCAGCAGCTGCAAATGCTGGCATGGCTGGTGCTCATAAAAGTGAGGACCCCATCTTGCCTCAGTCAGGGAGGGTTGGGATGAGCTGGTATTTTAATAGAGAATCAGATAGCTTAGGCTCACTGGTCCAGGATGAAACCTAATCTGTGGACATCTGTGGATGAGAATTGCGGATATGGGACTGAGACCAGTTTTTAGGGAAATGTCTAGGTGGGGATCAGTGAGGGCAGAACTAACATGCAGGTTTACACTTTTCAGGAAGAAACTTCAGAAAAAGCACATAAGGACAGCTGTCTGCAGAAATGTTCAGCTAACAATATATTTTGATTTATACCTGTTGGTGGATCAATAAAGACGTTGGTAACATCTCTCAAATTACTGGCCATTCTTCATTAAAAAGGGTGGATTTCTGTAATCCCAGCAAAGAACAGCAGAACTGGAGCCAAAACCTTTTCTCAAATGAGGTGGACAGGTGAGAGGGCCACTTTAAAGTTGTCCTGACCACCACATGTGCACCACCCCAAATATATGCACACACATATAGATGGATTTCATAACTGCAAGGGTATTTTTCTTTGCCTAAATTACCATAAAGCAGTAACTGCCTAGATAGATTTGCTTGCCTGCAAGGGCTAGTGGCCCTAGCCACCCACATAAATCTGGCTACTTTGCAGCAGCAACACAGCCTGGTGTGTACCATACACCAGTACTTTTTTTTTTAATCGAGGTAGGGTCTCTGCCTGACCTGAATTTCCCTGTAGGCGCAGACTGGACTCAACTAAGTCACCTTTTTACCTCTGTTTTCCAACTGTTGGGTTTAAAGCCACCAAGCCTTTTTTTTTTTTTTTTTTTGAGGTGGGTCTCTAGCCCAGTCTGACCTGGAATTCACTATTTTCCTCATGCTGCCAGCTATTTTTCTTGAGGCTATTTTTTTTCTTGGAGATAGGGGTCTCTGCAGGCTGACCTGGAATTGGTAATTCCCAGAGTAACCCTAGGTAAAACCACCATGCTCCATAAGTAGTAAAGTGAAAGTGAAAAGCCCCCAAACCCATAATTGTCCAGACAGCCAGTGTGAACTGCACATTTGAGCTGAGTTTGTCTCCCATCTCTGGGATTACAGGTTTGCATTACCATGCTAGAGGACTTGAGAATGGGGCTGGGAGGTGGCTTAGTGGTGAATGATGCCTGAAAAATTCTGCAGGCTTGGGTTTCCATTCCAGAGTACCAGAGAAAAGCCAGATGCACAAGGAGGCCTGCATAATGTGCCCATAAATTTTTTTCAGGCTGCAGAGGTAGTTTAGTTAAGCTGCTTGTCTGCCAAAGGACCCAGATTTCTTGCTCTCAAAAAAGAAAAAAAATTTGCCTGGGAAGCCTAAAAATCAAATCTCTAGGTTCCACATAGTGACACAGGTGTGGAATGTTGCACATGTGCACAAGCATGCGAATGCAGTTTTATTCAATGGCTGAAAGGCTCTGGCATACTCATTATATCTGCCTTTCTCATAGTTTAGTGGCGCATGCCATTTAATCCCAACACTCAGTCAGGATGATTGCTGTTGAGTTTGAGGTCAGCCTGGGCTAGAGAAACTACCTAGAAAAACAATCATGGGCTGGAGAAATGGCTTAGTGGTTAAGGGCATTTGCATGCCAAGCCAAAGTACTCAGCCAGATGCACAGGAGGGGGGGGTTGCGTGCATCTGGAGTTCCTTTGCGGCAACAGGCCCCTGGCACACCCATTCTCAAGGAAAAATTAAAAGACCTATGTGATCAGCTTTCACAGCCTCATCAGCAAAGGAAGACATCAGGGGTTGTAGAAGTTAATAAAATTTATAAATCACTTCCAAAAAGATAAAAGCTTTACAGTAGTGAAAGTCTCATTTCTCTGGCATAGTCCATCCTGGGTTGTCCTTGGCTACAACATGGCAGGGATCTCTGAAGACACTGTGTCCAAGGGCTGCCAGTGACAGTCCATGAGCGCATCATACAGTTCCTCGCTCTGCTCCATGAATTCTTTGTTGGCCTCAGTCACATCCAGCTGTGGTGTTGGGTCTGAGGGGGAAAAAAAACACATTAAGAGCCACATAGGAGTGCAAAAATTGTTTCCCCCTCTCAGGCTTCTAGAATAGGTAACCTGAGGATGGAAACAGGATGTTACAGCTGATTCTCCTTCCCACATTTATTTAAAGCCACACCTTTGTTTACTCATTGTATGCTCTTGATTTTTAGGGCTGTCATTTCAAAAAGGACCATTGTCAAATACAAAAAATGGGTGCCCCAGTCCTGTCTTAACATGCCCTCCTCCCCAAGGTAGGGTCTCATTGTAAACACTATACTTCAGGCTGGTCTGGATCCGCCAACCTCAGCCTTCTGAGGGCTAGGGCTAAAAATGTGCACCTAACACAGGCTGACCTGGAATTCACTTTGTGTTTCTGGGTGGCCTTGAACTCATGGTGATCCTCCTACCTTGGCCTCCTGAGTGTTGGCATTAAAGGCATGTGCCACCATGCCGGGACCTAACTTTTTTTTTTTTTTTTTTTTTTTGTGGTTTTTCGAGGTAGGGTCTCACTCTGGCCCAGGCTGACCTGGAATTCACTATGTAGTCTCAGGGTGGCCTCAAACTCACAGCAATCTTCCTACCTCTGCCTCCCGAGTGCTGGGATTAAAGGCATGCGCCACCACGCCTGGCTCTAACTTTGTTTTTTAATGCTATGTTTTTTTATTAGAGGCAGAAGAGACAAAATAGGCATGCCCAGGGCCCGTAGCCACTGCAAATGCATTCTGCATGCATATGCCATTATGTGGGATCTGGAAAATCGAATCTGGGTCTTTAGGCTTTGCAGGTAAGCAGCTTAACCGTTAAGCCATCCCTCCAGCCAGGGACCTAACTTTTTGATTTAGAAACAGTTCTTCAGAGACCATGAAAAGGCTGGAGAGATGGCTCAGCAGTTAAGCACTTGCTTGCTTAGCTTTGATTCCCCAGTACTTAAATGAAACCATCTGCACAAAGTAACATGTATTTGGAGTTTGACTGAAGCAGCAGGAGAACAGGGAATACCTATACTCTGCAAAAATAAAAACACTATAAAAGCAAAACATGGCAAGTGAGGAGGCCCTAGGTTCCATTCTCCAGCACTTAAAAAAAAAAACAAAAAACTAAAAACCCCTTTAAAATTGAAGATAATTTTGACTGGGCATGGTGGCATGCACTTTTAATTCCAGTACTTGGGAGGCAGAGGCAGGAGGATCACCATGAGTTCCAGGCCACCTTGAGACTACAGAGTGAATTCCAGCCTGGGCTAGAGCACGAGCCTACATTGAAAAACAAAACCAAAACAAACAAAAAAACCCATCTAATTTCCTACAAAGCACAATTTACTTCCGTTGCAACTCCCAGCATCTGGCTGAGGGCTCATAAACCTTGGGGACAGCTGACAGGAATGAATGAATGAACTCTTACCTTCCAATGCATCATCCCCAACTTCTTCATATGTCTGTCAAGAGACCAGAGAGGTAAGTGAGGAAGCTGATCAAATCCTGGATTATTTCTGACAAAAAACTGGATCTCTAGCTTTCTCCCCCTTTTCTGAAGTCAAACCCGCTGCCAATTCCATTGTTGAAAAATGACTCCCAAGGGGGGAAGCACAACCCAGGAGAACAGTTACCAAATCAGTTACCTGCATGGTGCTCTGGGTGTAGCCATACTGGGGGTAACTGTAGCTGTAGCTGCCTGTGTTCTGGTCATAGCCCCACTGGGCATAATAGTTTTGGTACTGCTGGTAATACTGGTTATAGCTGTAATTGTACATCTGACTGTATTCTACTGGCTTGACACGGCTCCTTATACAAAGAAAGAAAATAAAAATTAGCAGACATATTCCAGCTTTGATTTCCCCAGGACCCACATAAGCCAGATGTATAAGATGGCAGATGTCTGGAATTTGTTTTCTGTGATTGGATGCCCTGGCATGCCCATTCTTTCTCTCAAGCAAACAAATAATAATAAAGACTGTAGTAGCCTGATTGCTGTTGTGATGTTATTTTATTTGTTGGTAGGGATGGAACCCAGGGCCTTGCACATGCCAAGCACAATCTACCACTGAGCTATGGTCTTTATCCATAGCTACCCTTTATTTGAGAAGCTACTTAGATTTGTGCTATTTTCCTGTTTTTGTGGTGCTGGAGGTCCAGCCCAGGGCTTTGTGCACATTAGGCAAGTGCTTCACCACTGAATTTCATTCCCAGCCCTGAGCCGTTTTTCATCACCTATTTTTAAGTCTCCAGTGGCCATACAGTACTGTAGTTATCATCATTATATAAATGAAGAACTTCTCTTAAAGGGTCCAGTGATTTGCCCAAGGTCATGTCTAGGACTTGAAGCAGATTTAATTCTAAGACTAATGTTCCTAATTCCACAGCAATCCCTGTTAGGCAGAGGAAGGAGGATCACTGGGAGTTCCAGGCCAACCTGAGACTAGTGAATTCCAGGTTAGTCTGGGCTACAGCAAGACCCTGCATCAAAAAACAAGGGCTGGAGAGATGGCTTAGTGGTTAAGTGCTTGCCTGTGAAGCCTAAGGACCTCGGTTGGAGGCTTGATTCCCCAGGACCCACGTTAGCCAGGTGCACAAGGGGGCACATGCGTCTGGAGTTCGTTTGCAGTGGCTGGAGGCCCTGGCGCGCCCATTCTCTCTCTGTCTGCTGCTCTCAAATAAATAATAAAACCTGTTTATATAAAAAAAAAAAAAAACCCCAACTCAAACTGACACATGGCAGTGATGTCCAGTCACTTCTCTGAGCAGTTCAAGAGTGTCTTGTGCGCTGGGTGTGGTGGCGTACGCCTTTAATCCCAGCACTCGGGAGGCAGAGGTAGGAGGATTGGCATGAGTCTGAGGCCACCCTGAGAGTCCATAGTGAATTCCAGGTCAGTCTGGGCTAGAGTGAGACCCTATCTCAAAAAGGAAAAGAAAAAAAAAAAAAAAAAAAAAAAAAAGAGGAGTGTCTCGTGAGCTGGAGAGATGCTTAGCGGTTAAGCGCTTGCTTGTGAAGCCTAAGGATCCCAGTTCGAGGCTCGATTCCCCAGGACCCACATTAGCCAGATGCACAAGGGGGTGCACACGTCTGGAGTTTGTTTACAGTGGCTGAAGGCCCTGGTGCGCCCATTCTCTCTCTGTGTGTCTGTCACTCTCAAATAAATAAAAATAAACAACAACAACAAAAATTTTTAAAAGAGTGTCTTGTGACACTGAACACAGGTAAGAGACAGGTAGGCCAGACCTTAAGAGGAGAATCAGAATGGTCCTAGTGAATGGCACACTTCTGTCCCTCATGACCAATGCACTGGATCTTTACATTCAAGTTAGGCCGGAAACCAAGCCAAATGCAGGAGATGAATGCCACACATAAATTCCTATTCCAGAAACTGCCAATGTTCCACACCTGAATGAGCTCTTCTGAAATTCTTTTGGAGTTCAATGCCTGCTTGGAAGCAAGACTCAGAGTGGTTAGGTGGACTCAATGTTTGTGGCCGTCAAGAACGGGTTGGTCCAGACAGATTCCTTTCTGCCTAGTGGCTGTTCATCTGACTTCCACTTTTTTTTTTTTTTTTTTTTTGGCTTTAGAGGTAGGGTCTGCTCTAGCCCAGGCTGACCTGGAATTCACTATATAGTCTCACAGCAATCCTCCTACCTCTGCCTCCTAAATGCTGGGATTAAAGGCATGCGCCACCATGCCCAGCTCCTGACTTCCTTTTCATGAATCCAAGGACGTCCCATCCTCAACATGTTCAGTAACTAAAGTACAGTCTCCCTGGCCTGACCTACTTTTGTTTCCTTCAGGCATCTAAGCACATTTTTATTGTTTCTCCATACGCAGCTGTTAACAGACAGTTCTCAGGGCTGCTGCAATTCTCCTTATTCCTGGGCTTAAGGGCACCTCCCCTGAGGCAGGCACTCATTACTGACAACGTTTAATGTGGAATAGAGTAACAGATTATAACCTTGTGGAGGGACCTTTATTTCTCATATACAGATATACTGTCAAAGTCTAGGAGGACAGCTGGAGGGATCTGTAAAGTTGCAAGGATAGTAATGCATAAGAAAATAAAAAAGAATAAAAACAGGAATTGTTAGACAGAACATATATAAAAGAATATCCTAGGGCTGGAGAGATGGCCTAGCGGTTAAGGCACTTGCCTGCAAAGCCAAAGGACCTCGGTACGATCCCCCAGTACCCACATAAGCCAGATGCACAAGGTGGCCCATGCATCTGGAGTTTGTTTGCAGTTTCTGGAAGCCCTGGCATGCCCATTCCCTCTCTGTGTCTCACTCTGTCTCTTTCTTTCTCTCAAAAAAAAAAAAAAAAAAAAAATCCTAAAATAATAAATAAAAAGGGACTGGGCTGGGGCTGGAGAGATGGCTTAGCGGTTAAGCGCTGCCTGTGAAGCCTAAGGACCCTCGGTTTGAGGCTCAATTCCCCAGGAACCACGTTAGCCAGATGCACAAGGGGGCACATGCGTCTGGAGTTCGTTTGCAGTGGCTGGAAGCCCTGGTGTGCCCATTCTCTCTCTCTCTGTCACTCTCAAATAAAAATAAACAAAAAATAAATTTAAAAAAAATGGACTGGGCTGGAGAGATACTTAGCAGTTAAGGTGCTTGCCTGCAAAGACTAAGGACCGGAGTTTGATTCCTCAGTACCCATGGAGGTCAGATGCACAAGGTGGTGCATGCATCTGGAGTTCCTTTGCAGTGGATAAAGGCCCTGACATGCCCATTCTCTATCTCTTCCCATCTGCCTCTTTCTCCCATAAATAAATCAATAAATAAAAGAGGGACTGGGGAGATGGTTCAGCAGCTAAAGGTGCTTGCTTGCAAAGCCTGCTGGCCTGGATTCAATTCCTCAACTACCTATGTAAAGCTGGACAGCCAGTTGTTTGCAGTGGCAAGAGACCCTGGCACACACACATACACACACAAAATAATAATAATAATATACTGTAGTGTAGTGTAAAGAAAAAATCACTGATCAGAGTATGCTCAGTAGTAGAGTAGAGCACATGCTTAGCAATTATGAGGTTCATCCCCAATATGCTCCCTCACCAAGAGAATTACATTGATTGTACAACTGCATGGAAGTGTTTACTGAGTAAACAGAAAAAAAAGTTATTTATGCAATTAAGAAATGAGTGTGGGGCTGAAGGTATGGCTTAGTGGTTAAGGCATTTGCCTGCAAAGCCAAAGGATCCAGGTTTGATTCCCCAGGATCCACGTTAGCCAGATGCACAAGGGGGCGCATGCATCTGGAGTTTGTTTGCAGTGGCTGGAAGCCCTGGTGCGCCCATTCTCTCCCCCCCCCTTCTCTGTCAAATAAATAAAGATTAAAAAGAAGAAGAAGAAGAAGAAGAAATGAGTGTGGGGCTGGATAGATGGCTTAGCAGTTAAGGTGCTTGTCTGCAAAGCCAAAGGACACAGGTTCAATTCCCTAGGACCCACATAAGCCACGAGGGGGGGCCAAGAGTATGAAGGTTAGGTATATACAGCCAAACAGCTTTTCCAGTAATTTTAATTTAGTAATATCTGAATGTATCTGCCTCCTCTAATCCTAGCTCCCAACTATAATCTGTCAGGAATGAGTTTATTCTAGTTCATCAGTCACACCCAGCAACTGGCATGACAAAAGCAAGCAACATTTGTGAACTTGAACTCCACCTCCCTGAAGCTTTGCGTCCAGCATGTGAATATCCTGACTCTCAGTAAACAATTAAGGAGGACCCAGGGCCTCCACCCTCTCTGTAGGACTCACGCTTTAGGGATGGCCACACTCAGCCGCACAGGTTTAGACCCCAGTCCTACTGCTCCCTGGCACTCCGTCAGGGCTCGCTTCTGTTCCAATTCATCTGTGAATTTCACAAAACCATAACCCCTGCAGGAAAAAAAAAACAAAAAACCCAACACACTATTTAGGTTGTGAGTGTGATGAAGTCTAGTAATGGAGGCCTGAAAAGAGGGAAGGCTGAGAAAGCGAACAGAAATGCACAAAGGAAATGGAGCGTGAGCCCATTAAACTATGGGATGGAATGAGAGTCCTATCAATGGAGGTGTCCTCAGAGCCGTGACAGGACAAATCCCTCACTCAGTTCACAAGTCTCCTCAGTAGCTTCACTGATGGAGCTCATTCCTGAACGATGGTGGTATTACTATTTCATATAGCCATAATTATTTTCAGAGTCTGTCCTGTATGTCCTGTCTGTCCTGTGCTAGGCATGTAATGAATCGGTAAAAACAGCACAGGTTCCTAGTCTTCTGAGCACATATTTTCTGGGCCCCATGTTGATAATTTTCTCAGGGTTGTCACACCACACTATCCAATAATTACATCAGGATAGTATCCACATTGAATAGAAGAGTTAACCAAGGTTTAGAGAGGTTTGATAATTTACCTAAAGTTATCACACAGTAGAAGAGGGATCAAAATATATTTGTCAAGCCAGGCATGGTGGCACATGCCTTTAATCCCAGCACTTGGGAGGCAGAGGTAGGAGGATCACTGTGAGTTCAAGGCCAGCTGGAGACTAAATAGTACATTCCAGGTCAGCCTGAACTAGAGTGACACCCTACCTCGAAAAACAAACAAACAAACAAACAAAAATCTACTTGTGCGGTAGTTCGAATAGATGGCCCACAATATTTTCAGTGTTTTATTAGTTTGTAGTTTGCATCTGCAGCCACCTGGCTGGAGGTGGTGTCACTGGGAAGATCTTAAGGTGTGGTGATGGGTTTGCCATTTCAATCTAAAGATATGCAAAGTGTGCCTACCTGGAGTTCCGGACTTGTGCTATATGACTTTTGGTTTGTGTCCCTCCCTCCTCCCTCTCTCTCTTTCTGCTTGGTCCTATGAAGGCAGACCAGCTTCTTCTGCCATTATGGAACTGTCCCCTGGATCTGTAAGTTTCAATAAATCCCTTCCTCTATAATGGTGCCTGGTCTGGAAGTTCATCTCAGCAAACCTGAAGCTGTCTGCTACAACTTGTCAGGCTCCCAAAGCTTAAGGTTGCAATTATTTGTGCTGACCAGAATGAACCTTTTGCTGGGAGTGGTGGCACAAATTTATAATCCTAGCACTAGGAAGGAGAGGCTGGGATAGGAGGATTTCAAGCATGTGGCCAGCCTTGGTTACACAGTGAGTTTATCTCATAAAAAAATAAAATGAAGCGGGGGTGGGGTGAACATAGCTATCTTAGAAGTGCTACAGTGCTTGCTTATTAGCATGTTCAGGGTCTGGGTTCAATCCCTAGTACCACACCAAAATAAACAAACAAATGGCTGGATGGTGGGTTTGAGTTCAGGCCCTAATGTTCATACAGCAAGTAGCAAGTACTGTTACTGCTCAACCATTTCCCCAGCCCTAGCCTTTCCTTTTTCTAAAACAATTAAAAAAAAAAATGGAGCCGGGCGTGGTGGCGCATGCCTTTAATCCCAGCACTCGGGAGGCAAAGGTAGGAGGATTGCCGTGAGTTCGAGGCCACCCTAAGACTCCATAGTGAATTCCAGGTCAGCCTGGGCTAGAGTGAGACCCTACCTCGAAAAACCAAAAAAAAAAAAAAAAAAAAAAAGAAAGGGAGGGCAGGGTGTGGTGGTGCATGCCTTTTAATCTCAGCACTCAGGAGGCAGATGCAGGATGACTGCATGACTGCTGTGAGTTCAAGGCTACCCTGAGACTACATAGTGAATTCCAGGTCAGCCTGAGCTAGAGTGAAATCCTACCTTAGAAAAAAAGAAAAAAAAAAAAAAAAAAAAAAAGGCTGGAGAGATGGCTTAGTGGGTAAGGCGTTTGCCTACAAAGTCAAAGAACCTCAGTTTAATCCCCCAGGACCCACGTAAGCCAGATGCACAAGGGGGTGCATGCGTCTGGAGTTCGTTTTTGTAGTGGCTGGAGGCCCTGGCACACCCATTCTCTCAAATAAATAAATAAATAAGTTAAAAAAAATAGCAGGGCTGGAGGGATGGCTTAGTGGTTAAGGCACTGGCCTGCCAAGCCTAAGGACCCAGATTCAATTCTCCAGGTCCCACATAAGCCAGATGCACATGGTGGCACATGCATCTTGAGTTGGTTTGCAATGGCTAGAGGCCCATTCTCTCCCTACCTCTCTGTCTCTAATAAATAAGTAAAAATAAAAAACAAAAAAAAAAACAATATAGAATGCCTTATGAATCTGCATATCATCCTTCGTGCAGGGGGCCATGCTAATCTTCTCTGTACAGTTCCAGTCTTAGTATATGTGCTGCCACAGTGAGCACTCTAAAACATTTTTCTTACAGTTATGTCGAAGACAGAACTACTGAACTCAAGGCCTTGTGCATGCTAGATAAGCACTCTACTGCTGAGCTACATCCTAGCCACTTTATTTTTTGAGCTGACTCTCCTTAAGTTGCCCAGGTTGGCCTTGAACTCACTATGTTATGCAAGCAGATGCTGGACTTGCAATCTTCCTGCCTCAGCCAAATAACTGATTAAAGGCATACACCACCATGCCCAGCTTGCTTTTAGACAGTATCTTATGAAGCACAGGCTGGCCTTTGAGCTAAAGGCTCAAGATCATTGGCCTCTACCTCCCAAATGCTAGTTTGAGTACTTTAATTGGAAAACTTTTTGTTGAGACAGGGTCTCATTTAGCCCAGGGTAGCCTTGAATTCACTAGGTAGCCAAGGATAACCTTGAACTTCTGATCCTGTCTCTACCACCTAATGCTGGGAATACAGTTGTAAGCCATCACTTCAGAATTAGTTGGAAAAGTTCTAAATATATTACAAGCCTCATTAACAAGATAAACAACAACAAAAACCAGTGAACACCTATAAAACATTTTCTATGTGACTTACATATCCTATTTTTCTTTTCATTTTTTTGGTCTCAGGCTGACTTGGAATTCTGTAGTTCCAGGTTGGCTTCAAACTCACAGCAATCCGCCTACCTCTGCCTTCTGAATGCTGGGATGAAAGGCGTGTACCACCACGCCTGGCCTACTTTTGTTATGCCAAGTCTACGTAAGATACAATTAGTTTGCCCGACACGTAGTCAGGGAGGCTCCATAACTTGTCTGTTGCATTCTGCCTTGTTTGTACTGGAGCTGGGACTCAAACTAGGTGGCTTGGATCTAGAGCCACCACCCTCCCTGGCATCTCTGTAGTACTTCTCCCAGGGGAAGGAGAACGCCAAAGCTAAGTAAAATCAGTAAAAGGTGAGGCCTTACTTAGACACGCCTGTCTGGTCCAAAACCACCTTGCCTCCCCGGCAGGAGGGGTAGACTTTGACAAAGAACTCATACAGCATGCCATCATCCACATCTGGGGTCAGGTCACCCACAAAGAGGGAGTACTCAGGGCTGAGAGGAGAAAACAAGAGTCAGCAACAAGCGACAAACACCCGAAATTTGCTGTGTTGAGCATTTCTGGCACATTTATCTTTTAGGATTTTCTGTTTTTGTATTTTTTGAACTAGAGTCTTGCTCTAGCCCAGGCTGACCTGGAAATCACTATGTAGCCTCAAGGTGGCCTCAAACTCATGGCAATCTTCTTATCCCTTGCCTCCCAAGTACTGAGATTAAAGGTGTGGACTACCATGCCCAGTTCCAAGCCTGACTAAAAAAAACATATATATATTTATTTATTTATTCAGCCAGGTGTGTTGGCACATGCCTTTAACCCAAGCACTCAGGAGGCAGTGGTAGGAGGACTGATGTGAGTTCCAGGCCAGCCTGAGACTACATAGTGAATTCCAGGTCAGCCTGTGCTAGGGCAAGACCCTACCTGGAAAACAAAGCTAAATATCTACTAAGTATCTATCTATCTATCTTTGAAGGGGGAAAGGGTAAGTTTTATTCTCTTCCTCTTTTTTTTAAAAAAAATTTTATTTATTTATTTGAGAGAGAAAGGCAGAGAGAGAGAGAGAGAGAGAGAGCCAGTGAGCGAGGGAGAAAGAAATAATGGGCATACCAAAACCTCTAGCCACTGCAAACAAACTCCAGACACATGTGCCACCTTGTGGATCTGGCATATGTGGGTCCTGGGGAATTGAACCTGGGTCCTGAGGCTTTGCAGACAAGTGCCTTAAGCACTCAGCCATCTCTCCATCTCCTCTTTTTCTGCTCTCACCTAGAATTTGTGATTCTCCTTTTGGAATTAAAGGTATATACCACCATGGTAAACCTTATTTTCATATTTTAAGTATGATACATATTCCTTGTATAAAATTAGAATATAAAAATGTACAAGAGGAGCTGGGTATAGTGGCATGCACTTTTAATCCCAGCACTCAGGAGTCAGCAGTAGGAAGATGGCCAGCCTGAGACTACATAGTGAATTCCAGGTTAGCCTGGGCCAGCATCACCCTACCTCCAAAAAAAAAAAAAAAAAGCACAAGAGGGTTTGGGGACATGGCTCAGTGGTTAAAGGCAGTGAATTGCAAAGCTTGCCATCCTGTGTTCAATTTCCCACCCATGTAAAAAGCCGGATGGGCATTCGTTTGCAGTGGCAAGAGACCCTGGAGCAACCATACATACATATATAAATACTTACATGCAAATAAACAAATAAGAATACAGAGGAGTTAGGGAGATAACTTGTCAGTAAAGTACACATCTTTTCACTATGTAGAGTCTCAGGGTGGCCTGGAACTCATGGTGATCCTCCTACCTCTGCCTCACTCAATTTTTTACATATGCACACTCAAGTTTTTACATATGTCAGAGGGTTGGAACCAGAAGGCCTCAGACCCTCTCAAGCCATCATGCTTGGGTGGCAAATGCTCTGACCCACTGAGCTGTTTCCCTAGTCCCTGTCATTTTTGAATTTACAAAATCTTGGTAGGATCCACTATGTGTCATTGCTACAGTTTCTAGTTTTCATATCCTGCCAATAGCTGGGCACAGTGCTCACACCAGAACACGTAACCATGCAGGAGGCTTCAAGCTGGAGAAGTGCTTGAGCCCAGGGTTCCAGGTTAGCCTGGACAACACAGCCACACTGCCAGTATCTTGACATGTCAGGATTCTGCAACATGACTTGTTTTTAAACTATTATTTATTTACATGTGTGTATACTTCTTGCCTGCAGATTATATGGGTGGCTTGGGAATTGAGCACAGGCTGGCAGGCTTTGAAAGCAAAGTCCCTTAACCACTGAGCCATCTTTTATAGTCTCCCCAACATGACTTATTAATAGATATATAGCATTCCAATTAATAAAAATATCAAAGCCGGGTGTGGTGGCATAGTGAATTCCAGGCTGACCTGGAATTCACTATGTTGTCTCAGGGTGGCCTCGAACTCATAGCCATCCTCCTACCTCAGTCTCCAGAGTGCTAGGATTAAAGGTGTACACCACCACGCCCATTCTTTTTTTTTTTTTTAATGTGGATTGCATCATGAATTTGGTTGTTATCCTTGTGCAGGGACAATGCTAATCTCTGTACCGTTCCAATTTTAGTACATGTGCTGTGAAAATGAGCACTCAACTGTGTCTTTGCTATTAGGTTATTTGGAATTCCTAAGCTCCTATTATATACATTACTTCAATAAGCATTTGTGAGGCTACGCTTTGCATGAATAATTTTGAAAAGTAGAATTACAGGGTCAGTGGTTACCAAGCTTTTTGTTTTATTTTGTTTTCTGAGGTAGGGTCTCACTCTAGCCCAGGCTGACCTGGAATTCCCTATGTAGTCTCAGGCTGGCCTGCAATTCATAGTGATCCTCTTACCGCTGGCCCCACCCTCACTTAGTGCTGAATCTGAATTAAAGGCACGGGCCACCATGCCCAGTGGATACATTTTTAAAAAAATTTATGGCTGGAGCCAGGCATGGTGGTGCATGCCTTTAATCCCACTCGGGAGGCAGAGGTAGGAGGATCACTGTGAATTCGAGACCACCCTGAGACTACATAGTAAGTTGTGAGTTCCAGGTCAGCCTGAACTAGAGTGAGACCCTACCTTGAAAAACCAAAAAAAAAAAAAAAATTATGTATTTAACAGAGACAGACAGAAAGTAAGTATGGTCATGCCAGGGTCTCTCACTACTGCAAACAGACTCCAAATGCATGCACCACTTTGTGCATATAGCTTTATGTAGGCACTGGGGATTAGAAACCAGGCCATCAGGCTTTGCAAGCAAGCGCTTTTATCCACTGAGCCATCTTTCCAGCTCCCATTTGGAAGAATATCATAGAATAAAACTTCAATATCTGTAAAGTACGAGAATGATTTGAAGGAAGGAGCAAATATAGAAAAAACAAACAAACATGTCCTTTACAACAGGTAAACCAGGAAGGTCGGTCCACCAATGAGGAAGCGAGACGGCATTTTCCTTCAGACAGGACAAACTCAACTCCCTTCTTCTTCTTCTTCTATTATTATTATTTTTGGTTTTTTGAGGTAGGGTCACCCTCTAGCCCAGGCTGACCTGGAATTCACTATATATTCTCAGGGTGGCCTAGTACTCACGGCGATCCTCCTACCTCTGCCTCCCAAGTGCTGGGATCAAAGGCGTGCGCCACCACGCCTGGCTTCCCTATTTTCTTTTCGACAGTAGCTGGCACAGTGACATTTCTTGCCTCCGTTTACACGTTACAGGGCTTGAAGCTACCTTAGGGCTGCTCACACTTACCTATTATCTGGTTGTTTCCCGTAAGTGGCATAATTCAGTTTAAAACGTTTTGCCTGGAAATTTACAAACAAATGAATAAATTAAGACAAAGAAAGGTGTTTCAAGAATCAAACAATATTTGAAAAAAACTGAAATAAATTACCTTGGCCAAAACATCTCCCCCTCTCTAAGCCTCAGCTTTTTCTCCTGTATAAAATGAAGGGGTTACAGCGTTGACCGTTAGGGGCACTGCCAGCTCCATGGTTCTATGAGCCCAGTTGTGCCAGCTGGTAGAGCTGTAAGCTAAGTAACTGTGGGAAGAGCAGAATGTAACTCTCTTGACATGTGTTCTCACAGCTGCCAGCCTGTTCTAGTTTCTCATTCAGGTAAAAACCTAGACTTAAATTTCTCTTTTTGGTGCTGGGGACTGAACCCAGCACCTTGAGCATGCTATGCATCAATCCTACCACTGAACTACATCCTCAGCCTGAGTGTGAAGTCTTCTGTCATAGAAGGCAGTGACGTGGAGTGGAAAGGGCATGAGTACTGGAGGCAATTGCTATTCTGTCTGAATCTTGGCTCTGCCAGTTACTACCTGGAATGCCTACAACAAGTTATTTTACTTCCCTTCAGTCTCCTGGTCTGTCAAAGACAACATTGCCTACAGTGTAGGTTGCTATAGGGTTAAATAAAATAATATAAGTGTCTATGAGGAATTCAGTAGATGACAGGTAGTAATTAATGGCAATAAAAATGGGGTTATCAGTATCTAAATGTCCTTACAGGTGTGGCTCCTGGGAGGGGTTTTCCATTAATTTTATGCAAACACTTCTCAGCTGTGGCCAGATCTGCAAATTCTACAAAACAGTAGCCAGCTGGAATTCTGGAAAGAAAGCAGAGAAACAAATGGTTAAAAACTCTTGGCACGGGCTGGAGAGATCGTTTGTCTGCAAAGCCAAAGGACCCAGGTTAGATTTCCTAGGGCCCACGTTAGTCGGGGGTACAAACATCTGGAGTTCGTTCGCAGTAGCTGGAGGCCCTGGTGTGCCCATTTTCTCTCTTTGTCAAATAAAAATTAAAATATTAAGGCACTTGCCTGCAAAGCCAAAGAACCCAGGTTCGATTCCCCAAGACCCACGTAAGCCAGATGCATAAAGTGACATATGCATCTGGAGTTTGCAGTGGCTGAGTGCCCTGGTGCACCCACTCTCCTGTCTCTTTCTCTCAGATAAAAATAAAGCTTAAAAAAAGTCTTGGTGCATGCCTTTAATCCCTGTACTCCAGAGGCACAGGCCAGCCTGGACTAAAGAAAGACCCTACCTTAAAAAATAAAAATGTGTGGGGTCCTATGGGAACCGACTTTTTTGGACAATGGTGCATCCAGAAGCCATAGTGTTACTAGAAAATTTTCAGTGTCAGGAATGGGATACCTTCCAGTGAGCTTGTTGGCCAGGGAGTTCCCTGATGCCCCCCAAAACATTACAGACCATTGATGAGGCTCTTGGTTTCCCACCAGGAAAAGATGGTAAGAGCCTATTGCTGAAGACTCCACATACTTGGGCTGCAGGTCACAGAAAAATCCTGCTGGAGCTGAGCTGAAAACCTCCTCCCTACAGACCAGCTGACAGAAAGCCAGAAAAAAACAACACTGCAGCTCCATAGTAGTCTCATGGTAGCCTCAAACTCTTGACAATTATCCTATCTCTGCCTCCCAAGTGCTGGACAACCACGCTGGGCAACATTATTTATTTACTGCAAGTACCTTAACTACTAAGCCATCTCTTCAGCCCTATTTGTTTTGTTTTTGAGGTAGGGTCTTACTCTAGCCTAGGCTGACATGGAATCACTATGTCAAATAAATTAAAATAAATATATATTTTTTAAAAAAAAGTCTGAAGTACCGTGTGGGGGTGGATAATGCTGTGCCCAGATGGTTACGAGAAAATTTCAGTGCCAGGGATGGGATACCTTCCAGTGAGTTGTTGGTCAGGGAGGTCCCTGATACCGTCAAAACATTATAGGCCATTGCCAAGGCTTTTGGTTGCTAATCAGAACTAGATGGTAAGATCCTATTGCTGAAGACTCCACATGCTTGGGTTGTAGTTTACTAAGACATTAAGCTTGAGCTGACCTGGACGCCTCCTCTCAGTTGACTAGTTGTCACGGTGCTGGAAAATGCTATATAGCTTGTTTGGGAGAAAAGTCATCCATGGTGTTAACCAGCATTGGAGCCTACAAGATTTTTTTGTTTTTAGAGGTAGTCTTACTCTAGCCCAGGCTGACCTGGAATTCACTATGTAGTCTCAGGGTGGCCTTGAACTCACAGAGATCCTCCTTCCTCTGCCTCCCCTCCTAAGTGCTGGGATTAAAGGTGTGCACCACTACGCCTGGCTCCCTACAAGCTTTATGGCTGGAAAGCCAGGCCAACTATACCAACTGGTGCAATGCTAGCATGTCTATTATGGGAGAAACCAATTGCTCTCTGATTGCTCTCTGATTGAACTTGAGACCTGCTTCACGGGAGGTATAGCCCTGTTACTAAAATCTTAATCAAAAGCCTATGGATGGGGCTGGAGAGATGGCTTAGCAGTTAAGGCACTTGCTTGAAAAGCCAAAGGATCCAGGTTCGATTCCCTAGGACCCATGTAAGCCAGAAGCACAAGGGGGACACATATCTGGAGTTTGTTTGCAGTGGCTAAAGGCCCTGGCGGGCCCATTCTCTCTCCCCCTGCCTATTTCTGTATCTCTCTCAAACAAATAAATAAAATATTTTTAAAAAATTTTAAAAAAAAGCATATGGCTGGGTAGGTCAAAGCTCGAGTAGGTAAACTACTACTATAGTCTGGCTACATAGTTTTTTTTTTTTTTTTTGAGGTAGGGCACTCACATTGTAGTCCCAGACTGGCCTTGAAATTACAGGAATCCTCTACCCTCTGTTAAGATTAAAGGCAGGGGCCACCACACCTGGGCCTAAATGGATTGTTTTTTTCCTGTCTTTTTTTTTGGAGGTAGGGTCTCACTGTAGATCAGGCTGACCTGGAATTCACTATGTAGTCTCAGGATGGCCTTGAACTCATGGTGATCCTCCTACCTCTGCCTCCCCTCCCGAGTGCTGGGATTAAAGGCGTGCACCACCACGCCCAGCTACTAAATGGATATGTCCACCAAACTGCCCTCTAAACACTTAAGTTTATGTCCATATGTTAACGCTACTATCACTTGTGGCTAGAGAAACTTTTCTTTTCAGTTGGCAGTACCACTAGGGAGACTCCAAACTCACCAAAGTGGTGAGAGGAAATGACAGAGGAGTGCTCACACTATATATGTGATGGAGATGTCTCAGGCTCAGGGACCATTGCAGAAGAGGTAGTGGAAAGAATGTAAGAACTGAAAGAAGGGGAGGAGTGCTTTGCAATGCTGTTTTCCAGACACAGTGCTGTGGTCGGTTGTATTCATGACCTCACAGAGGCTGCATAATAGGAGGGGCAAAATGATCACATCATAGTGAGAGATCAGTTGGAAGGAAGGGATTTAGTGGAGGGAGGATTTGGAAGGGGGGAAAAAGGAAAAAGGGAGGGTGGTGGGAGGATATTATGATAACATTATATTTTCTATATGTATGAAAGGTGTTGATAAAAAGTTTAGGGCTGGAGAGATGGCTTAGCGGTTACGCATTTGCCTATGAAGCCTAAGGACACCGGTTCAAGGCTCGATTCCCCAGTACCCACGTTAGCCAGATGCACAAGGGGGCACCGTGTCTGGAGTTCGTTTGCAGTGACTGGAGGCCCTGGAGCGCCCATTCTCTCTCTTTCTCTCTATCTGCCTTTCTCGCTCTGTCGCTCTCAAATAAATAAATAAAAAATGAACAAAAAAAAAGTATTTAAGCCAGGGCATGGTGGCGCACGCCTTTAATCCCAGCACTCGGGAGGCAGAGGTAGGAGGATCGCCGAGAGTTCGAGGCCACCCTGAGACTACATAGTGAATTCCAGGTCAGCTTGAGCCAGAGTGAGACCCTACCTCAGAAAAAAAAAAAAAAAGTATTAAAAAAAAAGTGTAGGAGAGCTGGAAAGATGACTCAGTGGTTAAGATGCTTGCCTACAAAGCCTAAGACTTGGGTTTGATTCCCCAGTACCCATGTAAAGCTGGATGCACAAGGCAGTGCATGCATCTGGAGTTCATTTGCAGCAGCTGGAGGTCCTGGAGTGTCCATTTTCTCTTTTTCTCTCTCAATTCTATCTCTTCCTGCTTGCAAATACATAAATGAAAATTAAATGAGCAGTTAAGGGGTTAAAGCGCTTGCTGTGAAACCTAAGTACCAAGGTTCAATCCCCCAGAACCTACATAAGAAAGATGCACAAGATGGCACATGAGCCTAGAGTTTATTCGCAGTGGATAGAGGCCCTGGCATGCCCATTCTCTCTCTAATAAATGAATAAATACATTAAAAAAAGGGGGGGGTGAATGAAGCCGGGTGTGGTGGCACATGCCTTTAATCCCAGCACTTGGGAGGCAGAGGTAGGAGGATCACTGTGAGTTCAAGGCCACTCTGAGTGAACTAAAATGAGACCCTACCTCAAAAAAAAAAAAAAAAAAAAAAAAAAAAAGTGATTGAGACTGCCAATCACACAAATACAGTTTCCAAACTGAATCTGGCCCTAGCATCCTATCCTTAGCAATATGCTATAACTCAGTAAGACTGCAGAATCTACCTTTTTTTTTTTTTTTTTTTTTTGGTTTTTCGAGGTAGGGTCTCACCCTGGCCCAGGCTAACCTGAATTCACTATGTAGTCTCAGGGTGGCCTCAAACTCACAGCGATCCTCCTACCTCTGCCTCCTGAGTGCTGGGATAAAAGGCGCGCACCACCACGCCCGAGAAGCTACTTTTTATAACATGTAATTGCTATTATTAAAAATAGTGAGCCGTGACTCCATATGATGTTTACATTCTCTTGAATGACAGCTGCAGCATGATCTATTAATCCAGAACTGGAAAGACAAAACGTGGTATGTACCCAGTGAGGCGATTTCGGATAATTTTGACGCTCATCACGGTCTCCCCCATGGTGGCAAAGGCTCTAGAGATGAAGTTCTCATCCATGTAAGGTTCCAGCTGTGTTAAAAACAAGAGCAGGGGCTGGAGAGATGGCTTAACAGTTAAGGCGCTTGCCTGCAAAACCAAAGGACCCAGGTTCGATTCCCCAATACCCATGTAAGCCAGATGCACAAGGAGGCACATGCATGTGGAGTTCATTTGCAGCAACTGGAGGCCCTGACATTGCCCATTTTCTATCTACCTCTTTCTCTTTCAAACAAATAAATTAAAATATCAAATAAATATCAAAAAAATAAAAATAAGGGCTAGACAGACATCTTAGCAGTGAAGGTGGTTGCCTGTTAAGCTTATGGACCCAGATTTGATTCCCCAGGACCCATGTAAGCCAGATGAACAAGATGGCCCATGCATCCAAAGATTTTGCAGTAGCTGGAGGCCTTGACACACCCATTCTCTCTCAGGCGTGCTCTTTCTCTCTCAAGCAAATAAAACATAAAAACATCAGAACTCTTGTTAACAAAAAGTATCAGGAAATACTTGATTTTTTCGAGGTAGGGTCTCACTCTAGCCCTGGCTGACCTAGAATTCATTATGTAGTCTCAAGGTGGCCTTGAACCCATGGCCATTCTCCTACCTCTGCTTCCCAAGTGCTGGGATTAAAGGCATGCGCCACAACACCCGGCTCTAATTAAAAAAAATAATAATAAAATATATTTTTATTTAAAAAAAAAAAAGAATATGCCGGGCGTCATGGTGCACGTCTTTAATCCCAGCACTCAGGAGGCAGAGGTACGAGGATCGCCGTGAGTTTGAGGCCACCCTGAGACTACATAGTGAATTCCAGGTCAGCCTGGACTAGAGAGAGACCCTATCTCAGAAAAAAAGAATAAAAAACTGAGCAGGGGGCTGGAGAGATGGCTTAGCCTTTAAGGTGCATGCCTGTGAAACCAATCTGAGGACCAAGGTTCAATTGTGAAGTACCCACATATGCCAGATGCACATAGTGGTGCATGTGTCTGGAGTTCATTTGCAGTGGCTAGAAGCCCTGCAGGACCCATTCTCTCTCTCCATCTGCCTCTTTCTCTTTCTCAAATGAATAAAAATTAAAAAAAATTGAAAAATAAAAAAATTAAATGAGCAGGGCTGGAGAGATGGCTTAGCTGTTAAGGCGCAAAGCCCCCAGGTTTGACTCCCTAGTACCCAAGTAAGGCAGATGCTTAAGGTGGTCCATGTATATGGAGTTCCTTTGCAGTGGCCAGAGGCCCTTTGGGGCCCATTCTCTCCCTCTCTCAAATAAATAAATAAAATAATAAAGTTAAATTTAAAAAGAGGGCTGGAGGGATGGCTTAGCTGTTAAGGCGTTTGCCTGCAAAGTCAAAGGACCCAGGTTCGATTCCCCAGGACCCACGTTAGCCAGATGCACTAGGTGGCACACGCCTGTGGAGTTCGTTTACAGTGGCTGGAGGCCCTGGCGCGCCCATCCTCTTCTCTCTCCCTCTTTCTTTGTGAAATAAATAAATTAAAAAAAAAAAAAAAAAAAAAAAAAAAAGCAGACGTGGTGGACCCGTAGCTCGGTGTTGAATGCTTTCCAGCATGCCGGAGGGGCTCAGTAATTCCCAGCACCACCAAACCAAAACAGGAGCGAGGAGGCTCAGGCCAGTGTGCAGCCTCGCACCGGGCGCGGAGCTCCCCCCACTCTGTCCGGGTGGTTCCGCTGGGCTGAAGGGCGGAGGAGAGGGGCCCGAACTCGCGAACTCCTTCACTTCGAACTTGCTCCCCGTGGACCCAGGAGCCAGCCGTGCCACGCCATGCCGCACGCAGGCCGAGTCCCGGGGCCCCTCACGGGCTGAGAGGCGGCCTCTTCCGTACGGGGGCATGGGGCTCGGGCCGGGCTCTGGCCGCGTAGCCGCACCACCCGGGGCCGACCGAGCCTCTCCGCCCGGTGCTGCCCGGAGCCCGAGCGAGCGACGTGCGCCACGCCACGACGCCCGGCCTGGGCACGTCAAAGTCACCACGAAACTCCTCCCATTCGCTCCCACCCGTCAGCGATCCGGTCCGCTCCCGCTCACACCCGTCCTCGCTCGCGACACCGCCGTCCCTCCTCCTCCTCCGCGCCCCGGTGGCCGCGCCCTCACTCACGTCTCCCATCCACAGGCTGGCTGCCATCGCGGGTGCACCGCGCGGGGACCTGGCGGGCCCGCGACGAGCCCGTCCGCGCGGTGGAGGCGGCAGAGCCTGCGCCCGCGAGGCCTCCTGCGCACGCGCCAAGCGCGGCGGCCCCGACCGCGCTCCGCGCTCCGCTCCGGGTTTTCCCGGGGACCTGCCGGGAGCTCGCGCCTGCGCGGCGGGGTCCGCGCGAGCCTGTGGCTTCAGCAAGCCTTGCGGAGTCCGAGCTTTACACACACGCGAGGTTGTAACTGTCCGCGCCGCCGCTGCGACTCTGAGCACACCGAGCCCTCGCCGCGCGTTCCCCCCGTCTCAAAATGTGAGGTGTTTTTTTTTTTTTTTTTAAACAGGCGTGGTGGCGCACGCCTGTAATCCCAGCACTCTAGGACGCAGAGGTAGGATCGTCCTCACTACAGAGTGAATTCCAGGTCAACCTGGGCTAGAGCGAGACCCTACCTCGAAAAGAAAGAGATTTTTTTTTTTTTTTTTTTTTGGCCACTATGCTCAGCAAAAGTGATATACACACACAGACACACCCACACACACAAACATATCTCAAGCAAGTGCCTTTAACTGCTGGGCCATCTCTCCAGCGCCCCCCCCCCCCAAAAGTGAGCTTTTTGTTGAGGATGTAATGGGATCCTTTATTCTCTAACTCTGAACTGGAGAGAAAGTTTAAAAATCAGTAAACCAGGGCTGGAGAGATGGCTTAGCGGTTAAGGTGTTCGCCTGAGAAGCCAAAGGACCCAAGTTCTATTCCCCAGGACCCAGGGAAACCAGCTGCACAAGGGGGTGCATGCATCTGGAGTTCCTTTGCAGTGGCTGGAAGCCCTGGTGCACCCATTCTCTCTCTGTCTCCTCTCTCTGCTTGCAAATAAAATAATAAAATAAAATAAAAACTTCAAATAAAGAAAACAGGAAGACTGAAGTATTTTGCTAAAAAGAAAAAAAAAAATCAGTAAACCAGAATAATACTGTTCTTTCCACAATCCATCAGTCTCCATGTCCTACCTTTTTTTTTTTTCTTCCTGGTAGGGTCATGCTGTAGCCCAGGTTGACCTCTGGGAACTCACTCTGTAGTCTCAGGGTGGCCTCAAACTCACAGTGATCCTCCTACCTCTGCCTCCAAGTACTGGGATTAAAGGCGTGCACCACCACACTTGGCATCCTTTTTTTATTGCTTAGCTCAGGCTAGCCTGGAACACACTATAGGTTGACCTCAAACTCATGGCAATCCTTTTGTCTAGGATTATGGTTGTGAGCCACCACTCCCAGACCCTTATACTTTCTGTAGTCCCATTTCTCCATAACCCAGGGCACTACTCTGTACCAGAGCAGTAAAAGGCCCTCAGTAAACTTAGTTTGAATTAGTCTATTTTTTTTTTATTTTTCACTTTGGGTTTTCAAGGTGGGGGTCTATCTCTAGCCCAGGCTGATGGGGAATTCACTATGTAGCCTCAGGCTGGCCTTGAACTCACTATGATGCTCCTACCTCTGCCTCCCAAGTGCTGCTGGGATTAAAAACTTGTGCCACTTGCCTGTGAAGCCTAAGGACCCAGGTTCAATTCCCCAGTACACACATAAACCAGATGCACAAGGTAGCAAGTGCATCTGAAGTTTGTTTGTAGTGGCTAGAGGCCCTGGAGTGCCAATTCTTTATCTACCTCTTTCTTTCAATTAAAAAAAAATTTTTTTAGGGGCATGGTGGTGTACACCTTTAATCCCAGCACTGGGAAGGCAGAGATAGGAGGGTCACTGAGAGTTCAAGGCCATCCTGAGACTATATAGTGGATTCCAGGTTAGCCTGCCCTACAGTGATATGGTACCTCACAAAACTAAAAAAAAAAAAAAAAAAAAAAAAAAAGTGAGAGTTCTTGGTCACCCTAAGCTAGAGGGAGACTCGGTCTTCAGAAAAAAATTTTTAGCCAGGCATGGTGGCACATGCTTTTACCCACAGTACTTAGGAGGCAGAGGTAGGAGGATTGTCATGAGTTCAAGGTCACCTTGAGACTACATAGTGAATTCTAGGTCAGCCTGAACTAGAGTGAGACCCTACCTTAAACAACAACAACAAAAACTATTATTTTTTTAAGCTTATTGTTTATTTGAGAGACAGAGATGGAGAGAATGGGTATGCTAGGCCTCCAGCCATTGCAAACAAACTCCAGATGCATGTGCTACCTTGTGCATATGGCTTATGTGGGTCCTGGAGAATTGAACCTGGGTCTTTTGGCTTTGCAGGCAAGCACCTTAACTGCTAAGCCATCTCTCTAGTCCTTAAACTTATTTTATTTGGAAGCAGAGTGAGACAAAGAGATGAAAGACAGAGAGATAGAGAATGGACACACCAAGGCCTCAGGCAACTGCAGAAAAACTCCAGATGCATGCACCACCTTGTGCATCTGGTTTTACATGGGTCCTGGAGAATTGAGCCTGGGTCCTTTACAAGCAAGTGTCTCAACTGCTAAGCCATCTCTCCAGCCTTTATTATTTTTAGTATTTTATTTATTTATTATTATTATATGTTTTCAAGGTAGGATCTCACTCTAGTCCAGGCTGACCTAGAACTCACTATGTAGTCTCAGGGTGGCCTTGAACTCACGGCAATCCTCCTGCCTCTGCCTCTGGAGTGCTGGGATTAAAGGCATGTACCACCATGCCTGGCTATTATTTTTATTTTTAAATATTTTATTTTTATTTATTTATTAGTAGAATTGGTGCACCAAGGGCTCCAGCCACTACAAACTCCAGGTGCATGTGCCACCATGTGCATCTGTCTTACATGGGCTCTAGAGAATCAAATCTGGATCTTTAGGCTTTGCAGGCAACCGCCTTAACTACTGAGCTGTCTCTCCAGCCCTATTATTTTCAATGTAATTTATTTGAGAGAAAGAGGCAGATGGGGTGGTAGGGGGGAGAACAGGTATGCCAGGGCCTCTAGCTGCTGCAAACATACTCCAGGATGCATGTACCACCTTGTGCATCTGGCTTATGTGGGTCCTGGGGAATTGAACCTGGGTACTTTGGCTTTGCAGGCAAGCACCTTAACTGCTAAGCCATCTCTCCAGCCTGCTGTCTTTATTGTTTATTAAAGGTAGGACAGAATTCAAAGCTTAGGTAGGGTTCACAAATTCTGGGGGACCCTTCATGAACCCCAAAATCCTGCATCAGCCGGTGTGGTGGTGCACGCCTTTAATCCCAGCACTCGGGAGGCAGAGGCAGGAGGATCGCCATGAATTCAAGGTCACCCTGAGACTACATAGTGAATTCCAGGTCAGCCTGAGCTAGAGTGAGACCCTACCTTGGAAAAAAAAAAAAAAACCCTGCATGAGCAGTGCACAACTGTAATCTATGGTGGGAGAGGGAGACAAGAGGATCTGAGTCATGGTAGTGCAAGTGTGTAATCTATGGCTGGAAGGAGACAGGAAGATCCTATTGGCTACCTTGTCTCACCATATCAGTGAGCACTAAGTTCAGTGAGAGACTCACAAAAACTTAGGTGGAGGGCTGAACAGATGACTTAGCGGTTAAGGTGCTTGCCTGCAAAGCCAAAAGACCCAGATTTGATTCCCCAGGATCCATGTAAGCCAGATGCACAAGGAGTCACACATATCTGGAGTTTGTTTGCATTGGCTGGAAGCCCTGCTGCACCCATTTTCTCTCTCTCTTTACCTGCCTATTTCTCTCTCTCTCTCTCTCACTCAAATAAATAAAATATTAAAAAAAGATGCTCAGGTAGAGAGTGATTAAACACCTGAAGTCAGTCTCTGGACTGCACAGATACATACACATAATTAGGGAGCATACTATTGTGCAAAAGTTCTTGGATTCAGTAGTACAACAAGATATGGTGCTAAACTGTCAAAATGATAAATTCCTGTAAATATAATCCAGTTTTTTTTCTTTTGTTTTACAAGTTAGAGTTAGGGTCTCACTCTAGCCAAGGCTGACCTGGAACTCACTCTGGTCCCAGGCTGGCCTCAAATTTACAGTGATCCTTCTACTTCTGCCTCCCAAGCGCTGGGATTAAAAAGATATGTACCACATGCCCTGCTTCAGATTCTTTTTCTGAGGGAAGTAGCGGACATAAGTTTTTGTTTTTGTTCTGGAAAGATGGCTCAGCAGTTGAGGCACTTGCCTGCAATACCTAACAACCCAGGTTCGGTTCTTTACCCAAGTGAAGCCACATGCACAAGGTGATGTATGCATCTGGAGTTTTGTTTTTTTTCCCCCCAGTGGCTAGAGGTCCTGGTACACTCATTCTCTTTCCCTTGGAAATAAATAAAAGTTTTTCACAAAGAAAATATTAAAACATAGTACCTCCTGTATTTAGTCTTCAGTTAAGGTAGCCACTTTTGGGGCTCCCACCCTCCTGATGGGTGCTTTTCTGTTTGTAACTTAAGCCTGTGGTTTTCGTCTTGGCTATAATTCTGATTCCTGTACAATAAAGCCTGTTCTTTTGTTTTGTGACAAGGTCTCCCCTTTATTCCATACTGGTTTCAAAATTGTTAGGCTGTCCTTGAACTCCTTATCCTCTTGGCTTTATTTCCAAGGGTTGGGATTATAGATAGGCCTGTGTCACTATGAGGGTTTTCTTTTGAAGACAGACTTTAAAATTTTTAAATATATTTTATTTATTTGCAAGCAGAGAGATAGAACAGAGACAATGGGCGTAGTAGGGCTTCTGGCCACCGCAGATGAACTTGTGATGCCTGTCCCTCTTTGTGCATCTGACTTTACATGGGTATTGGAGAATTGAACCCAGGTCTTTAGGCACCTTAACTGCTGAGTCATCTCTCCAGGGCCCTGGAGTCAGTTTTTATTTATTTATTTATTTGAGAGAGAGAGAAAGGGCATATCAGGGGCCTCCAGCCACAACAAACAAATTCCAGATACATGTGCCCATGCATCTGGCTTACATGGGTCCTGGGGAATCGAGCCTCGAACTGGGGTCCTTAGGCTTCACAGCCAAGTGCTTAACCACTAAGCCATCTCTCCAGCCCCCTGGAGTCAGTTTTTAATGACAGGCTATTCTGGAACTCATGATCTACCAAGCATCTGCCTCCACAGTGCTGGGACCACAGGCTCATGCCACTAGGCTCTGCCTCTACAAAACTGTACAAGCAGTGATACATGTGCCTTCTATTTGCATGGTCCCATAACATAAGCATGAGCCATGTCGTAGTTGATTCAGGTGTCTCCCATGAACTTACGTGTTCTGAATGCTGGGTCCCCAGCTGATGGAGATTTGGGAATTAGCGCTTCTAAAGGCAGTGTATTGTTGGGGACAGGCTTAGGGGTGTTACAGCCAGCTTCCCCTTTTTATTGTTTGGCACACACTCCTGTTGCTATTGTCCACCTGATGTTGGCTGGGGTGTGATGTCCACCCTCTGTTCATGCCATTGTTTTTCTATGCCATCATGGAGCGTCCCTTTGAGTTTGTAAGCCAAAATAAACCCTTTTGTCCCAAAAGCTGCTCTTGGTTGGGTGATTTCTGCCAGCAATGTGAACCAGACTGCAACAGTAATGTTGGTACCATGGAGTAGTGTCATTTGCTTCTAGACACCTGTGTGGCTTTGGCCTTTTGGAGCTGATTTTCAAGAGGAATGTGGATGAATCTGAAACTTTAGCCTAAGAGACACTGTAGTGCTGTAAGTACAGCTTGATGGTTTATTCTGGTCAGAGTTGCAAGACTTGAATGCAGTGAGATTTGGTTTATGAGGGTGAAAAGCTTTGTTTGGACTGTGCTAGAAGCAGTTTGTGTGAGAGGCTTGCTGTTATGTTCTTCTGCAGGGTTGCAATGCATAGGAATGGACCGATGGGAGCAGAGGGATATGGCACAGAAATGAAATCTTTGGACTGAACCTTCTGCCCATTCAGCTGCAATTACAACCTTTGAGATTGGGCCAGCTGACCTGCACTGGGGCAGCAGAAGAATGCAGACTCTTGAAGGGGCCTGGGTGCTCAAGAAATGTCCTCTTCTTCAAAGTCTGCTTCATTCCCTCCTGGATTAACAAATTGGCACCCTACCTGATACTGTGGAGTATAAGAAATGTTGGAAAGAGAAGGTCATTGAATTTACAACATGGTTTTGTGTTTTGGAAATGGCCATGGGCAGTGTGAAGCAGGTTCGCTGGATGCCTACATGGAGACCTGATGGAGCCCTGAAGATGAACTATGAGTTGCAGTGGAGATGCCGGGACCACGAGATGGCTGCTAAGGAAAGTTGTGGGCCCCAGATGAAGTTTTCCAGGACTATGAGCAGCCTAGCTGGAGGGGCGGAATTGGAACTCCAGAGACTTGTTGCTGGTTAGGATTATGGGACTTGTCATTGGCTAAAGTTGTTGGACTTGGAGCTACAGTTTGATGTTTCTCCTGTTTAAGTCTTGTATTGGTTGAATATTTCTTTGTTATGCCCAGTGCCATCTTCTGCAGTATGAGTGTTTATTCTGTGTCATGTTTTATTTTTTTGGAGGGGGGATTTTTGGTTTTATGGCTTAGTTAAAAGACCTTGGACTATGGGAATGTTTGAACATCATCAGGATTGATAAAACTATGGGTACTTCTATTTTTTAAATATTTTATGTATTTGAAAGAGAAAGAGAAATAGAGTGGGCACATCAGGGCCCCCAGCCACTGCAAATGAACTCCAGACACATGTGCCCCCTGTGCATCTGGCTAACGTGGGTCCTGGGGAATCAAACGTGGTCCTTTGGCTTTGCAGGCAAATGCTTTAAGCACTAAGTCATCCCTCCAGCCCTTTGGGGACTTTTAAAGTTGGATGAATGCATTGCATTTTAAATTATATGTGGTTATCAGTTTATGAAGGCCAGGGGTGGAAAGTGTTCTCCCATAAACTTAGGTGTTCTCCCATAAACTTAGGTGTTCTGAATGCTGGGTCCCCAGCTGATTTGGGAGATTTGGGAATTAATGCCTCCTGGAGACAGTATTGTTGGGGGCAGGCTTATGGGTGTTATAGTCAGCTCCCCCTTGCTAGTGTTTGGCACACTCTCCTATTGCTATTGTCCACCTTATGTTGGCCCAGGGATGATGTCCACTCTGCTCATGCCATCATTTTCCCCTGCCATCATGGAGCTTCCCCTCAAGTTTGTAAGCCAAAATAAATCCTTTTTCCCAAAAGCTGCTCTTGGGTGATTTCTGCCAGCAACACGAACCTGACTGGAACAAGACACAACTTATCATCAAGTACTTTAAAATATTTTTTATTAATAAACAGAGAAAGAAAGAATGAATGAATATGGGTGTGCCAGGGCCTCTAACCACCGCAAACAAATTCCAGGTGCTTGTGCCACTTTACGCATGTGGCTTTATGTGGGTACTGGGGAATAGAACCCAGGTAGTTAGGTTTTACAGGCAAGTGCCTTAACAGCTGAGCCATACCTCTGGCCCAGTCAAGTACTTTAAATGAGATTTGTACAACACAAGATCTTAGGTTTGGGGGTGTGGCTCAGCTGACAGTACTTGCCTATTATGCACATAACCCTGGGTTTGATATCCAGTACTACACAAAATGGGGTATGATGAGTAGTCTTATAATCCCAGAACTTGGAAGGTAGGGACATTAGTTCAAAGTTATTCTTGGCTATATAGAATTTGAGGCCAGCTTGGACTGCCTGAGACCTTGTCTTAAAACATCAAAGGAGCTGGGTGTGGTAGGGCATGCCTTTAATCCTAGCACTCCAGAAGCAGAAATAGGAGGATCTCTGTGAGTTCGAGGCCACCCTGAGACTACATAGTGAATTCCAGGTCAGCCTGGGCTAGAAGATCCTACCTCAAAAAATAAAAACCTCGCCTTTAATCCCAGCACTTGGGAGGCAGAGGTTGAAGGATCACCATGAGTTTGAGGCCACCCTCAGAGTCCATAGTGAATTCCAGGTCAGCCTGATATAGTGAGACCCTACCTCGAAAAATAAAAAAAGGCTGGAAAGATTGCTTAGTGGTTAAGGTGCTGGCCTGCGAAGCTTATGAAGTCATGTTCAAGTCTCCAGGTCTCCCAGGCATGGTGGCGTACGCCTTTAATCCCAGCACTTGGGAGGTCAAGGTAGGAGGATCACAGTGAATTCAAGGCAACCCTGAAACTACATAGTGAAGTCCATGTCAGCCTGGGCGAGAGTGAAACCCTACCTCAAAAAACAAAACAAAACAAAATCTCCAGGTCCCATGTAGCCAGACTCAGAGATGCAAGTGAGCAATGTCACACACGCACACAAGGGGTACACCCGTCTGAAGGCCCTGGTGTGCCCATTCCCAAACTCTCTCAAAATAAGTACTGAAAAAAAAAAAAACTTAAAAAAAATATATTTTATTTATTTGAGAGAAAGAGAGAGAATGGGTGTGCCAGGGCCTCCAGCCACTCCAAACGAACTCCAGATGCATGTGCCTCCTTGTGCATCTGGTTTACGAGGGTTCTGGAGAATTGAACTGTGATCCTTTGGTTTTGCAGGCAAATGCCTCAACTGCTAAGCCATCTCTCCAGCCCTGAAAAAAAAAAAAACTTTAAAAAAAGAAAAATAAATCGGGTGTTGTAGCACACGCCTTAATCCCAGCACTCGGGAGGCAGAAGTAGGAGGATAGTTGTAAGTTTGAGGCCACCCTGAGACTACATAGTTAATTCCAATTCCAGGTCAGCCTGGACCAGAGTGAGAACCTGCCTCAAAAAACAAAAACAAAGCTGGGCATGGTGGCGCACGCCTTTAATACCAGCACTTGGGAGGCAGAGGTAGGAGGATCACTGTGAGTTCGAGGCCACCCTGAGACTACATAGTTAGTTCCAGGTCAGCCTGAGCTAGAGTGAGACCCTACCTCAAAAAACCAAAAACACCCACAAAAACCCACAAACAACAACAAAAGACCAAAAAAAAAAAAATTTTTTTTTTTTTTTTTGGTTTTTCGTGGTTGGATCTTGCTGTAGCTCAGGCTGACCTGGAACTCACTATGTAGTTTCAGGCTAGCCTCAAACCCAGTGTTCCTACCTCTGTCTCCTGAGTGCTGGGATTAAAGGTGTGTACCACTATGCCAGGCAGGATAAATTTTTAAATTGATTTCAATGGAAATATATCCATATGTAGCTGGTGACCACTATAATCAGCCCTATAACTTAATATTCAGATATTTATGAAAATCTACATTTACATATACATTGTCAAATAATTATTTATTGGTGCTGGGAATCAAACCTAGGGCTTCATGTATACTATGCAATTATGAGCTGTAACCCAACTCCATAAATAATTTTAAATAAATATACCAGCTATTGAAAATACAGATTAAAAATTTCAATTTGGAAACCAGGTGTGATGACATATGCTTTTAATCCCAGCACTTGGGAGGCAGAGGTAGGAGGATCAACATGAGTTCAAGACCACCCTGAGACTACATAAGTGATATTTCCAGGTCAGCTTGGCTAGAGTGAGACTCTACCTAGAAAAAAAGCAAAAAAAAAAAAAAAAAAAAAAAAAAAATCTCGATTTGGAATTAGAAAATTAAATGATCCATCACACTTCTTGTTTTAAGCATCCTTAAAAAAAATTCCAAAAATCAGGCGGTGGTAGTGCATGCCTTTAATCCCAAGACTCGGGACGCAGAGGTAGAAGGATCACTGAGAGTTCGAGGCCACCTTGAGACTACATAGTGAATTCCAGGTCAGCTTGGGCTACACCTTACCTTGAAAAACAAAACAAACAAAAGATCCAGCCAGGTGTGGTGGTGCATGCCTTTAATCCCAGCACTTGGGAGGCAAAAGTAGGAGGTTTGCCATGAGGCCACCCTGAAACTACATAGTGAATTTTAGGTCAGCCTGGGCTAGAGAAAGACCCTACCTTGAAAAAAAAATCCAGTGATTCCCAAATCATAAACATCCAAACTCTTCTCCTTTTCAATGAATTAGAAGAACCCGTGGGGGCGGCCATAAGGCAGCTGCTAGATGATAGACATGGGCACCTTGGGACCTCTTGACATCTTTTGAGCTAGTCTTGACACTAGATTCATGGGCAATGCCAGGCATACAGCAGGTGTTCCCTCAAAAAACAAAACAAAATCCCAGGGAGTGAGTAGAAAACAAGTATCCTATTTTATAAAACTCTAAATTTATTAAAAATGTTAAAAGATTTTACTCTCCCCTCCAAAATATTTTACAATTAAAAAAAAATCAAAACTATTTTCTCAGCTACTATACAAGTTGCTGCTTCCTTTTCTTAGGACCAGCCTCTGCCCCTCAAACCTCTTTCCCAGCCCCCCCTCAGAATTGCTGCTTATAAAACCCACCCCCTTCTCTCCCCCAACATCCTGCCTTAAGTGCCCAGCAGCACCAAGATGGCTTTCCAGTCCAGGTAGCAGGTGAGGCCAAATGCCAGGGGAATGCGCAGGCAATGCCCGAGAGACAGGAGAATGCTTTGTGCTTTTGGGGGAACAGCTAGCTGGCTTTCTTCAAGTGGATCACTGTCTTTTGCCCCATGGACACCTGTTTAGAGCCAAATATTTGGCTTGGGGTTGTCCACAGCCCTGGCAAAGCCTTTGTCGAGATTGCCCAGGCAAGGGTTTCACAACAGGATCTGATGACTGTACCATCTGTTTCCCCGTGTACTGCTAAGTACAGGAAGAGTGGAAATGACTCGAGTGGGGCTTGATGAACCCCAACTTCTCCAAACCCCAAGGGAGGAAGTTTTGGTTTTTGGTAGGCAAAGTCAGGGCCAGCCAGGACCATGGGAGATAGGGGAGTAGGAGAGAGGAAAAGTGTAACCACATAGGTCTGGGGTAAGCAGTGTTCCTTCTGACAACCCCTCTCGGCCCCCTTCATCCTGCAAATCCCAGGATTAGTCCAGAAAGGAGGAAGAAAAAGAAGAAAAGGAATCTGCTCTGCTGATGAGAAAAGGCAGGAGGTGACAAAGCGCTCAGGGCTAGGGAAAGGCCTTCAGGAGTCTCTCTTTAGCCGCTTTCCTGTTCTGAGGCAGGGTAGGGAGCCAGACACCAGGCCCTCAGGCTTCATCAGCTCTGTTGCTTGTCCTTAACTAGTAAGACTGTGTGCTGGCCCCCACTGGACACAGATAAAACCACACGGTTTTCCAGCTGTTTGCCGGTCATCTCCACGGGGCTCCAGGCATCCTCATCCTGTCCTGTGCCTAGCTGGTAGTTAGTGCCCATGCCCCAGGCAAAAACACGACCTGCAAGTCAGAGAAATAGGAGTGACTATTTCTGGAATTCCTGGCCTTGCTTTTCCCTACCATGAGAAGACTGAGACATTCGGGTGAATTTTCATCTTGATAAATAGTAATCAGAGGACGGGCATGGTGGTGCATGCCTTTAATCCCAGTACTCAGGAGGTAGAGGTAGGAGGATTGTGAGTTCAAGGCCAGCCTGAGTCTACATAGTGAATTCCAGGTCAGCCTGGGCTAGAGCAAGAACCTACCTCAAAAAAACAAAAACAAACAAATACATATAGTAATCAGGCAAAGGTTCCCAGTCCCTCTGGGTTCACAGAAGCTGGGAGAACCAAATAGAGGACATCTTCCTTGCTCCTAGTATGCCACTCATGATTGGCCACTCCCTAAATTCTATAAATTCTATACAATCCATTCTCTTTTGAGACTGTTCTGGGTATTCATGGTGCAGTGTAAGCTCTGTTCCCTTAGGAAGTTTCCCAAATACACTCAGATCAAGCGTCTCTGCCAACTTGAATTATAAGGACCTCCATGGTCAAGTGCTCATACCTTCTCCACTGTGCTGGCCAGTACCCTAACTTACTAAGCCTTCTTTTCCCTATGACTCTTAGTTCTCTGCAAAGATGATACATAAAGAGGTTACCCTGGTAGAGAGAAGCCTGAATTAGGAATCTGGAGATCTGAGTTCAAGTCCCAAGTTCTTCCTGGGCCCCAGTGGTACCTACTCCTTAACTGTTTTCCCCCTCTGCATGAGTCACCTCTATATAACAATTCTTTTTTTTTTTTTTTTTCCTTTTGTTGGACACAGGATCTAACTGTCACCTGGGCTGATCTCAAACTCATAGCAATCATCACGCCTCCCAAACGCTGGGATTACAGGCATGAGCCACCATGCCCAGCTTTATTATTATGTTCAAAGCCAAAGCTTTTACTCAGGGTCAAATCATTTGTTTGACTGCTAACACTGCTCTGCACCTTTGCTCCACATGATGGTGGACACCACAGCCTGATTGCTAAAACACATGACCCTCAGGTTCTAGCCAGACCACGTATGAGTAGCCCCACTCACCATCTTTGGACACAGCATACCCCACAGATGCCCCACAAGCCACGGAAGAGATGGTGGGCAACCTGGAGATGAGCGTGGGTATGCTCTTCTCCTCAGCACCTTCCCCAAGGCCCAGCCGCCCGTACTCAGCCCGGCCTAGGCTGTAAGCTTTTCCTATGGAGGAAGGGGAAAGATGAGAAGTTGTGGTGGGTACTCAAGGCAAAATGAGTAGCAGGCCAGGTAAGTCCTATGTCCATGGGACCTTATCCCTACTACTCCAGGTCGTATGGCCTGAATCTCTTCCACATTTGGGGTAGGGAGTGACCCTCATGGACCCAACCCATACCTGATCCGACCCAAGTCCCAGGAGTCTAGCCAAGCTCAGTCTCAGAGACCACTCTGCCTCCAGTGCAGGACTTGGAGGCCCTACCTTCTGAATCCATGCAGACTGTATGGTGCTGGCCACCAGAGAAGCCCACCCAGGACTTGGTGGAGTTCTTGAAAGATGTTAAGTTTTGTGGTACGAAGCAAGATTCTGTGCCCGGTGTTCCTGCCAAAAGGGGTGAAAATGTTCCAAGATCTGCCCTCTTCAATCCCTAGCTTAGTAAGGCATCCTCACCAGGATATGACAAGTGGTACAACTATGGCTCTGAGGGTTGGGTTACCCCAAAGCCTGAACAATGAGTGAGTCTTGGAATCCAGGCCACTGGGTCATGCCTGATGCTGGAGTAGGGACTCACCAAGCTGGTGATAGTTGGAAAGGCCAAAGCCATATACATGGCCCTCTCGGGAGATGGCGAAAGTAAAATAGGCACCACAGAAGGCATCCTGGAACCTCACATGGCCCCGGCTCCCCCTGGATTTCAATAGCACACACTTGGGCACCAGGAGTCGTTCTGCAAGAAAACAGGAAATGAGGGTAAGTGACAGACACACCGGGGCCCTTTCTTCTAATCTGCATATTTCTATTGTAAAAGCCTCCCGGAGGGAGGCTAAGCAGGGTTTTACAGATTTACATTTTTTTTTTTTTTTTTTTGAGGTAGCGTTTCACTCTTGCCCTGTCTGACCTAGAACTCACTCTATAGTTCCAAGCTGGCCTTGAACTCACAGTCATCCTCCTACCTCTGCCTCTTGGGTACTGGGATTAAAGAAAGGCATACACCGTTATGCCCAGTGGTTATTTGAGAGAGAGAGAGAGAGAGAGAAAGACAGACAGACAGACACACACACACACACACAAGGAAGGAGGGAAAGTATGGGCACAACAGGGGCCTCCTGCCACTGCAAACTCCAGATGCATGGGCCACACTGTGCATCCGGCTTTATATGGGTCCTGGAGAATTGAACCCAGGCCATCAGGCTTTGCAAGCAAGTGCTTTCAACAACTCAACCACTGAGCCATCTCCCCAACACAGGGACTCATTCCTATGTCACAAGAGATAACTTAGGCCAAGAGAGTGCAAGTGCCTCACTCAGATTCCAGTAGTCATGCAAAGTAATGGTTACCTGGAACTATGTGCCAGACACTCTTTATAAACTACATTCAGGATCACAGACTTGGTAGGTCGCAGAAGAGGATTCATATCAAGGGTAATCACTCTCCAAAGTCAGAGTTCTTTTCTTTTCTTTCTTTCTTTTTTTTTTTTTTTTGTGAGGTAGGGTCTTATCTAGGCTGGCCTAGAATACACAGGGATCCTGGATCCTTGAGCCTCCTACCTCTGCCTCCCAGTTCTGGGATCAAAGGTGAGCAGCAACATACCCAGGCAAAATCTGAGTTCTTTTTTTTTTTTTTTTTTTTCTTTTCAAGGTAAGATCTCACTCAGCTCAAGCTGACCTGGAATTCACTATGTAGTCTCAGGGTGGCCTTGAACTCATGGCGATCCTTCTACCTCTGCCTCCTGAGTGCTGGGATTAAAGGCGTGCACCACCACGCCTGGCCAAAGTCTGAGTTCTTAACCGACATTGGAATCCATTTGATGTAAGCTTGACCATAGATACTCTCTTCCACCCTTCACTTTCACCATTGTCCCACAGGAGGTTCCAAAACTGCTTACCAAGTCCCTGACGGCCACCACGATTGGCAAATAACTCAGGCACACGGCCCAGCTGACCCTGCTCCCCACAGCCCAATGTGTACAGGTCACCATCAGTTGTCAGCATCACCAAGTGGTCATTTCCTGAAAGTGAGAGGAAAGCAGACCTTATCTGTACGGCCCAAAGCTGAGCCACACGCAGAACAAGGCTCTCTAGCTCCTGGTCACAGTGAGTGCCGGACACTCACCTGAGGCGACCTTTACCACAGGCATGTCCAGCTGCACTTGCACAGGCACCATGCTCTTCTTCATGGGCTCCAACAGCCCAATCACACCATTATTGTCCTTGAAGAGAGGGGCACAGTCATTCTTAGCTGTGCTATACCAACCAAATCCAGGCTTGCAAGAGGCCGTAGTTTTGGTAAAGGTTAGGAGGTGGTAGCAGATATGAATGAAGCAGGCAGGAGCCTGGCCACAAAATGACATACCTATAGGGTTGGGGAGATGGCTCAGTGGCTAAAGGTGCTTGTTCTGCAAGCCTGCCAACCAGAATGTGGATCCCCAGCACCCATGTAAAGCTGGGCACAATAGCTGCAATCCCAAATATGCCTATTGCAATGGGAGGTGGAGTCAGCAGACTTAAAGCTGTGGGCCATCTAGTCTGGTGCTTGCAGCAGCAACAAGAAACCCTGTCACAAACGAGATAGAAAAAGGAGCCGGGCGTGGTGGCACACACCTTTAATCCCAGTACTCGGGAGGCCAAGGTAGAAGGATTTCTGTGAGTTCTAGGCAAGCCTGGAACTACAGTGAATTCCAGGTCAGCCTGGGCAAGAGTGAGACCCTACCTCAAAAAAAAAAAAAAAAGAATAATAATAACAATAATAATAATAATGTATTGGGGCCTATATTTTCTTGCCATGGTGTTAAACAATTAACTTATAGCCAGATTTGTTAGGCCAGCACAACAAGGGTAGGGAAGTAGATCTTGAGGCCTCATGCAGTCTTCCAAACCCTGTCTTACCCGGAAGGAGCCCCAGAGGAAGACACGGCCATCCTCAGTCAGGGCTGCTGTGTGACTGTCTCCTGCTGACACCTGTACCACCTTCTCTTGCAGGTCTACTTTACCAGGGACCATCTCTGAGCCCTCCACTGAAGTGTCTCTTCCCAGGGCACCCTCATCGTTGCAACCAAAGGAGTAGACCTGTGCCAAGGAAACCCCCATTAATGCAAGGTCTGGCCTTTTGGCCCACTCTTATTTAAGTCACTCTACGCTTAGCTAGGCAAATCATCTCCACAGTTGAAAATGTGTGTGGTTCAAAGCTCCTGCCATTGCCCCCATGCCTTGTCCAACCTGTCCCAACCTACCTGGCCACTTTTGCTCAGACACACGGTATGCATGCCGCCAGCTTCAGCCTGTACAACATCCTCTGGAAGGGGTACCAGGGCTGGTTTCTTCCTCTCCATCACATTTTCACCCAGCCCCAGCTGGCCCACATCACCCTGGCCCAATGTCAGCACCAAGCCCGGTTCTGTTTTGTGGGACCTGTGTGAGACTGAAGGGTGAGAAGACAGCCCCTGAGTGGGCAAGATAAGGGAAGAAAGCAGAATTTACCTCGTGGGTCATGAAGTCCTTGCTTGGCCAAAACGCCCTAAGAATGATGATCTTTGTGAGCCTAAACTTCCTCATCTTTGAATGGAAAATAACAAAAGTCCCCATCTATCTCAGGACTATCTGAGCATTAAAACCTAAGGTCAGCATGGTGGTGCATGCCTTTATTCCCACAACTCAGAAAGACAAGGCAGGAGGATCACTGGAAGTTCAAGGCCAGCCTAAGACTACAAATAAGTTCTAGGACAGCCTGAGCTAGGAGGAGACCCTACCTAGGAAAAACAAACAAACAAAAAAATCTAAACACAGGCCGGAGGCATGGGTAAGAGGATCACCTTGAGTTCAAGACCACCCAGAGACTACATAGTGAATTCCAGGTCAGCATAAGCTAGAGTGAGACCCTATCTCGAAAAACAAAGGGGGGGGGGGACGACAAAAAAAACCTGAGTACATTATTACACGGTACATACACAAGGTGGCACATATGTCTGGAGTTCGTTTGCAGTGGCTAGAGACTCTGGCATGCCCATTCTCTCTCTCAAATAAATAAATAAATAAATAAATAAAATAGGTGCTGAGCTGGGCGTGGTGGTGCACGCTTTTAATCCCAGCCCTCGGGAGGCAGAGGTAGGAGGATCAGCGTTCAAGGCCATCCTGAGATTACATAGTGAATTCCAGGTCAGCCTGTGTTACGAGACCCTACCTGGGGGGGGGGGGGGGAAACACGGTGAGGGGGGAGGGGTGGAGAAATGGCTCAGTGGTTAAGGTGCTTGCTTGCAAAGCCTAATGACCAAGGTTTGATTCTCCAATACCCAGATAAATCTACATGCATAAGGTGGCTCATGTGTCTGGTGTTCATTTGCAGGGTCTAGAGCTGTCTCTCTCTCCTTGCAAATAAGTATTAAAATAAGGAGCTGGAGAGATGGTTTAGAGGTTAAGGCACTTTCCTGCAAAACCTAAGGACCCAGGTTTGATTTCCCAGTTCCCATATAAGCCATATGCACAGGGTGCCACATGCACTTGGACTTTGCAGTTCCTAGAGCCCTGGCACGCCCATTCTCTCTTTCTCAAAAATAAATAAAAAACAAAATATTAAAATAATGTCTTCCTGGGCTGGAGAGGTGGCTTAGTGGTTAAGGCACTTGCCTGTTAAGCCAAAGGACCTAGGTTCAATTCCCCAGGACCCACGTAAGCCAGATGCACAAGGTGGTACATGCATCTAGGTTCGTTTACAGTGGCTGAAGGCCTGGAGTGCTCATTCTCTCTCCCTCTCTCTCTCTCTCAAGTAAAACAAATAAAAATTATAAACAAAAACAAACAAAAAATGTCTTCCCTTTATTGACTGCTTACTCTATTAATACTAATCAGCTTGCAGATTTTACAGATTAAGTACGATGCTGTTTTATAGGAAAGGGACAACAGTATAAAGCTAATGAGCAGAGTTTGCACTGAAACCAAGGGAGAAAACCTGGGCCAGAGCGCTTCCCAGCCTCTACTCTAATCCCCCTCCATCTTTAGGCTGTGATTTTCAAATCCTGGACATTTTCACAGAGGAAAATGGACTACCTCTTCTACTTGTATTGGCAGCTTAAGAGGATGGGAAAGAAGTAATAAGAGCCCACAGATGCATTTTTGGAGCTGTATGGGACAACCAATGATGGGTACAAGGCCTCCTGGCAGCCAATGGAAGCCAGCTGCAGCTCTTGAAAGCCAATGGCATCCAGCCCCTTCCCCAGGGGTGTGGACATGGCTGCCAGGGCCACTGCAGCTGTGCAGGGGCTGCATTGGGCAGGGAGCCACCTGGTTGGGTTTTCTGGTCAGGAGGGCTTGGCCCACAGACACCTTGGCAGGAGCGGGCAGCGGGACCTCGGCGGGAGACAGTGGCCCTCACTGCCTGGTTACGAGAGTCTGCAAAAGACAGACACTGTCTGAGCATGGGTTCTTCCTCTCCCCTCCCAGATCGAGGGTGAATTTCTCTTGTCCAGGCCCCATTCTGGGGTCACAGAAGAGAGAAAAATCACAAGATGACCCCCTCAAATGATGCCAGGAAATTATCTCACGTAATTCTGAAAGGCTCAGCCACATTCATGACTTGCCTATGGTTGTACAGGTAGAGAGTGGCAGAGCTCAGACTTGAGCGTCACTGTAATTCATTATAGTCTGGGACAATGTTCTAGGATCTAGTTTTTGGTGAGCTTTGTCCAAGTGTTTTTTTCATATAGGTGAGGCTGGTCTCAAACTGGATTATGTAGCTGAGGCTGTCTTACAGGGTCTTACTGTACTTTTTGCTCAGTCTCAACCTCAACCTCTTTTGCCAAAGGGTGGGATGCCATGAGATACAGGGGAGACTGAGCTGGGCGTCAGCTCTAAGTCAAGAGGAGGAGCAAAGGCCCAGATTCTGTGTCCCAAGAAGCCACCAGCATCCTGAACAAGACCAAGGCCACTTACCCTTCACCTTCTTGCTTTTGGGGATGGCATCTTCAGGGGGTGACCTTCTCTTAGCTATGCGCTTTGGTGGCATCTTCTCCTGAAAAACCCACCCAAATACATGTTAGAAATGCCCAATATCATCCTGTGCCAATTAAGAAATATTTATCAAATACCCTACAATGAGGAATTGGAGTTGGGCAGTGGCACCCCCAGCACCCCAGAGACAGAGGTAGGAGGATCACCATGAGTTCCAGGTCAGCTTGGGCTAGAGTGAGACCATGCCTCGAAAACCCAAAATAAATTAAAAAATAAAATAGGAATTGTCCAACAATTTTACCTCTCAACCTTTATTCCAAGAATTGAGTAATAGCTGGATAAAGGGTGAGATTTGGGGCTAGAGAGATTGCTTAGCAGCTAAGGGCTTGACTACAAAGCCTGAGGACCCAAGTTCAGTTCCCCAGTACCCACATAAAGCGAGATGCACAAAGTGGCACATGCCTCTAAAGTTCTTTTGCAGCAGCTAGAGGCCCTGGCATGCTCATTCTCTCTCTGTTTGCAAATAAATAGTTTTTAAATACTTTAATATTTTATTTATTGGAGAGAGAGAAAGAGGCAGATAGGACCGAAGTTTGATTCCCCAGTACCCATGTAAAGCCAGATGCACAAGACAGCACGAGTCTGGAGTTCTTTGCAGTGGCTAGAGGCTCTGGTGCGCCCATTCTATATATCTGCCTCTTTCTCTCTCACAAAAAAATTAAATGAAATATATCTGTGCGTATATATTTAAGGGCAAATTAAGGGAGAGAGGGCTTATTTCTGCTTACAGTCTGAAGGGATAAAGGCAGGGAAGGCCTGGCCACAGGAGCATAAAACGGTGTCACATTCAGTCAGCAGCCAGGAACCAGAAAGCTGGTAGGCCTCTTGTTTTCTCCTTTTTATTCAGTCTGGGAGCCCAGCCCATAAGACAGTCCCACCCACATTTAGGGTGGTCTTCCTGTCTCACTGGCTAAGGTGGTTGCTGGCAAAGCCTAATGACCTGAGTTTGATTCCTCCCCAGCACCCACGTAAAGCCAGATGCACAGGAGCACATGCATCTGGCATCAATAGTTCCTTTGAGTCAGTAACTGGAGGCCCAGGCACACCCATTCTGTCTGTCTCTGCTTGTAAATACATAAATTAAAAATAAATAACAACAACAACAACAACAAAAACAACAAACAAACAAGCTGGGCATGGTGACACACACCTTTAATCTCAGTACTCAGGAGGCAGAGGTAGGAGGATTGCTGTGAGTTGAGGCCACCCTGAGACTACATAGTGAATTCCAGGACAGCCTGAGCTACAGTGAGACCCTACCTCAGAAACAAAACAAAACAAAACAAAACAAAACAAAATGTCAGAGGGGAGGAATGTTTTGTACTATTTTCTTCCAGACACACACAGTAATGTTAATGACGTCACAGTGGCTGATGCTGCCTACAAAAGACCTGCATAACAGAACTAGTCAGAGAGAAATTCAGGAGAGGGAGACAAAGCAAGATTATGATCATGGTGTACTGTGTACATGTATGGAGGCTGTCAATAAAAATTAATTAAGCTGGGCTTAGTGGCGCACGCCTTCAATCTCAGCACTTGGGAGGCAGAGGTAGGAGGACAGCCATGAGTTTGAGGCCACCCTGAGACTACATAGTGAATTCCAGGTCAGCCTCGGCTACAGTAAGACCCTACCTGCAAAAAAACAATCAAAAAGGCCATGGGTTCACCTAGCATAAATAAAATAATCTGTAAAAAGGACTAATTTCTTCTGTTGAAGATATGCTAATGGATATCTAGCAAAGGGCTCCACCATTTTATTTATTTATTTACTTTGTTTTTCAAGGTAGGGTCTCACTCTAGCCCAGGCTGACCTGGAAGTCACTATTTTGTCTCAGGGTAGCCTTGAACTCACAGTGATCCTCCTACCTCTGCCTCCCGAGTGCTGAGATTAAACATGGGCCACCACACCTGGCATATTTTATTTTTCATTTATTTCGAGAGAGAGTAGGGAGAGAAAGAAAACTGGTACACCAGGGCTTCCAGCCACTGCAAACAAACACCAGACAAATAAGCCACGTGGATACTGGGGAAGTGGACCTGGGTCCTCTGGCTTTGCAGGCAAGCCCCTTAACTGCTAAGCCATCCTTCTAACCCTTTTATTTTCTTTCTTTTGTCACCATATTTGGGTTCCCACTTCCATCCCCCAATATCCATCTTCAAAGAGTTTACAGAGTTTACAATCTGGGGGACAGTCACCAAAGTCAGAAAGGAGTCAATTTCCAGCAACAGGTATGTGAACCTCTCTTAAGTGTTCATACCTGTACAGACGGAAAGAGAAGGAAGCTCAGGGATATGCCCCAGGACAGTCAGGTCAGAGACAAGATAAGACCCCTGGCCTCAGCACCAGTGCAGAACTGCTTCCCAACTTGCTCCCCATTTGCTGAATGAACGCAGGCACATCAGACCAGACAGTCTACCAGGGCAATTGGTGTTCCTGCTACAACCCCGTGACCTCACTACAGCCTCGTTTCTGGAGTGCCCAGGGACCACAACAGCTGTCCCCACACTAGTATGCCCGCTAGACTTAGAGCCTAAAGAAACTCTTTGTGTGAGAGGTTCCCAGGAGAGAAGGGAAAACATTTGCTGAGCTGCTGTTATGCCAGTTGGCATACTTCACAGCCAGGTCCCCCAAGTGTGTGGAACTGTTGGGGGGTTCATTTTATCCAGGAGAAAGGGGCCATAACTTCCAGCAGGGGTTAGAACCACTACGTTATAGAAACCATACGATATTAGTAATCTTCATCACATACTTCTTGCCTTCATTCTAAAAGTAAGGAAACTAAGGAGCAAGAGGACCAGATTCCCGTTCTTCGGCTGTGTGCAACCTGAACCTGGTGAACCACCAATTCATCTTTTCAAGCTCCACTAGGATGTTCTTCTTGGGGGGAGCTTTCCCTGCCTCCTCCACGCCCACTCCAGACAACCCCCCACCCCCGTATCCTTTTGCCCCTTTCCTCCAGGCGGTGAATCCCTGTGGTGTCTGTGTCCAGAACAGTCACTGACACCTTCCTGCCATGCAGATGCTGTACCCTGTGCCTGGGTCACCCTGACCTGTGACCACTTCAAAGTCCGCCTCTCGGGTTCCAACAAAACCCTATGGAGTCATCTCAGCTGGAAAGCCCTCCCTGACCCTCCACATGTAGGTTCCTTTAAAGGTATTCCCCCCAACATTTTATACACTCAACTTCTGCTGCTGCGGTACACAAGTCAACTGAGGTTGGAGGAGTTCAATTAATTTCGGGTGGGTGCATGAATGAATGGGCTTGCCAACAGAGGCGCTCAAGCTCCCAAGGCATGCTTCAGGGATCACGGGACACCTGAAAAGTGGGGATGCTCAGCACGGGGCCGGCCTTTGTCATCATCGTTCCCGGGCAGTGCAGGAGCAGCAAGGCACGCGGTCGGGCAGCAACAGTGCGTTGTCACTCGGGGCTGAGGGAGTTCGAGGCACACCTCTTCAACCCGCAGTGACCGACGGCGGCCGGCGTGTCCGTGGAAGCTGCGGGCAGACTTCCCCAAACCAGGGCTGGACGAGACCCGTGCGACCCCCGCCGCGGGGACACCCGGGAGGACATCGCGGCCGCGCGCTCCGGCTCCTCCGGCCGCGCACGGGCCGTTTGAATCTCCCGCCCGCGCGGCCGCCGCAGGGCGCGCGTAAGCGGTGGCGGTGGCGGGACCGCGCGGCCCCAGCTCCGGCGAGGCGGGCCCTGAGCACGCGCGCCCGCACCGCGCCTTCCGGCCGCCGGCTTCACGTGGGGTCTGTGCTGCCCGACGCGGGCGGGCGGACGGGCACGCGCGCAGACGCCCCGCTCCATCACGGAGCCGCCGTCCTCCCGACCCCCGACCTCTCTCGCGGCGAAGCAAAAACGCCAGACCTACCTGGGTGCGGTGCGGGGCGGCCGCGAGGAACTCCAGCGCTCGGCGGCCCGGCCGCGAACTGCCCCGGAGCATGCGCTCTGCAGGCCTCCGGCCCCGGCCGACCCTGCCTGGCCAGAAACTGGAAAACAAGAGCGCGGCGGCCCCTGGCGGACACCCGGGGAAGTGCGAGCGGCTGTTGCCTTGGGCAGAGAGCTCCGGGGCCAGGCTCGCTCCTCTGCGCGTGGGCCCCACCACAGTGGCCCGTGTATTTTGTGAAGCAACAATTAATCAGGACAAGTGGACTGACAAACGAGCGACAGGGAAGAATGCCTGAATCTTGGCTTGTCGAAATCGGGTGTATAAGGTTTGTACGGAGCAAAACAAACTGATCCTGCGCTCAAAACGGGACTCGGGGCCGAGTATCAACCACGCAGAGCTACACAAAGAGCCATTGACTCAGCCTAGGTTGGGCTTAGTTAGGAACGGACGTCCAAGTGAAGTCTCAGTGGACGAGGCACCCAGGAGAGGCAGAACTTGCAATGAAACTCAGTGAGGGTGTGGGAAACTGCCAAATGAACTGGAACAGAGAGTGCCCTCGGGAGTGACAGATCTATGGAGAAACACCTCTATCTACAGACTGAAATATTATGGAAGGGTTCTGACCATGGAGAGGCATGATCAGAGTTTAGAGCCTTGGGGAATTGGGGTAAAGTGAAACCTCAAAACAGGTATACTAAGATACCAAAGAGGGAAACCAAGGAAGATGATAAAGTCCACAAAAGAGGCCTTGCCTGTAATCATAGACCGTCAGAGGCCAAAACAGGAAGATAGTACATTGAAGGCCTGATGGGACATACAGTAAACGTCTCAAAAAGGAAAAAGGGCTGGAGAGAGATTTCTCAGTGGTTAAGGCACGTGCCTATAAAGCCTTTATCAATATGGGTTTGATTCCCCAGTTCCCACGTAAAGCCAGATGCACAAAGTGGTGCATGCATCTGTAGTTTGTTTGCAGTGGCTGTAGCCCCTGGCATGCTCAATTCTCTATATGCCTCTTTCTCTCAAATAAATATTTTTTTTCCAAAGGAACCGCCCCCCGCCCCCCAAAAAAAGAAAGAAAAAGAAGAAAACAAGCCAGGTGTGATTCATGGCTCATTCCTTTAATCCCAGGATTTAGGAGTCAGAGGTAGAAGGATCACCATGAGTTTGAGGTCACCCTGAGACTACATAATGAATTCCAGGTCAGCCTGGGCTAGAGTGAAGCCCTACCTTGAAAAAAAAAAGGGGGGGGGGGCAAAGGAGTTAGTGTTAGGGATATAGCTCAGTGGTAGACTGCTTCCCTAACATATACAAGACCCAAAATTCCCCCCCCCCCCCTTTTGTTTTCCAATGAGACAGAGAACTGGCATGCCAGGACCTCTAGCCACTGCGACCCAACTCTAGATGCATGCGCCACCTTGTGCACATGTACCTCGTGCATCTGAAGTATGTGGGTTCTTGGGAGCTTTCCCCAGCAAGTACCTGAATTGCTAAGCCATCTCTAGCCACTCCCTTTTTTTTTTAAGGTCTTTTTGTGATTTTTATTTTCCCAGTGCTGAGGACCCCACCCAGGGTCCTGTGCTTTCTAGGCAAGTAACTCATCCACTGAGCTAAATCCCCAACCAAGACCCAAGATTTAACCCCTGAAAAGGAAGAGGAAAGGTTGTGAACTGGGATTGGGAGTTTAAGATGGAAAAAAGTCCTCTCTTGTTACCATCTCAGATTGCATACAACAAGCTCTTTAGGATTTCCAGTATTTCCTGAGATGACATAGGGCTCCAGACCATATACCGTTGGGGTTTCCCAATTGAGGGGAGTAATCTCTGCCAAAAGTTACCGTCTGGGGGCTGGAGAGATGGCTCTGGTTAAGATGCTTGTCTGCAAGGCCTAACCACTGAGGTACTGTTCCCCAGCACCCATGCAAAGCCAGATGCAAAGTGATGCATTCATCTGGAGTTCATTTGCAGCAGCTAGAGGTCCTGGTACGTCCAGTCTCTCATGTCTGCTTGTAAATACATTTTTTTTGGGGGGGGGGAGTTAGTTTCAACGTAGGATCTCATTCTAGCTTAGGCTGACCTGGAATTCAGTTTGTATTCGCAGGGTGGCCTCAAACTCATGGCAATCCTACCTGTACCTTCTGAGTGCTGGAATTAAAGGTGTGTGTTACCACACCCAGCTCAAAACTTTTTTTAAACTGGGTGTGTTGGTGTATGTCTTTAATCCCAGCACCCAGGAAGCAGAGGTAGGTTTGCTGAGAGTTCGAGGCCACCATGAGACTACCATAGGGAATTCCAGGTCAGCGTGGGCTAGAGCAAGACTCTACCTTGAAAAACCCAAAACAAAACCAAAAAAAGATACGTTAAAATACATTTTATTTGCCACTTTGTGCACCCAGCGTTACCTGGGTACTGGGGAATTGAACCTGAGTCCTGAGGCTTTGCAGGCAAGTGCCTTAATCACTAAGCCATCATTCCAGTCCTTAAATTTTTTAAAATATAGTTATTTGAAAGAGACAAGTAAAGAATGAGCACACTGGGGCCTCTAGCCACTGTAAACCAGACTACAGATGAATGTGCCACCTTGTGCATCTACCTGGCTTTAGGTGAGTACTGGGGGAATTGAACCTGGATCCTTAGACCTTGCAGGCAAGCACCTAAACCACTGAGCCATCTCTCCAGTCCTTTATTTTGGTTTTGCGAGGTAGGGTCTCATTCTAGCCCAGACTGACCTGGAATTCACTATGGTCTCAGGGTAGCCTTGAACTCATGGTGTTACTTCCCAAGTGCTGCGATTAAAGGTGTGGGCCACCATGCCCAGTCTCACTCACTGTAGCCCAGGTTGACCTGGAATTCACTCCAGGCTGGCTTTGAACTCGAGATCCTCTTTATCACAGCTGGCCCAGCTCTGGGAGTAAAGACATGAGCCACCACACATAGCTCCACATGGACATTTTCAAAACGAACTTTTTGGAGGTAGGGTCTCACTCTAACCCAGCCTGACCTAGAATTCACTATGTAGTCTCAGGATGGCCTTCAAATTACATTGATCCATCTACCCTAACCTCCTGAGTGTTGGCATTAAAGGTGTGGACACCACACCCATCTTAAACATTTTATTTGAAAGAGAAAGATGGGTGTACCAGGAACTCTTGCAACTGAAAACCAATTCCAGACACATGCACCGTTTTGTGCACCTTGGCTTTACATGGGGGTGTCCCTATTACTGGAATAAAACACCAAACCAAAAGCAGCTTGAAAGGGTTTGCTCTGACAGTCTCAAGGGGAGGCTTCATGATGGTATGCAAAGATAGAGCAGGAGCTGGACACCTCCTTGCCAACATCTGGTGGAGAGCAGCAGGATAGTGAGCTGAAGGGGAATTGTCTAGAACAGCCCCAAAACTGCCCTCAGCAACACATCTCCCCAGTAAGGACCCACTTCCTATATTGCTATCAGCTGGAAACCAAGCTGATTCAAGCCACCACATAAGGGTATTGAGGAATTGAACCTGGAATGACAGGCTTTGCAAACAAGCTCCTTTAGTTGCTGAACCATCTCCCAGGCCCCAGGCGGATATTTTTAAAAATTTAGAGCTGGGCCTGGTGGAACAAACCTTTAATCCCGGAACTCGCAATGCAGAGGTCGAAAATCCAAAAATTAAAATTTTCAAGTGGATGGGGGAGAATGGAAATGAATTTTGGGTGTACCATGGCCTCTACCCACTGAAATTAACTCCAGATGCCCACATCACTTTGTGCATGTGGCTTTACATGGGTACTGGGGAATTGAACGTGGATCATTAGGCTTTGCAGGCAAGTGCTTTTTTTAACTGATGGGCAGTATCTCCAGCCCCCAAATAGGCTTTTATTTCTGAGGGGGTCATCTCTTACCTCTTCACGTATACCTCTGCCTCCATCATGTCCTCTTTTGGATGATATGTGAAATTTCTCCAAGTTTAACCCTGGGAATTGTGATGTTTTCCTCCAAGATCTTACTCATTCACATGGCTTAATGTAATTACAAAAAAAATGATTATCACTTATTTTACTCTTTCTGGAATGGGGTCTGTATAGCTTAGGCCAACCTTGACCTCCTTGATCCTTACTGCTAGGTCTCAAACCAGCACCCACACACAGGATAGTTAAGTGATCTTCCAATGAAGCCCTCTCCCAGGTCACTAAATTTTTAAATAAGTATGTATCCCTAAAACCCCAGCATCTGGGATTAAAGGTATGCACCACCACACCTGACTGGCTAAGACCCAAAATACAAACCGAGTCCAAAGTAAGTCAGTAATGGGGAGGCAAAGGATCTCCTTGAGTTTGAGACCAGCCTGGGACATAGTAAATTCCAGGTCATCTTGGGATAGGAGACCCTGTTACCCTCCCAATACACCCCTCAGAACTTTCTTGTGGACCTAGATTTCCTCCCTTTCATATATATATATATATATATCCATGCACTTATCACTGCCATTTCTGTACCGTTCCTATTTCCTCTTCATTCCATCTGACCTGGAACGCTGTACTCATGGACTCAGTAACCCTACCACTCCCTCCTCCCAAGTACAGGGATTAAAGGCCTGCTTGCTGTACAGGGTCTTGATTCTTACATGTGATTCTGCAGGCCTCCAACCATCTAATGAAGCCTTAGGGAGCTAAATATATTCAAACCCATTCTGGCCTCTTCCAACTCTCCAGTTTAGCACCAATTAAGTACTGTACCTTTCAGATAACTGCAAGTCCCCATCCTTCAGAGTTTTGACTCTACAGCCCAGGTTGCCAGTTAATGGGCTGGACAAGGCTATTATGACCTATTCATGAGCTATTTTGAGTTTTAAGCTTGTGCCTGTCAGACAGGTGCACATGTCCACCAGCTCAGCCCACTAATATTCACCAGACAAGGGACGTGAATCCCTCATCTATTTCACCAGTTATACCACAGGCCTTTGAACTGAAGGAGACACTTAGGCCTTTACAAGTTTTTACTGAACCAATATGTAATTTTCCTTTTCAGCACCTTCAAATAACCAGGCTGTTATGAAGACATTTCCACACAAGAAAGGAAGCAGACAAGTTTGTTCATCTTTATTTTAATTCATGTTTGATCTCAGATTTATCCATTAAGCACTATACATTTACAGGAGCTCCAAAGAAACTGATTTGATGGACTTAAACTTAGGGAGGACTCCAGAGGGATGGATTTGAAACCCAGGCTTTTCTGGGTAATAAGTTTACCAACCAAGCCACATCAAAAGAGAGGCAGACACAATTGGTGCTGCAAATGTGCCAAAGGGTTTCAAATCCACACTCCAAAAGCTGTGTTCCATCCCTAGTATTGCACAAAATGAAGTAAAGCCCAAAGGTCAAAACCCACAAAACATTACCAGCTCTAATTTAAAAGACCCCAAGTCAAGCATGTATTCAGTTGCCACAAGTCATGTTTGGCTCCTCTTCTTTCCTGAATGAAAACAAGAACAGTGTTAGACTAACAAGCACTTAAAACTAAGACTCAGTATAGTAGACATGGGCAATAATGTTTCCTGCATGGTTTGTCTCCTCAGTCATCGACCACAGGACTCTGAGAAGTCGTAGGAATATGCAGGCGCAGACTCAAGGCCCAGCTTTATCTCCAACGTTGTGGAAAGGGACTGTACATCATAGGGCAGAGCCCTGTGCTCCCCTACGCCACCTGGACAGAGCCCGGGGAGAGTGACCTCCCGGGATATCCACGTTGGAATACTTGACCATCAACTAACATTTAATAAAGGGATCTCAGAGTGTAGCATTCCCATTATCTTAAACAAGAAGAAACCAATTAAGGTCTTTATGTCCCATAGCTAATCACTTTCAAGCTAATCTCTGCTTACATTTACTTCAGGAGTTACACATCATACAATGTAGCATGTAACATGGAAACACACGAACACACAAAACCAAGCTCTTTCAATCTCAACACTCCAGGTAGGCAGGTCATCATGAATTTGCAGCCAACCTGAATTAGAAGTGGAGTGAGATCTTACTAACCATGAGCACACACCGAATTCATGTTAATGTCCCCACAAAATCGTTTCCATGTGGGTGCATGAATTTCCTGCTTACAGTGGCTCAATATTCAAAAACTATTACCGACAAGGATCACCTAAGCAGATCTGCTAAGCCAAATACCACTTCAGTGCGTTTTACTTACCTTAATGAAGTTACTTGAAGTAGGAAACGAATTCTGCAAAAGATCGATTTTTAAAATAAATCAATACAGTTTGAGGCCAAGGCAATTTCTTCTTAATCGTGTACGACACAAAGAACGGGTGATATGATTGTTTCCTGCATGGTTTGTCTCCTCAGTCATGGTCCACAGGACTCTGAGAAGTCGTAGGAATATGCAGGCGCAGACTCTAGGCCCAGCTTCATCTCCAACGTTGTGGAAAGGGACTGTACATCATAGGGCAGAGCCCTGTGCTCCCCTACGCCACCTGGACAGAGCCCGGGGAGAGTGACCTCCCGGGATATCCACGTTGGACAGACATTATAAATTCACATAAAGTCTCCATAGTTAGGACGTCGCCTAGTTAAGCGCCTATCCATGGAAGCTTTAGAGTAGGCATTTTTCTACTTTTTTGCCTTTCGAGGTAGTGTCTCGCTGTCTAGCCCAAGCTGACCTGGAACTCATTCTGTAGTCTCAGGATGGCTTCGAACTCAAAGCAATCCTCCTATCTCTGCTTCCTGAGTGCTGGGATTAAAGGCGTGCAGAGAAAAATAGCTTTTCCATTCATGGAGGAGGTTCGAGCATCTTAAATTCAACACCAGGTCAAGCCTGGAAGTCACGCCTCATCATAATGATAATGGTGAAAGTTAAGGAGACACCCGAGCGGTTTAATCGCGGCTCGCGTCCACGGGCCCGGCAAGTAGCGCAGGAGCGGGAGTGGTGGCAGGCGGCGGCCAGAGGCCCCAGCGCAGAGGCAACGTCAAGGGCACAGGGCCATCGCAACAGCCACTTTCTCATGGGACCACAGCCAGGGAGGTCGGGGCGGCGGGCTCGGGCAGATTCGGTTCCAGGGAGGAACAGTGACTCACCACAGCGCACAAGCAGCAGACCAGCACATAGCTTCTCCCAAAAGACCGAAGACTCCCGAAGCGGCCATATTTATACCCTAGAAGCGGCCGGAAGCCCGAGATTGTACACTGCGCCTGCGCAACAACACTCGCAACAATCGGGAAGTCGCTAAGGCTCCTGGGACTCACATTGGTTGAGCCCCACCTCCACCTCGATTAGAAAACTCTCGCGATACTACAGCCTTCCTGCGCGACCTTACCGCAGCTGTGCTAATTGCAGAAATGAATTGGTAGCTTTTTGGTTTTTGGTTTTTCTCAAGGCAGGGTCTCGGTTTAACTCAGATAGCTCAGGCTGATCTGGAATTAAGACTGTAGTCCAAGGCTGGCCTCGAACTCACAGTGATACTCCTACCTCAGCCTCCGGAATGCAGGGATTAACGGCGTGCGCCAGGATGCCCTGTTTGGATAAATTCTTACTGGTAAATTTCCCACTGTACCAGGGGTTGTACCACCTATAGGTACTTGTAGATAACCGACAAAACCACCTTTGGAGCCAGGCGTGGTGGCGCACCCCTTTAATCCCAGCACTCGGGAGGCAGAGGTAGGAGGATCGCTGTAAATTCGAGGCCCGCCTGGGACTACAGAGTAAATTCTAGGTCATCCTGGGCTACAGTGAGACCCTACCTCGAAAAGCAGAAAACAACAACAAAAAACCCCCTTTGGGCCGGATGTGGTGGCGCACGCCTTTAATCCTAGTATTCGGGAGGCAGAGGTAGGAGGATCGCCGTGAGTCCGAGGCTACCCTGAGACTACATAGTGAATTCCAGGTCAGCCTGGGTTAGAGTGAGACCCTACTTCGAAAAACAAAAAACAGCTTTGGACTAAGTATGTGAAATAGGATGTCTAGCGAGTTGTAAAAAGTTTCACGACACAGAATCTGTCCTGTAGTACGTGGAAGAAACAGTTGATAAAGGCAGGACAGAAGTCCTAAAATTGGCTAAAATTAAAAATCCCTTAGCCCAGCGTGGTGGCGTATGTGTTTAATCTCGGCATTAGGGAGACTTTGAGGTAGAAGGATAACCTTGAGTTATACTAGTAATAACTATCTTGCCAGCCCTAAAAAATAACTTAAAAAAACAATAGTGGACGCCTATAAACACACATACACATATATATGTATATAACATACATATATGAAAACATATATACATACATACATGATGGTGAGGCTGGGTGAGGCAGAGGTAAGAGGCTCTCCATGAGTTCGAGGCTACCCTGAAACCTCACGAATATATAGTGAATTCTAGGTCATTTTGGAGAGTGAGACCCTACCTCAAAAAGAAAACAAACAAAGGCCGGGTGTGGTGGTGCACGCCTTTAATCCCAGCACTAGGGAGGCAGAGTTAGGAGGATCGCCATGAGTGTGAGGCTAGCCTGAGAATATATAGTGAATTCCAGGTCAGCCTGGACTAGAGGGAAACCCTACCACCAAAAACCAAAGGAAAAAGGAAGAACACACACACAAAAAAAAAAAAAAGTGAGGAAAGAACCTAAAAAGATAAAGTATGAACAGAGGAAAAACAGAAGACATAAGTGCCTCGGCAAATGGAGACTTTTTTTTTCCGAGGTAGGGTCTCTAGCTCAGGCTGACCTGGAATTCACCAGGGTGACCTCGAACTCACGGCGATCCTCCTACCTCTGCCTCCTGAGTGCTGGGATTAAAGGTGTGCACCACCACGCCTGGTTTAAATGGGGAGCTTTTTTTTTTTTTTTTTTTTTAACCATTCTCATCTGGCACACACCTTTAATCCCAGCATTCCAGAGGCTGAGGTAGGTGGATCTCCATGAACTGGAAGCCAGCCTGGGGTACAGAGTGGGTTCCAGGTCACCTTGGGCTAGAGTGAGACCCTTCTTGAAACAACAACAACAACAACAACAAAAAAAAAAACCTTCTAGACTATCCAGTATCCAGTGGACCTGCCCTTTCTGACTGCGGTTTTCTAGACCTCTCTTTCCTGTAGCATCTTCACTGACAAAGACTCAAATCTAACTCACTGTTTCAGCAAACACTGTGTTTTGCACACTTTAAAATCGCCACTGGACAGTTTAACCCCAAATAGCAATTTGGGGTTTAATAATTTGGGCAGCAGTACTCCAGGAGCAAAGGGAAATCCAATGACATGAGTTCTGACTCAGGGTTTCTTTTAACCCTTTGGTAAAGGATTAAAACCATGTGCTAAACAGGTTGTCTCTGAAGTGACAAGTAGGAAGTGAGTCACTGCTGGGGCTACCTGGACTGAAACTGGGCTGCCTGCCAGAAAGGAAGCATCTACTGTCCTTTGTGAAGACAGCCCAAGTGAGAGAGGAGAGAGAGAGAGAGGAATGAATGTGAATATGAGCACTCCAGGGCCTTTTGCCACTGCAAACCAACTCCAAAAGCATTTGCCCCTGAGTTAATCTTTTCATTTTCTTTCTAAAAGAGGAGAAACAGAATAAGAATGGGTGTACCAGGGCCTCTTGTCACAGCAAACAAACTCCAGATGCATGTGTTACTTTGTGCCTCTGCTTATGTAGGTACTGAGGAATTGGAACCTGGGCCATCATGCTTTGCAACCAAGCTCCTTTAACCACTCAGCCATCTCCCCAGCCCAACATCTGCCATACTTTGTGATGGATACTGGGGACCTGCACCCTGATTCAGCCTGCCAGGCTTTTTTTTTTTTTTTTTTTTTTTAAGGCTTTTTTGTATGCTTTTGCTTTGAGACAGGGTCTTACTCTAGCCAGGTTGACCTGGAATTTACTGTAGCCCAGACTAACCTCAAACTGGCGATCCTCCTATCTCAGCCTCAAGAGTGCTGGTGCCCTCAGGCTATGAGGGCAAGTGCCTTTAATGGCTGAGCCATCTCTTCTTCATCTGTGTTTCTGTCTTGGTAAAAGGAATATAATCTCATTTACTTAAAGATGTGGGCTAAACAAGTCAAGTGCAATGACTGACACAGGGAATTTGCAGGACAGAATGCTCTCCTTTCTGCAATTAAAAAATTTTTTTTAACTTTTACTTTTATTTATTTATTTTTTCAAGGTAAGATCTCCCTCTAGTCAAGGCTGACGTGGAATTCACTTTGTAGTCTCAGCCTGGCCTCGAACTCACAGCGATCCTCCTACCTCTGATTCCTGAGTGCTAGGATTAAAGCTATGAGCCACCATGCCCAGCTTATTATTTATTTCAGAGAGAGACAGGGGAGAAAGACACAAGGAGAATGAGAATGGGCATGCCAGGGCCTCTAGCCACAGCAAACAAACTCCAGATGCATGCGCCACCTTGTGCATCTGGCCTATGTGGGCCCCTGGGGAACTGAATCTGAGTTTTTTTTTGTTGTTTTTTTTGAGGTAGGGTTTCATTTTAGTCCAGGCTGGCCCAGAATTCATTATGTAGTCTCAGGGTGGCCTTGAACTCACGGTGATCCTACCTCTGCTGGGATTAGAGGTGTGCGCCCACACCAGGCTTTTTTTTTTTTTTTTCAATACTTATTTATTTGAGAGAAAGAATAGGTGCTCCAGGTCTTCTAGCCACTGAAAATAAACTCCAGACACATGTGCTACCTTGTGCATCTGGCTTATGTAGGTCCTGGTGGGGTCAAACCTCGGTCCTTTGGCTTTGCAGGTTAAGTGCCTTAACTACTAAACCATCTCTCCAGCCCTGAACCTGGGTTCCTTTTTTTGGGGGGGGGTATTCGAAGTAGGGTCTCACTCTAGCCCAGGCTGACCTGGAATTCACTATGTAGTCTCAGGGTGGCCTTGAACTCCCGGTGATCCTCCTACCTCTGCCTCCCAAATGCTGGGATTAAAGGCATGCGCCACCACGCCCGGCTTGAACCTGGGTTCTTTGACTTTTTAGACACTAAGCCATCTTTCCAGCCCCCAACCTGCTTTTTTTGTTTTGTGGGACAAGGTCTCATGTATCCTAGCCTGGCCTCGAAAGCATTATGTATGTAAATCTTTTACCAACTGAGCCACATTCCTAGACTTGTCATCTTTTTTTTTACACCAAAAGGCCGAGAAGTGATTGTCATCTTTTTTTGCTGGTACTGCATGTTATATGTAGTGTAGTATGATGCATGTGTGTAGTGTATACATGTGTACAGATGCATGTATTCTGTGTGCATGTGTGCCAAGGCCAGTGGAGAACACTGGGTGTCCTTTTTTCATTCATTCCCATCTCCTTGAGGTGAGTTTGTCACTTAACCAAGCGCTATTGTTTTTTATTTATTTATTTTCATTTTGTATTTCATGGCTAATCTGGAATTCACTATGTAGTCTCAGGGTGGCCTCGAACTCACAGTGTAAACTCTGCATCCTGAGTGCTGAGATTAAAGGTGTGTACCACCAAGCCTGGACTTGTTTTGCTTTTTTGGTCAGAAAGTCCCAGCAATTCTGTAGTCTCTGTCTCCTGCAAGACTGGGGTTACAGATGTGTGTGGCCATGACCAGCAAACTTGGATAGTCCGATAGTCACAGGCTCTCATTTGCACAGCCACACTCCAGCCTTTTTTTTTTTTTTTTTTTCAGGTAGGGTCTCACTGTAGCCCAGGCTGACCTGTAATTCATTTTATAGTCTCAGGCTGGCCTCAAATTCAGTGATCCTCCTATCTTTGCTTCCTGGGTGCTTGGATTAAAAGTGTGTACCTCCACACCCAGCTCAGCCTCATGGTTTTTATATCAATGCACAGACACATACAGTGTGATTTGCTCTCACCTCTGGCTAGACTATCATTATAATGCCATCTCTTTTATCTATTTTCATTTATGGTTACTAGCAATATCTTGGGTATCATTTTATTTGTTTGTGTGTGGGTAGTCTCTTGCTGCTGCAACTGATATCTATCCAGACTGAAGCCAGGTTTTGTAAGCAAGTTATCGTTAACCACTGAGCAATCTTCCCAGATTCTTTGGGTATCACTTTTAATTCATTTTTTCTTTTATCAGTTAATGCTTTATTTAACAGTCACAGGCCATCTTGAGGGCCAAGTGGTGGATCCAGGCTACAACAAGTTCAGTGCTGTCTCTATGCCTCTCTCTCTGACTCCAATAGGGTGAGCACATCTTCTTTGCACACAGGGCCTTTTACATTGCAGATGATGGAGGTGGCTTGTGTTGTCCATAAATTCCACACACACCTGAGTGCACTGTCCCTGCGAACCGGTCCTGCCCAGCACTTTGGCAGCCCTGGAGAGCTTGATGGGCTGCATGCAACTTGTATCCATGATGGTGGTATGGTGGATGGCAGTTGGCCAGAAAGCTTAATTCATGCTTGTAATCTTTATTTATTATTTATGAGAGCAAGAGTAAGGAGAACAGAGAGAGAGAAGACAGAACGGGTGCGCCAGGGCTTCCAGCCACTGCAAGTAACTCCAGATGCATGCACTACCATGTGCATCTATCTGGCTTACATGGGTTCTGGGGAATCGAACCTAGGTCCTTAGGCTTTGCAGGCAAGCGCCTTAACCGCTATGCCATCTGTCCAACCTTTGGGTAAAATATTTTTTTTCAAGTTAGGGGTCTCACACTAGCCCAGGCTGACCTGGAATTCACTATGCAGTCTCAGGCTGGCCTTGAACTCACAGCAATTCTCCTACCTCTGCCTCCCAAGTGCTGGGGTTAAAGGCATGCGCCACCACGCCTGGGAAGTATCATTTTTAAGTTGCTTTAATCTTCTGGAATAAAGTAAAACAAAAAATAAATACAGGTCAGTCTTGGCTAAAGTGAGACCCTGCTTTAAAAAAAACAACCATGTAACAACAACAACAACAACATAAAATAAAAAACTCTATAAAGGAGGTGGGGCTGGGGAGAGGGCTCAGCAGTTTTAAGGGTGTTTGCTTGTAAAGCCTGCTGTCTCAGGTGCAGCCTGAGTTCAATTCCTCAACACCCATATAAAACCACTCATGGGCCAGGCTCTTTGCAGTGGCAAGAGACCTTGTCTCAAAGAAGGATGAAGCACATACATATATACATACATACAGGTAAAGTATTGAAAAATAACCAAGCTGGATGTGGTGGCACATGCCTTTAATCCCAGCACTCGGGAGGCAGAGGTAGGAAGACTGCCATGAGTTCAAGGCTACCCTGAGACTACATAGTGAATTCCAGCTCAGCCTGAGCTACAGTGAGACCCTACCTCAAAAAAACTTAGAAAAAAAAAGTAAAAGTAAATAGATGCAGGTCAGTAATAATTTGCACAGCATGCACTAGGCCCTGGGTTCAATCTCCAGCACTGAAAAATAAACAGGGTTGGAAACCAATGTAAAAAGCCAGGAATGATGGTAGGGGCCTGTACCCTAGCACTAGAGAGGTAGACACAGGCGGATCTCTAGGGCTTGCTAGTCATTCAGTATAGTCTGCTTGGAGGGTTCCAGGCCACTGAGCAACCCTATCTCAAGCAATAAAACTAGGGCTGGAGGGATGGCTTAGTGGTTAAGGTGTTTGCCTGCAAAGCCAAAGGACCTAGGTTCAATTCCCCAGGACCCACATTAGCCAAATGCATAAGGGATGCACACGTCTGGGGTTTGTTTGTAGTGGCTGGAGGCCCTGGCAGCACCCATTCTCTTTCTCTCTCCCTCTTTCTCTGTCATTAAAATATAAAAAATAAAATAAAAATAAAAACATAAGGTGGAGCTGGGGAGATGGCTTAGTAGGTACGTGTTTTCTACACAAGCATGATGACCTGAGATTGAATCCCAGAACCTAGGTAAAGCCAGACATGGTAGTAAGCAACTGTTCTTCTACAGCACAGTAAAAGGTAGAGGGCTGCAGAGATGGCTTAGCAGTTCAGGTGTTTGCCTGTGAAGCCTAGGGACCCAGGTTCCATTCCCCAAGACCCTCATAAGCCAGATGCACAATGTGGTGCATGCATCTGGAGTTCATTTGCAGTGGCCAGGGGCCTTGGCACACCCATTCTCTATCTGCCTCTTTCTCTCTTAAAAATGTAAATAAAATAAAAATATTAAATAAAAAGAGACAATAGAATTCCCAGGAACTTGCAGGCCAATTAGCCTGGTGTATGCAATGGTGAATAACAGAGACTGCCTTGGAATGTAGAGTGGTTCAGCAGTTAAAGGTGTTTGCAAAGCCTGACGGCCTAGGTCTGATTCCCCAGTACCCATATAAAGCCAGATGCACAAAGTGGCAAATGAATCTGGAGTTTGTCTGCAGTGGCAAGAGGCCCTGGAGTGCCCATTCTGCTTTTTCTGCTTGCAAATAATTAAAAAGTGTGTGTGTGTATGTGTGTATTCCCCTCCTCCCCCCTCCGGGTAGGGTATTGCTGTAGCCAAGGTTGACCTGGAATTCACTATGTAGTATCAGGCTGGCCTCGAACTCACAGCTATTATCCTACCTCTGACTCCCAAATGCAGGGATGAAAGGCATGCACCACCGTGCCCAGTTAAGAAAATATTTATTTATAAATTCGTTTATTTATTCTTTTATTTATTTGTGAGAAGGGAGAAAGGTAGAGAGAAAAAGAGGAAGAGTGTGGGTGAATCAGGGCCTCTTATAACTGCACATGAAGTCCAGATGCATATGCTATTTAGTACATCTGGCTCTATGTGGGTACTCACTTTATCCTTTGAGCCATCTCCCCAGCCACCCGCCCCACCCCCCCCCCTTTTTTTTTTCAAGGTAATGTCTAGCTCTAGTCCAGGCTGACCTGGAATTCACTATGTAATCTCAAGGTGGCCTTGAACTCACAGCAATCCTCCTACCTCTGCCTGCACCATCACTACATAGTGAATTCCAGATTAGCCTGGGCTAGAGCAAGACCCTACCTTGAAAATCCAAAAAAAAATTAAAAATTTTCAAAAAAAAAAAAGGGGTGGTGGTGGTTGGAGAGATAACTTAGCAGTCAAGGTGCTTGCCTACAAAGTCTAAGGACCCCAAAAAAAAAAAAAAGAAAAAAAAAGGCAGGGCGTGGTGGCGCACACCTTTAATCCCAGCACTCGGGAGGCAGAGGTAGGAGGATCGCCGTGAGTTCGAGGCCACCCTGAGACTCCATAGTGAATTCCAGGTCAGCCTGGGCTAGAGTGAAACCCTACCTCGAAAAAAAAAAAAAAAAAAAAAAAAAAAACAAAGTCTAAGGACCCAAGTTCAAGTTCCTAGTACCCACATAAACCAGATGTACAAGGTGACACATGCATTTGGAGTTTGCCGTGGCTGGAGGCCCTGGCATGCCCATTCTGTCTCTCTCTCACACACAAATAAAAACAAATATTTTTAAAAAATAAAAGGGCTATTGCTAAAGATTCCACATACTTGGGCTGCAAGGCTACTGAGAAATCTTGCTGGAACTGAGCTGATAACCTCCTCCATGTAGACCAGCTGACAGAAAGCTGCAAGAAGCCAGTCTGCATGCAGTTCAATGGGAGAAAGAGAAAACACCAGTGAAGATATTCAACAGTGGACACTGCAAGCCTTATACTTGGCCACCCAGGCCAAATGAGCCAACAGGTGCAATAGTGGCATGTCTGTCATGGTGGAAACCAACTGCCCTCTAATTGGACTAGAGGCCCGCTCCATGGGAGGGAATACATCCCTGATACTGAAAACTTAAAACAGTGGTAAGTCATGAGCCCTAGGGTTGTAACGTCTGCTGTTATCTGGCCAAATGTATATACTATGCTTATCAAACTGCCCAGTAAGCATTTCTGTTAATGTTCATACCCTTATATTAATGTTACTCTCACTTTTGGCAGAGACTCTTCTCTTTTCAGATGGCAGTGACTTTGGGATGACTCAGAAGGCATCATGGTGCTGGAAAGAAGTGACCACAGTGCTCAGCACTGCAATATCTCTTTCACACCTTCCAAGGCTCAGGGTCTATTGCGGAAGAGGTGGCGGAAAGAATGTAAGAGTCAAAGGAAGGGTAGGACTCCTTACAATTTGTTCCCCCCAGACACAAAATGGCCTGGATATCCATGACCTCACAGTACCTGACACTACCTACACAAGACCATTATAATAGGAGGAAAAGATGATGACATCAAAAAAAAAAAAAAAAAAAAAAAGGGAGAGACTGATTGAGATGGGGAGAATGGAGTTTTAAAGGGGAGAGTTGGGGGAGGGAGGGTATGACCATGGGATATTTTTTTTATTATCATGGAAGTTGTTAATAAAAAATTTTGAAAAGAGCCGGGCGTGGTGGCGCACACCTTTAATCCCAGCACTCGGGAGGCAGAGGTAGGAGGATCGCTGTGAGTTCGAGGCCACCCTGAGACTACATAGTGAATCCCAGGTCAGCCTGAGCTAGAGTGAGACCCTACCTCAAAAAAAAAAAAAAAAAAAAAAAAATCCAGAAAAAAAATTTTTTTTGAAAAGAAAAAAAAATAAATAAAAGGGCTGGAGAGATGGCTTAGCACTTCAGGTGCTTGCCTGTGAAGACCAAAGACCCAGGTTTGACTCAAGTTAGCCTCAAACTCCCATTAATTCTCCTACCTTGGCCTCCTAAGTACTGGGATTCTCTGGTGTTTTGAACTTCTAAAATATTTAATAGTTAAGATTGATGGGGGGTGGGTGGACAGATGGCTCATTGGTTAAAAGCACTTGCTTGCAAAGCCTGATGGCCTGGGTTTGATTCCCCAGTACCCATATAAGCCAGATGCATAAAGTGGCACATGTCTTAAGTTTGTCTGCAGTAGCAGGAGGCTCTGAAGTACCCACTCATTCATATTCATTCTCTCTCTCTGTCTGCCTCTTTTTCACAGTTTCTCTCTCAAATAAGCAAATAAAAATATTAGGGGCTGCAGAGATGGCTTAGCAGTTAAGGCACTTGCCTGAAAAGCCTAAAGACCCAGGTTCAATTCCCCAGTACCCATGTAAGTCAGATGCACAAGGTAGCAATGCATCTGGAGCTTAAAAGAAAAAGAAAAAAAATTTTTAAACATTTTTTAAAATTTTATTTTATTTATTTGAGAGAACAAGAGAGAAATAGGTAGGTAGAAAGAGAGAGAGACAGTGAGAATGTGCCAGGGCCTCCAGCCACTGCAAACAGACTCCAGATGCATGCGCCCCCTTGTGCATCTGGCTTTCATGGGTCCTGGGGAATCAAACCTGGGTCCTTTGGCCTTGAAGGCAAGCACCTTGAGCACTAAGCCATCTCACCAGGACAAAAGGAAAAAAAATGTTTAAAAAATTGATGGAAAGACTGATATACAATGCAATTATTTATTTTACAAGATTCTGTACATACTATGGAAAACATCTTGAAGTACAATACCCTAGGTTTTTATTCTTTCTTTACATTCAATTGTGAGCTTCCAACTTACACAGAAAGAACACAAGATCTAGTTGTATATACATAAAAACAAAATGAACAACTGAATAGACTCCACCTCAGAATATCATGTGTCAAAAGAACAAGATGAAAGAGAAACCAGAACCCTTGATGATACACAGACTAGACAAGCAGGATATCAAATTTTGTCTCAAGCTTGGCACAGTAAGGGAAAGGAAGGCAGTGAGAGATTGAAAATGTCACCTCAGAGCCAGGCGTGGTGGCGCATGCCTTTAATCCCAGCATTCCAGAGGCAGAGGTAGGAGGATCACTGTGAGTTCCAAGGCCACTCTAAGATAAATAGTGAATTCCAGGTCAGCCTGGGCTAGAGTGAGACCCTACCTACAAAAAAAAAAAAAAAAAAAAATTCACCTCAGAGCCAGGCATGGTGGTGCAAGCCTGTATTCTAACACTTGGGAAAGAGAGGTAGGAGGATCGGGAGTTTAAGGTCCTCAGCTACACAGTGAATTTGAGGCCAGCTTGTACTACATGAGACTGTGTCAAACAAAACAACAACAAAAAACAAAACACACACAAAGAAAATGTTACCTCAGCCACAGAGAATGTAGGCATAAGCCAAGCAGTCTCCAAACCAATGAGAGAGAACAGTTGGAAGTCAGGGTCTGTGAGGCCCTTGGTTCAATCCTCAGTACCACAACAAAACAAAACAAAGAATACTTAGAAGTCAGGTAGCAGTTAATATGTCACTACCTTATATCTAGATCTCTACACACTTAATGGACTCCTCATTGACTCGTAGTTGACCCAAGTGTTAATGAGCTTTAAAGAGGTGTGGATCTAGTCCTGATACCATAGCCATAAAACATATGGTAGTAACTGAGAAATCCAAATCTCCCCTCTGCCTCTGCAGAGAAAACACTATCCCTTTAAGGTCACTTCAGCTTTTTTGTTTTGACTTGAAATTTTGGTTATTTAGTAAGTATGATGTCATAAAACAGAAAAACCTGCTGAAAGATTATAGACAGGAAACACAATAAATCAGAAGAAATCTGTAAAACAACAGTTTACTAAATATTAAGGTAAAGAAAAAGCTAGGAGTGGTGGCTCATACTGTCAACTCAGCACTTGGGAGGATGAGGAAGGAGGATCACAAGTCAAGGCCAGCCTGAGCTACACAGTGAGTTCCAGACCAGCCTGGGCTACATGGTGAAGCCCTTTCTCAAAAAGACAAAACAACTCATCATGGTGGCACACACCTTTAATCCCAGCACTCAAGAGGCCAGCCTGGGCTAGAGAGACCCTACCTTGAACAAAACAAACAAAAAGCCAACCAATCAACCAACAACAACAACAAAAACCACCAAAAACAAAAACAGAAAACAGAACAAGACAGTTAAAGAGAAGCTACTTAAGAGTGATGTAGGCTGTATGACTTTCACAGAAATTTAAGGTATGTAACCAAGTCTTTAGTTTAGGAAATTATACTAAGATATAATACAAATATAAAGTAGGGTGGGGGCTGAGCAAAGACTGAGGCACCAACTGCTTTGGCTACAGTGTAGAAAAGGAAAGACAAGCAAGGAAGAGGCTGCCAGAGAGGGTGAGCAGGACAGCAATGGAGTGAAGAGGGAATGTGTAGCAGGAGAGGGCAAATGGCAGAGAGAAAGAGATAGAGAGTGCGAGGGATAGTGGGCCATGGTCAGGCCCCTTCCTCATGCTACTCTAAAGACCTTTCCTATCCAGCACCCTGCATCCCCTGAGGCGCGGGGATTCTGGCTGAAAGTGTGGGGCTAAAAGCACACAACTGCTCCCACAGAGTGGCACAACCCTGCTTTACTAAAGAGGATGCATCTATTGGTGGAAGTGATTTATGATATCATGTGGTAGAACAAAAATAGAACAGCCTATAAAATTTAACCCATGAGTCAGTTCTCTGCCAAGCTGGCACTGATATTAAGGCCCTTGGTCTTCTATATAGGAAATATGCATGGCTTTTTCATTAGACCAAGCTGGATTTTGGATTCTGGTTGCAGCTCAGGCTATGTAATTTATACTCGTAAGCTCCTATTATGTAAGGCCATTTAAAGATAATCAGGATGAAAGCTGAGCACAGTGTTTCATGACTATAATCCCAGCACTCAGAAGGCTGAGGCAGGAGGACTGGTGTGTTTGTGGCCATTCTGGGATACATGGTGAGTTAAAGGCCAGCCTGAGCTAGTGTGAGACTCTGTCTCAAAAAAAAAGAGGACCAGGATGATAAGTGCCAAAGAGGAGGGACACGTCAGCTCCTGAGCCTCTTCTGAGGCCTGCATACCCAGAGAGGACTGTATTGCTGTGATATAAGAGGTACAGTGCGATGCTTTCAACTGACATGTCAGTGTGTTCCAAACACTCCTCTGGCTCCTCTGGCTAGAAGGCTGGGGCGTCCAGCAGGTTTCCACCACTAACTGGGTCTGACAGCTGGACTTTAGTGCCTACACACTAAAGAGGTCTCACAAGCAGGGCAGGTGGGTAAGGCAGCGGTGCAAACTGTGTCACAGCACAGGCAGGCATCTTGGGCAAGGGTGAGGTGCAGCCAGTAAAACTCAGAACCTCCAAGAGGCTCAGAACTTTGGTGGCTGGTGAGGGAAAACCCCTCCAGTATGCTGCAATGTTAAAAAGTTCAAAAGCATTGCCAGAGCATTCAGTCTTGCCCTATGGGCAGCACATGAAAATCTGTTCCAGTGAAAGGCTACATTCATGGAAGTGCTGTTCACTCCAGAACCAGATCCCAGAGCAACTCTGGCTGTGCTGGGAAGTGCTAAAGTTCCGTCCATATGTCACTTTGGAGACAAGCAGCAAAACAGTCCATTTTGGGGGGTGGTCATTTAGTCTCTTCTTAAACTTCAGCATCATGGACGGTGGTAACTAAAAAAGATGATAAAATGAACCAAGTTACCAGATAATGTAGACAGCTTTCTTATTCTTTAATATGTTTGAAAAGTAAAAATAATAATTTTCTTGATCACGTTTTTTTTTTTTTTTTTTCAAGGTAGAGTCTCACTCTAGCCAGCTGACCTGGACCTCACTCTATAGTCCCAGGCTGGTCTTGGATCTGTGGTGATCCTTCTACCTCTGCATCCCAAGTGTTGGGATTAAAGGTATGCACCACCATGCCTGCTATCACATGTAATTTTAGCTTCTCTTTGTCTTGTTCTGTTTTCTATTTTTTTTGTTTTGTAAACTTAAGTGGTGCTAAGGACGTTAAGGTGCCAGGACTTTGCCACATGCTAAGCTCATGTTCTACTACCAGGCAAAACCTGCAGTCCCTGTTTTGCTATTATTTTTATTTTATTTTTTATGGTTATGGTGCTGGAGACTGAACGCTATGCATGAAGCCTAGGCTAACCTCAAACTTGCTATACATCTGAGGAAAACTTTGAGCTTCTGATCCTTCTGCCTGCATCTCCTGAGTGCATCAAACCCAGGGATCTGTGTATGCTAGGCAAGCAATCTACCAACTGAGTAACATTTCCAATTGCCATAATACCAGGCTTTCTGAGTCTGCTATTAATAAAGTCAGTAGATTTATTCATATCTAAACAACTTTGGTATGTTTGTTTGTTGGGGGAAATTTTACTTAGCTCCTAATATTTGCATTCTTTACATCTTACCGTGTAAAATGTTTGCTGTCTTCATGAACCTCCATCTCTGAGCTTTTAAATTCATTTAATTCTTTTCTTATGGCAGCCTGTGGGATAAAATAAGATTTCAGCATCTTCTGTCTGCTGTAGTACATCTGTGTGACTTGCTACCTATCTCTATCATGCTTAACTTCACAAGTATGGTGGTTTGAATTAGGAGTCCCCCCAAAACTCATGTGTTTTGAATGCTTGATCCCCAGCTGATGGTAATTTGGGATGTGGAGCCTTGCTGGAGATGTATTTTGGAGTGTGGACTTTGGGATGTTATAGCCACCTCTCCTTTGCCAAACTTGGCTCCCTTCCCTGCTGCTGTTTGTTACCTGCTGTGGCAAAAAAGGTGATGTCCAGCCTCTGCTCTACCATCTTTCCACTCATTATGGAGCTTCCCCTTGAGACTGTAAGTCAAAAATAAATCCTTTCTTCCCATTGGTGCTTTGTCCAGGCAATGCAAAAGTAACTACAATGAGGGCTCACCACAAGCCTTATCAGGCAGCCCACAGGGAAGGAAGAAGCCCCCAGCACAATACACATTGTCTTTCCTGACTGAACTAATCTCATTATAAACCTAAAATCTCAGGCTAGAATTCCTATTTATTTATTTATTTATGGTTTCTCAAGGCAGGGTCTCACTTTACCTCAGGCTGACCTGGAATTTACTATGTATTCTCAGGATGGCCTCAAACTCATGGCGATCCTCCTACCTCTGCCTCCCAAGTGCTGGGATTAAAGGCATGTACCGCCACGACCAGCTCTAAAACATATTTTTAGGGCTGGAGAGATGGCTCAGCAGTTGAGGTGCTTGCCTGCAAAGCCTAAGGACCCAGGTACTGCATGTGTCTGGAGTTCGTTTGCAGTGGCTAGAGACCCCAAACACACATTCTCTATCTGCCTCTCTCTCACTCGCTCTCTAATAAATATTTTTATTTGTTATTTGCAAGCAGAGAGAAATAGAAGAGAGACAGACACATTCACTCTACCTGCCTCTTTCTCTCTCTCTCAAATAAATAAACAAATAAAATGTTTTAATAATGTGCTCTAGCTGGGCATGGTGGTTCACACCCTTAATCCCAGCACTAGGGAGGCAGAGGTAGGAAAATCACTGAGCTTAAGGCCACCCTGAGACTACATAATGAATTCCAGGTAAACCTGGGCTAGAGTGAGACCTTACCTTAAAACCCATCCCCCCCCCCCGAAAAAAACCCTCTATTTCCTTCTAGACTTTTTACCCCAGGCTAGGATTAAAGGTTATACGGCAGCACACCTGGCTTCTTCTTTTTTTAATTTTTTTGAGAGCCCACAGAGAGAGAGAGAAAGAGGCAGACAGATAGAGAATTGGCACACCAGGCCTCCAGCCACTGCAAAGGAACTCCAGATGCATCCACCACCTTGTGCATCTGGTTTACGTGGGTCCTGGGGAATCAAGCCTCAAACTGGGGCCCTTAGGCTTCACAGGCAAGCGCTTAACCACTAAGACATCTCTCCAGCCCCACACCTGGCTTCTTTTAATGCTGACAGTGTAGTTGATAGTATAAAATGTGGGGCTATACCTCTTTAAAGCTTTGTTGATGCCTTCCTCTTCTAACGCAGAACTAAGAGAGCAAGAGTATAAAGTCTCTCTTGAGAAACTCACACCCATACTTGGGCATATATTCTCCTTCTCTTAAGTGCCTCTGTTAACCCTTATGCTGAAATTTTTTATTAAAATCTCCTAAATTTAGCTGGGCATAGTGGCACATGCCTTTAATCCCAGCACTTGGGAGGCAGAGGTAGGAGGACTGGTGTGAGTTCGAGGCCACCCTGAGACTACACAGTGAATTCCAGGTTAGCATGGGCCAGAGCAAGACCCTACCTTGAAAAACCAAAAAAAAAAAAAAAAAAAAAAAAAAAAAAAAAAAAAAAAAATCTCTTAAATTCCAACTCTGCTTCAAAATAAAAATAATTAATAATTAAAATAAGAGTGAGAAGAAAAAACTAAGAGTGAGAGCAAGAATGTTAAAGAATATGTGAGCATTTTCTAGTTACCTTGTCAGCAGGTGTCAGTTTGGTCCAAGGTTTATCTGCACGGCGATCATAATCTTGAGCATCTGTTACCTCCACATATTCATTAAACCTCAGAATCTTCCTAGCAAGTAGTTCAGCCACAGTTGGCCTTTGACTGAGCTGAAAGGAACAGTCTCTTAATTTATCATACCAAGAATTAGCTAGGCATTAATCATGCATACAAATTGCTTTTGACTTTCAATGAACATGGAGTCACCTGAGATTTTTCTTTGAGATAGTGTCTCACATGGTGGCTCAAACTGGCCTGGAACTTTTGGTAATCCTCTCACCTCAGCCTCCTGAGTGCTGGGATTACAAATGTGAGTGAACATGCCTAACTTGCTTGAGGAGCTTCATTACTAGTCTATAGATCCCATCACCCCCAGAAAAAGAATATATGTAGAAAAAAAAAATATATATATATATACTTAAATTTATTGGGGCTGGAAAGATGGCTTAGCAGTTAAGTGCTGGCCTGTGAAGCCTAAGGACTCTGGTCCTTGTTAACCCCAGCATAAGGGTTAACAGAGGTACCCACATAAGCCAGATGCACAAGGTGGCACATGCATATGGAGTTCCTTTGCAGTGGCTGGAGGACCTGGTGCGCCCATTCTCTCTTTTTCTCTCTGCCTCTTTCTCTGTCTGTTGCTCTCTAATAAATAAATAAATAAATGAATACAAATAATTAAATAAATAAATTTATTGAACACAGGTCTGCAGGTATTACAAGCAAGTGTCTTTAACTGTGGAACCATCTTCCCAACCCAACTCATGTTCAGAAATTCTGAGTAAAAATAGTTTACTCTGTTTTTTTCAAATCTACTTCACTGTACAGCTAAGATTAAGAACTACTGCTATAGCCTAGTGCTTCTCAAACTTTAGAATGTGTAACAATCACTTGGAGATCTGGTTAAGATGTGGATACTGGCCAGTTGTAGTGGCACACGCTGGTAGGAAATTGCTGAAGAGGTGGAGGCAAGAGGAGCAGGAGTTTGAGGCTAGCCTGGGCTACTCATTAAGAAAAAAAAAGGTTTGGATACTGGAGCTGGGCATGGTGATATACACCTTTGATCCCAGCACTCAGGAAGCACAGGTAGTAGGATCACTGTGAGTTCACGGCCAGCCTGGTACTACAGAGTGAGTACCAAAGGACAGCCTGGGCTACAGTGAGACTCTACCTCAAAAAAAAGCAAAAACAAAGAAAAAATCTTGATAGTGTGTTGTTTCATGTGTGTGTGTGTGTGTGTGTATATATATATACGTATATATATAGACACACATATATATATGCATTTGTGTGTGTATATATACATATAATATATATACATATATATATATATATATATATATATGCATTTGTTTTCATAGTAATGTACAGCACTACAAGTTAAATTCATTCATTCCAATCAAAAAAGTCATCCAAATACAAGATGTATCAGTACCTTCCTGGTGAGCCGACGTTTAATCTCTCGTTTCTCAGCCTGGCGATCAGCTTCATTTTTAGCTATAGTTGACAGTCAGAAAAACAAAGGACATTACTTCAAAATGGCAATGTGCATATCAAACATTCCATAGCACAGATATTCTTTTTAAAAAAATTACTGATTTGAGGGGAGGGGGAAGCAGATAGAGATAATGGGACCACTAGGGCCTTTAGCCGCTGCAAACTCCAGATGTGTGTGCCACCTTGTGCATCTGGGTACAGGTCCTGGGAAATCGATCGTGGGTCCTTTGGCTTTGCAGGCAAGCACCTTAATCACTAAACTATCTCTCCAGCCCACAGATACTTCACAGGTCAAGTCCAGTATAAAATAGTTTCAGAGGCTGACCTGGAATTCTCTCTGTATTCTCAGGGTGGCCTCAAACTCACAGCTATCCTCCTACTTCTGCCTTCCAAGTGCTAGGATTAAAGGCATGCGCCACCATGCTCAGCTTTAAAAAATATTTTTAAAAATTCCCCAAGAGACTAAATTGTTTATATCTAAATAGTATTGACAGGGCAGGCAATGAATTGGACAGACAGCATGTTTATAAGTAACCCCAGGAGAAATCTAAGCCTCTCCAGTGAAAAAGACCCTACCCTATCTCTCCACTGAATTTAGTGCTGGGATTAAAGGTGTGTGCCACCATGCCTGGCCACTTTTTCTTTTTTTGAGGTAGGGTTTTGCTCTATCCCAGGCTGACCTAGAATTCATTTTGTAGTCTTAGGCTGGCCTTGAACTCATAGCGACCCTCTTCTACTTCCCCAGTGCTGAGATTAAAGGCATGCGTCACATGCCTAGTACTTTTTTTGTTTTTATTAATTCTTTTCCTTTATTTGCATGTGTGTATGTGGATACCCTGAGGTCTCTTGCTGTCACAAAAGAATGACAGAAATTTATGGCACTCCCCCCCCCACCCCCCATTGGCCTTGAAGTCAAGGTGATCCTGCTACACCTCTGCCATCAGAGTGCTGGGATTAAAGGCGTGTGCCACCACGCCCGGCCTTACTTCTTCTTTTGTTTTGTTTTGTTTTGTTTTGTTTTTTCAAGGTAGGGTCTCACTCTAGCCCAAGGTGACCTCGAATTCACTATGTAGTCTCAGGGTGGCCTCGAACTCACAGATCCTCCTACCTCTGCCTCCCCAGTGCTGGGATAAAAGGCATGTACCACCAAACCCAGCTGCAAAGTTTTAAGACCAAATTTTCCTCAAAACTGTTGAAACAAATCAAATCAGTACTAGATTAATAATGCTGTCTCAGGAAGATAATTAAGCATACAGCAAGTTAAACAAATGGCCTTGTTTGGTGGCTATGGAGGCTAAAATGTCAAGGGATGACAGCAGCACACATCTAATTAGGGAACCAGCTGTATGCCCTAGCCCAGAGTCCACTAGGAACGAGGATATTTCATTCTCATCACAGCTACTACCTAAACACACAGAAAAGGTGGGCCACATGTCTCACACACTGTCAATTCTCCCAAATGCCCAAGGTAGATTTGTGAGATTTAAAAAAAAAAAAAAAAGTATATGTAAGTAGAAAGATTGAGATGGGGAGGGGATATGATGGAGAATGGAATTTCAAAGGGGAAAGGGGGGGGAGGGTAATACCATGGGATATTTTTTATAATCATGGAAAATATTAATAAAAATTGAGAAAAATAATAATAAAAAAAGGCTGGGAAGATGGCTCAGTAGTTACGGCACTTGCCTGCAAAGCCTAAGGACCCAGGTTTGATTCCCCAATACCCATGTAAAGCCAGATGTACAAGGTGGTGCATGAGTCCGGAGTTCATCTGCAGTGGCTTGAGGCCATGGCACACCCCATTCTCTCTCTCTCTCTGCTTACTAATAAATAAATAAATGAAACATATAAAACCTTTCTAGTGTATCACAGTACATTAAACAATACTATGACAGCATCTTCAAAAGGAAGATTATACTTTGGTGGAAACACTCTCCTTGGTCCTTTAAAAAAATACTTCCTTTTTCTTTTTTCCTTTCTTTTTACGTATATTAATAATCATGAATACACAAAGAAAAGGCAGATTTCATTTCTATGGGTGGACTTACGTTGTAGTATATTTCGTTGTTCTAGTTCTTCTGGTGTTGGTCTTTGACTCAGTCGCCTAAAAAGAAGAATATATAAGGTATATGTTACCCACATTAAACCACCCAATCTTCTCCCCCACCCCCAAGGTAGGGTTTCACTCCTACCTTCTAAGTGCTGGGATTAAAGGTATGTACCACCACACCTGGCTTTGTATTTTTTTAATTTTTTTTTTTTGTTGACTTTTTGAGGTAGGGTTTTACTCTAGCCCAGGCTGACCTGGAATTCACTCTATTGTCTCAGGGTGGCCTTGAACTCATAGAGATCCTCCTACCTCTGCCTCCAGAGTGCTGGAATTAAAGGTATGTGCCACCATGGCCAGCTAAAATTTTTTTCTATTTTATTTTTATTTATTAGAGAGAGAAGAGAGAGAGAGAGAGAGAGAGAGAGAGAGAATGGGTACCCTAGGGCATCCAGCCACTGCAAATGAACTCCAGATGCATGTGCCACCTTGCTGGCTTACATGGGTCCTGGGGAATCAAACCTGGGTCCTTTGCCTTTGCAGACAAGTGCCTTAACCACTAAGCAATCTCTCTAACCCTGTTTGTATTATTTCTTTTAGAGCTAGTGAGAGTACGAGAGAGAGAGATTTAGTGTGCCAAGGCCTCAGCCACTGCAATTGAAAACCAGATGCTTGTGCCACCTTTGTGCATCTGGCTTACGTGGGATCTGGCGAGAGATTGGACATGGGTCCTTAGGCTTCACAGGCAAGTGTTTTAACCACTAAGCCATCTCTCCAGCCCCTGCATTTAAAAAAAATATTTTATTTTTATTTATTTATTTGACAGAGAAAGAGGGAGAGGGAGAGAGAGGGAGGGAGGGAGGGAGGGAGGGAGAGAAAGAGAGAGAGAGAGAGAGAGAGAATGGGCATGCCAGGGCCTCCAGCCACTGCAAATGAACTCAACATGTGCACCCCCTTATGCATCTAGCTAACATGGGTCCTAGGGAATCGAACCTGTGCCCTTTGGTTTTGCAGGCAAATGCCTTAACCACTAAACCATCCCTCTAGCCACCTGCATTTTTTTTTAATATAAAGATTTATATTAGGGACTGGGGAAATGGCTCAGTGGTTAAGGTGCTTGCCTTTAAAGCCTAGCAAACCAGACTTGATTCACCAGTACCCACAGAAAGCCAAATCCACAAAGTGGCACATATACCTGGAGTTCGTCTGCAGTAGCACTATGTCCTGGTATACCCATTCTCTTTCTCTGTCTCTCTCCCTCTCTGCTAGGCATGCACTACCACACATGGCCCTTTCTGCTTTACCTCTTACTTTAAACTTTATTTTATTTTTTAAATTAATTAAGCTGGGTGTGGTGACTTAAATCTTTAATCCTAGCACTTGGGAGGCAGAAATAGGAGGAACACTGTGAGTTTGAGGATACCCTGAGACTACATAGTGAATTCCAGGTCAGCCTGGGCTAGAGTGAGACCCTTCCTTGAAAAACCAAAAAATAAAAAAAATTAAATTGAATTAAATTAAAAATTTAAAAGCCAGGCATGAGTGGCTCAAACCTACACTTGCATCACTGGAGAGGCTGAGAAGGAAGACGGCAGAGTTAGAGGACAGCCTGGGCTAGAGTGAGACCCGCCCTGCCTCAGAAAACCAAAAAGTTGCTGGGTGTGGTGGCTCATGCCTTTAATCCCAGCACTCGGGAGGCAGAGGTAGGAGGATCTCATTGAGTTCGAGGTCACCCTGAGACTACAGAGTGAATTCCAGGTCAGCCTGGGCTAGAGTGAGACTCTACCTCGAAAAAAAAAAAAATTAAAAAATGGGGGGGGGGGTGGCTGCTAGAGAGGTAGCTTAGCAGCAGTTAAAAGCAAGAACCTTAACTGCCAAGCCAAAGAACCCAGGTTCAATTCCCCAGGACCCATGTAAGCCAGATGCACAAGGTGGTGCACATATCTAGACTTTGTTTGCTATGGCTGGAGGCCCTGGTATGCCCGTTTTTCTCATTTGTCTCTTCCTCTCTATCTCTCTCAAATAAATAAAATAAATTTAAAAAATAAAATGAAAACTATGAGTGTAATTAATTGGGTTGGCATGCAATTCATGGTTTAGCAACTAGATAAAACAGTCCTGCTATCCTGGGAACCAGCCTAACTCTTTTAGCAGCTTTTGAAAAACCTTACGTCTTATCTAATGTTTTAAAGCTCTCAGTGCCATCTAGTTCCTTAACTTTCAAATTCTTATAAGAAATCCAACTGTGTCTAATATGTATCTTTATTTAATACTTTTTAAAAACATTATTGTTATTTACTTATTTGATGGAGAGAAAGAAAGAGAGAATGGGCGCACCAGGGCCTCCAGCCACTACAAATGAACTCCAGACACATGTGTCACCTTGTGCATCTGGCTAATGTGGGTCCTGGGAAATCGAACTTGGATCCTTTGGCTTTACAGACAAACACCTTAATCACTAAGCCATCTCTCCAGCCCTTAATATTTTTTTTTTAATTTTTAAAAATTATACTAAAAAAGGGATAAATGAATGCTTCATAATAAGTGAATAACGAATACACATGCAGGCATAACCAAACAAATTCAGCAACTCTATGCAAAAGCCTACCGGATCAGTGTGTTCCCAATCTGGTGCCGTATTTCATTCCACTCCTCCTTGCTTTTACGAGGCCAAGAATTCAAATTCAACTCTGGTTCACTGGGTCTGTGGTTCAGTTTCATTGCCAGTGTGTCTTTCCTCTTGACTTTGTTGGCCAGAGCACCTTTATACAAGGGGGGGGGGGGGAAGTATGAAGGTGAAATCAAGGCTCAATCTCATAGGGAGCTAGGCCAGAGTATACATGAATACAACTCCCAGTCTGCCATAGGGCTTCAAATGATCCAGCCAAATACAGAGGACAGAATAAAGCATAAGACACCTAAATGTCCTTTTGGACTCTTCTGCTGCCGCTTTCTTTTTCTTCAAGGTAGGGTCTTGCTTTGACTCAAACTGACTTGGAATTCACTAGGTAGTCTCAGGAGAGCCTGGGATTAAAGGCATGTGCCACCATACCCAGCTCAAGATAAGATTGTTCTAAAGGCCTCTACCCAGAGAGATCCCTGATGCTGCCCAAACACTACAGGCCATTGCTGAGGCTCTTGGTTTACCATGAGAAATAGATAGTAAGATTCTATTGCTGAAGATACCACATGCTTAGACTGCAAGGGTCACTGAGAAATCTTGCTGAAGCTGAGCTGAAAACCTCCATGTAGACCAGCTGACAGAAAGCTGGAAACAGCTATGCTGCATGCAGTTCGATGGGAGAGAGAAGTCATCAGTGGAGATAAACAACAGTGGACACTGCAAGCCTTAAGTTTGGCCACCTAGGCCAAATGAGCTAATAGGTGCAACAGTGGCATGTCTGCTATGGGGGAAACCAACTGCTCTGTACTTGGACTGGAGGCCCACTCTATGGCAGGGAATACATGCCTGGTGCTGAAAACCTATGATGGGGAAAGTCATGAGCCCTAATAGTGTAATACCTGCTGGTGTCTGGCTAAATGTATATATTATGCTCACCAAATTGCCCGGTAAACACTTTTCTTTCTTTCTTTCTTCTTCTTTTTTTTTTTTTCCTGAGGTAGGGTCTCACTCTAGCCCAGGCTGACCTGGAATTCACACTGTAGTCCCAGGCTTTCCTCAAACTCATGGTGATCCTCCTACCTCTGCCTCCTGAGTGCTGGGATTAAAGGCATGTGCCACCACTCCTGGTTTAAGCACTTTTCTTAATGTTCATACCCATTTATTACTGCTATTCTCACTTTTGGGTAGAGAAGCTTCTCTTTCAGATGGCAGAGACCTTGGGATGAGTCAGAAGGCACCATAGTGCTGAAAAGAAGTGACAGAGGACTGCTCAGCACTGAAACATCTTGATCACATCTTTCAAGGCTCAGGGTCCACTATGGAAGAGGTGGCAGGAAGAATGTAAGAGCCAAAGGAAGGATAGGACTCCTTATAATGCACTCAGACACAAAATGGCCTGGATATTCATGGCCTGGCAGTGCCTGGCACTACCTACACAAGACCAGTATAATAAGGAGGAAAAGATCATGACATCAAAATAAAAGTGAGACTGACTGAGTGGGGGAGGGGATATGATGGAGAGTGGAGTTTTAAAGGGCAAAGTGGGGGGATTATCATGGTTTATTGTCTATAATTATGCAAGTTGTAATAAAAAATAAATAAAAATATTAAAAAAATAATAAAGGCCTCTGTATCACCATCATTCTCCTTTAGTTAAGTTTCTACTAGCCAATCTAGTCTGTCCTCTAAATTAAAACAGAAAAGCTCTGTTTTGTTGTTTTTTAAAATTTTTACTTTGGTTTTTGTTTTTCTGAGGCAGGGTCTCACTCAAATCCAGGTTGATATGAAAATTACTCTGAAGTCCAGGCTGGCTTCAAACTCACAGTGATCTTCTTATCTCAGCCTCTTGAGTACTGGGATTAAAGACACATACCACTACACCTGGCTCCAGCTTAGGTTTTTAATTTTGTTTTTGTTATTTGGTGCTGGAGATTGGGTCCAGGGCCTTGTGCATCGTAAGCACATACTCTATGACTGAACTACATCTCTGGTTCCTGAGCTAACAGTTCTAAAATAAAACTTGAAGGGCTGGAGAGATGGCTTAGCGATTAAGGCATTTGCCTGCAAAGCCAAAGGATTCCAGTTTGATTCTCCAGGACCCACGTAAACCAGATGCACAAGAGGGCACATGCACCTGGAGTTTGTGTGCAGTGGCTGGAGGCCCTGGCATGCCCATTCTCCCTCTCTCTCTCTCTCTGCCTCTTTCTCACTCTCAAATAAATAAAATATATTAAAAATAACAACAACAACAAAAAAACTTGAGTGGTTCCACCTACATGGCTCACTCTCAAGAGGGACAGAGGTAGAAGAGTTTCCCACAGTGGCTTCCAACAACAATCAAATGACAGTTTCTATTCACCTTAACTGTGCTAAGAGCAAGTCGTGGCATCTGTAAAAGGATTTTCTTGCCAGGGATAAAGCTCAGTGGTAAAGCACTTGCTTAGCATGTATGAGACCCTATAGTCCCCCTTACCACAAGAAAAAAAAAAAAAAGAATAAAGAATTTTCTCTTTTGCTTTTCCCTTCCTTTCTTACTTTGATGGCTTTCATCTTCTTCCTCTTCATCTCGATAGTGAATGGGACCCTCTGAATCAGAGTCACTCTCCTTCTCTTCCTCTTCCTCTTGCAGGCACTGTGGTAGTTTAGGAGTAACTGAGGTAGATGTCACATCTTCATCAAATGCCAGTGGGCAGGTTTGCTCATCTTCTTCATCATCTGGACTAACAAATTAATACAGTTTATATTTTCTTTTCAGAAACAATGAAGATTTTCAATAGGAAGGACTGAAATATTCATAAAGTCCATTAGTAGATTAACACATAAATTCCTCTTTTTTGTTTATTTTTATTTATTTGAGAGTGACAGAGAAAGAGACAGAGAGAAAGAGAGAGAGAGAGAGAGAGAGAGAGAGAGAGGGGGAGAATGGGCGTGCCAGGGCTTCCAGCCACTGCAAATGAACTCGACGCATGAGCCCCCTTGTGCATCTGGCTAACATGGGTCCTGGGGAATCGAGCCTCGAACCGGGGTCCTTAGGCTTCACAGGTAAGCGCTTAACCACTAAGCTACCTCTCCAGCCCATAAATTCCTCTTTTAACTTCAGTACTCCTGGTAGGAAAATTTTAAATATTTATTTATTTATTTGCAAGCAGAGAGAAATAGAAGACAGAGAGAATGGGCATAGCAGGGCCTCCAGCCAGTGCAAATGGACTCCAGATACCTGCATCCATCATTTTGTGCATCTGGCTTTACATGGGAACTGAGGACTTGCACTATGGTGGTTAGGCTTTGCAGGCAAATGCTCTAACTGCTGAGCAGTCTCTTCAGCCCCTAGAAAACTTTTTTTTTTTTTTTTGGTTTTTTGAGGTAGGGTCTCACTCTAGCTCAGGCTGGCCTGGAATTTACTATGTAGTCTCAGGGTGGCCTCGAGCTCATGGTGATCCTCCTAGCTCTGCCTCCCGAGTGCTGGGATTAAAGGCGTGCGCCACCACGGCCGGCCCTAGAAAACTTTTTAATATCAATGAATCTTAAAGGGTTCTGGATTCAAAGTTTAGCTCTGCTACTTATTAGTCATTGGCCCTTTCCAGAAGTTGCTTAATTTCATTCTCATAAGACTATAGAGTAGCTGGCTGTGGTGGCATGCCATTAATTCCAGTACTTAGGAGGCAGAGGTAAGAAGATCACTGTGAGACTACACAGTGAATTCCAGGTCAGCCTGGGCTAGAGCAAGACTCTACTACGAAAAACAAAACAAAACAACAACAACAACCAAAAAATCCAGGGGTGTTGGCACACACCTTTAATTCTAGCACTCAAAGGCAGAAGCTGGAGGACTGCTGTGAGTTTGAGGCTACCCTGAGACTACACTTAGTGAATTCCAGGTCAGCCTGTACTACAGTGAGACCCTACCTTGAAAACCCAAAATAAGAAAAAAACAAAATAAAAAATTCAAGTTCTAGAACATATTTAGTCACAAACATTATATTGTACATTATATTTTCTCATAAAATAATTTTTCAGCTGGGCATTATGAATTCCAGGTCAGCCTGGAGTCCTTACCTCGAAAAACCAAAAGAATATAGTAATAATAATATTTTTTTTCTACATGAGGCTTCTAGAGTAAATAAAAAGAAACAAGAGGCAACCATTAAAGACACTCACACTTTCAGCATTTCAATAGTGATGGGAAGTGACCTAGTCCGACCCAAGGTGTTGCTATCCTCAGAGAAGCTGTCATTGTTCTCAAAGAGCAATGAATGAGCTCTATGAGAGCCTTCTAAGGGAGGAGTCACGGGAAGGGGACTGGTTAGGGCCTGCTGGATTCGGATATGCAATGGAAGTAGGGGCAGCCTAGAAGGTATATGAGGTTCTCCAAAGCCTTGGTCCGGTAACTTCTTGGAGCCTTCCTTCTGATCTTCCTGCAGGGGAATCTCTTGGGATAGATCTAAAGAAGGTGAAAATTCCACTTCTGGCACAATTTGAAAAGTCTTAGCAGGGAATGGAGGGGATCTTGGGGGCTGGGGAGGTATGTGAGTAGGCAGTGGCAGGGATGGGGAGGAGGGTGGGATTATCAGCAGGGGTTCGGAGCACTCTTTCTTCTGTCTTGAATCAGTTGGTGTTTTTGTGGTGACAAAAGCAGCAGATTCTGAGGCAGATGCCAATGTTGAAGGAATGCTTCTCTTAGGTGGTAAGGGTGGGGATGGTTTTGATAATGTGCCACTGTTTATTGCCTGGGACAGTTCAGCTGGAAAAGAAAAATCAATACTTTAATTTAGCATGGTTTTATAATTCATTTCCTTTTTTTTTTTTTTGTTTTGTTTTTGAGGTTGGGTCTTGCTCTAGCCCAGGATGATAGTAATTTAAAAAATTCAGCTGGGCATGATGGTACACCCCTAAAACCTTTTAATCCCAACATTCAGGAAGCAGAAGCAGAAGGATTGCCATAAGCTTGAGGTTAGCCTGGTCTGTGTAAGTTCCAGGCCATAAGAGGCTACATAGTGAGACCCTGTTTCAAAACACCAACTACCCAGCATGGTGTGATAGTCACACATTTAATCCCAGAACATGGGAGGCAGAAGTAGGAGGATCAGTCTGAGTTTTAGGCCAGTCTTGGACTAGAATAAGTTCCAGGTCAGCCTGGACTTGAATGAGATCTACCTTGAAAACAATAACAAAAGATTTAGGTTTGGAGAGATGTATCAGTGGTTAAGGTGCTTGCCTGAAAAGCCTAAGGACCCTAGTTCGATTACCTAGTAGCCATGCAAAGCCAGATGCACATGGTAGGGTATGCATATGGAGTTCATTCATTGCAGTGGCTAGAGGCCTTGGCATGTCCATTCTCTCTCAATCTGTCTACCCACCTCTCTCAAATAAATAAATAAAATAAAAGTATTTTTTAGCCAAGCGTGATGGCACAGGCCTTTAATCCCAGCACTTAGGAGGCAGAGGTAGAAGAATCGCCATGAGTTCAAGGCCACCCTGATACTACATAGTGAATTCTGAGCTAGAGTGAGACACAAAACAAAAAATTTTTAAATATTTATAAATATTAAGTAAACAATATGTGATCGTGTCTTTTTTTTTTTTTTTTTGGTTTTGTTATTGAGGTAGGACCTTGTTTTAGCCCAGGCTGACCTAAATTAACATGTCATCTCAGACTGGCCCAGAATTCATAGCAATTCTCCTACCTAGTCCTTCCAGATGCTGGGATTAGAGGTAGGCACCACCGCATCTGGAAAAATGGCATTTTATTTATTTATTTATTTTTATTTATTTGAGAGAGAGAGACAGAGAGGGCAGAGACTGAGTGCACCAGGGCCTCCAGCCGCTGCAAACAAATTGCAGATGCATGCTCCACCTTGTGCATCTCGTTTACATGGATCCTGGAGAATTGAACCTGGGTCCTTTGGCTTTGCAGGCAAATGCCTTGACCGTTAAGTATCTCTCCAGCTCAGAAGTGGGCTTCTAAACAGAATAGGGACTAGTTGGAAAGAAAAGATTCCGTGAGGGTGGGGGAAGCAGCAACAAAGGGGGGTTGTGGGAAGGGATTATGATCATGGTATATTGTGTAAATGTATGGAGGTTGTAAACAAAAAGCTTAAGATGGAGGCCAGGCGTGGTGGCGCAATCCTTTAATCCCAGCTCTTGGGAAACAGAGGTAGAAGGATCGCCATGAGTTTGAGGCCAGCCTGAGATTATATAATGAGTTACAGGTCAGTCTGGGCTATAGAGCAAGACTCTACCTTGAAAAACCAAAAGGTTTAAAATGGGTTGGAGAGATGGCTCAGTAGGTAAAGGTATTTTATTTGCAAAGCCTGACAGCCCACGTTCAATTTTCTTTCTTTTTTTTTCCCCACATTCAATTTTCCAATACCCACGTAAAGTTACATGCATAGGTGGTGTGTCTGGAGTTGATATGCAGTGGCAGGAGGCCCTGGAACAACCATTTTCACATTTTCTGTTTTTTTTTTTTTTTTTTTTTTTTTTTTTTTTTGATGTAGGGTCTCACTCTAGCTCAGGCTGACCTGGAATTTACTCTGTAGCCTCAGGGTAGATTTACGGTGATCTTCTTACCTCTCATTTTCACTTTCTATCTACTTCTGTCTCTCTTTATCTCATAAATAAATAAATAAAATATTTTAAAAAGAAATGAAAAAGCCGGGTGTGGTGGCACATGCCTTTAATCCTAGCACTTGGGAGGGAAAGGTAGGAGGATCACTGTGAGTTCGAGGCCACCCTGAGACTACATAGTGAATTCCATATCTGCCTGAGCTAGAGTGAAACTCTACCTCAAAACACACACACACACACACACACACACACACACAAAAAAAAAAAAAAAAAAAAAAAAAAAAAAGAAAAAAGAAAAGAAAGAAAGAAATGAGAGGAGCGAGGTGGTCCACATCTTTAATCCCAGCGCTTGGGAGGCTGAGGTAGAAGGACCAATGTGAATGTTCGAGGCTAGACTGAGACTACATAGTGAATTTCAGGTCAGCCTAGGCTAGAAAAAGACCCTACTTCAAAAACAAAGGAATAAGGTTTAGTCCTTTAACTCAAATCTATTTTACTATAACAAATTCTCTGTGTACTATCTTATTTTTCTCATATGAAAATCTCTCATGGACTGATGTTGATTCTTTAGTCACAAGGCCTACTGTTTCAGGATTCACACTTCACACCAAAAGTGGCCTTTACAGCTTAGTTCAGGATTACTGGGAATACCTTCTTTTATATGTTGCTATAACCTAAAAGGCACAGAAGCACTCTTGGTGTAGATTAGAGGAACTCAGCAGATAGTTTCTGGGCTAGTAGCCTCAGTATCATCTGTAACTCAGAAATCAGCAGAGCCCACTCACTCATGTCCATGTTTTTGTTTCTGTTTTCTTTTCCTGATTTTTCGAGGTAGTGTCTCGTGTTAGCTCAGGCTGACCTGGAATTCACTCTGTAGTCTCAGGGTGGCCTGGAACTCATGGCTATCCTCCAACCTCTGCCTCCCAAGTGCTGGGATTAAAGGTGTGCGCCACCACGCCCAGCTTGTCCATGTTTTAATAAGCCTTGATTTTGCTGGATGTACTACTGTAGAGAATAGAGGTGAGTTTCTGTCTCTCAGTAACTACAACCTTGATGAGTCACAATGTCTTCATGTTCTAATTGCCCTCTGTATACAACAGATAAAATCAGTTTCTCCAACCAAGGTGGTGCTGAAAATAAGTATGTAAAAGCTCCTCAAGTTCTTCAGAGATAAATCAGTATGACATTATCCATCCAAAGTAGTGATAACAGTAATAGTCTTCATCCTGTTTTTATCAAGCTACTCCAAGCTGCCAGTCACACAGTATATTCTAAGCCTGTTTTTCAAGGTTCTAGCCACCCCACCCAGCTTGGTGACATTAGACTCTTAGTGAGCAAACTTTTTTAGTTTATCTGTTCAATCAGTAACAAGAACTTTAAGACATAGTAAGCATATTCTTTTCCTGAAAACCTAATTTTTCATCAGCTCTGATAATTATCAGTTTTCCCTTCTCCCCTCTCTTTCTTGAAAATTCCTTTAAGAAGGCATATAATTATGCAAAGAAAATAGATCTACTGAGAAGAAAAGAAAATAGATCTAAACAAAACTTCAGATAGGGGCTGGACGTGGTGGCCCACACCTTTAATCTGAGCACTAGAGGCAGAGGTAGGAGGACTGCTGTGAGTTCAAGGCCACCCTGAAACTACATAGTGAATTCCAGGTCAGCCTGGGCTAGAGTAAGACATACCTTGAAAAACCAAAACAAATAAAAGCCAGGTGCAGTGGTACACGCCTTTAATCCCAGCACTTGAGAGGCAGAGATAGGAGGATCGCCATGAGTTCGAGGCAACCCTGAGACTGAGTGAATTCCAGGTCATCTGAGCTGGAGTGAGAACCTACCTCAGGAAAAAAAAAAAAAAAAATCAGGTAGATGACAAAAATATTACTAAATCCATGAAAATTTACCGATAACTTCCCTGCTCCCTGCTTTCTATTTCCTTCCTTCCTTCCTTCCTTCCTTCCTTCCTTCTTTCTTCCTTTCTTTCTTTCTTTCTTCTTTCTTTCTTTCTTTCTTTCTTTCTTTCTTTCTTTCTTTCTTTCTTTCTTTCTTTCTTTCTTTCTTTCTTTCTTTCTTATTTGGGAATTGAACCTTGGGTTGCATACATTCTAGACAAGTGCTTTAACACTGAGGTATATCCCTAGCCCTTAAAAAAAATTATTCTTTTGGGCTGGAGAGATGGATTAGTGGTTAAGGTGCACGCCTACGAAGCCTAAGGATCTAGGTTCGATTCTCTAGGTCCCACATAAGCCAGATGCACATGGTGGCGCCTATGTCTGGAGTTCGTTTGCAGTGACTGGAAGCTCTGGTGTGCCCATTCTCACTCTCTACCTCTCCCTCTCTCTCTGTCTCAAATAAATAAAAATAAAAATAAATAAATCTAAAAAAATATTTTTTTGAGGTAGGGACCTGGAATTTACTGTGTAGTCCTAGGGTGGCCATGAAGTCGTGGCGATCCTCCTACCTCTGCCTCCCAAGTGCTAAGATTAAAGACATGCGCTACCACACCCAGCCCTTTTTAAAATTTTGAGACAGTATCTCACTAAGTCACCTGGGCTGGCCTTGAACTTACTCTATATTCTAGAAGGCCTTGAACTTGTAATGTTCATGTCTTAGTCTCCTGAGTGAGTAGCCCAGAGACCCAGCTTTCCTGCTTTCTTATTTCAATGCAAACTTTTAAAAAATTGAAATAAATCTTCCCCTTTTCCTCCCTCTTTCCTTCCTTCTCTCCCCCCACCTTCTTCCTTTTTGGAGACAGGGTATGAAAAGTGCTATATAGATCAGAACAGTCTCTAACTTAATGGCAGTCTGCCTGTCTCTGCCTCCCAAGTACTCAGTTTATAGACTTGTACCACCATACCTGGCAAAAGTAGCATTCCTAGCTGGACGTGGTGGCGCACACTTTTAATCCTAGCATTAGAGAGGCAGAGGTAGGAGGATCACCTTGAGTTCGAGTCCAGCTTCAAACTACATAGTGAATTTCAGATCAGCCTGGGCTAGAGTGAGATCCTGCTGGGGAGAGCGGGGAGGAGGGAGGTGGAGGGGTGAAGAGGAAGAGTAGCATTCCTTTTCTTTTTTTCTGTTTTTTCAAGGTAGGGTCTCACTCTAGCCCAGGCTGACCTGTAGTTCACTATGTAGTCTTAGGCTAGACTTGAACAAAAGAAGATCCTTCTACCACCTCTGCCTCCCTAGTGCTGGGATTAAAGGCGTGCGGCACCACCATGCCTGGCAAGAGTGTTCTCAACTCTCCCAAAGATAAAACATGATTTTATCAGAAAAATTTAAATTATGCCTTCTGAAGTTCTCATGAAGGTACTATGCTAGGCACTTAATCACAAGTAAAATAGTCACCTATAAAACCATTTTATGTACTAGTCTTACTTATGTTTAAGAACGAGATCAATAGTTTAAAGTAGATGTTTTTAGAAACCCTAACTCTTTTTTTTTTTTTTTTTTTGGTTTTTTTGAGGTAGGGTCTCACTCTAGCCCAGGCTGACCTGGAATTCACTATGGAGTCTCAGGGTGGCCTCGAACTCATGGCAATCCTCCTACCTCTGCCTCCCGAGTGCTGGGATTAAAGGTGTGCGCCACCACGCCCGGCTCTTTTTTTTTTTTTTTTTTGAGGTAGGGTTTCACTCTAGCCAAGGCTGACCTGGAATTCACTCTGTAGTCTCAAACTGGCCTTGAACCCACAGCAATCTTACCTTTGCCTCTTGAGTGCTAGGATTAAAGGCGTGCACAAGAACGCCCAGTATGAAACCCTAACTTTTTTTTAAAACTTTCTCCTTTTTATTTATTTATTTAAGACACACACACACACACACACACACACACACACACACACACAGAGAGAGAGAGAGAGAGAGAGAGACAGAGAGAGAGAGAGAATGGGTGCACCAAAGCCTATTGCCAATGCAAATGAACTCCAGACACATGTCACCTTGTGCATCCAGCTTACATGGGTCCTGGGGAATTGAACCTGGGTCCTTAGGCTTCACAGACAAGCTGAACTATTAAGCCATCTCTCCAGCCCAAAACCCTTTTAACATTTTTTTTGTTTATTTTTTATTTATTTACCTGAGAGCAACAGACAGAGAAAGAGGCAGATAGAGAGAGAGACAATGGGTGTGCCAGGGCCTCCAGACACTGCAAACAACTCTAGACATGTGCGTCCCCTTGTGTATCTGGCTTACATGGGTCCCAGCACTTGGGAGGCAGAGGCAGGACAATTGCTGTGAGTTCGAGGCCACCCTGAGACTACACAGTGAATTCCAGGTCAGCCTGGGCTAGAGTGAGATCCTACTTTGAAAAACCAAAAAATAAAATAAATAAATAAAAATCTACCAGACATGGTGGTGCATGCCTTTAATCTCAGCACTCAGGAGGCAGGAGGATTGCTGTGAGTTTGAGGCCAGCTTGAGACTACATAGTAAATTCAAAGTCAGTCCGAGCTAGAATGAGACTCTACCTCAGGTGGGGGAAAAAAAATTAAAAAATCAGAACACATTAGAACTGGGCACGGCCGGGCGTGGTGGTGCGTGCTTTTAATTCCAGCACTTGGTAAGTCAGAGGTAGGAGGACTGCTATGAGTTTGAGGCCACCCTGAGACTATATAGTGAATTCTGAATTCCAGGTCAGCCTGGGCTAGAGTGAGACCCTATTTCAAAACAAATAAAACAAAACAAACAATCCAAAATCATTCAACGAAAGAGTGATCCAGTAAAATTAATATTCAAAACCCAAACCACATGGCAAATACAAACCTTGAAGACTTACCGATAACAGGGTTGCTGTTTCTGTGAGATGGTTTTGGGGGAGGGATGGGAGGCTGCTTGGCAGGTACTGTATGAGTAAGACTTGGGACAGCAGTACTGTTAGTGATGACAGGAGCAGCGGGCAGAGTCCTGGGTGCTGGGGAAGGGCTCACAAAGGAGTTTACAGTCTTTCCCAGGTCTGTGGCAACTGTGGTGACAGCGGATGCTGTGGTGGTGGAGGAGGCGGACCTTGCTGTGCTGCCATAACTGACATCCTTTGCTTGCCCTTCACTTGCTTCATAAGAAGAGGACAAGGGTCTTTTAGGGGGAAGCAGAGGCTGTTTGGGTGCATTCTCAGGAGTAGATTCTGCTTCAGAATTCTGCTGGCTTCCAGTTGAGCCTGTGTAATAAAACATGTTGTTTAGGGCTGGAGAGATGGCTTAGGAGTTAAGGCGCATGCTCGTGAAGCCTAAGGATCCAGGTTTGATTCTCCAGGTCCCATGTAAACCAGATGCACATGGCTTGTTTGCAGAGGTTGAAAGCCCTGGTGTGCTCATTCTCTCTCTCTCTCTCTCTCTCTCTCTGTGTCTCTAATAAATAAAAATCTTAAAAAAAAAGTAGAAGCAGACCAAAAATGAACCCAACATGGCTCAGGGAAATTTTGTGGAAGAGGGGGTGGAAAGAATGTCAGAGCCACATGTTGGGTCATGATATGCAGAGACATTTATCCTACCCATACTGTGGGCTAACTCCACAATGCATGACCCATATACCTCAACGAGGAGGGGCCAAGGGGAGGGGGTAGGTCATGGATGAGCCTAATAATGGTACCAAACTGACTGTATTTGCTGAATACAAAACTAATAAAAAAATAAAAAAATTTAAAAAATATTATTATTATTATTTTTTTTTTTTTTTGCTTTTTCAAGGTAGGGTCCCACTCTAGCCCAGGCTGACCTGGAACTCACTATGTACTCTATGTAGTCTCAGGGTAGCCTCAAACTCATGGTGATCCTACTTCTGCCTCGTGAGTGCTGAGATTAAAGGGGGAAAAAAAAGAAAAAAGAAAATACATGTGGTTTAGGAAAAAGAGAGACTGAACAAGTGAATGTATCTACTACAGATCTACAATTCTTTCAACCAGTGAATGTGTGTATTCCTTTACATGCTTGCTACCTTCAACATGTTGGACACCGTCAGTAAGAGGCTCCAGAAGAGCTCATGACAATGGTGATTCTACAAAAGGAACTCAGCAACCAAGGAGCTACTGAGAGGCATACCGACATCCCTTGGGAGAAACAGTGGAAGCTTGAAAAAGTCCTGCAGGACAGCTGGGTGTGCTAGCTCACACCTGTAATCCCAGCACTTGGAAGACGAAGCAGGAGGATTGCCATGAGCTTGAGGCTATCCTGGGGCCACATAGTGAATGGCAGGTCAGTACTCACTACAGAATGAAACTGCTCACAAAACAAACAAACAATAACAAAAAGTCCTACAGGGCTGGAGAGATAGTTTCAGAAGTTAAAGGTGCTGTTTGTCAAGCCTGATGGCCCATATTCAACTCCCAAGTTCCCACGTAAAGCCAAATGCACAAAGAGGTGCTCGTGTCTGGACTTTTTAAAATGTAAGTTAGGGAGCCGGGTGTGGTGGCACATGCCTTTAATCGCAGCACTCGGGAGGCAGAGGTAGGAGGATCACCATGAGTTCGAGGCCACCCTGAGAATACAGAGTGAATTCCAGGTCAGCCTGGGCTAGAGTGAGACCCTACCTCGAAAAACAAACAAACAAACAAACAAACAAACAAACAAACAAACAAAAAAATGTAAGTTAGGGGCTGGAGGATGGCTTAGCAGTTAAGGCACTTGCCTGCAAAGCCAAAGGACCTTGGTTCCATTCCCCAGAACCCACATAAGCCAGATGCACAAGGGGACACAGGCGTCTGGAGTTCATTTACAGTGGCTGGAGCCCCTAGTGTGCACATTCTCTCTCCCCTGCCCTCTAATAAGTAAAAATAAAAATGTAAGTTATTGCCAGAGGTGGTGGCGCACGCCTTTAACCCCTGCACTTGGGAGGCAGAGGTAGGTGGATCACTGTGAATTTAAGGCCACCCTGAGACTACATTCCAGGTCAGCCTGGGCTAGAGAGTGAGACTCTACCTCGAAACCTCCTTACCCCACAAAAAGTTAAGTCATTAACTTTTTCAAGTTTCATTTGCCCTTTCTCTCTCAAACAAATAAAAATTTTAAAATATATATTTTATTTATTTATTTGACAGACAGAGAGAGAGAGAGAGAGAGAGAGAGAGAGAGAGAGAGAATGGGCGCACCAGGGTCTCCAGCCACTACAAAGGAACTCCAAATGCATGCGCCCTCTTTTGCATCTGGCTTACATGGGCTCTGGGTAATCAAAACAGGGTCCTTTGATTTTGCAGGCAAATGCCTTAACTGCTAAGCCATCTGTCCAACCCCAATTTTTTTTTTTTTTTTAAAGAATCACAAGCTGGGCATGGTGGCACACACCTTTAATCCCAGCACTCGGGAGGCAGAGGTAGGAGGATCACCATGAGTTTGAGGCCACCCTGAGAATACAGAGTGAATTCCAGGTTAGCCTAGGCTAGAGTGAGACTCTACTTTGAAAAACAAAACAAAAAATCACAAATATGGGGTTGAACAGATGGCTCAGCAATTAAAGGTGCTTGCTTGCAAAGCCTGATGACCCAGGGTTCAAGTCTCCAATACCCATGTGTGGTGGTTTGAATAGAATAGATGGCCCCCAATATATTCAGTTGTTTATTTGTTGGTGGTTTGCATCTACAGCCACCTGGCTGGAGGCAGTGTCACTGGGTGGATCTTAAGGTGTGGTGGTGGGTTTCAGATTTCAATCTAAAGATATGCAAAATGTGCCTACTGGAGCTCCTGAAGTTGCTGTGGCTTTTGGCTTTAGGCTTGTGCTTCTCTCTCTCTCTGCTTGGGCCTGTGAAGGCAGGCCAGCTTCTTCTGCCATTTATGGAACTTCCCCTGGATCTGTAGGCTTCAATAAATATCCCTTCCTCCACAACTGTGCCTGGTCTAGAAGTTCATCTCAGTGAACCTGAAGCTGTCTGCTACACCATGTAAAGTCAGATAAACAAGGTGGCATGTGTGTTTAGAGTCTGTAGTAGTAGAAGGCCGTGAAGTTCCCATTCTCCCCTGCCTCTCTGCTTATAAATAAAAATGTAACAAGAAGAATAAAGAATCACAAATCTGGGGCTGCGTTGATAGCTCAGCTGTTAAACGTGCTTACCTGCAAAGCCTGCCAGTCCAGGTTCAAGTTCCAAACAACCATATAAAAACAAGATGCCAAAGGTAGAGCATATGTTTGGTATTTGTTTACAGTGTGCCCTACACACAAATACACACATACAAATAAGTAAACAATTTAAAAAAGTTAGGTATTTGAGGAGTGTAAACATAACAGTGGAGAAGACTCCACTTAATGGTGCAAGTAGTAGTTTCTAGGTTTTTTTTTTCTTTTTTGTGGGAGGGAGGAGGAGGTTCAAGGTTAGGGTCTCACTCTAGCCCAGGCTGACCTGGAATTCACTATGTAGTCTCAGACTGGTCTTGAACTCATGGTGATCCTTCTACCTCTGCCTCCTGAGTGCTGGGATTAAAGGCATGTGCCACCACACCCAAATCCTTTTTATTTTAAGTTATGAATATAAAATGTACTTTATTATTTATTTGAGGGAGAGATACCTGAGGGGGGGAAGGGTGCAAGACAGATAGACAGAATGGGCATGCCAAGGTCTCCAGCCACTACAAATGAACTCCAGATGTATGTGCCACCTGGTGCATCTGGCTTACATGGGTCCTGGGGAATTGAACCTGGGTCCTTTGGCCTTGCAGGTAAATGCCTTAACTGCTAAGCGATCTCTCTAGTGCTAAAATGCACTTTTTTTTTTTTTGTTTGTTTGTTTAAGTAGGATTTCACTCTAACCAAGACTGACCTGGAAGTCACTCTGTAGCCCCAAACTGGCCTAGAACTCACAGTAATCCTCCTACCTCAGCCTCCCAAATGCTGGGATTAAAGATGAGCAGCACATGACTGGCTAAAATGGGTTTTTAATACAGAAGGTTAAAAAAGCATGCTTTCAGATTAGAAAAGACTGAATGGTAAAGGACTGTTCCAAATGGAAATAGAGATGGATTTAAAGTAGAAGGTTAATGCATGCTGTACAAAGGTTATAAAAGTTGAATTGAAAGAGAAATGACATGGGTATAACTAATTTGATTATTATTAAAGGTTATGAAGTTTCTAAGGCCAAAATTCTAGTGCTCTAACTAATACCTGATTCTCTATTTACAACCAAATTTTCTTAAATATAGCTCTGCTCTTAGTAATGCTATAAGTAATAGTTTCTAAGCCAGGCTTAGTGGCACGTGCCTTTAATCCCAGCACTGGGGAGGCAGAGGTTGGAGGATCACTGTGAGTCTAGTCTGGGACTATAGACCCTATAACTCAAAATCAAAAAAGCAAAAAAGGTAGCAGCTGGGTGTGGTGGCACATGCCTTTAATCCCAGCACACAGGAGCAGAGGTAGGAGGATCACTGTGAGTTCAAGGCCACCCTGAGACTACATAGTGAATTCCAGGTCAGCCTGGACTAGAGTGAAACTGGACCTGGGGGGGAAGGGGAACAAAAACAAACAACAACAAAAACAAAAAGAAAAAAAAAAAAACAGCAGTAGTTTCTAAAGAATAGGAAATTTTCCTGGTTTTTTTTTAACCCTACCTTGAAAAACCAAAAAGAAAAAAAAAAAAAAAGGCGTGAACTACCACGCCTGGCTCCTCCTGGATCTTATTTCTTCCTGTTTTCCTGCAAACCCATGAGGTAAATGAGAATGGTCCATGGGTTTTAAACTGAAAAGACCAGTTTTACCTAGTCGCTTCTTTGGGTCCTCTTCTGGAACGGGAGTTTTAAGATTTGGTATTCTTCCTGCCTCCTCTTCTTCAGGGACTGGACTAGAAGATCTTGTACTCCCTATGGGGATGGTGTGGCCATTCTTTAATGTGGCATGGCTTGACTTTCCTGGATCCTCAGCACCTGCAAGAAGAAAGAGGGAAGAGCTAAATAATAGAACTGGCATGTCAGCCCATTGTGGTGCACATGCCTTTAATCCCAACATGTGGGAGGCCGAGGTAGGAGGACCACTGTGGGTTCGAGACCAGCCTGGGACTACAGGCTACTGGTGGGGGGGGGGGGGGGCAGAAAGAACTGGTATGATCAGGCAGTAGGGAGAGCTGGTGGTTTCCTCTTTCTTTCCTTCCTTCCTTCCTTCCTTTCTTTCTTTCTTTCTTTTTTATAAAATACTTTTATTTATTTATTTGAGAGAAAGAAGCAGAGAGAAGAGAGATGGGGCACGCCAAGGTCTCCAGCCACTGCAGACAAACTCCAGATGCATGTGCCACCTTGTGTATCTGGCTTATGTGGGTCCTGGGGAATTGAACCTAGGTCCTTTGGCTTTGGAGGCAAGCACCTTAACCGCTAAACCATCTCCCCAGCCCTCTTTTTTCTTTCTTTCTTTTTGTCTTTTGGTTTTCTGAGGTAGGGTCTCATGCTAGTTCAGGCTGACCTGGAATTCACCACGTAGTCTCAGAGTGGCCTCGAACTCTCAGTGATCCTCCTACCTGTGCCTCCCAAGTGCTGGGATTAAAGGTGTGCGCCACCACTTCTAGCACTGAGATAACACTTTCAATCTCTCACTGCTCCCTTTTCTTTTTTTTTTTTTACTTTACTTTTCTTCCCTTTTTTGCGGGGGGGGGGGGGGTAAGTCTCACTCTATCATAGGCTGACCTGGCACTTGCTCTGTAGTCCCAGGCTGGCCTTGAACTCACAGTAATCTGCCTACCTCTGCCTCCCAAATGCTGGAATCAAAGGCATGCACCACCATGCCTGGCTTGAACTAGTGGTTTCCAACCTCTCTTATCTTTTTTTTTTTTTTCCGAGGTAGGGTCTCACTCTAGCTCAGGCTGGCCTGGAATTCACTATGTAGTCTCAGGGTGGCCTCGAACTCATGGCAACCCTCCTACCTCTGCCTCCTGAGCACTAGCATTAAAGGTGTGCACCACCACATACCTGACTCTCTTATCTTTTTTTTTTTTTTAAGATATAGGACCCTTTCTGTGTCATTCATATATATATATTTAACTTATTTGAGAGAGAGGAAGAGGCAGAGAGAGGGAGGGAAAGAGAAAATGGGTACTCCAGGGCCTCCAGCCACTGCAAATGAATTCCAGATGAATGTGCTCCCTTGTGTATCTGGCTTACGTGGGTCCTGGAGAGTCGAACCAAGATCCTTTTGCTTTGCAGGCAAACGCCTTAGCCGCTAAGCCATCTTTCCAGCCCCCTCTTATCTTTTGGCCTCCTTCTTTCCTGTTTAGGCTTATTATTTAGATTTATATTATCTGGATCCTTCTAGTAATAATGGAAATAAGTAATTTCTTTTCTAAAAGACCACTTATTGTCGACTGCATTAAGCATCTTGTTACATAAATAACTTATATATAAAAATCGCGGGCTGCAGAGTCAGCTTAGTAGTTAAGGCACTTGCCTGCAAAGCCAAGGGACCCAGGTTTGATTCCCCAGGACCCACATAAGCCAGATGTACAAGGTTGCACATGCATCTGAAGTTCTGCAGTGTGCCCATTCTCTCTCTCCCTCTCCCTCTTTCTCAAATAAATAAATTTAAAAAATCACAATGTCAATATGGGTGGGTGTACAGAAAGCCCTCTACTAACAGCACACACAAGACACTGGGCTTTACTGCCAGCTCTGGGTGGGGAAGTGCTATTATGAGTGAAGGGCTACAGGAAGATTGGAAAAGAAATGGCGTTGGAATTGGCTTAGTGGTTAAGGTGCTTGCCTGAGAAGCCTAAGGACCCAGGTCCGATTCCCCAGTATACACATGAACCAGATGCACAGGGTGGCACATGGGTATGGAGTTCATTTGCAGTGGCTGAAGGCCCTGGCATGCCCATTCTCTCTATCTGCTCTCTCTCACCAATAAATAAATAAAATTTTTTAAAGAAATAATTCTGGGGTGTGAGAAAGCTTCATAGGAAGTGGTATCCTAGTTGGGTCCTGAAAAAGTTGATCCTATCTTAAAACATTAAAAAAAAAAAAACCACCCAAGAAGGAATAGTATGTGTAAAGTGTGAAATTATGTTTGTAGGACTAGCAGTTAGTTTGGACTCATGGAGACGAGATTTACATAAGTAGTTACAGGTAGGCCTGGAAAGATAAGTAAGTGTCAGACTCTGAAGGCTATTAAACACCATGTAAAGGAGCTGGAAATATGGGTGGTGATAGAGCTCAGTTTGTAAAGTCCTTTCCTTGCAAGCATGAGGATCCCCACATCCTCAGTTCAATTCCCAGAACCCATGTAAGAAAGTCAAGTACATACTTGTACTTGTAAATCCAGTGCTGGGGAGGTGGAAACAACTGGATTCCTGAGGTTTCCAGGAAAACCAGTTTAAATTAACAGGGAGGCCTAACATGGTGGCACATGCCTTTAGTCCCAGCACTAGGAAAGCAGACGTAGGAGGGTAGGAAGATAGAAGTGAGTTTGAGGCCAGCCTTAGACTAAGTGAATTATAGGTCTCAAACTTACAACAATCTTCTTACCTCTACTTCTGAGAGCTGGAATCTAAGGCATACATCACCATGCCTGGCTATTTTTTTTCTTTTTTCTTTTTTTTTCTTTTTTTTTTTTGCAAGCAGAGAGATAGAGGGACAGAGAGAAAGGGAGAGAGAATGGGCATACCAGGGTCTCTTGCTACAGCAAATGAACTCCAGATGCAAGTGCTACTCTGTGAGTCTGGTTTTACATAGGTACTAGGCAATCAAACCCAGGCTGTTGGGTTTGGCAAGCAAGCGCCTTAACTGTTGAGCCATCTCTCCAGCCCCTAATTATTTATTTATACATTTATTATTTATTATTACTGTTACATTTAATAAGAAGGGAGCAGGATGACAACTATGCAAAGAAGTAAGCAATAAGCTGCATATAAAAATGCAAAATTGGGGCTGGAGAGATGGCTTAGCAGTTAAGGCATTTGCCTGCAAAGTCTAAGGACCCCGGTTAATTCTCCAAGACCCAGGTAAACCAGATGCACAATGGGGCGCATGTATCTGGAGTTTGTTTGCAGTGGCTGGAGGCCCTGCTACACCCATTCTCTTTCTCCCTCTCTGTCTCTTTCTCTCACACTCTCTTAACTCTTTCTCTCTCAAATAAATAAATAAATAAATATTTAAAAATGTAAAAGTGAAGACAAATGAACCAATGTATGATACTTTTCTTTTGTTTGTTTGTTTCTGTTTTTTGAGGCATGGTCTCAACCTAGCTCAGCTTGACCTGGAATTCACTGTGTATTCTCAGGATTGCCTCGAACTCACAGTGATCCTCCTACCTCTGCCTCTGAGTGTTGGGATTAAAGGTATGAGCCACCATGCCTGGCTCTGATGCTGTGTTTTATATTTATAGTAAACTGCTTCATAAAAGCCATACAAGGTAAAGTTATTAAACTAGCAATCAGTGGTGAAATATCAAAACACGTCTGTGATAAAAAGATTAGGGCAGCAGATAGGCTGGAGAGATGGCTTAGCGTTTAAGGCACATCCCTTTGAAGCTTAAGGACCCAGGTTCAATTCTCCAGGTCCCATGTAAGCCAGATGCACATGGTGGTACATGTGCCTGGAGTTTGTTCGCAGTGGCTAGAGGCCCTGGCACGTCTATTCTCTCTCTTTCTCTCTCTCTCTCCTCCCTCTGTCTCTAATAAATAAATAAATAAAAATAAATCTTAAACAAAAAAGATTAGGGTAGCTATATGGGAATGGAGACAAGTTTGATCAAAAAAAGAACTGGAGGGGGGGGAGGGCTGGAGAATTGGCTTAGTGGTTAAGGCATTTGCCTGCAAAGCCAAAGGATCCTGGTTTGACTCTCCAGGACCCACGTAAACCAGATAGATGCACAAGGGGGCCCATGCATCTGGAGTTCGTTTGTAGTGGTTGGAGGCCCTGGCGTGCCCATTCTCTCTCCCTTTCTCTCTCAAAAAATAAATAAAATATATTTTTAAAAAAAGGAAGTAGGGGCTGGAGAGATGGCTTAGCAGTTAAGACACTTGACTGTGAAGCCTAAGGACCCAGGTTGGACCCCAGTACCCACAAGAACCAAATACACATGGTGGCAATACCCATTCTCTTTGTCTCTCTCTCCTCTCTCATAAATAAATAAATAATAAAATAAAATAAAATAAATAAATAAAGGAACTAAGCCTGGGAAATGGCTCAGCAGTTAATGGCGCATGCTCCTTAAGCCATCTGACCCGAGTTCAATCCCTAGTACCCACATAAAGCTGTATGCAAAGTGGTACACTTGTCTGTAATCGCAATAGATCAGTATACTTTCAGCAATGGGAAGTGGAGCCAGGAGAAGCCTGAAGATCTTGGGCCAGTCTCTGTGGCAAAAACAAGAGACCCTGTTTCAAAGCAAGGTAGAAGGAGAGGACAGATATCCTGAGGTTGACCTCTGACTTCTACATGAACCCCATGAAACGTGCATACAAACACATACATAGCCAGGTGTGATGATGCACGCCCTTAATCCTAGCATTCAGGAGCCTGAGGTAGGAGGCTTGCTGTGAGTTCAAGGCCAGCCTGAGACTGCATAGTGAATTCCGGGTCAGCCTGGACTAGAGGAAGACCATACCTCAAAAAACCAAACACATACACAAAACAAACAGAAACAAATAAACTGGGTGTCGTGGCACATGATTTTAATCCCAGCACTTGGGAGGCAGAGGTAGGAGGATGACCATAAGTTTGAGGCCAGCCTGAGACTACATAGTGAATTCCAGCTCAGTGCGGGCTAGAGTGAGATCTTGCCTCAAAAACAAAACAAAACAAAACAAAAGAAACAACCACAAACACACACACACTGTAGCTAACATCCCTTACTAGGGCTGGCACAAAGCTGAAGGGACACAAGGAATGTTTGCCCTAAAGATTCCTCACCAACCACTCCATTTCAGAGTTAAAGACTGCTGCCAGGTACTAGACCACTTTAAAGTACCCCTCCACCTTAACTGTATGTAGCAAGAACAAAACAACGGAAGTTCAAATATTTAGACAGACCAAATCAAAGACCAAATGTGCAGAGAAAGGCATAGGCTGTTCATTTGAAACTCACCCTGCTCAGGGTCTTCCAACAGAACCCCTCTTTTAACCAGTTCTTCTCTTGGTTTTCGCATAGATATTTTTCGCTCTAAAACTAACATTAAATTGAAAAACAGCACTCAGAAATGTGGCAGTTGGAAGGTCAATATAACTCTTAGCATCCTAAATCCACAGGTAAAAGAATAAAGTGGTTTAAATTTCTTCTATTCTAAGGAAAGAAAAGAACAGGGGAACTAAAGTCAAATTTAAAAAATTTAGCTGAGTATGGTGGCATACAACTATAATTCTAGCACTTGGGAGGTAGCGGTATGGTTAGGGAGGTAGGTCACAGAAAGATGCTTATCTAGCATGTACAAGGACCTACATTCCATATCCAGTATTTAAAATTAAAAAACAGTACTGGAGAGCAGGGGGTGATGGTACACGCCTTTAATTCTAGCACCTGGAAGGCAGAGGTAGGAGGACTGCCATGAGTTCGAGGCCACCCTGAGACTATGTAATGAATTCCAGATTAGCCTAGGCTACAGCAAGACCCTACCTTGAAAAATCAAAATAAATAAATAAAATTTTTAAAAAGGCTGGAGAGATGGCTTAGTGGTTAGTGGTGTGGTTAGGGTAGGGCAATTGCTTAGGGTAGGATCCTAGTTTGATTCCCCAGAACCCATGTGACCCAGATGCACAAAGGTAGCACATGCATCTGGAGTTTGCTTGCAGTGGCTGGAGGCCCTGGTGTACCCATTCTCTATCTGTCTCTTTCTCTCAAATAAAATAAAATCTTTTTAAAAATACTAAAAAAAATAAACTACCAGTGGGCAAAGTAGAAAAGCACGAATGCCATTCACCATGGAATGACTTTTTTTTTTTTTTGGGGGGGGGGGATACTTTTTTGTGTGTGAGGGAAAGGGCAACAGACAGCTTCACTGTGTAGTCCAGGATGGTGTTGTTTGTTTTGGTTTGCTTTTGAGACAAGGTTTTACTAGGCAGCTCTGGCTAACTTGGAATTCACTACATAGTTGAGGCTAGCCTTGTATTTATGGTGTTTTTCTTGCCTTAGACTCTCTCAAATGCTGGGACTATACATGTGAGCAACTATGCCTGATCAGGCTGGTTTTTAATTCATTATCCTCCTGTGTCACCTCCCAAGAGCTGCGGTCACAGATATGCAACACCACATCTGGCTTTACTGAACATTTTTAATCCCATCAAGATACAATCCTGGGTCAGGTATGATAGCACAAGCCTGTAATCCTAGCACTGGGGAAGCTGAGGTAGGAGGATCACTATGAGCTTGAGGTCAATCTGAGGCCACTGAGTGAGTTCCAGGACCAACCTGGACTAGAGAGAGACCCTACCTGGAAAAAACAAACAAACAAAAATATATATATGGGGCTGGAGAGATGGCTTAGTGCTTAAGGCATTTGCCTGCAAAGCCAAAGAACCCAGGTTCGATTCACCAGGACCCACATAAGCCAGATGCACAAGAGGCACATGCCTCTGGAGTTTGTTTGCAGTGGCTAGAGGCCCTGGAGTGCCCATTATCTCTCTCTGTTTGCAAATAAATAAATTAAATTAAAAGAAATCATTAAAAAATAAAACCCACAATATTTTTAAAAAATAAAAATTAAATTAAAAAATATATATATATGGGCTGGAGAGATGGCTTAGTGGTTAAGCACTTACCTGTGAAGCCTAAGGACCCCGGTTCAAAACTCAATTCCCCAGGACCCATGTTAGCCAGATGCACAAGGGGGCGCATGCATCTGGAGTTCATTTGCAGTGGCTGGAGGCCCTGGTATGCCCATTCTCTCTCTCTGTATCTGCCTCTTTCTCTGTCTATTGCTCTCAAATAAATAAAAATAAACAAAGAAAATCTTAATATACATACATACATATATATATATATATATATATATATATATATATCTTCTAGGATGGAGACATGGCTTAGTGGTTAAGGTGCTTGCCTATGAAACCTAGGGACTCATGTTTGACTCTCTACGTCCCACATAAGCCAGACACACAGTGAAGCAAGAGTGCAATGTCCAATGCTGCACATATGCACAAGAGGGCGCCCACATCTGGAATTCAACTGTAGTGGCTGGAGGTCCTGGAGTGTCAATTCTCTCTCTCTTTCTAACATTAAGAAAATAAAAAAGGCCAGTCCTTTGGGCTTGCCTCAAAAAAAAAAAAAAAAAAAAAAAAATCCTGGAATAAGGCTACTGAATATAAATCTCAGCTGGGCCTGGTGGTACTGGTATGTAATCTCAGCTTCTCTGGTTAGGTAAGGATGGAGGATTGTCACGGGTTCAAGGCCAGCCTGTGCAATTCAGTGAGATCTACTTACCTTCCTTGCTTCTATTTTCTTTTTGTCTTTCTCCCCTACCCTCTTCCTTTTTATTTTATTTTGTTTTTGTTTTTTCAAGGTCTTGCTCCAGCACAGGCTGACCTGGAATTCATTATGTAGTCTCAGGGTAGCCTCAAACTCATGGTGATCCTCCTACCTCTGCCTCCCAAGTGCTGGAATCAAAGGCGTGCACCACCATGCCTGGCTTCCTTTTTATTTTATTTTATTTATATATATATATATATATATATATATATATATATATATATATATATTTTTTTTTTTTTTTTTTTTTTTTTTTTGAGGTAGGGTTTTACTCTAGCTCAGGCTGACCTGGAATTCACTACATAGTCTCAGGATGGCCTCAAACTCATGACAATCCTACGACCTCTGCTCCTGAGTGCTGGGATTAGAGGCGTGTGCCACCATGCCTGGCTTCTGTTTTTTTTAACAGTGTCTTATGGAGCCTGATTATCCTGGAACTCCATATGCAGCCAAGGATGACCTTGAATTTCTGATCTTCCTGTCTTCACCTCTCTTGTGCTGGGACCACAGGCTTGTATAATCATCCTTGTGCTGGGACCACAGGCTTGCAAAATCATGCCCAATATGAACCCAGGACTTTGTGTGTACTATGAAAGCATTCTACCAACTCAGCTACAGCCCAAACCCCTCAAAAAACACATTTAATTTAACATCTCACCTTCTGATGTCTCTTTAAATTTATCACTACTTTTTTTTTTCCTCCATTTCCAGGGCTTGAAGATCTTGCCAAAGCCTGAGAACTTGCTTTTTCTTTTGATGGGTGGTGTTGTGTCCCCTGCTTCCACACTGTCCATCACCATGCCTGGGTCTCTAGAGGGCTGGTCTGTTTCTTCTGTTAGATGGAGAGAAGAAAAAGAACAGCCAGTTTAATACTTCAGCATAACCTCTACATGTCCCCATGCCTCTCTTCCTGTGGCAGCTGGGAAGAATCAAAGTGATGATAAACATGCATACAGACAGACTTGATATCACACAGACACCAAACACCAAAATCCATAGCAGAGAAGCCGGGCATGGTGGTGCACACCTTTAATCCCAGCACTTAGGAGAATCACAGAGAATTCCAGGCCTGCCTGAGACTACATAGTGAATTCCAGGTCAGCCTAGGCTAGTGAGACCATACCTCAAAAAAACAAAAAAGGACTGGAGATATGGCTTGGCAGTTAAGGTGCTTGCCTGTGAAGCCTATGAACTCATGTTCAAATCTCCAAGTCCCTCATAAGCAGATGCAGTGATGCAAGCATGTAATGTCACAATGTGCCACAAGGGGCGCACATGTCTGGAGTTCATTTGCAGTGGGCTTGAAGGTCTCGGTGCACCCATTCTCTCTTTCTTTACAAAAAAAAAAAAAAAAAAAAAAAGCAGATAAATTCCTTGAGAATTAAACTAACCTGACATCATTTAAGACAAAAATTCAGTAAAATAACCAGGACCAGGTAAAATCATGGAAAAATATGCATACACACACACACACACACACAGATGTCTTCTCAATATACACGAGTTCTGAATCACTGAAGCAAGGAATTCCACCATTATTGAGTGATTGTCTGGTTAAACATTACCCTCTCACTACAGTTCTCAGGATTTAAATAGCTCAAGGAAGGGCAATTCTTCAAGCCTTGAAACCATGTATCTGTTTATCAGACTTTATTTCCTATACAAAAAAGTAATTCTGGGCTGGAGAGATGGTGTAGCAGTTAAGGCGCTTACCTGTGAAGCCTAAGACCCATGTTCTATTTTCCAGTACCCACATAAGCCAAATGCACAAGGTGGCACATGCGTCTGTTGTTCCTTTGCAGTAGCTAGGGGTTCTGAAGCACCCACTTTCTCTCTATCTGCTTCCTCAACACATTAATAAGTCTGGCATGGTGGGGCATGCCTTTAATCCCAGCATTCAGGAGAAAGAGTTAGGGGGATCACCTTGAGTCTGAGGCCAGCCTTAGGCTACAATAGTGAATTCCAGGTCAGCCTGGGCTACAGCTAGACCCTACCTTAAAAAAAAAAAAAAAAAGGAGTGGAGGATTGGAGAGATGATTCAGTAGTTAAAGGTACTTGTGTGCAAAATCTGATGGTTCAAATCCCCCAGTACCCACTTAAAGCCAGATACACAAAGTGGCACATACTTCTGAAATTTGTTTGTAGTGGCAAAAGGCCCTGACATTCCCATCCATTCTCTGTGTGTGAATATAAAGAAATAAAAATTAGCTGGGCAGGGTGGCATATGCCTTTAATCCCAACACTGGGGAGGCAGAGTTAGGAGGAATGCTGTGGGAATCAAACCCAGGTCTTTAAGCTTTGCAGGAAAGCGCCTTAATGGTTGGGCCATTTCCCAGCCCTATGTGAACTTTTTATTTATTTATTTATTTGAGAGAGAGAAAGAAGGGGAGAGAGAGAGAATGAATGGGCATGCCAGGGCCTCCAGCCACTGCAAACAAACTCCAGACACATGTGCCCCCTTGTGCATCTGGCTAACGTGGATCCTGGGGAATCAAACCAGAGTCCTTTGGCTTTGCAGGCAAATGTCTTAACCGCTAAGCCATCTCCCCAGCCCTAAAATATTTTTAAAAAAATGTTAAGGCCAGTTTTATACTTTTGTAAAAGTATCAGGGCTGGAGAGATGGCTTAGCGGTTAAGACATTTGCCTGCAAAGCCAAAGGATCCTGGTTCGATTCTCCAGGAACCACATAACCCAGATGCACAAGGGGTCCCATGAGACTGGAGTTTGTTTGCAGTGGCTGGAGGCCCTGGCAGGCCCATTCTCTCTCTCCCTCTTTCTCTGTCAAGTAAATAAATAAATAAAAATATTAAAAATAATTCATTCATTTATTAAAGAGAGAGGGAGAGAATATGAATGAATGAGAATGGGCATACTGGGCCTTTTGCCATGGCAAATGAACTCCAGACACATGTGCCGCCTTGTGCATCTGGCTTGACATGGGTACAGGGGAATCAAACCCAGGCCGTCAGGCTTTGCAAGTAAGTGCCTTTAATTGCTAGGCTATCTTTCGAGCCCCATTAATCACTTAGTTAGTTAGGACTTAGTTTATCACTTCTATTTCTTCATTATATTGAACAATCTGTCACCTTTCTCTCATGAATTCAAAATCTAGGTATGTGGTTTAGACTTATCAAGCATGTATGAGGACCTGGGCTAAATCTCTAGCAAAACACACACACACACACACACACACAGAGAGAGAGAGAGAGAGAGAGAGACAGAGAGAGAGAGAGAGAGAGAGAAACAAAATAACCATAACAAAATGCACAACAAAATCATGAAATCCACTTAAGCACGTTTGTGCTATCAGGATATAAAATGGACAGAGTCGGGAAGCTGAAGAAACTACTCACTGGTTAAAGGTTCTCGCTTGAGGGCCAGGGCTCAATTCTTCTAAAGCCAGATGCATAAAGTGGCACAGGAATCTGGAGTTTGTTTTCAGTAGTAAAAGACCCTGGCATGACCATATTCATATTGTCGACAGGTGTGGTGGTACACACCTTTATTCCTAGCACCTGGGAAGCTGAGGTAGGAGGATTGCCATGAGTTTGAGGCCACCCTGAGACGTAAAAGTAAATTCCAGGTCAGTCATCCTGGGATAGAGTGAGAAACTACCTTGAAAAACCAAAAGAAACCATATTCATATTTTCTTTCTCTCTTTCTTTCTCTTACACATACACAAACACATGCATGCTTAGTCAGTAAAGTGCTTGCCACACAAGCAGGAGGACCTGGGTTTGATCCCCAGTAACCACATAAAAATGCTGGGCATAGCACACACCTTTAGTCCTAGCACTCGGGAGGATGAAGTAAGAGGATCATTGTGCGTTTGAGGCTTAGTCTGGGGCTACAAAGTGAGTTCCAGGTCAGCCTGAACTAAAGTAAGCCCCTACCTCAGGGGGAAAAAAAAATGCTGGGCTGGAGGGCATGGCCTAACGGTTAAGGCATTTGGCTGAAAAGCCAAAGGACCCAGGTTCAATTCCCCAGGACCCATGTTAGCCAGATGCACAAGGGGTGCATGTGTCTGGAGTTCGTTTGCAGTGGCTGGAGGCCCTGGCACACCCATTCATTCTTTCTCTCTCTCCCTCTTTCTCTGTCAAATAAGTAAATAAATAAAAAATAAAAAATTAAATGTCGAGCATGGTGGAACAAACCTGTAATTCCGCACCAGAGAGATTAAAACAGATCCCTGGAGCTCACTGGCTATCTAGTCTAGCCTAATTAGGGAACTAGTCTAGGCTACTGAGAGACTATCTGAAAGGAGTTGGGCAGCATTCCTAAGGATGACACCTGAGCTTGTCCTCTGGCCTCCATTCAAGTGTGCACACATGAACAAACACACATACACACACTCACTAGAAAAAAAAAGTCCTCCTTTAACCCCAGTACTCAAGAGGCAGAAGTAGGAGGATGGACATGAGTTCAAGGTCAGCCTGAGACTACACTGTGAAATCCTGGTCATCCTGGGCTAGAGCAAGACCCTACCTCGAACTGCCCACACATCCCGACCTAAAAGAAAATCCTGCTGGGCATGGTTGGCACACATTTTTAATCCCAGCAGTCAAGAGGCAGAGGTAGGATAATCACTGTGAGTTCTAGGTCAGCATGGGCAAGAGTGAGACCCTACCTCAAAAAACAAAAACAAAACAAAAAACAAATCCAGCAGCACTTAGAAGGCTGAGTCAAGAGAATGGACAGTTCATGACTATCCTGGGCTACTTATCAATTTCTTGTCAATAAATAAAGGAAGGGGAAAAATAAATAAATAAAGGAAAGAAGAAGCGGAGGAAGGAAGAGTGTTTCCCATTATATCCCTGTTAAGCACAGCATCCTTTTCTTTATGTAAAAGCAAATTACTGAACACATCCCTGACTGTAGAAAGTAAAGAGAAAGTTTTGTCTTTGCCATGCAAATGAACCTAATTTTCATGTTTACAAACTTTTAGAAGGCCATATGCCTCTTGCTTCATGCAGTAAGGTTCAGCCACACCCAGCCCTGCCTATTTTCTCAACTCATTCATTCATTCACCCACTCACTCATTTATTTATTATTATTATTATTTTTTTTTTTACAATGGGGTCTTATGTAGACTAGGCTGGTCTCCAACTTAGTATGTACCTGAGAATGACTCTGACTTCCTGATCCTCCTGCCTCCACCTCCAAGTGCTGGGATTACAGAGACATGAACTACCACACCCAGCTTCATTCATATTTTTATATTCTTCCTCTTTCCTTCCCCTCCCCTCACTACTCTCAATGACAAATAGCACATTAATTCAGTGACTCACACATCTGTCCAAATATTTAGAACTGGCCTAATTGCCTTCGCAACATATAACACCTTCAGGAGGTAGGATTACAGATCTAAAACTCTCCAGTCAGGCATGGGGGCACACACTTGTAATCCCAGCACACAGGAGGCAGAAGAGGGAGGGTCACAAGTTCCAGGCCAGCCTAGGCTATATGGTGGAGACTTTGTCTCAAATATACAAGAGCTGGGTATATTAATCAATGACAGTGCATAGGTGCTGGCAGGAGGCCCTACGTTAAATTTCCAGCACTCAAAAAAACAAAAACAAAATAAAACAAAAAACAAACAGGCTTGATAGATGGCTCAGCAGTTAAAACCCCTTACTTGCAAAGCCTAATGACCTGGGTTCAATTTCCGAATCCACTAGGGAATTTGTATAACAAATACAATTTGTATAATAAATAAAGCCAGATGCACAAAGTGGCGCATGTGTCTAGAGTTTGTTTGGAGTGACAGAAGTCCCTCGTGTACTCTTTCTCTGTCATAATTTAAAAAAAAAAAAAAAGAAGAAAAAAACACTATAGGAGTTCTCAGGTCTGTCAGGTTTGTTACCTCAATCCCAGGTTATTATTTAGAAAACTCTACACATATTCAAAGAAAGAGAGGCAAACATTTTTTGGCTATAACCTGCTCCTCTGTTGGAAAAAAAATAAGATAAAAGGTTATATATATATATATATTATTTTTTAACAGAGGAATCATGTATGAGGTGTGCCCTATGTTTCCTAGTGTCAGATATAGTTCAAATTAAAAGACAAACCTGGCATAGTAATACATGTGGCTTTGAAATCACAGCAATCCTCCTACCTCTGCCTCCCAAATGCTGGGATTAAAGGCATGCACCACCACACTCAGCAATACATGTCTTTAATCCTAGCACTTGGCAGGGGGATCGCTGTAAATTTGAGGCCAACCTGAGACTACATGGTGAATTCCAGGTTAGCCTGGGCTACAGCAAGACTCTACCTCAAAAACAACACATTTAAGTTTCTTAAACCCTCATTAAAGATGCCATTCTTCAGGCATAATGCCTGTTCTCTACCACTGAGCAACAACCCTAGCCAGGTTTCTTTCTTTTGTTTGTTGTTTCAAGGTAGGGTCTCACTCTAGCCCAGGTTGACCCAGAATTCACTATGTAGTCTCGGGCAGGTTTGTTTCATATGTGTATATATATATATATGTTTTTTTTTAATTTTTATTTATTTTTTGAGGTAGGGTCTCGCTCTAGCCCAGGCTGACCTGAAATTCACTATGTAGTCTCAGAGTGGCTTCAAACTCACTGCGATTCTCCTACCTCTGCCTCCTGAGTGCTGGGCTTAAAGGCATGGGCTACCAAACCAGGTTTTTTTTTTTTTTTTTTTTTGAGAGAGAGAGAGAAGAGGCAGATAGAAAGAAAAAGAGAATGGCGTGCCAGGGCCTCCAGCTACTGCAAATGAACTCCAGACGCATGTGCCCCTTTGTGCATCTGGCTTACGTGAGTCCTGGGGAATCAAACCAGGGTCCTTAGGCTTTGCAGGCAAACACCTTAATCATTAAGCCACTTTCTCAGCCCAAACCAGGCTTTTATTTTTTTTATTTTTTTATTTTTTATTTATTTTATTTTTCCCCCTAGAGTTTTAGAGTTCTTCAACTTTTCCTGGTCCACATTTAATTCTTGGTTATATTTTGTTTTCTTGGGTTTTTTGATTGTTTTATTTATTTACTTTTTTTCAGGTATGGTCTCACTCTGGCTCAGGCTGACCTGAAATTTACTCTATAGTCCCAGGTTGGCCTTGAACTCAATGATCCTCCTACCTCTGCCTCTGGGTGCTAAGATTAAAGGCATGTGCCATGTGCCCTGCCTTGTTCTGTTTCTTTGAGATTGGTTTCATAGAGCTGAAGCTTGCTATGTAGCAGATAATGACCTTGAATGCCTGGTCTTCCCCTACCATCCAAAGTGTTTAGGATTAGAAGCATTCACCACCATGATTTTTTTTTTTTAAATTTACAGAGAGAGAGAGAGAGAGAAAAAGAGAGAGAGAGAGAGAGAGAGTGTGTGTGTGTGTATACATACACACACATATATTTTGGTGAGACACTGTCTTGCTATATAGCCCAGGCTGACCTCATGACAACCTTCAACCTTCCTGCTTCAGTCTCCCAGTACTGTACACCCTGGCTCTAGGGGTGATTTTTAAAAATATTTTATTTTTATTGATTTATTTATTTGACAGAGAAAGATGGAGAGAGTGAGAGAATGGGCATGCCTTTAGCCACTGCAAAAGAACTCCAGATGCATGCACCCCCTTGTGAATCTGGCTAATGTGGGTCTTGTAGAATTGAACCTGGGTCCTTTGGCTTTGCAGGCAAACGCCTTAACTGCTAAGCCATCCTTCTAGCCCATCTAGGAGAGATTTTTAAGTAAGTATATTATTTAAATACACATACACAAAACTCACTAAAAGGGGATGCAGAGATGGCTTAGCAGTTAAGGCATTTGCCTGTGAAGCCTAAGTACCCAGGTTTGATTCCCCAGTACCCAGTAAGCCAGATGCACAAGGTGGCACATGTATCTGGGGTGTGTTTGTAGTGGCTAGAGGCCCTGACAGCACCTGCCCATCCTCTCTCTAATAAATAAATAAAAATTAAAAAATATTTTTATTTATTTGAGGGGGGGCAGATAGAGAATTGGCACACCAGAGCTTCCAGACATGTGCGCCACAATATGCATCTGACTTTGCAAGCAAGTGCTTTTACCATTGAGCCATCTCTCCAGCTCTCAAGTCCTTTTATTACTATTTCACAGATAAATGCCTAACATTATTTGAGCTCTTATTATACTTGTTAACAAGGAACAAATCTTTGAAGTAGCACCGCAGGAAAATTTTGCACTCTGTAAATGAGTTACATTATCAAATACAAGAAGGGGTTGACTCTAGAAGTATAGAAGCAAAATGTCATCATAAGGGAATGCAGGCATAGGAAGACGGTAAAGTAGAATATATATCTATTCACCATGTAGTCTCAAGCTGGCATTGAACTCACGGTGATCCTCCTATCATTGCCTCCCAGGTGCTGGGATTAAAGGCATGTGCCACAATGCCTAGCATCTTTTTTTTTTTCCTTTTGTCTCTCTCTCTCTCTCTCTTTTTCTTTTTTTTGAGGTAGGGTCTCGCTGTAGCCCAAGCTGACCTGTAATTCACTATGTAGTTTCAGGGCGGCCTTGAACTCATGGCGATCCTCCTACCTCTGCCTCCCAAGGGCTGGGATTAAAGGTGTGTGCCACCACACCTGGCTTCTTCTTCTTTTATTTTAATGAGAGAGAATTGGAGTTCCAGGGTCTCCAGCCACTGCAATTAAATTCCACATGTGTGCCACCTTGTGCGCATGTGACCTCATGTGCTTGCGTCACTTTGTGTATCTGGCTTACATGGGATCTGGAGGGTTGGACATGGGTACTTAGGCTTCGCAGACAAGCGCCTTAACTGCTAAGCCATCTCTCCAGTCCTATTTCACTGGTTTGAAAAGTGAGTAGCTGAAGCTGGAGAAATGGCTTAGTGGTTAAGGTGCTTGCCTGCGAAGCCTAAGAACCCAGTTTTAACTCCCCAGTACCCACGTAAACCAGATGCACAAGGTGGCGCATGCATCTGAAGTTTGTTTGCAGTGGCTGGAGGCCCTGGCATGCCCAATTTCTCTCTGTCTTCCTCTTTCTCTCTCAATAAATAAATAAATAATATGTATATGTATATGTATATGTGTGTGTGTGTGTGTGTGTGTGTGTGTGTGTGTATGTATGTATGTATGTATGCATGCATGTATTTGGTTTTTCAAGGTAAGGTCTCACTCTAGCCCAAGCTGTCCTGGAATTCATTATGTAGTCTCAGAATGGCCTTGAACTGACAGCAATCCTCCTATCTCTGCCTCCCAAGTGCTGGGATTAAAGGCATGAGCCATCACACCTGGCTAATCAGTAAATAAAATATTTTAAAATAAAAAAAAAAAGTGAGCTACTGAGGGCTGGAGAGACAGCTCAGTAGTTAAGGCACTTCCCTGCAAAGCCTAACAACCCAGGTTTGATTCCCACCCACGTAAAGCCAAATGCACAATGTATCTGGAGTTTCTCTGCAATGGAAGGGAGCCCTGGTGCACCCATTCTCTCTCTCTCTCAAATAAATAAATAAAAATATTTTTAAAGCCGGCATGGTAGCACACACCTTTAATCCCAGCATTCAGGAGGCAGAGGTAGGAAGATCACCATGAGTACAAACCAAAACAAACACACACATTTTTGGTTTTTTGAGGTAGGGTCTCAATCCTCCTACCCTGCCTCCTGAGTGCTGAGATTAAAGGTGTGTACCACCACACCTGGCTTTTTTCTTTCTGTTTTTCTTTCTTTTTCAAAATATTTTATTTTTATTTATTTATTTGACAGAGAAAGAGGGAGAGAGAGAGAATGAATGGGTGCACCAGGGCCTCTAGCCACTGCAAACGAACTCCAGATGCATACACCCCCTTGTGTATCTGGCTAACGTGGGTCCTAGGGAATCGAACCTGGGTCCTTTGGCTTTGCAGGCAAACACCTTAACCGTTAAGCCATCCCTCCAGCCCCTTTTTTTTCTTTTTAAAGTGAGCTACTGAACTAAACATAAAAATCACTGAGGGCTGGAGAGATGGCTTAGCGGTTAAGGCGCTTGCCTGCAAAGCCAAAGAACCCAGGTTTGATTCCCTAGGACCCATGTAAGCCAGATGCACAAGGTGGTACATGCTTCTGGAGTTAGTATGCAGTGGCTGGAGTCCCTGGCACACACATTTTCTCTCTTTCTTCCTTTCTCTCTCTTTCTCAAGTAAATAAATAATATTTTAAAAATCATTGAGAAGCTGGGCACAGTGATACACACCTTTAATCCCAGAACTTTGGAGGCAGAAGTAGGAGGATTGCTCTAAACTCAAGGGCAGCCTGGAACTATAGAGTTCCAGGTCATCCTGGACTAGAGTGAGACTTTTCCTCAGACAGACACACAAAAAAGGGGCTGGAAAGATAGCTCAGTGGTTAAAAATGCTTGTTTGCAAAGACTGATGGCTCGGGTTTGATTCCTCAGTACCCACATAAAAGTCAGTTGCATAAAATGGCGCATGCATCTGGATTTCATATGCATTAGCAGAAGGCCCTGCCATGCCCATTCTCTCTTTCCCTCCTTGCAAATAAATACAATAGTAAAAACACACAAACAAAAAAATCATTGAGATCCAGAGTGATTTCCATTTTTCCTCAAAGTAATGTGAATAAAGTACTAACTTGAGCCCTAAAAATCTTTGCTGAGTAACTCATTTTATGATTCACAGGTTTCAATTTCAGGAACACATGAAAAATACTTGCTAAGTTCTCATATAAAAATATATCCTTAAGTAACTAAAACACATTAAGTTTTGAGACCCTTTTAGGGTGCTGCCTGTTTACACACACACACACACACACACACACACACACACACACACACACACACACTTTTGTTTTATTTATTTGAAGTAGGGCATCACTCTAACCCAGGCTGACGTGGAATTTACTATGTAGTCTCAGGCTGGCCTTGAACTCATGGCGATCCTCTTACCTCTGCCTCCCAAGTGGGATTAAAGGTGTGTGCCACCACATCAAGCCCCACTTCTATATCTTTATTGTTTTATTCTTTAAATTTATTTTATTTGAGAGAGAAATAGGGAGAAAGAGAGAGAGTTAGAGAGAGAAAGAATGGGCCTGCCATGGCCTTCAGTTGCTGCAAATGAACTCCACATGCATGCACCACCTTGTACATCTGGCTTATGTGGGTCCTGGGGAATCAAACCTAGGTCTTTTGGCTTCGCAGCCAAGTGCCTTACTGCTAAGCCAACTCTCAAGGTCCTGTATTTTTATTTAAAGTCACTAACATTTTTTTTTTTTTTTTAAGTATAGGAAGGGGAAAACCAACATAGGACTAAATCCTGCTGCTTCACAATCAAAGTGAAACTACAATTCTTTTCTTAACCAGCATAATGTCCAGGAACAATTTACAAGTTCTCCCCTACTTTGCTTACATCTTGAAATTCTCTTTTCTTATTTATTATCATCATATCTAAAACTGTTCAAAGTCAGGAAAATGTACTTGCAATGACAACGGGCTACCACTTCACTTCCAAGCTTTGAACTCTGAGCTATCCTCACAATTATCAGCCTTGGCTATAGCTACCCACGGAGACAGCCACACTTCAACAGTAAGGCTCTGACTTCAGAAAAGTTGTATATCAACCAGTCTTATGAGAAATGCAAATACCAGCACATGGAAGAAGTTCAAGACTAATTCGAAATTATAACAAGTCTGTGAAATTAACTCAGTTCTTAAAGATAGTCCTGCTTTTAAAAACTGGGCAGTTTTAGTCTTATATTATATATTTAGCAATTGCCTATATCCTGCAAAACATCTATGAAAAACTCTAAATTCTAGGTAACAGTTCTTATAGCATTTACCTTCTACAAGGGCAAGAAATTAACAAACTGGTAACTTCCTACCAATATAATCTAAAAAAAACTCCAAAGAGATGGAGTAAAACAAAACTGTAAGTGATAAATTAATATAACTGAGGAAAAATAACTGAGAACTTTTCATTCATTCCTCACAAACTTTTATCATGTTCTAAGGTCTTACATTCAAATTCCTGTGACATACTCAGCTTCACCTGTAAATCTGCCTCGCCTTCGCCAAGGTTTTCTGTTTTTTTTTTTTTTTTTTTTTTTTTGCTTCTATTACTCACCAACTGCATCTGGATTTACCGGTCTGGAGACATCAGCTTGTCCCATGATTATTGTCTTAGAAGTATCTCACGACAACAAACTGTTCCGAACAAAAGCAAACTTCTCTTAAAAGATAAATCCACATATGGAAGTGACCGACAATTCTCTCTCTGTCACTGCCAAACGCCAGGAAATGGCACGAGATCAGCTACTGAGTTGGAGTTTGTTTCCCTGGATCTGGGCCTGGGTACTTGTGGTTCTTCACGCTGGCTCTCTTCACACAGGAATGCCTGTCATTCCAGAGAGCACAGTGTGTAGAGCTGAAGTGCGGAAGGGGAGGAGACTGCTAAGACTGCTGTGGAGGAGCACCACAGCCCAAAAGCCCACACCCCCTTTTCCTGGCTGAGCTTTGTTAGAACTCTCCAGGCTCAGAGCCACAGAAGAAAGGAAGTCTGCCCAAAAGTTTACAAAGAACTTATGAATTCAGCCACACACGCAACCCATTGGCCCCCACCAGGGTGGTTTTAAGAAACAGTCTAAAAAGAGTAGAAGTCCATTTAAAAGGCATATTTAAGATATAGGCTTTCTTACATGTTCTCCCTCATATGTGGATCTTAGCTACAGAGGATTGGGCTTCTGTGCGAGAAGGAAAAAACTCAGTAGCAGAGGCCAGTAAGTTAAAAAGGAGATAGAAAGGGAAGAGAAAGAAAGGGAGGAGGGCATTTATTAGGTTGGTATTGTATATATGTAAGTAGAAAGATTGAGATGGGGAGGGGATATGATGGAGAATGGAATTTCAAAGGGGAAAGTGGGGGGGGTACTACCATGGGATATTTTTTATAATCATGGAAAATATTAATAAAAATTGAGAAAATAAAATAAAAAAAGATATAGGCTTTCTTTAAATATTCATTTATTTATTTACATTCTTCTCTCTCAATTTTTTTAAATTCTTCCTCTTCATGCAACACTTAATTGTTAGTACTGGTAGTAGTAAAAAAACAAACAAACAAACATGAGGTTGACCATTAGAATATCAAAGAAAATAAGAGGAAAACTCCTGAAATAATGACCTACTCTAAGAGTGTTTAATACCTTGAAAGTTAAGTGCTTATATTTAGTAGCCTAAAATAAGACCACTTAGCAACAGTAGTTTCTACTACTGATATAAAACATCGGAAATGCATTGCTTAGCAGTCAGGAAGTACTCAACATATAATTATCAACACCATTTCTCGGCATTATCATCAGGTCCTTAAGAACTTGGGGGTGTTGCTCAGTGGTACAGTGCTTGCCTAATATTTAATATGTTTCAGGTTGGGGTCACCAGAAATGATAAAACAAAAGTCAAGGGCTGGAGAGGTGACTTAGCAGTTAAGGCACTTGGCTGCGAAGCCAAGGACCCAGGTTCGATTTCCCAGGATTCATGTAAGCCAGATGCACAAGGGGGCACATGCGTCTGGAGTTCATTTGCAGAGGCTAAAAGCCCTGGTGCACCCTTTCTCTCTCGCAAATAAATAAAAACATACTTAAAAATATATAAAAATAAAAGTCAAAACAAAAAACACAAGCAATGAGGTTAATCCAATTTTTTTTTTTTCCTGCTAGATTTTTTTTTTTTTTGGAGGGGGGGGGTTCAAGGTAGGGTCTCGCTGTAGCCCAGGCTGATTTGGAATTCACTATGTAGTCTCAGGGTGGCCTCGAACTCACAGTGATCCTCCTACCTCTACCTCCCAAGTGCTGGGATTAAAAGCTAGTGCCACCACGCCTGGCCCTGTTGGATTTTTTTGAAGCAGGGTCTCACTCTAGCCCAGGATGACCTGAAACTCATTCTGTAATGCAAATAATAATTATCACAGTTGTATTTGAGTATGGTAACTTATGGCTGTATCCCAGCATTCAGAGGCCATGCTAGGAAACATAGTGAATTGAAAGACAGCCTGAACTACATAGGGAGATTCTTTTGCAAACAAACAGAACCAAAATGAAGCTTACCTGTAAAGCCTAACAACCTGGGTTCAATTCCCCAGTACCCACATAAATCTAGATGCACAGTGGCACACGCATATGGAGTTCATTTGCAGTGGCTGGAGGCTCCAGTGTGCCCATTCTCTCTCTTCTATCTTGCTTACAAATAAACAAATAAAAATATTTAAAAATGGCTGGGCGTGGTGGCTCATGCCTTCAATTCCAGCACTCAGGAAGCAGAGGTAGGAGGATCGCAGTGAGTTCAAGGCCACGCTGAGACTACATAGTGAATTCCAGGACAGTCTGAGCTAGAATGAGACCCTACCTCGAGAAACAAAAAAAAAAAATTTTTTTTTAAATTATCACAGTTGTTATACTAAAAAGATAAATCCAAAAGAACAGGCCAGGTGAGATGGCTCAGTTAAAGGAGCTTGCCTGCAAAGCCAGCTGGCTGGGTTCAATTCTGCTGCACATATGTAGAGCTGGGTACACAAGGTGGTACATGTATGAGGAGTTCCTTTGCAGCAGCAAGAAGCCTTGGCATGCCCGTATTCTGTGTTTGAGTGTGTGTGTGTGTGTGTGTGCGCGCGTGCATCTATGTGCGTATCAGTCTGTCTCTCTCCTTTCTGTAATAAATAAATAAAAATGTTGTTTTCTAAAAAAGGACAGGGGCTGGAGAGATGGCTTAGCAGTTAAGCGCTTGCCTGTGAAGCCTAAGGACCTGGGTTCGAGGCTCGATTCCCCAGGACCCACGTTAGCCAGATGCACAAGGGGGCGCACGCGTGTGGAGTTCATTTGTAGTGGCTGGAGGCCCTGGAGCGCCCATTCTCTTTTTCTCTGCCTCTTTCTCTCTATGTCTATGGCTCTTAAATAAATAAAAATAAACAACAACAAAAACAGGTCAAGTTAGTCACAGAGGTTTGTCAGAAATAGAGAAATATCCAGGTGTGGTGGCACATGCCTTTTAATCACAGCACTTGGGAGGTAGAGGTAGGAAGACTGCTGTGAGTTTGAGGCCAGCCTAACTGACCTGGTCAGCCTGGATTAGAGTATGACAATACCTAAACAAAAACAAAAACAACAACAACAAAAAACAACAACAACAAAAACGGGCTGGAGAGATGGCTTAGTGGTTAAGGCACTTACTGGCCTACAAAGCTAAAGGACCCAGGTTCCCCAGTACTCATGTAAAGCCGGACACACAAGGGGGGCGCATGAGTCTAGAGTTCTTTTGCAAGGGCTGAGGCCCTGGTGCACCAATTCTCTCCTGCAAGGAAGGAAGGACGGGATGGACAGAAGGAAGGAAGGAGAAATAAGACAAGGAGAAGTGGAAGAGGCCAACTTTTCTATACATACAGCAAACTAGATGAAATAGACTGGGGGGTGGGCATGAAGACTGGACACAACACAACCAGTTTTTTTTGTTGTTGGTTTTCCCGAGGTAGGGTCTCACTCTAGCCCAGGCTGACCTGGAATTCACTATGGAGTCTCAGGGTGGCCTTGAACTCATGTTGATCCTCCTACCTCTGCCTCCCAAGTGCTGGGATTAAAGGTACAACAACCACAGTTGATGTACAGAAACAGCAGGTAGAAGAAGAGCCCAGAAAGAACATTACCTTAAATTTTTTGGAGAAATTCAAACATATTCATTCATCCATATCCCCCCTTAACCACTAAACCATCTTTCCAGCCCTGTTTTGTTCTGTTTTCATTTTTTGAGGTAGAGTCTTGCTCTTGCCCAGGCTAACCTGAAATTCACTATGTAGTCTGGCTGGCCTCAAACTCAGTGATCTTCCTACCTCTCCCTCCTGAGTGCTGGGATTAAAGGTGTGCATCACCATGTCCAATCTGTTTTGTTTTTTGAAAAGTCTTGTGCTAGAGAAAGCTCAGTGGACAAAGTGTTTGCGGTGCTACTGTGAGTATGTGAGTTCAGATCTCCACACCCTATATGAATATTAGAAGCTGTGGTAATCCCAATGTGCCTGTGATAAGAAGGGAAACAGAGGCAGAATCTCCCAGAAGTTCAAAAAAGGAGCAGTGAAGATTGACAGACTCTACTTCAAAAATGAGTTGGAAGGCAAGGATTGACCCGAAAGGTATCTTCTGACCTCCACACATGAGCCACAGCATGCAAGTATCCTCCTACATGGACATTCATACCCCAAGAGAAAACAGGCTGGGGAGATGGCTTAGCAGTTAAGGTGCTTGCCTGTGAAGCTAAAGGACCCGGGTTTGATTCCCCAGGACCCATGAAAGACATGTGTACAAGGTAGCATATGCATCTGGAGTTCATTTGCAGCAGCTGAAGGCCCTGGCATGCCCTTCTCTCTCTCTCTCTCAAACAAACACAATAAAATAATATCTTTAAAATATATTTTATTTATTTATTTATTTGAGAGAGAGAGAGAAAGAGGTAGAGAGAAAGAGCGAGAGAGAGAATGGACATGCCAGGGCCTCCAGCCACTGCAAACTCCAGATGCATGCACGCCTCTGTGCATCTGGCTTACATGGGTCCTGGGGAATCAAACCAGGGTCCTTTGGCTTTGCAGGAAAATGCCTTAACCACTAAGACATCTCTCCAGCCCATATTTTTTTAAAAAAGAAAAATACCACAAAACAGAGTCTATGTATCCCAGGCTGCCCTCCCACTTCCAGCTTCCTGAGTGCTGAGATTACAGGTGCGTGCCACCCTGTTCTGCTTACATTTAAATACACGAAAGAAAATTCCACTTACAAAGTTTCTCAGATATACTAGAAGATATCCTGTGTGCAGGTGCTACATATGGCTGTGGCACTGGAGAGGAGAGATACAAAAGTTTTTTTTTAAGGCAGGGTCTTGCGCTAACCCAAGCTGACTTGGAATTCACTATGTAGTCTTAGACTGGCCTCAAACTCACAGTGATCCTCCTACCTCTGCTTCCCAAGTGCTGGAATTAAAGGCACACATCACCATGCCTGGCCTAGAAGTTTTTATTTTATTTATTTTTTAATCATTATAGAAAGTTCTACCGGATTCACAGGATTTAAAAATTTTTTTTTGTTGTTTATCTATTTATTTGAGAGAGACAGACAGAGAGAAAGAGGCAGAGAGAAAGAGAGAGAATGGGCACGTCAGGGCTTCCAGCCACTGCAAACGAACTCCAGATGCTTGTGCCCCCTTGTGCATCTGGCTAACGTGGGTCCTGGGGAATCGAGCCTCAAACCGGCATCCTTAGGCTTCACAGGCAAGCACTTAACCGCTAAGCCATCTCTCCAGCCCCACAGGATATTTTTCTTTATTTATTTGAGAGTGACAAACAGAGAAAGAGGCAGAGAGAGACAGAGAGAGAAAGAGAGAGAGAGAGAGAATGGGTGCGCCAGGGCCTCCAGCCAGTGTAAGCGAACTCCAGATGCATGCGGCCCCTTGTGCATCTGCCTTACATGGGTCCTGGGGACTTGAGCCTCGAACCAGGGTCCTTAGGCTTCACAGACAAGCGCTTAACCGCTAAGCCATCTCTCTAGCCCCCTTTTGTTTTTTCAAATTTGTTTAATATTTAATTTATTCATTTACATTGAGAGAGAAAGAGAAAGAAAGAAGAGAAAGAAAGAGGCAGATATAGAGAGGGAATGGGTACACCAGGGCCTCTAGCCATTGCAAACTAACTCCAGACACATGCTCCACCTTGTGCGTCTGGTTTACATGGGTACTGGCGAATTAAACCTGAGAACTTAGGTTTCACAATCAAATGCCTTCACTGCTAAGTCATCTCTCCAGGCCTAAGAAAGGAATCTTAAAGATCAAATTCTACATTAGAGCAATACGCATGTCTATTATTTTTATCATATCATATCATATTTTATCATATCATATCATATCAACTACTATTGCCAGTATACTCTGAAGCAATCTTGACAGTCCCTCAACTGATGAGTAGATAATGAAGATATGGCACAATTATACAATGGAGTTCTACTCAGCAGTAAAGAAAAATGAATATGAAATTTGCAGGAAAATGGATGGCTCTGGAAAGGATTATACTAAGTGAGCCCAGAAAGCCAAGCATCGCATGTTCTCTCTCATATGTGGATCCTAGCTACAGATGATTGGACTTCTGTGTGAGTAGGAAGAAAACTCAGTAGCAAAGGCCAGTAAACTAGAAAAGAATAAAGGGAAGAGAAAGAAAGGGAGGAAGGTACTTAATAGGATGGTATTGTATATATGTAAGTAGAAGAATAGATTAATGGGGGTGAAAAGGCCCAAAGTGAGGTCAGGGGAAGAGATTGAGTAAAGGAAAGGTGGAGGGAGGGCTAATCAAAATCTAAAAGGATATAAATAAATCATATGGAAACCTACTTTTTTGGACAATGGAACACTCAGGAGCCACAGATTGTTGCTAGGAAATTTTCATTGTCAGGAATAGGATACCTTCCAGGGAGTTGTTGGCCAGGGAGGTCCCTCATGGACCCAAAACATTATAGGCCATTGCCGAGGCCCTTGGTTTCCCACCAAGAATCGATGGTAAGACCCTATTGCTGAAGACTCCACATACTTGGGCTGCAAGGCTACTGAGAAATCCTGCTGGAACTGAGCTGATAACCTCCTCCATGTAGACCAGCTGAGAGAAAGCTGGAAGAAGCCATTCTGCATGCAGTTCAATGGGAGAAAGAGAACTCACCAGTGAAGATACTCAACAGTGGACGTTGCATGCCTTATATTTGGCCAGCCAGGCCAAATAAGCCAACAGGTGTAATAGTGGCATATCTGTTATGGGGGAAACCAACTGCCCTCTAATTGGACTGGAGGCCCACTCCATGGGAGGGAATACATCCCTGATACTGAAAACATAAAACAGGGGTAGTCATGAGCCTTAGGGGTGTAACATCTGCTGCTGTCTGGCTAAATGTATATACTATGCTCATCAAACTGCCTAGTAAGCACTTCTCTTAATGTTCATACCCTTATATTAATGCTACTCTCACTTTGGGTAGAGAATCTTCTCTTTTCAGATGGCAGTGACCTTGGGATGACTCAGAAGGCATCATGGTGCTGGAAAGAAGTGACTGGAGTGTTCAGTACTGCAATATCTCTATCAACCTTCCAAGGCTCAGGGTCTACTGTGGAAGAGGTGGCAGAAAGAATGTAAGAGCCAAAGGAAGGGTAGGACTCCTTACAAGTACTCCCCCCAGATACAAAATGGCCTGGATATCCATGACCTCACAGTGCCTGACACTACCTAAACAAGACCATCATTAATAGGAGGAAAAGATCATGACATCAAAATAAAAGAGAGAGTGATTGAGATGGGGAGAATGGAGTTTCAAAGGGGAAAGTGGGGGGAGGGAGGGTATTACCATGGGATATTTCTTATACTCATGGAAGTTGTTAATAAAAAAAAAAAATTGAAAAGAAAAAAAAATTAGGGCCAGGTGTGATGGCGCACACCTTTAATCCCAGCACTTGGGAGGCAGAGGTAGGAGATTGCCATGAATTTGAGGGCACCCTGAGACTACATAGTGAATTCCAGGTCAGCCTGGGCTAAACCGAGACCCTATCTCGAAAAACCAACCCAAGCTAAACAAAACAAACAAACAAACAAACAAAAAAAAATTAGGAAGCTGGGTGTGATGGCACATGCCTTTAATCCCAGCATTCAGGGGATACAGGTGGGAGGATCACCATGAGTTCAAGTCCACCCTGAGAATACATAGTGAATTCCAGCCTGGGCTAGAGTGAGACCCTACCTTGGGGGTGAGGTGGATAAAAAAAAGTTAGTGCTGGGCATAGTGGCACACACCTTTAATCGGAGCACTTAGGAGGCAGAAGTAGGATCATCATGAGTTCAAGGCCATCTTGAGACTACATAGTGAATTCCAGGTCAGCCTTGGCTAGACCAAGACCCTACCTTAAAAAATCAGAAAAAAATGTCTGGAGAGATGGCATAGCAGTTAAAACATTTGCCTGCAAAGCCAAAGGACCTTGGTTTGATCTCCCAGGACCCATGTAAGCCATATGCACAAGGTGGCACATGCATCTGGAGTTCATTTGCAGTGCTGGAGGCTCTGGTACGACCATTCTCATTCTCTCTCTCTCTCTTCTCTTTCTCTCTCTTAAATAAATAAAATAGAAAAAGGGGCTGGGTATGTTGGCACATGCCTTTAATCCCAGTACTCTCGGGAGGCAGAGGTAGGAGGATCGTTGTGGGTTCAAGACCACCCTGAGACTACATAGTGAATTCCAGGTCAGTCTGAGCTAAAGTAAGAACCTACCTTGAAAAACCAAAAAGAGGAGATAGGAGAATCCCTGGAAGTTTATGGGCCAGCTAGCCTGGTATACACAGCACTGAATAACACGAGACCCTGCCTTAACAAGGTGGAAGGAGAGGACCTGGAGTTGACCTCTACACACTTACCATGGTCCACATGCTCACACTCAAAAGAAGTCACAACTGGCCTCTGTTAAGGAACCAAGAGGTATCAATGATGTGTAACAAAACTAGCCAGACAGAAATCAAGGAGCATCCATTGTAGGGTTTGAAATGTGCTGAATGTTAGTAAAGTGGCATTCATTGTTGGTGACTAAAAAGATGACTATTAGCCACTGCTACTTTGTCCTCCTCCTTTCTTTCATAACTCTTTTTTTTTTTTTTTTTTTTTTTGGTTTTCCGAGGCAGGGTTTCACTGACCTGGAATTCACTATGTAGTCTCAGAGTGGTCTTGAACTCACAGTGATCCTCCCATCTCCTCCGCCTAAATGCTGGGGTTAAAGGCATGTGCTACCATGCATGGTTCATAACTAAAGTAGTTCAGTCGTCTCTCAACTCTCCTTGAGAAAGGGAGAAAGAAATCTAAATATTATTAACAGTCATGTATATGTGGGACTACAATAACTTTGATGATACCTACAACACCTGAAAATGTTACTCAGAAATTTCTAACAACTAATCACACTAGAGAACATTCTTTTCTGGTTCATATGCAGAAAAATACAGACTTGATCCTGTACTACATAAAAAGTATGAGTAATTCTCCCCAAACACTATGATTCAATAGGAATTCCTGCAGAAGAACCATACAGCCATACAAATGATGTGTTTATCAGACTTGCTCTAGCTAGTAACGCAAATGCATTATTTCCCATGAATAAAATGTCAAGGGCTGGAGAGATAGCTTAGTGGTTAAGACACTTGCCTGCAAAGCCAAAGGACCCAGGTTCAACTCCCCAGGACCCACATAAGCCAGATGCTTAAGGTAGCACACGGACCTGGAGCTTGTTTGCATCAGCTAGAGGCCCTAGTGTGCCCATTCTCTCCCCCTCTCTCTCCAAATAAAATAAAATAGCTGGGTATGGTGGCACACATTTTTAATCCCAGCACTCAGGAGGCAGAGGTAGAAGGATCACTGTGAATTCAAGACCACCCTGAGACTATATAGTGAATTCCAGGTCAGCCTGGACTAGAGACCCTACCTCGAAAACCCAAAAAATAAAAAAAAAGTCCATCTATACCATTCCCTTCCTTCAAAATCCTCAATCTCGTTCTCTCTCTTAAATAAATATAATAAAAATATTTTTTAGCTGACAGAAAGCTTGAAGAAGCCATTCTGCATGCAGTTCAATGGGAGAAAGAGAAATCACCAGTGAAGATACTCAACAGTGGACAATGCAAGCCTTATATTTGGCCAGCCAGGCCAAATGAGCCAACATGTGCAATAGTGGCATGTCTATCACGATGGAAACCAACTGTCCTCTAATTGGACTGGAGGCCTGCTCCATGGGAAGGAATACATCCCTGACACTGAAAACTTAAAACAGGGGTAGTCATGAGCCCTAGGGGTGTAACATCTGCTGCTGTCTGGCTAAATGTATGTACTATGCTTATCAAACTGCCCAGTAAGCACTTCTCTTAATGTTCATACCCTTATATTAATGCTACTCTCAATTTGGGTAGAGAATCTTCTCTTTTCAGATGGCAGTGACCTTGGGATGACTCAGAAGATATCATGGTGGTGGAAAGAAGTGACTGCAGTGCTCAGTACTGCAATATCTCTATCACACCTTCTAAGGCTTAGGGTCTAATGCAAAAGAGGTGGCGGAAAGAATGTAAGAGCCAAAGGAAGGGTAGGACTCCTTACAACATGCTCCCTCCAGACACAAAATGGCCTGGATATCCATGACCTCACAGTGCCTGACACTACCTGCATAAGACCATCACAATAGGAGGAAAAGATCATAACATCAAAATAAAAGAGAGACTGATTGAGATGGGGAGGGGTCCATGGGATATTTTTATACTCATGGAAGTTAATAAAAATTTAAAAAAAAATTTTTTTAGGGCTGGAGAGATGGCTTAGTGGTTAAGCCCTTGCCTGTGAAGCCAAAGGACCCTGGTTTGAGGCTCGATTCCCCAGAACCCATGTAAAGCCAGCTGCACAAGCTGGTGCATACATCTGGAGTTGGTTTATAGTGGCTGGAGGCCCTGATGCATCCATTCTCTCTATTCCTCTTTCTCTCCCTCTCAAATAAGTAAATAAAAATAATGTTTTTTTTTTTTAATAAAAAAAAGAAAGAAGCCGGGCGTGGTGGTGCACGCCTTTAATCCCAGTACTTGGGAGGCAGAGGTAGGAGGATTGCTGTGAGTTCAAGGCCACCCTGAGACTCCATAGTGAATTCTAGGTCAGCCTGGGCTAGAGTGAAACCCTACCTCAAAAAACCAAAAAAAAAAAAAGAAAAAAAGAAAAAGAAAAGAATAAAAAGAAAGGTCTAACTGAAACCAGGGGAGGTTACACACAGGGAGACCCTAGTTCCAAAAGCCAAAAAAAAAAAAAAAAAAAAAGGTTTAACAGAGAAACACTCATCCTGAATGTGTGTTGACCATCCCATGGGCTGGTGTCCTGACCAAATAAAAAGGAGGGCAAGTTGGTCACCAGCATTCTTCTCTCTCTACATATTGACTAAGGATGTAATGTGAGTAACTGCCTCACACTAGTGCCACCATGCCTTCCCCTTACCATAATGGACTGTATCCTCTTCAAAGTGGGAACAAAAATAAACCTTTCCTCATTTAAGTTGCTTTTTTTGTTGCTATTGGTGTTGTTTTTCAAGATAGGGTCTTGCTCTAGCCCAGGATAACCTGGAATTCACTATACAGTCTCAGGCTGGCCTGGAACTCACATGAATCCTCCTACCTTGGCATCCTGAGTACTGGGATTAAAGGCATGCGCCACCACACCCGGATGAATATAATGAACTTTTATTGTGTGTGGACTGGGGATCAAACCCAAAGCCTTGTGCATGCTAAGCAAGTGTTCAACAACTGAGCCCAAATTCTATGTTTTTTATTTTCTCTTTTTTTCTCCCGTTTGAGATGGTTATGATACTCCAGCTTCAGCTCCAAAATGCTGGGATTACAGGTATGTACTACCATTCCTAGCTGTTACTCTATTTTTTTTTCTTGCCTCCCTAGGGCTGGGATTAAAGGCAAGTGCCACCACGCCCAGCTCTGTAAACTATTTTCAACATGGGTCACAGTGACCATTCAAAATATATAAATTTACGGAAATAGTAAGCACATGCTGATAATCCAGGCACTTGGTAGACTAAGGCATGAGGATTAAGAGTTTAAGGCCAGGATGGAGAGATGGCTCAGGGGTTAAGGTGCTTGACTACAAAGCCTAACAGCCAGAGTTTGAATCCCCAGCACCCACACAGATCCAGATGCACAAAGAGGTGCATGCATTTGGGGTTCGTTTGCAGTGGCTGGAGGATCTATCCTAATCTTTAGTCTATTGACCCATGTGGATTTCCTAAACTATGACATGTGTTTTCCAAGATTGACTCTACCTAGTCATAAACTTTATTTTATTTATTTTATTTTATTTGTTTTTTCAAGGTAGGGTCTCACTCTAGCTCAGGCTGACCTGGAATTCACTATGTAGTCTCAGGGTGCCCTTGAACTCACTGCGATCCTCCTACCTTTGACTCCTGAGTGCTGGGATTAAAGACATGTGCTACCACGCCCAGCCATAAACTTAAAAATTTTTTTGTTTTATTTTTTATTTATTACAGACGGGGGTGGGGAGAGAATAGACCCACCAGGGCCTCTAGCCACTGCAAAGAAACTCCAGACGCATGTGCCACCGTGTGCATCTGGTGGTGTGCATCATGGGACCTAGAGAATCGATCCTGGGTCCTTAGGCTTCATAGGCAAGCACCTTAACTACTAAGCCATCTCTCTAACCCTTTTTAATTTTTTTTTTTTTTTCAGAGAGAGAGAGAGAATTCAACAATTGCACTTCAGAGGTTTGCACCACCTAGTGGGCATGTGTGACCTTGCACTTGCCTCACCTTGTGCATCTGGCTTACATGGGAGCTGGAGAGTGGAACATGGGTCCTTAGGCTTTGTAGGCAAGCACCGTAACCACTAAGCCGTCTCTCCAGCCCCAACAGCTTCTTTCTACCCTTTTCTACCTAATTTGACTAATTCCTTCTCTTCTTCAACATTCAGTTTACATGTTTCTTCAGGGAAGACTTCCTTTAGCTGTTCTAACCCTATGACTGGGTTTAGGCACCCCCCTTTTACTTTAATATTCCAAGAGGGTCTAATTCCACATCCAGCTAGGTACCCCTCTTATGTGCTCTAAAGCTATCTTGAAGATGTCTATGTACAATAGCATATACCACCACCTTCTTATTTATTCACTTGTCTTTCCTATTAGACTCATATCCTTCAAAGGAAAAATTGTGGCTGGGCATGTTGGCTCATGTTTAAGTTTTCAGGCTAAAACAGAAAGATTGCTGTGAGTTCAAAGACAGCCTAGGTTATGATAGATGTGAGACTGTTTCAAAAAAAATTTCCCCCCTTTATAGTCTCAACATATAACATAGTACCCAACACATTGTAAGCATTCAGGAAACAATTGGGGAGGGGATTGAAAAAGGCAGGAGAGGAATATACAACCTTTTACTCTAAATGTCTCTCAGGAGTTATGATATATTTACATTGGGAAATGTACTGGGCCTAAAGTAATGAATACATAATAAATTATTAATCTGTTTCATAATAAAAGGAAGGAAAAAGATGGCCATATTAAGATTACCTTGTCATGTGTGGATTACATGTTATAAATTAGCTTCAACCATGGGGCTGAGATGCCTCAGTAATTAAAGGTGTTCGTTGATGAGGCCTACTAGCATGGGTTGAATTCACAAACCACCAAAGTAAGTCCAAATGCAAAAAGTGATGCAACTATCTGGTATTTATTTGCAATAGCAGGAGGCCTTGGTGTGCCCCCTCACACATGAAAATGAATAAAAATTCAAGAATAAATTACATTCTATAGACTTATACACCATATATTTTAAAAAATATTTTAAATATTATTTATGTGGAAGGCTTTTTTTTTTTTTTTTTTTTTGAGTTAGGGTGTCTCACTCTAGTCCAGATTAACCTAAAATTCACCATGTAGTCTCTGGGTGGCCTCGAACTCACTGTGATCCTCCTACCTCTGTCTCCCAAGTGCTGGGATTAAAGGTGTGGACCACCACCCCAGGCAATAGCTCTGCTTTTTTAGGACTAAAATGCAGCATTTTAGTTTAGTGGGAGAATGTTTGTCTATCATGCTCAAGGCCATTGGTTCTCTATGTTAGCTAAAAGCCCTGCTCCCACAAAAAAGCAACAAAAAAACACAAAAAAACCAAAAAACCACTGGCTGTGGTGACATACATTGCAAAGCCTAAGGGCCCAGGTTTGATTTCCCCAGGCCAGATAACATGGTGGTGCATGCGTCTGGAGTTCATTTGTAGTTGCGGGGGCTAGCGGCCCTGGCGTGCCCACTCTCTCTACCTCTTTCTTTCTCTTTCTCTTAAATAAATAAAAATAAAATATATTAAAATTTTTTTATTATTTTTTGAGAGAGAGAGAGAGAGAGGTAGAGAGAGAATGGGCATGCCAGGGCCTTTCAGCACTGTGAATGAACTCATTTCTAGTGGCTGGAAGCACTGTTATGCCCATTCTATCTGCCTCTTTCTCCCTCTCTCTCTCCAATAAATAAATAAAATATTTTAAAATACATAAATAAATATATGCATGTATGTATGTGTGTGTGTATATGCAAAAGGACCTGGCATGCCCATATTCTCCCTTTCTCTCTCTCAAATAAATTAATTAACTAAAAAACAAAACAAAGGTCTGCTGGAGAGATGGCTTAGCGTTTAAGGCACTTGCCTGTGAAGCCTAAGGACCCATGTTTGATTCCCCAGATCCCACTTAAACCAGACACACAAGATGACACATATGTAAGGTAGCAAATGTACACAAGGTGGCACATACATCTCAAGTTCAAGTGCAGTGGCTGGAGGCCCTGGTGTGCCAACATTTTCTCTCTCTCATAAAAAAAAGCCTATGTAGCCGGGCGTGGTGGCGCATGCCTTTAATACCAGCACTCAGGAGGAGGATCGCCGTGAGTTCGAGGCCACCCTGAGACTCCATAGTGAATTCCAGGTCAGCCTGGGCTAGAGTGAGACCCTACCTCGAAAAACCAAAAAAAAAAAAAAAAAAAAGCCTATGCATGTATATGTGTGTGTGTGTATACGTGTGTATATATATATATATATATATATGAGCTAAGACAGAAAAATGAACTAAATCAACTTTGCATGCATTTCTTGTCCAGATTCTCTTGTGCTAGAGATCACACCTAGGCCCTTTTGTATGCTAGTAAACTTCTCTTTTTTATCTGTGAATAATAAAAGCTAACATGAATTAAGAATGTTCTTACTCTTTCACATATATTACCTTGTCCTTGCAATAAGTCTATGAGGAAGATATTATTCGTTATCCTTTTATAGATAATGAAACTGAGTCATGTAGGATAAGCCTGTCCAAATCAGTAAGTGACAAAGCCATATCTAAGTAATATGGACCAGAGTCTTTACTTTTTACAATACTGTAAATCTAGATACACAACAAAAACTTTCCTCTCAAGTGTTTCATAAAAAAACAGAATTACTGAAGCACAGGGTTACTATCTCCTTTCACCCACAGTTATACTCCATGAACATTACTATTAGCAATACAGGAGATTTTTTTTTTTTTTTTTTTTTTTTTTGGTTTTTCAAGGGCCTGAACTCACAATGTTCCTCCTACCTCTGCCTCACTCCAGCTCCAAATTATTATTTTGTTTTGTTTTGTTTTTGAGGTAGGTCTTACTTTAGCCCAAGCTGACTTGGAACTCACTCTGTAGTCCTAGGCTGGCCTTGAACTCGTGATCTTCCTACTTCTGCCTCCCAAGTGCTGGGATTAAAGCCGTGCTCTACTATGCCTAGGAAAATATTCTTTTAGATACAAAAAAAATTAAGTAAAATTAAAAATAAAATTCCTAGTGAAGGACTCAGGAAAACATAATAAGCCTCAGAATCATCAATAGGCCTAAGTTTCTGCTTCCCGGCAAGGTCAGTTTCCTGATAAGGGGGAATAGACTGTCTACACCATGGGTTCCTGTGGTCATAGATAAGTTTGCTTAAAGTTCCTCAAATACACATAGCTAATCACAATAAAGGTTTCCTTAATCTGCTTGGAATCCCCCTAGCCCCTGCCCACCAGCTTTGCCCACCTGTATCCTAAGCCTATCAGAAAAATACAAGTGCCGTTACTGCTTAAATCAACCAATCATGTAACCATTCCCCTACTTCTCCCTACTTCTTTGTTCAAATCCCTATAAAAAAAACCTGCCCCTCTGCTGCTCAGGGCTCTTGTACAGATCCACTGCCTTGGTGAAGTCAAGAGTCTGAGCTTAAGCCCGAAATAAAGCTCTTTGCTGTTGCATACGTGTCAGACTCTCGATGGACTTTGGGGACTCCATGATCTGGGCATAACACTAGCTGGGTGTGATGGTACATGCCTTTAATCCTAGCACTTGGGAGGCAGAGGTAGAAGGATGGATCATCGTGAGTTCGAGGCCACCCTGAGACTACATAGTGAATACCAGGTCAGCCTGAGCTAGAGTGAGACCCTACCCCGAAAAAAAAGAGGGGGAATACTCATTAGTCTTCACTGTAATCAATACTAAGCCACCTAATATGAATACATTATGAGATTATAACCAGAAATAAATGAGCACATACCTTTACTACTATACTTCATCTTTTCAAGAAATGTTCTTACAGATTTGGGGTGTCGCTCAGTGGTAAGAATGTGCATAACCACGGGGAAGATGACTCATTAGTCACAGATGCTCCTTTACAAAGCCTGATGGCCTGGGTTCAATTCCCTAGAACTCACATAAAGCCAGATGCACAAAATGATGCATGTGTATGGAGTTCGTTTGTAGTAATATTAGACCCTGGCAAGCCCATTCTCTCTTTTTTTTTTCTCTTTGCCTCTTTCTCTCAAATAAATAAAAATTAAAAATTAAAAAATATTTTATGGGCCGGGCGTGGTGGCACACACCTTTAATCCCAGCACTTGGGAGGCAAAGGCAGGAGGATCACCATTAGTTTGAGGCTGCCCTGAGACTCCATAGTAAATTTTAAATCAGCCCAAGGTAGAAAGAGACTCTGCCTCAAAACAACAACAACCCCCCCCCAAAAAAAATTTACATTTTTTTTTATTTCTTTGCAAGCAGAGAAAGAGAGGGACAGACACACACAAAATGGGCACCCCAGCATGTCTAGCCATTATGAATGAATTCCAGACGCATGAACCATTTGTGCATCTGGCTTCACATAGGTACTGGGAAATTGTCCTTTTTTTGTTTGTTTGTTTGTTTATTTTTTGAGGTAGGGTCTCACTCTAGCCCAGGCTGACCTGGAATTCTCTATGCAGTCTCAGGGTGGCCTCAAACTCACAGTGATCCTCCTACCTCTGCCACCCAAGTGCTGGGATTAAAGGTGTGCACCAACATGCCCAGCAGGTATTGGGAAATCAAACTCAGGAGGTTGGGTTTTGCAGACGACTGCCTTAAACGCTGAGCTATCTCTCCAGCCCCAAATACATTTTTTTTTAAAGAAAACAAAAGAAAGGTAGGTGTGGTGGCACATGCCTTTATTCCCAGCAGTCAGGAATCAGATGTAGGGAATTACTGTGAGTTTGAAGCCAGTCTGGGACAACAGAGTGAGTTCTAGATTAGCCTGGGCTAGAGTAAGACCCTACCTTGAAAGATCCAAAAACAATAAATGGGCCAGGTTTGGTGACACACACTTTTATTAATCCCAGCACTTGGGAGGCCGAGGTAGGAGGATCACTGTGAGTTCAAGGCCAGCCTGAGACTACATAGTGAATTCCAGGTCAGCCTGGGCTAGAGTGAGTCCGTACTTAAAAACAGAACAAGCCAGGTGTGATGGCACACACCTTTAATCCCAGCACTTGGGAGGCTGAAGTAGGAGGATCGCTGTGAGTTTGAGGCCACCCAGAGACTACATAAGGAATTCCAGGTCAGCCTGAGCTAGAGTGAGACACTACCTAGAAAAACCAAAACAGAACAAAACAAATAAAAAACGAACAAGATGGAGGGAAAAAAAAAGAAAAAAAATTCAGAAGCAGAAGGATAATCTGATATAAAATCTCTTTATCTAGTCAAATATAACATTAACACCTTTAGCAACAGATAGCAATCTGCTATGAAGTCAACCTGGGTATCACCAGATAAGCACTGGCTTTATGATAGGAAAAAAAACCCCACAAACCTTTAATGAGGACTCACTCAGATGCCATCAGCACCAGCCCATAGGACTGCTCGTAATACTACTACCACTTTTTTTTTCTTTTGTTTTTTTTGAGGTAGGGTCTCGCTCTAGCCCAGGCTAATCTAGAATTCACTATGTAGTCTCAGAGACGCTTTGAACTAACGACAATCCTCTTACCTTTGCCTTCTTAGTACTAGGAGTAAAGGCATGAGCCACCGTACATGGCTTACTACCTACCACCTTTGAACAGAAACTTTGATTATAGCATGTGTGCGTACACACATGGGTTTGTGAGTATGTGTATTGCACATATTTGTTTCAGACTCTACTGCTTTGTTAATATTTTTATTTTATTTATTTATTTGAGACAGAAGGAGAGAGAGATAGAGAGAGAATAGGCACACCAGGGCCCCCAGCCACTGCAAAGGAACTCCAGATGCATGTGCCCCTTGTGCATCTGGCTTATGTGGGTCCTGAAGAGTCGAACCGGGATCCTTTGGCTTTGTGGGCAAACACCTTAACCACTAAGCCATTTCTCCAGCCCTCTACTGTTGTTTTAAACGGCAATCCTATAAAAAATTATCCTGCTTGTGAGTCATGTCAACATTTTAGCTATAAAAGGCCATGCTAGAGCCAGGCGTGGTGGTGCATGCCTTTAACCCCAGCACTCGGGAAGCAGAGGTAGGAGGATCACTGTGTGTTCCAGGCCACTCTGAGACTCCATAGTGAATTCCAGGTCAGCCTGAGCCAGAGTGAGACCCTACCTTGAAAAACCAAAAAAAAAAAGAAAAAGGCCATGCTAAAAAATATTTTTGCCGGGCATGGTGGCGCATGTCTTTAATCTCAGCATTCTGGAGGCAGAAGCAGGAGGATCACTGTGAGTTCAAAGGCAGCCTGGGGCTAGAGTAAGACCCTACCTTGAAAAGCAAAAAAGTAAAAATAAAAACATAATTTTAAAGGCATGCACCACCACGCCCAGCTTTTTTTCACATGCCTTTAATCTCAGCACTCTGAGGCAGAGATAGGAGGATTGATGTGAGTTCAAGGCCAGCCTGGGATTAGAGAGTGAGTTCCATCCAAGTCAGCTTAAGGTAGAGTGAGAGCCTCTCAAAAAAATCAGAACAAGGGTTGGAGAGATGGCTTAGCAGCTAAGGGCACTTGCCTGCAAAGCCAAAGACCTGAGGTTTGATTTCCCAGGACCCACAATGTACAAGGTGGTGCATGTGTTCGTTTGCAGTGGCCTGGAAACCCTGGCACACCATCCTCTCTCTATCTGACTTTTTCTCTGGCTTTCAAATGAACAAATAAGTAAATAAAAATAAATTTAAGCCGGGCGTGGTGGCGCAAGCCTTTAATCCCAGCAATCGGGGAGGCAGAAGTAGGAAGATGGCCATGAGTTCATGGCCACCCTAAGACTACATAGTGAATTCCAGGTCAGCCTGGGCTAGAGTGAGTCCGTACTTAAAAACAGAACAAGCCAGGTGTGATGGCACACACCTTTAATCCCAGCACTTGGGAGGCCGAGGTAGGAGGATCACTGTGAGTTCAAGGCCAGCTGAGACTACATAGTGAATTCCAGGTCAGCCTGAGCTAGAGTGAGACACTACCTAGAAAAACCAAAACAGAACAAAACAAATAAAAAACGAACAAGATGGAGGGAAAAAAAAAGAAAAAAAATTCAGAAGCAGAAGGATAATCTGATATAAAATCTCTTTATCTAGTCAAATATAACATTAACACCTTTAGCAACAGATAGCAATCTGCTATGAAGTCAACCTGGGTATCACCAGATAAGCACTGGCTTTATGATAGGAAAAAAAACCCCACAAACCTTTAATGAGGACTCACTCAGATGCCATCAGCACCAGCCCATAGGACTGCTCGTAATACTACTACCACTTTTTTTTTCTTTTGTTTTTTTTGAGGTAGGGTCTCGCTCTAGCCCAGGCTAATCTAGAATTCACTATGTAGTCTCAGAGACGCTTTGAACTAACGACAATCCTCTTACCTTTGCCTTCTTAGTACTAGGAGTAAAGGCATGAGCCACCGTACATGGCTTACTACCTACCACCTTTGAACAGAAACTTTGATTATAGCATGTGTGCGTACACACATGGGTTTGTGAGTATGTGTATTGCACATATTTGTTTCAGACTCTACTGCTTTGTTAATATTTTTATTTTATTTATTTATTTGAGACAGAAGGAGAGAGAGATAGAGAGAGAATAGGCACACCAGGGCCCCCAGCCACTACAAAGGAACTCCAGATGCATGTGCCCCTTGTGCATCTGGCTTATGTGGGTCCTGAAGAGTCGAACCGGGATCCTTTGGCTTTGTGGGCAAACACCTTAACCACTAAGCCATTTCTCCAGCCCTCTACTGTTGTTTTAAACGGCAATCCTATAAAAAATTATCCTGCTTGTGAGTCATGTCAACATTTTAGCTATAAAAGGCCATGCTAGAGCCAGGCGTGGTGGCGCACGCCTTTAACCCCAGCACTCGGGAAGCAGAGGTAGGAGGATCACTGTGTGTTCCAGGCCACTCTGAGACTCCATAGTGAATTCCAGGTCAGCCTGAGCCAGAGTGAGACCCTACCTCGAAAAACCAAAAAAAAAAAGAAAAAGGCCATGCTAAAAAATATTTTTGCCGGGCATGGTGGCGCATGTCTTTAATCTCAGCATTCTGGAGGCAGAAGCAGGAGGATCACTGTGAGTTCAAAGGCAGCCTGGGGCTAGAGTAAGACCCTACCTTGAAAAGCAAAAAAGTAAAAATAAAAACATAATTTTAAAGGCATGCACCACCACGCCCAGCTTTTTTTCACATGCCTTTAATCTCAGCACTCTGAGGCAGAGATAGGAGGATTGATGTGAGTTCAAGGCCAGCCTGGGATTAGAGAGTGAGTTCCATCCAAGTCAGCTTAAGGTAGAGTGAGAGCCTCTCAAAAAAATCAGAACAAGGGTTGGAGAGATGGCTTAGCAGCTAAGGCACTTGCCTGCAAAGCCAAAGACCTGAGGTTTGATTTCCCAGGACCCACAATGTACAAGGTGGTGCATGTGTTCGTTTGCAGTGGCTGGAAACCCTGGCACACCCATCCTCTCTCTATCTGACTTTTTCTCTGGCTTTCAAATGAACAAATAAGTAAATAAAAATAAATTTAAGCCGGGCGTGGTGGCGCAAGCCTTTAATCCCAGCAATCGGGGAGGCAGAAGTAGGAAGATGGCCATGAGTTCATGGCCACCCTAAGACTACATAGTGAATTCCAGGTCAGCCTGAGTTAGAGTAAGACTCTACCTCCAAAAAGCAAAAAAAAAAAAAAAAAAAAAAACAACAAAAAACAAACAAACAAACAAACAAAAAAACAGAAAAGAAAAAGATAGAGAAAGAGGGCTGGAGAGATGGGTTAGCAGTCAAAGTGTTTGCCTGCAAAGCCAAAGGACCTTGGTTCAATTCCCCAGGACCCATGTAAACCAGATGCACAAGGTGGCACATGTGTCTGGAGTTTGTTTGAGGTGGCTAGAGACCCTGGTGTGCCCTCTCTCAAATAAATAAATATTATTTTTTTAAAAAATAGAATCAACATCACTTTTGTTCTCATTTAATTTCAAAGGAATTTATCTCCTACACGCTAAGCATTTCAAAACTAATTAAGCTCATATTTTGTGGTTCTTTGTTAATGGGAGGGAAGGGCTGAGTTATTGACATACTTTAACTTCAAGTGTTAACAAAATGACATCACAAAAATTTTTTGCATAAACTTTAAAGCGAAATTCACTAGCTTAGTATGTGGCTACCTAACATGTTCTTGAACAGCTACCAAAACAAAACAAAACAGGTTGGGTATGGTGGCACATGCCTTTAACCCCAGCACTTGGGAGGCAGAGGTAGGAGGATTGCTGTATTTGCCTCACCTCCGTGTATCAGGCTTACATGGGATCTGGAGAGTCAAATATGGGTCCTTAGGCTTTGCAGGCAAGTGCCTTAACTACTAAGCCATCTCTCTAGCCCCCTCCCTTTTTTTCTGTTTTTAAACTTCAGAGATTTACAGTACAATAGGGAGGAGGACCACACCTTTCCCACCCATCCCAAATTTTTATAATTTTTAAACTATTTAATTATTAATATACTTGCAAGCAGCAAGAAACAGAGTAAAGAGAGATAAAAGAGGAAATGGGTATGCCAGGGCCTCCAGCCACTGCAGACAAACTCGAGACACATGCACCACTTTGTGCATCTGGCTTACATGGGTACTAGGGAATTCAACCCAGGTCATTAGGCTTTACAGACAAGTGCCGTAATTGTTGAGCCATCTGTCTAGCTCTGCCCCCCCCCATCCCGGCAAACTTTTAAATTGCTATTATTCTTTTTTTAATATTTTATTTGCCTGGGCTGGAGAGATGGCTTAGCGGTTAAGCGCTTGCCTGTGAAGCCTAAGGACCCCAGTTCAAGGCTTGATTCCCCAGGACCCACGTTAGCCAGATGCACAAGGGGGCACACGCATCTGGAGTTTGTTTGCAGTGGCTGGAAGCCCTGGCGTGCCCATTCTCTCTCTTTCTCTATCTGCCTCTCTCTCTGTCACTCTCAAATAAATAAATAAAAATGAACAAAAAATATTTTATTTGCCTATTATTGATTTGAGAGAAAGAGAGAAGGAGAGGAAGAGGCAGATAGAGAATGGGCACGCCAGGGACTCCAGCCACAGCAAACAAACTCCAGACATATGCGCCACCTTTTGCATCTGGCTTTACATGGGTACTGGGGAATTGAATCTAGGATCTTAGGCTTCACAGTCAGGTTCACATTGCTGGTAGAAAACAGCTGACCAAGAGCAGCTTGAGAGAAAAAGGGTTTATTCTGGCCTACAGACTCAAGGGGAAGCTCCATGATGGCAGCGGGGAACAGTGGCATGAGCAGAGGGTGGACATCACACCCTGGCCAACATAAGGTGGACAATGGCAACAGGAGAGTATGCCAAACTCTGGCAAGAGGAAGCTGGCAATAATACCCATAAGCCTGCCCCCAACAATACACTGCCTCCAGAAGGGCTCCAATTCCCAAATTGCCAACACCTGAAGACCTAGCGTCCAGAACAAATAAGTGTATGGGGAATCTGAATCAAACCACCACACATGGATACTTGGGAATTGAACCTGAGTCCATAAGCTTCTCAGGCAAGCACCTTATCTGCTAAGCCATCCCTCTAGCCCTAAATTGATATTACTCTGAGACTTTGTTGGTTTTTTGAAGCAGGCTGCCCAGAAGTTCACTCTGTATACCAGGCTGGCCTCCAATCCTTTCCCATGTTTTAAATTTTTATTTATTTATTTGTTTTTTTGTTTGTTTGTTTGTTTAAGAGACAGAAAGGGAGAGAATGGGCACGCCAGGGCCTCCAGATGCTGCAAACAAACTCTAGATGTATGTGCCATTTTGTGCATGTGGCTTACATGGTTCCTGGGGAATCAAACTGTGGTCTTTTGGCTTTGCAGGCAAGTGCCTTAACCGCTAAGCCATTTCTCCAACCTCCCCTTCCCATTTCTAACAACAGAATGATTGTAATTTCAATCCCTTTTCAATTCTGGCATGCTGAGGGGCAACAGGCTAATCCATAAACAGTGAGAAGGAAGTTAATCATAACTTAAAAGAAGTAGGAGGTGAAGCATCACACTAACTCAAACTGTATTCATATCTTCTCTTCACCCAGCCTTTTGTACACTGTAACCATTTCATTTTCTTTTCTTTTTTTTTCTTTCTGTTTTTGGTTTTTCGAGGTAGGGTCTCACTCTAGCCCAGGCTGACCTGGAATTCACTATGTAGTCTCAGGGTGGCCTCGAACTCACAGCAATCTACCTACCTCTGCCTCCCAAGTGCTGGGATTAAAGGTGTGCGCCACCACGCCCGGCTCCATTTCGTTTTCTTTAACTGAACATCAATACGGGTTCACAAGCAATGCTTGCACTTTGTTCTATCCAAGTCCTTTGAAGAGACATGAAAGGGAAAGAGTAAAAATAAGGAGAATCATGATAAAAGCTGTTAGATTCCTCTGTTGACTTCTCTACTCCAGGACTCAGATGTTGATCCCACACTGAAACAAATTGCGGAGGTCTGTTTGTTGGAGGAAGTAGAATACGTAGTCGCTACACTGACAGACATAAAAGGGAGCTGATGACGGGACACAGCACTAGAACTAAAAGCATAACATATTTCAGCACGAGGATGCACAATTCCTACTGAAAGCAGCAACCTCTTTACCCAGCCCATTCTTTTGTCTGTTTTTTCTGGGTAAGGTCTTGCTCTAGCCCAGGCTGACCTGGAATTCACTATGGAGCCTCAGAGTGGCCTCAAACTCACACTGATCCTCCTACCACCTCTGCCTCTGGAATGCTGGGATGAAAGGCATGCACCACCATGCCTGGCCCCAGTCCACTTTTTTTCCCCCAAGGCAGGGTCTCACTCTAGCCCAGATTGACCTGAAATTCACTACACAGTCTCAGAGTGGCCTCGAACTCAAGGTGATCCTCCTACTTCTGTCTCCCAAGTGCTGGGGTTAAAGGTGTGTGCCACCATGCCTGGCTTTGGTTTTGTTTTGAGATAGGATCTCATATATCATAGACTGGCCTTGAACTCTAGTTGGAGATAACCTTGAACTTGAGATCCTCCTGCCCCTAAGTCCCAACTGCATGTACCACCACACTCAGTGTATGCAGTGCTGGGGTTCAAACTCAGGGCTTCGTGCTTGCTAGTCAAGCACTCTGCCAACTGAGCTAGATACCCAGCTGCTAGTCCTCCACTTTCTGTTGTTGTCATTCAGACAGGGTCTCACTACATAGCAAGGACTATCCTAGAACTCAATATGTAGACCAGGCTAAGCGCTAGGGATATAACTCAGTGATAACACTGCTTGCCTAACATACATGAGCTCCTATATTTAATCCCCAGCACCTCAAAAAGAGGACAAGGGGCTGGAGAGGTGGTTTAGCGGTTAAGGTTCTTGCTGCCAAAGCCAAATGACCCAGGTTTGATTCTCCAGTACTCATATAAGGCAACTGCACAAGGTAGTGTGTGCATCTGGAGTTCATTTGCAGAGGCTAGAGGGCCTGGTGTGCCCATTCCCTCTATCAAATTAATAAATAAAATTTTTAAAAAATGAGAAGAAAAGCCAGGCACATGCCTTTAATCCCAGCACTTGGGAGGCTGAGGTAGGCCAACCTGAGACTATACAGTGAATTCCAGGTCAGCCTGGACTAGAGTGAGACCCTACCTCAAAAAAAAAGGGGGGGGGTGCTGGAGAGATGGCTTAGTGGTTAAGGCACATGCCTGCGAAGCCTAAGGATCCAGGTTCGATTCTCCAGGTCCCACATTAGCCAGCTGCAGATGGTGGTGCTTTTGTCTGGAGTTCGTCTGCAGTGGCTGGAATCCCTGGTGTGCCCATTCTAACTCTCCATCTTTCCCTCTCTTTCTGTCTCAAATAAATAAAAATAAAAATAAATAAATCTAAAAAAATATTTTTTTAAAAAAAGGACTAGGCTGGTCTCCAACTTTTAATGGTCCTCCTACCTCTGCCTCTAGTGCTAGGATTACAGGTTTGAGCCAACAAATCAGGCTAGTCTTCCACACTTAATCATAAGCAGATCTCCAATTGCTACTAGAAATAAGAGCAAAGCTCAGGCTGGAGAGATGTATTAGCAGTTAAGGCATTTGCCTGTGAAGCCTAAGGACCCAGGTTCGATTCCCCAAGACCCATGTAAGCCAGATGCACAAGGTGGCACATATGTCTGGAGTTCATTTGCAGTGGCTAGAGGCCCTGGTGTGCCCATTCTCTCCCTCTTTCTCTCTCAAATAAATAAATAAAATATAAAAAAGGAAAAAAAAAATCTTAAAAAAAAAAGCAAGGGGCTGGAGAGCTGGCTTAGTGGTTAGGGCACTTGCCTGAAAAACCAAAGAACCCAGGTTCAATTCCCCAGGACCCACATAAGCCAGATGCACAAGGTGGCACATGCATCTGGAGTTTGTTTGCAGTGGCTGGAGGCTCTGGTGTGTCCACTTTCTCTCTCTCTCTCTCTCAAAAATAAAAAATAAAAACGAGCAAAGCTCTAACATCAAAGAGACCCAAGGAGAGAAAAACAACTTTATGAGAGAAAATGTAGGAGTGATTTAAAACTTAGTGAAATTAGTTAGATGAGGGGCTGGGGATTTAGCTCAGAGGAAGAGTGTCTGCCTCACAAGCACAAGATCCTGGGTTCAGTTTCTAGCATGGGAAGTGGCAGAGATTAGTGAGATAAAAAAGATAATCTGTTCACTCATTTTTCTTCAAATTGTTTAAATCTTTCTGCCTTTTACTAAATAAAGAAAAAAAATAATAACTATTGAAACAATGTAAGGATATTATGAAAAGAAACATTTAGAGGATTAAGACCCACTGAGGGCTGTGGAATTAGCTCATTGGTAGATGCTCATCTACTATGGGTGAGGTCTTGGGTTGCATCCCAGTGCCACATATACAAAAGGCTTCCTGATGATTTAAAACACAATTGTGGGGGGAAGGGAAATTTAGTAGATTAATGTAAACAAATCTCCCTGGAGGTAGAGTTAAAGGAAAGGGTACACATTAGAGAATTATTTTAGGAGAGCCAACTCAAGAAGATACTGACAGAACAACATGAACATGGTGGTTGGCATGCATCTGTATTCCCAACACTGAGGAGGCTGAAACAGCAGTCACTTGAGCCTAGGAATTCGAGACTAGCCAGGTATATAGTAGGATCCTCATCTGAAAAACAACAGAAATATGAACCCAGAAAACAACAGCAGCTGGAATCTGGAACACACACTGAGGTTGAACCCCAGCACTGCACACACAGGGTGTGATGGTGCCTGCCTGTAATCCCAGAAGTTGGGAGGTAGAGGAAGGAGGATCACAAGTTCAAGGTTATCTTCAACTATACATCGTTCAAGGTCTATGATACATGAGATCCAATCTGTTAATTAATATTTATTTGCAAGCAGAGAGAAATAGAGAATGGGTGTGCTAGGGCCTTTTGCTTCTGTAAACAAATTCCAGATACATGCACCACTTGGTGCATATGGCTTTACAAAGGTACTGGGGAATCAAACCCGGGTCATCAGGCTTTGCAAAGCAAGTACCTTTAACCACTGAGTCATCTATCTATCCAGCCTTGAATCACTTTTTTTTTTTTTTTAATTTGCAAGCAGAGAGAAACAGTGAAAAAGACAGAGAAAGACAGAATGAGCCTGTCAGGGCTCCAAGCAGCTCACTGCAAACAAACTCCACATGCATGTGCTACTTTGTGCATCTGGCTTTATGTGGATACTGGGGAATTGAACCTGGATCATTAGACTTTGTAGGCAAGTGCCTTAACTGCTGGGCCATTTCTCTAGCCCTGAAGTGAGCAAGACAGAGAGAGAGAATGTGTATGTGTCCCCTGACACTATCTCCCATTGCCACAGGCATTTGGAATTAAGAGACATACACCAGTTTGAGTTTTACATGGGTGCTAGGAATGTAAACTCTGGTCAGCAGGCTTGCAGAGCAAATACCTTTCACCACCTAAACCTCTCCCTAATTACCTAGTACTTTTGTAATCCCAGCACTTGTGCTGGTTGTATAATCCCAGCACAGGGCTATAGAGATGGTTTAGCAATTAAGCACTTGCCTGTGAAGCCTATGGACCCTGGTTCGAGGCTCGATTCCTCAGTACCCACGCAAGCCAGATGCACAAGGTGCACATGCATCTGGAGTTCATTTGCTGTGGATGGAGGCCCAGATACACCATTCTCTCCCTCTCTTTGCCTCTTTCTCTGTCTGTCATTCTCAAATAAACAAATAACACAAAAAATATATTAAAAAGTATAGTCCCAGCACTTGGGAGACTGAGGAAAAAGGAATGCACAAGTTCAAGTGCAGCTTGGGATAGAGAATGAGACCTCAGACTACATGAGACATGGGATCTTTGTTAGGAGAAGAGTGCTTGCCTAGCATGCATGAAGCCCTGAGTTACAACCCCATCAGCATCATAAAAAGAGCATGGTGGCATGTAATCCCAGCATTTAGAAGGGTGAAGTAGGAAAATCAGAAGTTCAAGGTTGTCCTCAGCTACAAGGAGAATTGAAGCCAGCCTGGGATACCCTGTCTCAAGAAGAGAAAAGAAAAAAAATCTTACTCCATAGGGATCTTATCTTCTTAGAAAGAAACTAATATTTATTTATTTATTTATTATGAGAAAGAAAGAGGCAGTTAGAAAGAGAGAGAATGGACATACCAGGGCCTCCAACCTCTGCAAACAAACTCCAGACACATGTACCACCTTGTACATCTGGCTTACATGGGTACTGGAGAAATGAATCTGGGTCCTTAGGGTTTGCAAGCATGCATCTTAACTGCTAAGCCATCTCTCCTGCCTAATAAACTCATTTTATATGTTTAATTCTTTTCTTTCTTAATTGGCCCTGACATACCAAGTTCTTTCCTTAAATTATTTCTAGGGGTTACGGAGATAGCTTACTGGTTAAAAGTACTTGCTTGCAAAAGCAGGTCCAGGTTCAATTCCCCATTTCCCATGTAAAGCCAGTCACATGGCCTATGCGTCTGGCTTTTGTGACAAGAGGCCCTTTTTATTTTTTTACTTTTGTTTCTGTTTTTTGAGGTAGGGGCTCACTCTGGCCCAGGCTGACCTGGAATTTACTATGTAGTCTCAGGGTGGCCTCGAACTCACAATGATTCTCCTACCTCTGCCTCCCGAGTGCTAGGATTAAAGGTGAGCACCACCACACCCGGCACAAATACTATTTTAAAAATATTTTATTTATTTGAGAGAGAGAGAGAAAAAAAGAGAGGGGCATATAGAGGATGGGCGTACCAGGGCCTCTAGGCACTGCAAACAAACTCCAGACACATGCATCACCTTAAGCATCCAGCTTATGTGGGTCCTAGAGAATCGAATCTGGGTCCTTAGTCTTAGCAGGCAAGTGCCTTAACCACTAAGCCATCTCTCCAGCCCATAAATTACATTTTTAATAATTCTATTAACTCTTATTTTCAATTGACCACTTTTATTTCAATACGCATACAAAAACAATTACCTCAAATTAACTGGAAGAACATTGAAGATGACCCCAAAATGATATAGTTCATGTATGTGGCCAAGATCCAAAGCACAAGGAGTACAAGGACTGTGAGAAGTGGAAGGCCAACTACAACAACCCAGTAGACACATTGGGGATGGTGCTAGCCAAATGCCAGAACTCAGTCAGTTACATCAACTACAGGACATCTCTACATAGGGGACAGGCCTACCTGACCAGAACAATGTCAATCATGCTCAGCAAGACTATGACGACGAGTATTTTGAGTACCTGAGATCTATGGCAACCACACTCATAGTAGTAACACACAGTAGTATATATACAGATACAGGATTGATTCTTTTTTTAAGATAGGGTATCCCTAACTGTGGTAGTTTGAATAGAATAGATGGCCCCCAATATATTCAGTTGTTTGTTTATAGTTTGCATCTGCAATCACCTGGCTGGAGTCAGTGCCATTGTGTGGATCTTAAGGTGTGGTGGTGGGCTTCAGATTTCAATCTAAAAATATGCAAAGTGTACCTAGCTGGAGTTCCTGAAGTGTGCTGTGCTGTGTGGCTTTTTGGCTTTTGGCTTGTGCTTCTCTTTCTCTGCTTGGCCCTGTGAAGGCAGGCCAGCTTCTTCTGCCATTTATGTAACTTCCCCTGGATCTGTAAGCTTCAATAAATATTCCTTCCTCCATAACTGTGCCTGGTCTGGAGATCATCTCAGCAAACCTGAAGCTATCTGTTACACTAAGTTGCCCACGTTGTCTTTGAACTCACAATCTCCAACGGTGGTTGTTTGAATGTATGGCTCCATAGACTCAGTCACTTTTTCTTTCATTTTTTTTCCGGGGGTGGGGTGTTCTAAAGGTAGGGTCTTGCTCTAGCCTAGGGGCTCAACCATTTTTTTTTTTTTTTGGTTTTTCGAGGTAGGGTCTCACTCTAGCCCTGGCTGATGTAGAATTCACTATGGAGTCTCAGGGTGGCCTCGAACTCACAGTGATTCTCCTACCTCTGCCTCCCGAGTGCTGGGATTAAAGGCGTGTGCCACCATACCCGGCTAACCATTTTTTAATTGAACTTTCTACTTAAGCCCTAGCAGACAGTTCCCTGCTACTAGGAAAGAGAGTATATCACTGGGGGCAGACCTTAAGAGTCCAGCCCCTAAAGTGTGTTTCAGGGGGTGGCTATGAATTCCAGCCTAAAGGTGTATGGAGAGCATTTTGAGCTCTGGAGGTTCATGCTTGCTTGTGGTGATGGCTATTACTGATGTCTCTCTGCTTGGATCTATGAAAAAAAAAAAAAAAAAAAAAAAAGGAGCCAGCTTCTTCCAGCATTGATGGTGTTCCCCTGGATTCTGTAAGCCTAAAGTAAATCCCTGCCTCCAATAAACTGTGTCTGGTTGGATGTTCGTCCTAGCAATATGGAAATGACAACAACATCAATCTCTCAAATTGCTAAGATTACAGATGCATGCTACTACAAGTGATTATTTGTTTTATATACAACTAAAAAACAATCAGTTTAAAGGTTAAGGAGATAGGTCAGCAGTTAAAGGCACTTGCTTGCAAAGCCTATTGACCCAAGTTCAACTTCCCAGTATCCACATAAAGCCCAGATGCACAAGGTGGCACTGTGTCTGAAACTCACTCTGTAGCCCAGACTGGCCTCAAATTCATAGCAATCCTCCTATGTCTGCCTCTTGAGTGCTGGAATCAAATGTGTGAACCACCACACCTGGCTTAAAAAATATATTAAAAAAATAAAATAGCTGGGTACGGTGGCACACGCCTACAATCCCAACACTCAGGAGGAAGAAATAGGAGGAGTGCTATAAGTTCAAGACCAGCCTAAAACTGAATTGCAGGTCAGCCTGGCTAAAGCAAAACCCTACCTCAGAAATAAATAAATAAATAAAAATTTAAGGCCGGGAATGGTCGTGCATGCCTTTGATTCCATCACTCAGGAGGCAGAGGTAGGAGGATCACCGTGAGTTTGAGGGCACCCTGAGAGTACATAGTGAATTCCAGGTCAACCTGGGCTACAGTGAGACCCTATCTTGAAAGAAAAAATAGAAATAATAAATAAATAAATAAATAAATAAATAAAGAAGGCTGGAGAGATGGCTCCACAGTTAAAGTCACTTGCTTGGAAAGCCTGAAAATCTGGGCTCAATTTCCCAGCACCCATGTAAAATCAGATGTACAAAGTAGTGCATGTGTCTGGAATTCATTTACAGTGGCAAGAGGCCCTGGTGTGCCCAAGCTCACTCTGTCTGTCTCTCTCTACCCATCTCTCAAATAAATATATGAAAATATTTTTTAAAAAATTAATTTGGGAGGGTTTCAAGGTAGGGTCTCACTCTAGTCCAGGGTGACCTTGAATTCACTATGTAGTCTCAGGGTGGCCTCAAACTCATGGCGACCTTCCTACCCTCTGCCTTCTGAGTGCTGCAATTAAAGGCATGTGCCACCATGCCCAGCTGAAATAAATTTAATTTTAAGCCAGGCATGGTGACAGACATCAGGCATATATCTATAATCCCAGATTTGGGAAGCTGAGACAGGAGGATAATAAGTTCCAAACCAGTCTGGAGTACATAATGAGACCCTGTTACTACAAAACAAAATTTTTTCTTACTTGAATTTAGTTTAATAATAAATGTGATTAATTTGATTGCATCAACTTAGGTTATACAGGTTGGGAATGTCTTATCCAAAATGTTTGAGACTGCCAGGTGTGGTGGAGCATGCCTTTAATCCCAGCACTCAGGAGGCAGAGGTAGGAGGATCACTGTGAGTTTGAGGTCACCCTGAGACTACAGCCTGGGCTACAGTGAGATCCTATCTCCAAAAAACAAACAACAACAACAAATCTAGCCTAGCATGGTGATGTATGTCTGTAATCTTAGCACTCAAGAGGCTGATATAGTATCACCGTGAGTTTAAGTTTAGTGGGTGTATAGAATGAGTTATAGTTCAACCTGAATCAGAGTGAGACCTTGCCTTAAACATTCTACATGTCTCCCCACCACCACCAAAAAAATTTCAAATCTAAGCTTACCATGGTGGCTGAAGCCTGTAATTCCTTGGCTACACAGTAAATTTGAGGCCAGCCTGGTCCACATGAGACCCTGTCTAAAAAACAAAACAACAAAAACCTCAGATCAGGTCTAGGATTAGGCTTGCCTAATGTGTGTAAGACCCAGGATCAATCACTAGCACTGAAAAAAGACTCAAGTCTAACATAAAATTCATTTATATGTCATTTACATCTTATACACATAGCCCAATGTGGAATTTCATACAACATTTTTAGTATTTCCATTTAGGTTGTGACCCATCCCATTCTTTTGTTTTTAATTTTTAATTTTATTTATTTATTTGAGAGTGACAGACAAAGAGGCAGATAGATAAGAGAATGGGCGTGCCAGGGCCTCCAACCACTGCAAATGAACTCCAGACGCATGCTTCCCCTTGTGCATTTGGCTAATGTGGGTCCTGGGGAATCAAGCCTCAAACCAGGGTCCTTAGGCTTCACAGGCAAGTGCTTAACCTCTAAGCCATCTCTCCAGCCCCTCCTTTTTTTTTTAATCCTCGCTGACTTTTTTTTAATATTTTCTTTTTTTTTTTATTTATTTGAGAGAGAGAGAGAAAGAGGCAGAGAGACAGAAAGAGATAGAGAATGGGCATGCCAGGGCTTCCAGTCACTGCAAACGAACTCCAGATGTATGTGCCACCTTCTGCATCTGGCTTACATGGGTCCTGGGGAATCGAATCGAGGTCCTTTGGCTTTGCAGGCAAGTGCCTCAACCGCTAAGCTATTTCTCCAGCCCCTGTCCCATTCTTATTAGATCAGGTAGATTTTCTAATCATGTCAGCACTCTACAAGTTTCGATTTTGTAGTATTTCAGATTTTGTTTTAGAAATATTCAAATTTAACTTTAGTAGGGTGGGTGTGGTGGTTTGAATAGAATAGATGGCCCCCAATATATCCAGTTGTTTATTTGTTTGTAGTTTGCATCTGCAGCCACCTGGCTGGAGGCAGTGTCACTGGGTGGATCTTAAGGTGTGGTGGTGGTGGGCTTCAGATTTCAATCTAAAGATATGCAAAGTGTGTCTAGCTGGAATTCCTACAGTGTGCTGTGCTGTGTGGCTTTTAGGCTTGTGCTTCTCTCTCATTGCTTGGACCTGTGAAGGTAAGCCAGCTTCTGCCATTATGGAATTTCCCCTGGATCTGTAAACTTCAATAAATATCCCTTCCTCCATAACTGTGCCTGGTCTGGAAGTTTATCTCAGCGAACCTGAAGCTGTCTGCTACACTGGGGTAAGAAAGCCAGGCAAGGGACTGGAGAGATGGCTCAGCAATTAAGGTACTTGCCTGTAAAGCCTAACAACCAGGGTTGGATTTTCCAGTACCCACATAAAGCCAGATGCATAAAGTGGCACATGTGTCTGGAGTTCACTTGCAGCAGCTGGAGGCCCTGGCACCCTCATTCTCTCTGTCTCCTTCACCTCTCTTTCTCTGCCTTAGAGTCTGCCTGCCTCTCTCTGGTTACAAATAAGTAAATAAATAAAACATTTTTAAAAAGAAAGCAAGACAGGCAAAAAAAAAATATGAACTGCCAGTGGAAATCTTTTACATTGCCATTTATTACTCCAGTGTTTTTTTTATCCCCCTCTTTCTTCATTTGTTTGCTTGCTTGGTTGGTTTAGGTTTTTGTTTGTTTGTTTGTTTGTTTTCAAGGTAGGGTCTCACTCTAGCTCAGGCTGACCTGGAATTCACTATGTAATCTCAGGATGGCCTTGAACTCACTGCTATCCTCCTACCTCTACTTCCCAAGTGCTGGGATTAAAGGCGTGCACTACCATGCCCGGCTATGGTTTAGGTCTTTCTTTGAGGCAGGGTTTCATTCTAGTCCAGGGTGACCTTGAACTCACTGCGATCCTACCTCAGTCTCCATAGTGCTGCTACCATGCCTGGATTGGTTTTATTTTTGTGTTTTTGTTTATTTGTTTATTTGTTTTTTAGAGCTACCCTTATTTTAAAAGGGTAAAATTTTATTTATTTACTTATTTGAGAGAAGAGAAGGAAAATGGGCACACCAAGGCCTCTTGCTTCTGCAAATGAACTCAAGACACATGTGCCACTTGGCTTTATGTGGGTACTGGGGAATGGAACCCCAGGCAGTCAAGTTTGGCAAGCAAGCACCTTTAACAGCTGAGCCATTTCTCCAGCCCCTGGTTTTGGCCTCAAACTTCCTAAAAACATAAATTTAACTTTTTAATTTTAAAATTTTTTAAAAAATATTTTAAGCTGGGCATGGTGGCACATACCTTTAATCCCAGCACTTGGGAGGCAGAGGTAGGAGGATCACCGTGAGTTCGAGGCCGCCCTGAGACTACATAGTTAATTCCAGGTCAGCCTGAACCAGAGTGAGACCCTACCTCGAAAAACAAACAAACAAAAATTTTTTATTTATTTATATGAGAGAGGTAAAGTGAGAGAAAGAGACAGAGAGAGAGAGAGAGAGAGAGATTGAGAGAGCGAGAGTGGGCGCAGCAGGACTTCCAGCCAATGCAAACAAACTCCAGGTGCATGAGCCACCTTGTGCATCTAGCGTATGTATGTGGTCCTGGGGAATCGAACTGAGGTCCTTTGGATTCACAGGCAAGTGCCTTAACCACTAAGCCATCCCTCCAGCCCATAAGGTTAACTTTTTTGTGTTTTGTTTTTTGTTTTTCAAGGTAGGGTCTCACTGTAGCCCAGGCTGACCTGGAATTCACTATGTTGTCTCAGGGTGGCCTCGAACTCATGGCAATCCTCCTACCTCTACCTTCCAAGTGCTAGGATTAAAGGCATACGCCACCACACTGGCTCAAGGTTAACTTAAAAAATTTATTTGAGGGCTGGAGAATTGGCTTAGTGGTTAAGGCACTTGCCTGAGAAGCCTAAGGACCCAGGTTCGATTCTCCAAGTCCCATGTAAGCCAGATGCACAGGGTGGCGCATGCATCTGGAGTCTGTCTGCCATGGCTGGGAGTCCTGGTGCAGCCATTCTCTCCCTCTCTCTAATAAATAGATAAATAAAAAATATATCTTTTTAAAAATTATTTGAGCCGGGCATGGTGGCATATACCTTTAATCACAGCACTCAGGAGGCAGAGGTAGGAGGATTGCTGTGAGTTTGAGGCCACCATGAGACTACATCGCAAATTCCAGGTCAGCCTGGGCAAGAGCAAGACACCACCTTAAAAAAATGTATTTGAGAGAAGCAAAGCAAGAGTATGGGTACACTAGGGCCTCTTGCTGCTGTAATTGAACTACAGACCCATGGGCCACTATGTGCATCTGTCTTTACTAGGTACTGGGAAATTGAACCCAGGCCAGCAGACATTGCAAGCAAGTGCCTTTAACCGTTGATCCATCTCCCAGTCAACCTTGAACTTTTTTCTTGTTTGTTTTTTCACGTTAGGGTCTCACTCTATCCCAGGTTGACCTGGAACTCACTTTATAGTCCCAGGCTGGCCTTGAACTCACAGGGATCCTCCTACCTCTGATTCCCGAATGCCGGGATTAAAAGTGTGCACCACCGCAGCCAGTTAACCTTAACTTTTACCACCCAGTGCTGGGATTACAAGCATGTGTCATTATGCCCAGTTTACTTCAATTTATTATATGGACATTTTCTTTAGAATATGTCACCATGCTACTAAAATAAAATAACTTACCAATTCCTCAAAAATAACTCCAAGAGCACCTGCCTGCAAAGCCTAAGGACCCAGGTTTGATTGCTCAGTACCCATGTAACCCAGACACCCAAGGTAGCACATGGGTCTGGAGTTTGTGTGCAGTGACTAGAAGCCCTGTCATGCTCATTTTATTCCTCTCTCTCTCTCACTCAAATAAATAAATTTTTTTAATATTTAGTTTTTCTTTATCTATTTTAGTGAGAGAGAGAGAGAAAATGGGCACGCCAGGGCCTTGAGCCACTGCAAACGAACTCCAGATGTATGCACCCCCTTGTGATCTAGCATACGTGGGTCCTGGGAAATTGAACCTGGGTCCTTTGTTTGGCTTTGCAGGCAAGAGCCTTAACCACTAAGCCATTTCTCCAGCCCAAATAAAATATTTCTCAAAATTGAAATTAAAAAAAAAAAAAAAACTCCAAGAGCCAGGCATAGTGGCGCACGCCTTTAATCCCAGCACTTGGAAGGCTGAGGTAGGAGGATTGCTGTGAGTTTGAGGCCAGCCTGAGACTACATAGTGAATTCCGGGTCAGCGTTGGCTAGAGTGATACCCTACCTTGAAAAACCAAAAAAAAAAAAAAAAAGAGAGACTCCAATAACAACTTGGTAACCAAAACAACCAATTTATTAATAAAGTACTGAATGCCCTCTAGTGTTCAAACTAAAGATTCACTGATGGACTATTTATAATCCTGTATAAAGCGTCCTTCAAGAGAGAGAAAAAAAAAAAAAAGATTCTAATTAAGTCATGTAGTGTTGCTAAAATCAGAAAAATGCTGACCCTGTATTGTTTTCAGCAAAAGTATTTTTAACCTGAGGGGGGAAAAAAAGCAAGCCTGAGGTATCTGATTACTAGTATTAGTGGCCCAAAAACCTTGACCTCAGTCACATCAATGGCGATCAGCAGCTAAAGGCACTTGCTACCAAAGCCTGTTGTCCTGGGTTCAGTTGCCCAGTGCCCATGTAAAGCCAAAAGAACAAAGTGGCACATGAGTCTGGAGTCTGCCTGCACTGGCAAAAGGTCCCAGTGTTCCCATGCTTTCACCTTCTCTTTCTCTGCTTGAAAATAAATGAAATTAAAAAGGAGTTGGGAAGATGACTCATTGATTAAAGGTGCTCGCTTACACAAATACAATTAATTATCTTTTTTTTTTTCTGAGGTAGGATCTCACTGTAGCCCAGGCTGACCTGGAAATCATTCTGTAGTCTTATGTTGGCCTCGAACTCACAGTGATCATCCTACCTCTGCCTCTCCAGTACTGGGATCAAAGGCATGTGCCACCACACCTGGCATGTAATTTTTTTTTTTTAAAGACAGGGACTCATATCCCAGATTGGCCTCAAAATTGCTCTGTGGCTAAAGATAACCTTGGACTTCTGATGCTGCTGTCTCTATATCCCAGGTGCTGGGACGACAGGCATGTTACACCAACACCTGATTTTATATGGCGCTAGTGATTGAACCCAGGGCTTTGTGCAAGCCCTCTACATACTGAGCTACATCCCTAGCCTACTGATTTATATAACTTATAATAGGTTTTTTAGTGATACTTTTTTCTTTTTGGTTTTTCAAGGTAGGGTCCCTCTCTAGCCCAGGCTGGTCTGGAATTCACTATATAATCTCAGGTTGGCCTGAAACTCACAGTGATCCTCCTACCTCTGCCTTCCGAGTGCTGGGATTAAAGGCATGCGCCACAATACCCTGCCTAGTGTTACTTTTTTATGTGTGTGTATGTTCATGTGTGAGTGCACAGGTGTGGGAAGAGTCAAGAGTTTTACTTTCCTTGTTTTTAGAAGCAAGGACTCTCACTGTTCACTATTATATTAACTGGGCTAGTTGGCCTGTGAGCTACCAGGCAATTCTCCTGTCTCCACCTTCCATCTTGCTGTAGGAGCCCTAGAATTCCAGATGCTTGCACTACCATGGCCAGCTTTACATAGGTTCTAGGAATCTGAACTCGGGTACCCATGCTTCCATACCAAAAGCTTTATCCACTGAGCTATATCATCCCAAGCTAATTCTGCTTTTAAATGAACTTTTCATGTGTTTAAATGGTTTTAAAATTTCTCAGATTTAAAGACCGGGAGTGGTGGCACATGCCTTTAATCCCAGCACTTGGGAGGTAGAGGTAGGAGGATCATTGAGAGTTCGAGGCCACCCTGAGACTACATAGTGAATTCCAGGTCAGCCGGGTCTAGAGTGAGACCCTACCTCAGGGAAAGAAAAAAAAAAAATCTCAGATTTGAGCCAGGTGTGGTGTGGCACACACCTTTAATCCCAGCCCTAGAGAGGCAAAGGCAGGAGGATCACTGTGAGTTCAAGGCCACCCTGAGACTACAGAGTGAATTCCAGGTCTAGCCTGGGCTAGAGCAAGACCCTACATTTAAAAAGAAAAAATTTATCAGTTAAAGCATTTGCCTGCAAAGCTAAAGGACCCAGGTTCGATTCCCCAGGACCCACGTTAGCCAGATGCGCTAGGGGACACACGTGTTTGGAGTTCGTTTGCAGTGTCTGGAGGCCCTGGCATGCCTATTCTCTCTCTCTCTCTCTTTCTCTATCAAATAAATAAATAATTTTTTAAAACTCTCAGGTTAAATTTACATTATAATATAGTAAACGTCGCTAGATATTAAAGATATAAACAAAGGTTATTAGAGGGACTTGGAAGATGGTTGCAGGTAAGCAGATAAGAACACTTGCTAGGCAAGCATGAGGACTCATGTTTGATCCTCAGCATACACATAAAAAGTGGAATATGGGAGGGCTGGAGAGATGGCTTAGCAGTTAAGGCGTTTGCTTACAAAGCCAAAGGACCCTGGTTCGATTCCCCAGGACCATGCAAGCCAGATGGACTAGGGGGTGCATGCATCTAGAGTTCGTTTGCGGTGGCTGGAGGCCCTCGCGTGCCCATTTTCTCTCTCCCTCTCTCTGCCTCTCTCTCTCTCAAATAAATAAATAAATTTAAAGTTTAGAAAACAAGTGGAATATGGAGCCAGGCGTGGTGGCGCACGCCTTAACCAGCACTTATTAGGCAGAGGTAGGAGGATCGTCATGAATTCAAGGCCACTGAGACTACACAGTGAATTCCAGGTCAGCCTGGGCTAGAGGTAGACCCTACCTCAAAAAACAAAAAACAACAACAACAAAAAGTGGATTATGGGCTGGAGAGATGGCTTATCAGTTAAGGCACTTGCCTGGGAAGCCTAAGGACCCATGCTTGATCTGGTTCTCTCCAGATCCCACATAAGCCAGACACATAAAGGTAAGGCAAGCGCAAGGTTACACATGTACCTTCCAAGTGCTAGGAATTAAAAGGCATCCGCCACCACACTGGCTCAAGGTTAACTTAAAAATTTATTTGTGGGCGGGAGAAATGGCTTAGTGGTTAAGGCACTTGCCTGAGAAGCCTAAGGACCCAGGTTCGATTCCTCCAAGTCCCATGTAAGCCAGATGCACAGGGTGGCGCATGCATCTGGAGTCTGTCTGCCATGGCTGGGAGTCCTGGTGCAGCCATTCTCTCCTCTCTCTAATAAATAGATAAATAAAAAAATATATCTTTTTAAAAATTATTTGGAGCCGGGCATGGTGGCATATACCTTTAATCCACAGCACTCAGGAGGCAGAGGTAGGAGGATTGCTGTGAGTTTGAGGCCACCATGAGACTACATCGCAAATTCCAGGTCAGCCTGGGCAAGAGCAAGACACCACCTTAAAAAAATGTATTTGAGAGAAGCAAAGCAAGAGTATGGGTACACTAGGGCCTCTTGCTGCTGTAATTGAACTACAGACCCATGGGCCACTATGTGCATCTGTCTTTACTAGGTACTGGGAAATTGAACCCAGGCCAGCAGACATTGCAAGCAAGTGCCTTTAACCGTTGATCCATCTCCCAGTCAACCTTGAACTTTTTTCTTGTTTGTTTTTTCACGTTAGGGTCTCACTCTATCCCAGGTTGACCTGGAACTCACTCTATAGTCCCAGGCTGGCCTTGAACTCACAGGGATCCTCCTACCTCTGATTCCCGAATGCCGGGATTAAAAGTGTGCACCACCGCAGCCAGTTAACCTTAACTTTTACCACCCAGTGCTGGGATTACAAGCATGTGTCATTATGCCCAGTTTACTTCAATTTATTATATGGACATTTTCTTTAGAATATGTCACCATGCTACTAAAATAAAATAACTTACCAATTCCTCAAAAATAACTCCAAGAGCACCTGCCTGCAAAGCCTAAGGACCCAGGTTTGATTCCTCAGTACCCATGTAACCCAGACACCCAAGGTAGCACATGGGTCTGGAGTTTGTGTGCAGTGACTAGAAGCCCTGTCATGCTCATTTTATTCCTCTCTCTCTCTCGCTCAAATAAATAAATTTTTTTAATATTTAGTTTTTCTTTATCTATTTTAGTGAGAGAGAGAGAGAAAATGGGCACGCCAGGGCCTTGAGCCACTGCAAACGAACTCCAGATGTATGCACCCCCTTGTGATCTAGCATACGTGGGTCCTGGGAAATTGAACCTGGGTCCTTTGTTTGGCTTTGCAGGCAAGAGCCTTAACCACTAAGCCATTTCTCCAGCCCAAATAAAATATTTCTCAAAATTGAAATTAAAAAAAAAAACAAAAACTCCAAGAGCCAGGCATAGTGGCGCACGCCTTTAATCCCAGCACTTGGAAGGCTGAGGTAGGAGGATTGCTGTGAGTTTGAGGCCAGCCTGAGACTACATAGTGAATTCCAGGTCAGCGTTGGCTAGAGTGATACCCTACCTTGAAAAACCAAAAAAAAAAAAAAAAAAAAAAGAGAGACTCCAATAACAACTTGGTAACCAAAACAACCAATTTATTAATAAAGTACTGAATGCCCTCTAGTGTTCAAACTAAAGATTCACTGATGGACTATTTATAATCCTGTATAAAGCGTCCTTCAAGAGAGAGAAAAAAAAAAAAGATTCTAATTAAGTCATGTAGTGTTGCTAAAATCAGAAAAATGCTGACCCTGTATTGTTTTCAGCAAAAGTATTTTTAACCTGAGGGGGGAAAAAAAGCAAGCCTGAGGTATCTGATTACTAGTATTAGTGGCCCAAAAACCTTGACCTCAGTCACATCAATGGCGATCAGCAGCTAAAGGCACTTGCTACCAAAGCCTGTTGTCCTGGGTTCAGTTGCCCAGTGCCCATGTAAAGCCAAAGGAACAAAGTGGCACATGAGTCTGGAGTCTGCCTGCACTGGCAAAAGGTCCCAGTGTTCCCATGCTTTCACCTTCTCTTTCTCTGCTTGAAAATAAATGAAATTAAAAAGGAGTTGGGAAGATGACTCATTGATTAAAGGTGCTCGCTTACACAAATACAATTAATTATCTTTTTTTTTTTCTGAGGTAGGATCTCACTGTAGCCCAGGCTGACCTGGAAATCATTCTGTAGTCTTATGTTGGCCTCGAACTCACAGTGATCATCCTACCTCTGCCTCTCCAGTACTGGGATCAAAGGCATGTGCCACCACACCTGGCATGTAATTTTTTTTTTTTAAAGACAGGGACTCATATCCCAGATTGGCCTCAAAATTGCTCTGTGGCTAAAGATAACCTTGGACTTCTGATGCTGCTGTCTCTATATCCCAGGTGCTGGGACGACAGGCATGTTACACCAACACCTGATTTTATATGGCGCTAGTGATTGAACCCAGGGCTTTGTGCAAGCCCTCTACATACTGAGCTACATCCCTAGCCTACTGATTTATATAACTTATAATAGGTTTTTTAGTGATACTTTTTTCTTTTTGGTTTTTCAAGGTAGGGTCCCTCTCTAGCCCAGGCTGGTCTGGAATTCACTATATAATCTCAGGTTGGCCTGAAACTCACAGTGATCCTCCTACCTCTGCCTTCCGAGTGCTGGGATTAAAGGCATGCGCCACAATACCCTGCCTAGTGTTACTTTTTTATGTGTGTGTATGTTCATGTGTGAGTGCACAGGTGTGGGAAGAGTCAAGAGTTTTACTTTCCTTGTTTTTAGAAGCAAGGACTCTCACTGTTCACTATTATATTAACTGGGCTAGTTGGCCTGTGAGCTACCAGGCAATTCTCCTGTCTCCACCTTCCATCTTGCTGTAGGAGCCCTAGAATTCCAGATGCTTGCACTACCATGGCCAGCTTTACATAGGTTCTAGGAATCTGAACTCGGGTACCCATGCTTCCATACCAAAAGCTTTATCCACTGAGCTATATCATCCCAAGCTAATTCTGCTTTTAAATGAACTTTTCATGTGTTTAAATGGTTTTAAAATTTCTCAGATTTAAAGACCGGGAGTGGTGGCACATGCCTTTAATCCCAGCACTTGGGAGGTAGAGGTAGGAGGATCATTGAGAGTTCGAGGCCACCCTGAGACTACATAGTGAATTCCAGGTCAGCCGGGTCTAGAGTGAGACCCTACCTCAGGGAAAGAAAAAAAAAAAAATCTCAGATTTGAGCCAGGTGTGGTGTGGCACACACCTTTAATCCCAGCCCTAGAGAGGCAAAGGCAGGAGGATCACTGTGAGTTCAAGGCCACCCTGAGACTACAGAGTGAATTCCAGGTCTAGCCTGGGCTAGAGCAAGACCCTACATTTAAAAAGAAAAAATTTATCAGTTAAAGCATTTGCCTGCAAAGCTAAAGGACCCAGGTTCGATTCCCCAGGACCCACGTTAGCCAGATGCGCTAGGGGACACACGTGTTTGGAGTTCGTTTGCAGTGTCTGGAGGCCCTGGCATGCCTATTCTCTCTCTCTCTCTCTTTCTCTATCAAATAAATAAATAATTTTTTAAAACTCTCAGGTTAAATTTACATTATAATATAGTAAACGTCGCTAGATATTAAAGATATAAACAAAGGTTATTAGAGGGACTTGGAAGATGGTTGCAGGTAAGCAGATAAGAACACTTGCTAGGCAAGCATGAGGACTCATGTTTGATCCTCAGCATACACATAAAAAGTGGAATATGGGAGGGCTGGAGAGATGGCTTAGCAGTTAAGGCGTTTGCTTACAAAGCCAAAGGACCCTGGTTCGATTCCCCAGGACCATGCAAGCCAGATGGACTAGGGGGTGCATGCATCTAGAGTTCGTTTGCGGTGGCTGGAGGCCCTCGCGTGCCCATTTTCTCTCTCCCTCTCTCTGCCTCTCTCTCTCTCAAATAAATAAATAAATTTAAAGTTTAGAAAACAAGTGGAATATGGAGCCAGGTGTGGTGGCGCACGCCTTAACCAGCACTTATTAGGCAGAGGTAGGAGGATCGTCATGAATTCAAGGCCACTGAGACTACACAGTGAATTCCAGGTCAGCCTGGGCTAGAGGTAGACCCTACCTCAAAAAACAAAAAACAACAACAACAAAAAGTGGATTATGGGCTGGAGAGATGGCTTATCAGTTAAGGCACTTGCCTGGGAAGCCTAAGGACCCATGCTTGATCTGGTTCTCTCCAGATCCCACATAAGCCAGACACATAAAGGTAAGGCAAGCGCAAGGTTACACATGTCCACTAGGTGGCACAAGTGTCTGGAGTTTGATTCCAGTAGCTGAAGCCCTAGCATGTCAGTTCTCTCTTTCACTCTCTCTAAAAAATAAATAAATAAAGTGGATTATGGGGGCTAGAGAGATGGCTTAGTGGTTAAGGAACTTGCCTGCAAAACCAAAGAACCCAGGTTTGATTCCCCAGGACCCACCTAAGCCAAGATGCACACATACATCTGGAGTTCATTTGCAGTGGCTAGAGGCGCCAGCATCTCTCTCTCTCTCTCCCTCTCTACCTACCTACCTACCTACCTACCTACCTACCTACCTGTTTCTCTCTCTTTCTCAAATAAATAAAAATCTTTTCTTTTAAAGTAGATTATGGCCAGACCTGCCTACAATCCCGGAACTGAAGGAGGTGAAGACAGGAGCATCACTGGGTCTCCCTAGTCAGCCAGTCTAACTGAAAAATGGAGAGCTCCAGATTCAGTGATCTGTCTCATGGGGAAAAAAAGGGGAGCTGGGCATGGTGGTGCATGCTTTTAATCCCAGTTCTTGGGAGGCAGAGGTAGGAGGATCACCATCAGTTTGAATCCACCCTGAAACTGCATAGTAAATTTCAGGTTAACCTAAGCTAGAGTGAAACCCTACCTCAAAAAAAGAAAAAGGAAAGAGGAATGATATACAATGATGCTTGATATCTTCTTCTGGCCTCTGCACTTATGCGCACAGGGTACACACACATGCACACACCAAACATGCATGCACTATACACACACACACACACCAAGAAAGCTTGTTTAGCACCTTCAACTATTTTTAAGACTATACTGAGAACAAAAAGCTTAAGAACTGTTCTAGCATAGCATACTGCACATGAAAATAATTAAAGCTTTAATAGAAGAGAGGATAAAACACAAATATTACTGAATAAGAAAAATCCAAGTGATACTCACCAATGGGATCTTCCATGCCACTGTAACAAGATCAGGAAGACAGTACAGTTTCTAAAAGGAGAAAAAAGTAGTTAATATACTGAAAATGTAAAATTTATCACTCTGTATGTTCTTCAAATAAAGTAAGCCCAATTTAGTAATATTATAGTCTAAAACTGGACCAGGAGCTATGGCACACACTTTTAATCCCAGCACTTGCACAGCTGGTCGGAAGATCACTTTGAGTTCAGGACCAGCCTGGGGCTACACAGTGAATTCCAGGTCTCCTGGGCTATAGTGACACTCTACCTTGGAGAAAACAAAAAATAAAAAATAACAACAACAAAAGAACTACAATATTATGGAAACGCACAACTTATCAAATAAGAATATTGCCAACTAGAAGCAGACGTGTTATAAGCCTTTAACCCCAGCACTTGGAAGGCAGACGTTAGAAGGATTGCCATGAGTTCAAGGACAGCCTCAGACTACATAGTGAATTCCAGGTTAGCCTGGGCTAGCTAGAGTGAGACCCTACCTTGAAATAGAAAAAAGGAAGAATAATACTGCTAGCTGGAGTTGTTAAGTATACTGGTATGCAGAGATATAACATGCTAAAAATATTATGAAAATTTAAGGCTAATATTGTTTTTAAAATATATTATTCTTAGCTTACTCAAATATGCTCCTTTTTTAATATTCATCAGGCATTAACTGAAATATTAACTGAAATGTACAGAGAAGAGTTTGTTTTTTTTTTTTTTTTTGGTTTTTCGAGGTAGAGTCTTACTCTAGCTCAGACTGACCTGTAGTCTCCGGGTGGCCTGGCACTCATGGTGATCCTCCTCCTACCTCTGCCTTCTGAGTGCTGGGATTAAAGACTGTGCCACCACACCCAGCTAAAAAAGCGCAAATTTTTTATGTAAAACAAAAACAAACACCTGAAATAGAATAGGAAGGACCTCTTTCAGGGAGGCATTGGTTTGGCACAAGGAAAATAATCTTTTAGATACAGGAAGATGGTTTAATAAGATCCAAGTTAAAGTGTTAAAAAAGGTTTTGAAAGAAGTCTGAGTAAATAAGGCCGGGCGTGGTGGCGCACGCCTTTAATCCCAGCAATTGGGAGGCAGAGGTAGGAGGATCGCTGTGAGTTCGAGGCCACCCTGAGACTCCACAGCGAACTCCAGGTCAGCCTGAGCTAGAGTGAGACCCTACCTCGAAAAACCAAAAAAAAAAAAAAAAAAAAAAAAGAAAGAAAGAAAGAAAGAAAGAAAGAAAGAAGTCTGAGTAAATATAGATACTCATTCAACTTCCTTCACTTCTAATCAAGACAAGGGTCAAATCTGCCCAATCCAGCTTCCTACCCAGGCCAGTTTCCTACTCATTCCACTGTTTTGATCTAAGTGCATTTCCTAATAATAAGCAGTATGAAATGAAACTCTAACTGGGATGACTGAAGAAACTTGAAAGTAAGATGGGATTTGAAGTTAAATCATTAACACCCCGTATGGCCATGAAACCCCACTGCTGGTCTTAAGTGTACCAAAGCTTTCCCCTGGCAGCTGGTCCATTTCTTAAACTTTCACCAGTAGACTAGTGTGGAAAGAAATGCATTACTAATTGGATGTGTCAGGCACCTGAAGATAAGGATATGAAGATAATGGAATTAAATTATTACTTTAAATTCAACTGGTGCTCCAGACAAAGAAAACAGAAGAATATGAGTGATCGACAGTCAAGAGAAAATCCAGTATTAAAGCCACAAGGCATGCTGGGTAACTTATAGATGTAGCTGAGGACCATTGCCAGGAGTTAAGTCAGAGTAGTCCAACTTCAAGGAAGGCTCTGAATGGGAAATAAGAGGACCTTCGTATCTGGAATAAAGATATCTGAGTGGCTGCTATGATTGGATGTGGTTTGCCTCTCAGAGGTTCATGTGTTGGGAACCAGATCCTGACCATGGTGGGGCGTTGGGAAATGTTGTGGAGCCCTCAAGAGGTAGAGCCTAATACAGGATACTTAGGTAACTGAGGAAACTATTTTCCAAAGGAACTGAGGTAACTCTAGTGGGACTCCTAAATAATTGAGAAGACAAATTATAAAAGCCTGAGCCCGACCTCTAGCTCTCCTCCCATATGTCATCCACCATGAGATCCTCACCAGAGTGCAGCCAATGCTCCACCTCGCCTGTGAATCTACAGAATGAGTTTATAAACCTCTTCATAAAGTTAGCCCGCTTTGTGTATTTCATTATAATAATAAGACAAAATGGACTAATGCAGTACCTCTCTAAAATATCAAGTGCCTAGATACCTCTTTACCTCAAGAAGACTACAAAAGTAGCCCATGCTCCATATCAGAGCTAGAACAAAGGGTGGGGAATGCAGTTCAGTGGCAGTGTTTGCCTAACATACACAAGGATCTGAGTCTGAAGCCAGGCATGGTGGCTCATAACCTATAATCCCAGCACTTGAGAGGCTAAGGCAGGAGGATTGCTAGTAGTTTGAGGTCAGCCTGGGCTACAGTGAGATCATGTCTCAAAACAAACAAGCTCTTAACTCCATGGTGAAAGAAGCCTCCCATCTGACTTCTAAAAGCAACAATTCTACTTCAGGATCTGGTGTTCCATACATCCTAGCTAACTGTAAGCCTCCTTCTTAGTAGGCCTTTCCTAGCATAAAGCAGCCAAAATGTACTGGGCTGGATAAAGTCAGAAGGAAACTATAACCTAAGGGAGCAGCAAAACACAGTGTGTGCTGACAGGAGCCAGAGCACACATGTAATGAAATCTTGAGTGTGCTTGGCAAACATAAGGACCAGAACATAAAAGACTGAAAGAGGAGAAGGTAAGATGATGAACCATTCCTTTTTTTCGGGGGGGGGGGTTGTTTTATGTATTTATTTATTTAAGAGAGGGAAAGAGGCAAAGAGACAGAATGGGAGCACCAGGGCTGCAAACAACTCCAGATGCATGGGCCACCTTGTGCATCTGACTTACGGGGGTCCTGGGGAATTGAACTGAGGTCCTTTGTCTTTGCAGGCAAGCACCTTAACTTCTAAGCCATTTTGCCTGCCCCTCCCCCCTGCTTTTTTTGTGTTTTTTTTTTTTTTTTGAGGTAAGGTCTCACTCTAGCCCAGGCTGACCCGGAATACAGTCTTGGTGGCCTCGAACTCACAGCAACCCTCCTACCTCTGCACCCAATGTGCTGGGATTAAAGGTATGTGCCACCATTTGTGGTCCATTCTTTTTTTTAAATATTTTATTTATTTATTTGCAAAGAGAGAGAGAGAATGAGTATAAATATGAATAGGTATACCAATGCCTCTAGCCACTGCAAACAAACTCCAGACACAGGGGCCACTTTGTGCATCTGGCTTTACGTGGGTACTGGGGAATCAAACCTGGGTCTTACTCTGGTCCAGGCTGACCTAGAATTCACTATGTAGTCTCAGGGTGGCCTCGAACTCACGGAGATCCTCCTACCTCTGCCTCCCAAGTGCTAGGATAAAAGGCGTGGTCCACTATGCCTGGCCCTATTGTTTTTAGTGTATGTGTGTTCCTCTGTATGGGTGCTTGCCAAAACCAGAAAATAATCTTAGGTGCCATTTCTCAGGAATTGCCACCATTTTTTCTAAGAATGATACACGTGTAACTGAGTGTCTCATTGGCCTGGAACTCACCAATTAAGTCAGACAGCTACTGGAATCTACCTGTCTCTGTCTCCCCACAGCTGACATTTTTATCCATCTTCTGAGGCTCAAACTCAGTTTCCTTATGTTTGCAAGGCAAGCATTTTACCAATTGAGCTATCTTCCTAGCTTCCCCCCTCCCCCTTTAAAAATATTCTATTTGGGGCTGGAGAGATGGCTTAGCAGTTAAGGCACATGCCTGCGAAGCCTAAGGACCCAGATTCAATTCTCCAGGTCCCACGTAAGCCAGATGCACATGGTGGCACATGCATCTGGAGTCTGTTTGCAGTGGCTAGAGGCCCTAGTGTGCCCATTCTATCTCTTTCTCTCTCTCTTTCTAATAAATAAATAAATAATCTTTAAAAAAATATTCTATTCATTTGAAAGGGGGGGGGGCGGAATCAGATAGAGAATGGGAGTGCCAAGGTCTCCAAGCTACTGCAAATTCCAGATGGAAGTGCCACTTTGTGCATCCAACTTTAAGTGAGTACTAGGGAATTGAACCTGAGCCTTTTGGCTTTGCCAGAAAGCACCTTAACTGCCTAGCCACCTCTCCAGTGCACTTCCACTGTTTTTTGTTTGTTTTGTTTTTGTTTTTATTTTTGAAGTAGGGTCTCACTCTAGCCCAGGCTGACCTGGAATTCACTATGTGGTCCCAGGGTGGCTTCAAACTCACTGGATCTTCCTACCTCTGCCTCCCAAGTGCTGGGACTAAAGGCGTGCACAACCACACCTGGCTTTCCTCTGCCTTTTTTTTATAGGCTTTTTGAGAAAAGGTTTCATGTAGCCAATGGTGCCCTTGAATTCTTATCTTCCTGCTTCTACTACCCATGTTCTGGAATCATAGTTGTATGCCACTATGTCTCATTTATACCCTCCAGGTAACATGTTTCTTTTGCAAATACTCTACTATGTCTCTTGCTAAGATACTCAAGTTTTTGCATGTGTATGTGGTATGCAGGCATGTATATGTGCATGTGGGCACATATGTATGTGCACGTGGTAACCAGAGGTTGCTGTCAGGTGTCTTCCTCCATCGCTTTCCTCTTTATTTTCCTGAGGCATGGTCTCTCACTTGAAGCCAGAGCTCACCAATTCAGCTGGTTTTAGCTAGCCAGCTTGCCCGAACAATCAGTCTCTGCCTCTTGTATGTTAGGATTACATGGGTGCTGGGGTCTGTATCTGGTCCTCATGCTTATAGGCAAATATTTTACCAAATGAGCCATCTCCCAGCAGCCCCCCCCCAACTTTTTGGTGGTGCTGGGGATGGATTTTAGACTATATTCCCAGGCCATGCCTTGTTTTTTTTTTTTTCCAAGGTAGGGTCTCACTCTAGTCCAGGCTAGCCTAGAATTCACTATGTAGTTTCAGGGTGACCTTGAACTCATGGTGATCTTCCTACCTCTGTCTCATGAATGCTGAGATTAAAGGCGTGAGTCACCACACCTGGCTGATTTTTTAAAAATATTTTTATTTCTTTATTTGCAAGCAGAGAGAGAGAGAGAGAGAGAGACAGACAGAGAGACAGCCCGGGGGGGGTGGGGTGGGGGAGGAATCCAGAGCTTCCTGCTGCTACAAACGAACTCCAGACATATGTGCCACTACGTACATCTGGCTTATGTGGGTTCTGGGCAATAGAACCTGGGCCCTTAGGCTTCATAGGTAAGAGCCTTAACTGCTAAGCCATCTCTCTAGCCCCCAATAAAAATTTCTTTTCTTAATTTTTATTAACATTTTCCATGATTATAAAAAATATCCCATGGTGCTACCCTCCCTCCCCCCACTTTCCCCTTTGAAATTCCATTCTCCATCATATCCCCTCCCCATCTCAATCAGTCTCTCTTTCATTTTGATGTCATGATCTTTTCCTCCTATTATGATGGTCTTGTGTAGGTAGTGTCAGGCACTATGAGGTCATGGATATCCAGGCCATTTTATGTCTGGAGGGAGGACGTTGTAAGGAGTCCTCCCCTTCCTTTGGCATAAAATTTTTTTTTAAAGAGAGATGGAGGTATGGCTTAGTGGTTAAGGTGTTTGCCTGCAAAGCCAAAGGACCCAGGTTCTATTCCCCAGGACCCACGTTAGCCAGATGCACAAGGTGGCTCATGCGCCTGGAGTTCGTTTGCAATGGCTGGAGGCCCTGGCGTGCCCATTCTCTCCCTCTCTCTTTCTTCTCTTTCTCAAATAAACAAACAAATAAAATATTTTAAAAATCTTTTAAAAAAACTTCTTAAAAAAATAGAAATCTCTGGCCAATCATTAGCTAACCACTAAACCAACAAAGCAGAGATTTCAGTGGTCACATACAACAAAGAATACAGGTTTTACAGGTTTAATCCAGGAAACTCATCAAACAAAGAACAAGAAACCACAGGAAAAAAAAAGAATTTTATTTCCAGGGTTGTCCCATATTATTATTTTATATTTATTTATTTTTTTCAAGGTAGTGTCTCACTCTAGTTCAGGTTGACCTGGAATTCACTATGTAGTCTCAGGGTGGCCTCAAACTCAAGGCGCTCCTCCTACCTCTGCGTCCTGAGTGTTGGAATTAAAGGCGTGCAACACCACACCTGCCTCCATATTATTATTTTACATGCTTATTAAATACAAATATTTACAAAATAATGAAGTAAAAATAAAAATAAAAAAGGCGAGACAGAGAGAGAAATAGAAAAGCATAACTTGTAATGGAGTGAAGCAATCAATAAAACTATACTGAAGAATTCTAGGAGTTAATTAAAAGATTTTAAATAAATAAATATAAATACTTCTGCCGGGTGTGGTGGCGCATGCCTTTATCTCAGCACCCAGGAGCCAGAGGTAGAAGAATCACTGTGAGTTCTAGGCCATCCTGAGACTCCATAGTGAATTCCAGGTCAGCCTGGCCTAGTGAGATCCTACCTTAAAAAAAAAAAACAAAAAAAGGCTGGAGAGATGGCTTAGCAGTTAAAGTGCTTGCCTGTGAAGCCTATGGACCCACGTTCTATTCTCCAGGACCCATGTAAGCCAGATGCACAAGGTGGGACATATGTCTGGAGTTTGTCTGCCATGACTAGAGGCCCTGGCGCACCTATTCTCTCTCACATAAATAAATAAAATATTATATATATATATATATATATATATATATATATATATATATACTTCTAAAGAACCAAAGAAGGGTAAGCAGTATAGCACAATAGTGTAGGTGCTTGTCTAGCATGAGCAAAGCCCTGGATTTGATTCCTAGCACCGCAAGGAAAAAATAAAAAAAAGCTAGGGGCTGAAGAGATGGCTTAGTGGTTAAGGTGCTTGCCTGTAAAGCCTAAGGACCCAGGTTTGATTCCCCAGTACCCACATAAACCAGATGCAGAAAGTGGCACATGCATCTGAAGTTCATTTACAGTAGCTGGAGGCCCTGGCATATCCATTCTCTCTCTTTCTCTATCTACCTCTTCCTCTCTCTCTCAAATAAATAAATATTTTAAATTATTTATTTATTTATTTGAGAGAGAGACAGAGAGGGAGGGAGGGAGAGAATGGGTGCACCAGGGCCTCCAGGCACTACAATTGAATTCCAGGTGCATGCGTCCCCTTGTGCATCTGGCTTACATGGGTCCTGGGGAATCAAACTGGGATCCTTTGGCTTTGTAGGCAAATGCCTTAACTGCTAAGCCATCTCTCCAGCCAAATATATATATATATATATTTTTTTTATTTATTTATTTTGGTTTTTCGAGGTAGGGTTTCACTCTAGCCCAGGCTTACCTGGTATTCACTATGGAGTCTCAGGGTGGCCTCAAACTCACAGCGATCCTCCTACCTCTGCCTCCCGAGTGCTGGGATTAAAGGTGTGCGCCACCACGTCCGGCTATTTTTTATATATTTTTATTTATTTATTTTGAGAGAGAGAGAAAATGGGCACATCAGGGCCACCAGCCACTGGAAACAAACTTCAGATGTATGCGCCCCCTTGTACATCTGGCTTACGTGGATCCTGGAGAGTCGAACTGGGATCCTTTGGCTTTGCAGGCAAATGCCTTAACTGCTAAGCCATCTCTCCTGCCGAATAAATATTTTTTTAATGTCACCAATTAGCCAGACATGGTGGCGCACACCTTTAATCCCAGCAGTCAAGAGGCAGAGGTATCGGTATCACCATGAATTTGAGGGCACCCTGAGACTACATAGTAAATTTCAGATCATCTTGGTCTACAGCAAAACCCTACCTTGAAAAACCAAAAAACAAACAAACAAACAAACAAAAAAACCCGACAAGTCATTAATCTATTAAAAAGCAAAAAAACACTGGCCTAAATGAGGTCAGGAGAAGGGATTGACTAAACGAAGGATGAGGAGGGTTAATCAAAATTTAAGATGTTATAGCCAAGCTTGGTGGCACACGCCCTTAATCCCAGCACTGGGGAGGCAGAGGTAGGAAGATTGCTGTGAGTTTGAGGCCACCCTGAGACCACATAGTGAATTCCAGGTCAGCCTGGGCTAGAGCAAGACCCTACCTTGAAAAAAAAATTAAGATGTTATGATAAACCATATGGAAACCTACTTCTTTGGATAATGGCACACCCAAAAGTTATAGATTGTTACTAGAAAATTTCAGTGACAGGGATGGGATACCTTCCAGTGAGTTGTTGGCCAAGAAGGTCTCTGATGCCCCAAAACATTACAGGCTATTGCCAAGGCTCTCGGTTTCCCACCAGGAATAGATGGTAAGACCCTATTGCTGAAGACTCCACAGGCTTTGGCTGCAAAGTCACTCAGAAATCAAGCTAGAGCTGAGATGAAAACCTCTACCCTGTGGACCAGCTGACAGAAAGGTGGAAAAAGCTATCCTGAATGCAGCTCTATGGAAGAGAAAAGTCATCAATGGTGCTAAACGCTAGTGGACATTGAAAGCCTTAAGAATGGCCAGCCAGGCCAAATGTGACAATTGGTGTAATAGTGGCATGACTGCTATGGAGGAAACCAACTGCCCTCTAATTGGACTGGTGCCTGGTCCATGGGTGGGAATACATTCCTGGTACTGAGAATCCACTCAAAAGCCTAGGGCAGCTGGGCATGGTGGCTCACACCTTTAATCCAAGCACTCGGGAGGCAGAGTTCAAGACTACCCTGAGACAATGTAGTGAATTAATGAATTCCAGGTCAGCCTGAGCTAGAGTGAGACCCTACCTTGGAAAAACAAAACAAGAACAAAAGAAAAAAAAAAAAGCCTAGGGCAGGGGAGGTCATGAGCATTATTGCCTGCTGTTATCTGCCCACCAAACTGCCCTGTAAGCACTTTTCTTCCTTCCTTCCTTCCTTCCTTCCTTCCTTCCTTCCTTTTTCTTTTTCTTTTTTGTATTTTTCGAGGTAGAGTTTCACACTAGCCCAGGCTGACTTGGCAATGTAGTCTCAGGGTGGCCTCAAATTCACGGCAACTCTCCTACCTCTGCCTCCTGAGTGCTGGAATTAAAGGAGTGCACCACCACACCTGGCATACTTTTCTTAATTTTATACCCATACATCAATGCTACTCTCATTTTTTTAAATTAACATTTTAAATTAATTTAAATTAATAAATAAATTATTTATTTGAGAGAAGGAGGCAGAGGAAGAGAGAGAGAGAGACACAATGGATGTGCCAGGGCCTCCAGCCACTCCAAACAAACTTCAGATGCAGGTGCCACCTTGTGCATCTGGCTCACGTGGGTCCTGGGGAATCGAACTGAGGTCCTTTGGTTTTGCAGGCAAACGCCTTAACTACCAAGCCATCTCTCCAGCCCTACTCTCACTTTTGGTTAGAGAAGCTTCTCTTTTCAAATGGCAGTGACCACTGGGATTACTGAAAAGGCACCATAGTACTGAGAAGAAATGATAATGGAGTGTTCAGCACTGAAACATCTCTATCACACCTTCCAAGGCTCAGGGTCCAATGCAGAAGAGGTGGCGGAAAGAATATTAAGAGCCAAAGGAAAGGTAGACTGTTTACGAGACAATCTTCCAGACACAAGATGGCCTGGATATCCATGACCTCACAGTCCCTGGCACTTATAGCAGGAAAAGAGGATGACATCAAAATAAGAGAGACTAGCCACTTGTGGTGGCACATGTCAGTAGAGAACTGCTGAAGAGGCAGGAGGATTGGGAGTTAAGAGGCCAGCCTGGGCTACACATCTGGCACACACCTTTAATCCCAGCACTCAGGAGGCAGAGGTAGGAGGATTGCCAAGAGTTCAAAGCCACCCTAAGACTACATAGTGAATTCCACATTAGCCTGGGATAGAGCAAGACCCTACCTCAAGGAAAAAATAACAAAAGACAGCCAGGTGTGGTGGTGCACGCTTTTAACCCCAGCACTCGGGAGGCTGAGGTAGGAGGATCGCTGTGAGTTCAAGGCCACCCTGAGACTTCATAGTGAATTCCAGGTCATCCTGGGCCAGAGTGAGACCCTACCTTGTAAAACCAAAAAAAAAAAAAAAAAGAGAGAGACAGAGTGAGGGAATATGATGGAGGGTGGATTTGTGAGGAGGAAGGTGGGGTGGGGTAGGAATTATAGTTTATTGTTTATAATTATGGAAGCTGTCAATATAAAACTAAAAATAAAAACCAACAAACAAACAAAAAACAGGCTGGGTGTGGTGGCGCATGCCTTTAATCCTAGTACTTTCAAGGCAGAGGTGGGAAGAACGCTGAGAGTTCCAGGCCACCCTGAGACTACACAGTGAATTACAGGTCAGCCTGAGCTAGAGTGAAATCCTGTCTCGAAAAACAAAACAAAAAAACAGCCAGGTGTGGTGGGGCACACTTTTAATCCCAGTGCTTGGGAGGTAGAGGTAGGAGGATTGCTATGAATTTGAGTCTACCCTGAGACTACATAGTAAATAATGAATTCCAGATTAGCCTGTGTTAAAGCAAGACCTTACCTAAAAAACAAAAACAAAACAACAATAACAACAACAACAAAAAAAACTAAAGGATATCATGTCTAATTAATTTCTTATTTATTTGCTTTGAGGCATGGTCTAAACTGACCTGAAACTCACTCGGTAGCCCTGTAGCCCAGGCTGGACTCAAACTCAGAGCAATCCTCCTACTTCAGGCTCCCAAGTGTTGGGATTAAGATGGGAGCTTCTATACCCAGTCTTAATTTTTCTTTTTTTTTTTTTGGAGGTAGAGTTTCACTCTAGTGCAAGCTGACCTGGAATTCACTATGTAGTCTCAGGATGGCCTTGAACTCACGGCAATCCTCCTACCTCTGCCTCCCAAGTGCTGGGATTAAAGGTGTGTGCCACCATGCCAGCTTTAATTTTTTTTTTTTTTTTTGAAACATGGTCTCACTCTATAGCCAAACTGCCAAACACCAGGGATTACAAGTGTGAGCCACTAAACCCACAGCAAACAGTAGTTTAAAAGTATGAGAACTGAGCTGGACAGATGGTTCAGTTTTAAGGTGCTGGCATGCAAAACCTAATGACTCAAGTTTGATTCCCCAGCACCCACATGAAGCCAGATGCACAAAGTGATGCATGAATCTGGAGTTTGTTTGCAATTCATTAAGAGACCCTAGCATGCCCATTCTCTTCTCTCTCTCCTTCCCTCTCTCTAATTCTCTCTCTACTTGCAAATAAATAAAAAAAAAAATAGCATGAGAATTTCCATCAAGCAAAATGTCAATATTTTTATGAAGAGTTGTGGGGCTTGCCTCATAAGTATGAAGCCCTGAGTTTGATCCCCAGCACCCATGTAAACAGCTAGGCATGGTGCCACCTCAGCACTGGTGAGACAGATACAAGAGGACCCTGGAGCTCAGTGGCCAGCTGGTCTAGCAAAATTGGTAAACTGCAGGCCAATGAGAAAATTTTTCTCAAAAGAAGTAGATGGTGTTCCCAACGATGAACCTGAGGTTGCCCTTTGACCTCTGTATACACATGCATTTGCAGCCACACATTCACCCACACATACATACACAAAGGCACACCCACATATACACACAAGTATTGACACAGATTTTCAAAATTTTTTTACTTACTTATTTTGAGAGAGAAAAAGGGAGGGAGGGAGGAAGAGGGAGAGAATGGGCATGCCAAGGCTTCCAGCTGCTGCAAGCAAACTCCAGACATGTGCCACCTTGTGCTTCTGGCTTATGTGGGCCCTGGGGAACCGAACCAAGGTCCTTTGGCTTTGCAGTCAAGCGCCTTAACTGCTAAGCCATCTCTCCAGCCCAAGATTTTTTTTTTCAAGGTAGGGTCTCACTCTAGCCCAGACTGACCTTGAATTCACTATGTAGTCTCCGGGTGGCCTCGAACTCACGGTGATCCTCCTGCCTCTGCCTCCGGAGTGCTGAAGTTTCTGGGAACTGGGCATGGTGGCATACATCTTTAATTCCAGAGTAGAGTGAGACCCTACCTCGAAAAACCAAAAAAAAAAAAAAAAAAAAAAAAGTTTCTGGGAACTGGGCATGGTGATGTACATCTTTAATCCTAGTACTTGGGAGGCTGAGGTAGGAGGATCTAGCCTGAGCTAGAATGCCAGAATGAGACCCTACCTTGGAAAAAAAAAAGAGAGAGAGAGAGAGAGAGAGAGCCTGGTATGTGGTAGCCTGGTGGCATACTCCTTTAATTCCAGCACTTAGGAAGCAGAGGTAGGATTGCTGTGAGTTTGAGCCCAGCCTGAGACTGTATCATGAATTCCAGGTTAGCCTGGGCTAGAGAGAGATCCTACCTTGATGGGGAGGGGGGTAGGGATGAAAAGTAGTATGTAGGAGAAAAGAGATACAGCAGTTTGGGCTACTGAAACCCAACATAGAAGACAGAACTCAAATGCATATATGTTCTTTTTTTGGCAGAGTATTAAAGACTTAGGAGAATGCCTTCTTTAGTTTCTGTCTTTAATAAAAACTTGCAATGGGCTCCAGACTTGTAGTTAAGTCTTGGAATGTATTAGTACATGCCATGAATATGACAACAGAAATAGCAACCTACTTCAGCTCCCTCACTTAAATTCTTAGGTAAAATGCATAACATGCCAATGGAATTGAGTCAATACAATTAGTCTACCCTATTTATTTATTTATTTATTTATTTATATTTTATTTATTTATTTGAGCAAGAGAAAGGCAAATAGAGAATGAGCATGTCAAGGCCTCTAGCCACTGCAAATGAACTCCAGATGTCGGTGCTACCTTGTACATTTGGCTTTATGTGGGTACTGAAGAATTGTACTCGGGTCCTTAGGCTTTGCAGGCAAGCACCTTAACTACTGAGCCATCTCTCCAGTCCTACATTTTTGTTTTTGTTTTTCGAGGTAGGGTCTTACTCTAGCCCAGGCTGACCTGGAATTCACTATGTAGTCTCAGGGAGGCTTCAAACTCATGGTGATCCTCTTACCTCTGCCTCCGAGTGTTGGGATTAAAGGCATGTGCCACCACATTGGCTATCTTAGCCTCCTATGTGCTGAATTTAGCCTTTTTAAAGTATATATATAAAGCTGGGCATGGTGGCACATGCCTTTAATCCCAGCATTGGGAGGCAGAGGAAGGAGGATCACTGCAAGTTTGAGGCCACCCTGAGACTCCATAGTGAATTCCAGGTCAGCCTGGGCTAGAGTGAGACCCTACCTCGAAAAACCAAAAAATAAAAATAAAAAAATTTGGAGGGGGCTGGCTAGAGAGATTGCTTAGCCATTAAGGTGCTTGCCTGCAATGCCTAAGGACCCAGATTCAATTCCCCAGTACCCACATAAGCCAGATGCACAAGGTGGTGTTTGCAGTGACTAGAAACCCTGGTGCACCCACTCTCCCCCTCCCTCCCTCTCTCTCAAATAAATAAATATTTTTAAAATTTATTTGCATGTGTGTGTGTTGTATAGGTGCACCAGGGTTTCTTGCTGTTGCAAATGAATGCCAGATACTTATACTTGTGCCACTTCTTGTGTCTGGCTTTACATGGGTGCTAGGAAATCAAACCCAGCCTGACTTGCCAGTAAGTGTATTTAACCACTGAGCCAACTCCTCAGCCTCTCTTTCATATATATATATATTCAACTTTTAGGGGTTTTTTTTTTTTTTTTTTTTTTTTTTTTTGAGACAGGGTCTCATGTAGCCCAGGCCAGCACTGAACCTTCAGTAATCCTCCCATCTCAGCCTCTGGAATGTTGGGATTATGGACATGTGCCCCAGACTCAGCTTCACTTAATGCCTTTGAGCCTTAGTTTTTTCATCTTTAATATAGGGGTAATGATTTCCTTGTCTAAGTTGTGAAATTGTTTCCAGGACAAAGTAGGCTAACCATCTGGTTGTATTTTATGCTTCAAATTCCTGCTGGTAGTTCTTGTTACTATTGCTACTAGAAGAGAAAAAGGAAGGAGCGTTGGAAGAAGGTTATATTCAAGGAAAGAGAAGAAAATAGATGGATTCTCTGGACTAAGCGGCTATTGTTCCCTTTATAAAATTTGGAGGGTTTTCTTCCCCCTACATTGCTGCAGTCCAACCCAGGGCTTTGTAAATGGTAGGCAAGTGCTAACACAAAACTAACCCTACCCCTTCCCACAGAAGCTACCTATAACCATCTGCGTGGACTCTTCATATCATTTATCAACGAAGAATATTACTTGTTTATATTGTTGCAGTTTACTGGCATAATGGTAAAGATAAGGTCTTCTGGTTGGTTGTTTTTCCAGTGCTGGGGTCCAGCTTGGGGCCTTGTACATCCTAGGCAAGTGTTCTATCACTGAACTACATCCCCAGCACAGGGATACAGTCTTAATGTACATGCTTACTGTTAGCATGCATTCAATGTTTTTTATCAGAACTTTCCACTCAGTGCTGGATGACTGGATAAAACGAATGGGCAAGTACAGCTTTGGAGGGCATCAGAACCAAAACAGTACTTTTCGGGCTGGAGAGATGGCTTAGTGGTTAAGCGCTTGCCTGTGAAGCCTAAGGACCCAGGTTCAAGGCTCCATTCCCCAAGACCCACGTTAGCCAGATGCACAAGGGGCCACATGCATCTGGAGTTCATTTGCAGTGGCTTGAGGCCCTGGCACGCCCATTCTCCCTCTCTCTCTATCTGCCTCTTTCTCTCTGTCTGTCGCTCTCAAATAAATTAATTAATTAAAAAATAGTCCTTTTCTTTTAATAAAATTAATTTATTTGCAAGGAGAAAGAGATGGAGAGAATGGGTGTGCCATGGCCTCTTACCACTGCAAATGAACTCCAGATACATGCGCCACTTTGTGCATCTGGCTTTACATGGGTACTAGGGAATCAAACTTAGGCTATCAGTCTTTGCAAGCAAGTGCCTTTAACCACAGTGATCTACCCAGCTCCAAAATGGTTCTTTTATTCAGTAGATTTCTTTTTCTTTTCTTTTCTCTCTCTCTCTCTTTTTTTTTTTTTTTTTTTTGAGATAGGGTTTTACTCAGCCTCCCAAATGCTGGTATTAAAGGCACGTGCCACCACGCCCAGCTTTTTTCTTTCTTTCTTTCTTTTTTTTTTTTTTGAGGTAGGGTCTCAGTCTCATCTAGGGTGATCTGGAACTCACTCTGTAGCCCCAGACTGACCTCAAACTCACCCCGATCCTCCTATCTCTGCCTCCCAAGTGCTGGGATTAAGGACGTGTACCACCATGCCCAGCCCATACAGCAGAGTTTTTTAAATTTATAAATATTTATTTATTTAAGAGAGACAGAGAGAGAGAGAGAGAATGGGTGTGCCAGGGCCTCTAGCCACTGCCAATGAACTCCAAATGTATGCACCACCATGTGTATCTGGTTTACGTGGGTACTAGGGAATCAAACCTGGGTCCTTAAGCTTTGCAAGCAAGTACCTTAACTGCTAAGCCATCTCTCCAGCCCTATTAAAATTTGTGTGTACATGTGTAACGTGTTTGTGTGTGTGTCTGCACATGTATGTGCCCATGGTGCACCTCATGCACTTGCCTGTGGTGGGGGTCACTAGCCTGCAGGGAGTGGAACATTGGGTGTCCTGCTCTGCCACCCTTCTTCCTGATCTTGTTTTCGAGTCAGAGCCTGCCTCCGTGTCTGTCTGTCTGTCTCTCTCTCTGCTTCCAGAACTTTCTGGGCTACATTGATTCTCAAATCTGTTCCCCTCCAGGACTGGAGTTAAGAGTCATGCATGTCAATGCCCATCTGTTTTATTTGGGATCAAGAGATTGAACAGGCAGTGTTCAGGCAACCTCTGACCCTCATGTTTGCCCTGTAAGGGCATCTAATCCCTGAGAAATCTCTCCAGCACCCAGAAACTTTTTTCTTTCTTTATTTTTTTGGGGGTTTTCAAAGTAGGGTCTCACTCTAGCCTAGGCTGACCTGGAATTCACTATGTAGTCTCAGGGTGGACTTGAACTCATAGCAATCCTTTTTTAAAAAAATTTATCCATTTTTTTGTTTATTCTTATTCATTTATTTGAGAGCAATAGACAGAGAGATAAAGAGGGAAAGAGAGAGAGAGAGAGAGAGAGAGAGAGATAGAAAGAGAGAATGGGCACGCCAGGGCCTCCAGCCACTGCAAATGAACTCCAGACACGTGAGCCCCCTTGTGCATCTGGCTAATATGGGTCCTGGGAAATCGAGCCTTGAACTGGGGTCCTTAGGCTTCACAGGCAAGCACTTAGCTGCTAAGCCATCTCTCCAGCCCTAAATAAATAATTTTTTTTAAAGGCAGATAGAGATTGGGCATGCCAGGGCCTCCAGTCATGTGCCATCTTATGCATCTGGCTCCACATATGTACTGGGGACTCAAACCCAGGTCATTAGGTTTTGCAGGAAGGCATCTTAACCACTGAGCCATCCCTCTAGTCCCTGAGGTTTTGTTTTAAACAGAATAAGATAAGCCCTCTGGAGTGTAATGGTTACAGTCATGTACTACAACTTACTAAGAAGAAAGAAAAAAATTAAGGACCTTCCATCCCTATACAGTATTTTACTGTATAATATACTAAGCAGCCAAGCTGGAGGGGCAAAATTGGAACTCCAGAGACTTCATCTGGTTAGAGATGGTGTTCACTCAGCTTGTTTTAGATCATTTTGGTAAAACTGAGGAGCTGGGAACAGTCCCTTTCTGCAGGCAATGAGTCATTTCTAGGAAATCTCCGAATGAGGAAGTTTGTGAATCAATGCCATTTGCATGAGTTTTTTGATCCCTATCACTGCTGCCACACACATCTCAGCAAATTCCTATATTTCTGGGGTTGAGGCTTGCTGCATTACCAACCCATTTCTGGCACAAAACACCCGACCAAAAGTTGATCATGACAGGAAAGTTGTTTATATGGATTTACAAACTCCAGGGAAAGGTAGTAGAACAGAGACTAGACATCAGCTCCTTGCCACAGCAGATGGAAACAGCAACAAGAGAGCAGGCCAAGCTCTGGCAAGGGGGAGCTGCCTCTAACACTCCAAAGCTCACTCTCCCAAACACCCCTCCTCTAGCAGGGCTCCACTTCCCAAACTGCCATCAGCTTGGAGACCAAGCATTCAAAACACATGAGTTTATAATTCAAATCATCACATTCCACCCCTGACCCCATAAACTGACAGCCAACCATGATGTACAATGTAATGTATTCAGTCCAACTTTAGACATTTAAAAAAATATTTTTCTCTATTTGCAAGCAGAGAGAGAGAGAAAAAACAGACAGACAGCGTGCTAGGGTCTTCAGCCACTGCAAACAGACTCCAGATGCATGCACCACTTTGTGTATCTGCTTTATTTCTTTACTTTGGTTTTTCAAGGTAGGGTCTTACTCTAACTCAGGCTGACCTGGAATTCACTACGTAGTGAGGGTGGCCTCAAACTCACAGCAATCCTCCTACCTCTGCCTCCCAAGTGCTGGGATTAAAGGCATGCACCACCACGCCCGGCTGTATCTGGCTTTACATGGATACTGGGGAAACAAACTCAGATGGTTAGGGTTTACAGGCAAGTGCCTTAGCTGCTGAGCCATCTCTCCAGCCCTCAGTCCAACTTTAAGAGTCAACATCGGGGTATGCAGAGATGGCTCAGTGGTTAAGCCACTGGCCTGCAAAGACTAAGGACTCATGTTTGACTCTCCAGGTCCCACATAAGATAGATACATAGTGACACAAGTGTGCAAGGTCGCACATGCACATGAGGGGGCACACATGTCTGGAGGCCCTGGCAAGCCAAATCTCTCACATTAAGAAAAAAAAAAAAAAAAAAGTCAACATTGAGGCTGGAGAGATGACTCAGTGGGTAAGGTACCTATCTGCAAAGCAATCTGCGTTCAATCCCCCAGTACCCATGTAAAGACAGACACACAAGGTGCTGCATACATCTGAAGTCTGTTTGCAGTGGCTAGAGGCCCTGGCATGCCCATTTTCTCTTTCTGCCTCCCTTCTCTCTCTCTCTGCTTGTAAATAAATTTTAAAGATATATTTAAAAATTAACTAAAAAAATGTCAACAGAATTTTTATCAATTCCAACATTGTTCAAACATCCTCATACTTCAAGGTCTCTTAACTGTCTGTAAACCAAAATAATTTTGCCAGGCATGGTGGTGCACACCTTTAATCCTAGCATTCAGGAAGCCAAGGTAGGAGGATTACCGTGAGTTTGAGGCCAACCTGAGACTATATAGTGAATTCCAGGTCAGCCTGGGCTAGAGTGGAACCCTACCTCAAAAATAAAAGTAAATGCAAAAGCCAAAGGACCTCGGTTCAATTCCCCAGAGCCCACGTAAACCAGATGCCCAAGGGGGCAAATGCATCTAGAGTTCGTTTACAGGGCTGGGGGCCCTGGCGCGCCCATTCTCTCCCTCTCTCTCTCTCTCTTTCTACCTGCGTATTTCTGTATCTATCTCTCTCAAATAAATAAATAAAAATAAAAAACAAACCTTAACAAAATAACGTAAACATTCACACTGCAAAAGATAGCATGGGGCATAGCAAAGGAAGATTGAACCAATACAAGATCTAAACAAACAGTGTGAACATTAATATCTTTAACCAATGACAGTCTCTGGAGTTCCAATTCTGCCCCTCCAGCTTGGCTGCTCACAGCCAGGGGAACAATCTATCCTGAGCCAGCAGCTCTCCTGGCTGGGCTTTCCACTGCAACCCATGGTTCATTCTCATCACTCCATAGGTCTCCACACACATAACCCAATAACCTTACCTCATATCACCCAGTGGCCATTTCCAAAAACAAAAAACAAAAAGCAAAAAACAAAAACCTTGCAAATACAATGACCCTCTCTTTCCTGCATTTGTTATACTCCCATAGTACCAGGCAGTCTACCAAATCTGCTAATCCGGGGTGAATAAAGTCTACTTTGGAGAGCAGGACACTCTTTTAGCATTCAGGTCCACTATTTTTATTTTTTGGTTTTGGTTTTTCAAGACAGGGTCTTGCTTTAGCCCAGACTGACCTAGAATTCACTAAGTAGTCTCAGGGTAGCCTTGAACTCACGCAATCCTCCTATCTCTGCCTCCCAATGCTGGGATTAAAGGTGGCGTGTGCCACCACGCCTGGCTCAGGTCCACTATTTTTAAAAGAGTCTGCATCCTTTCTGTTGTCCCAATGCAGAACAGCTGGCTCAATCTCAATGGTGATAATCTCTCAAACAACTGCAACTACACTGTCTCCAGCCTGAAACTTTCATTTCTTTCTGTTATAAACCTTTTGCTCACACCAACCCATTTCTTGTACAACCCTGTGCAAGTTCTCAGAATGTAGTAAGTCTCTCACACAAATTGCTTCTAGCTCAGCCTGGGCAAAGCTCTTTCTTCCCCTCATAAGCCAAACCCTAAAGTCCACACTTCTTACTGCATTTAGGTTTTTAAAACCTGACCAGAATAGCCCATCAAACTCTGCTTACAGCACTGCAAGACTTCTCTTATGCCAACGTTTCAAATCCTTACACACTGCTCCCACAAGTAAGTTCCAAAAGGCCAAAAGCAATAGTAAGGTTTCCAGCTTCAACAACCCTACTCTCCGCATCAATTTTCCTTCTTTCTTTTTTTTTTTTTTAGAGTATTATTCTTTTTAAAAAACATATTTTTATTTATTTGCAAAAAGAGAGAGAAGAGAGACAGAAAGAGAGAATGAGAGCGCCAGGGCTTCCATCTGCTGCAAACGAACTCCCAAATGCATGCACCACTGTGCATCTGGCTTTATGTGAGTACTGGGGAGTCAAACCCAGGTCCTTAGGCTTTGCAGGCAAGCACCTTAACCGCTGAGCCATCTCTCTAGTCCATCAAGTACCAATTTTCTATTGCAGTTACCTTAGTGTTTCTTGCATAAAGCTCCTAGGAAGAAAGTGATGTTGGCTTCAGACTGCAGGGTAAGTAAGCTTCATGATGGCAGAGGAAAGATGGCAGGACCGGCATCACACCCTTGCCACAGCAGGTGGCAAACAGCAGCAGGAGAGTGAGCAGAGTTCTCTGGCTACAACACCCCCAAACCAACCTCCAGACAACACACCTCCTCCAGCAAGGCTCCACTGTCCCAAACTGCCCATAAACTGGGGGACTAAGCATTCAGCACACATGCATTTATTGGGGGGAGGACACCTGATTCAAACCACAACAGGGCTCAAGGGTTCTGTTCTTTTTCATAGTCTCATCCCCTGATCAGAAAAAAAAAAAAAAAAAAAAAAAAGTCTGGAGAGTTGAGCCCTAGCCACCTGAGGCTGGCATTCTAAAAGTTAGACGATCACCACCAGGTTTCCACGGAAACTCTGCCAGGCTCCAAAGCCTCAGTTCTGCCCAGGCGTGATGGGAAGGTCCGAGGGAGGATGGATTTTGAAAAATGGACTTTGGCCCGATCCAGTTACGGTAACAGGATCCCCCAGGGAGAGCGGTCCCCAGGGCAGGACGTGCAGGCTGCCCCCTCCACACACACACACATCAACTCCACACATCCTCACAAAAGGGTGAGAAGGCAGCCGAGACAAAAGGGCCGATAGTTGGGGGCGTTGAGGGGGAGCTTGCGCGGGCCCAGCGACGGGCGGAGACGCGGCCGCGGGACCGTTGTGGGAGGGCCGAAGAGGAGGCGGCGGCTACGGCCCGACACGCCCTGGTGGGACCCGACGGCCACGCGCGCCGCGACCCCCTCCTCCCCGGCCGCGACCTCCCCCAACCCCCGTCCCCGCGGGGCCCAGAATACGGCCCGCACCGCTGCACTTTGCCTAGTTCGCTGCACTCACCCAGGTCGCCGCCGCCGCCGCCGCCTCAGCCTCCACAGCAGTTTCCCCCGGAAATCCTACCTGGCCTCTGGCCGCCCGGCTGCAGCCAGAGCCTTCGGCCCCCGGGAGGGGGGAAAGGAGGAGGGAGCGGGCCGGACAGTGAGGGTAGGACGTGCCGCCGCAGAGGCTCACGGGACTTGTAGTCGCCCGCACGGACCCGCTGAGCAGCTAGCGGGATAAAATGGCGGGAACTGCCGGCCCTTGGCGAGAGCCTCCAGCCCCTCTGCGCCCGGTCTGGGCATGCGTCGCCCGCGGCCAGCGTCTTGCGCGTGAAAGGACCTGGGCAGCTTGCCCAGTAACTTACGAGTCAGAGGTTTTTGGGCATGGGAAGGCACGGCTCGATATCAGACTCCAAGCAATGTCCAGGAAGGGAGCTGATAACGTGTGTGCGTTGTTTTACTCCTCGTCCAGTCTCCTCCCCCAAACAAAAGTTGCTGAGGGCCAATAACAAGGACTTAAAAACTTATGCACAAAGTTATCCTTAATTTTGTGAAAAAGTGAGAAACCCAGGAAATCGCTCTTGACACTTTTCAACCCATTAAGCTCAGCTAGTCAACATCCACACGATTTCAATTCTGCATTTGTTTTTTGTTTTGTTTTTTTTTTCGAGGTAGGGTTTCACTCTAGCTCAGGCTGGCCTGGAATTCGCTATGTAGTCTCAGGGTGGCCTCGAACTCACGGTGATCCTCCTACCTCTGCCTCCCGAGTGCTGGGATTAAAGGTGTGTGCCACCATGCCCAGCTTCAATTCTGCATTTTTCCCACTACCAGCACCTAGTGGAAGACATCATTTGTCTTTAAATGACTCTCATTTCCAGACCTTCCAGCTATAACTAACTCTCCTCACACCTCCCATTCTGGTGCCAACCCATGTGTCAGAGCCATATCAGACCTAAATGTTAAACAAGGAAACACAGAAGGTTAAAAAAAAAAAAAGTTACTTCCAAATACACAATCTATAAAGTAAAAAGCCAGATCAGCCTGGGCTAGAGTGAGACCCTATCTCGAGACCCCCCAAAAAAAATCTTAAAAAAAAAAATAACAACAATACTAAGTTGCAAGCCAGGCATGGTCTCCCTTTGTTCCAGAATTTGAAGCTGGAGGATTGCTGTGAATTTGAGGCCAGTCTGGGCTACATAGCAAAACACTGTCTAATTAAAATAATAATAATAATAATAACTTCATGTAACCAAAATTAAAATGTTGCCCTTTGAGGCAGCTATGAAAACAAAAAGGCAAGCCACAGACCAGGATAAATGTAATACAAACATAATCAACAAAGGACTTTGTTTTATTATTTTGTGTTAAATATATACAGAACCCATTCAGTGCAATAAAAAGACAACCCAGGGCTGGAGGGATGGCTTAGCAGTTAAGGTGTTTGCCTGTAAAGCCAAAGGACCCAGGTTCGATTCCCCAGGACCCACATTAGCCAGATGCACAAGGGGGCACATGCGCCTGGAGTTCGTTTGCAGTGGCTGGAGACCCTGGAGTGCCCATTCTCTCTCTTTCTCTCTCTCCTTCTTACTGTGTCAAATAAATAAGTAAATAAATAAAAATAAAATATTTTTAAAAGACAACCCAATTTAAAATAAGCAAACATACAAAAAAAAAAAAAAAAAAACAACTTGGAGCTAGAGAGATGGGTCAGCACTTGCTTACAAAACCTGAGGACACTGTTTCAATTCCCTAGCAACCATGTAAAACCAGATGCACAAAATGACGTATGTCTCTGGAGTTTGCAGCAGCAGGAGGTACTGCCATGTCCATACTTTCTCTTTCTGTCTCTCTCTATCAAATAAATAAATAAAAATATTTTAGGGCTGGAGAGATGGCTCAGTGGTTAAAACACTTGACTGCAAAGCATAACAACTCTGGTTCAATTCCTCAGTACCTATATAAAGCCAGATGCACAAAGCACCACATGCATTTGAAATTTGTTTGCAGTGGCTAGGGGCCCTGGCATGCCCATTCCTCTCTCCTATTTCTCTCTCTCTCTCTCTCTCTCTCTCTCTCTCTACTTACAAATTAATTAATTAAATTTTAAAAATATTTTTCACCAGGCATGGTGGCGCACACCTTTGATCCCAGCACTCAGGAGGCAGAGGTAGGAGAATTGCTCTGAGTTCAAGGCCACCCTGAGACTACATAGTAAATTCCAGGTCAGCCAGATCTAGAGTGATACCCTACCTCAAAATATATATATATGTATGTAGTATGTATATATATGGCTTGAATACAGGGATGGAGAGATGGCTCATCGGCTACACAAACTCGTGAAGTGTTCCATTTTTTTAATGTGGCTCCTACCCTTGAATAGCTTGAGTTGCAGGCATACTTGACAGGGGACAGGAGTGACAGATAATAGGGGAGAAGGGTTTGGAGATCTACACAAAACCAAAGCCAATTATTAATGAATTAATACCACAATGAATTAATACCACAGAAACCTTTGTCATGGATAACATACTAAAATATATAACCCTCAATAAGTGGGGGGATCATCTGGGCAGAGGGACCCTAGAGAGGGCAGGAGGAAGCCTAATCCTAATATCATTGGTTTTGTCTTATAACTCCCAGTGCAAGAAATGGGTTACACCCCACAGTGAGCTGTTGATCAGAGAGACTGGTAAGATCTCCAAAACAAAACAGACTTCTGTCCTCCTACCTCTGCCTCCCAAGTGCTGGGATTAAAGGTGTGCGCCACCACACCTGGCCTGTCAAAGCACTTGATTACCCACTTGAGCTAAAAGGTATTAATTGCTAAAGATACTGCAAATTGCCAACACAGAACATTAAAAGATCATGTACTGATGGCTACCCTTCATAGCACTGGAAAGTGCTACATGAGCTGCTGGGGGAAAATGGCCACTAAACATTTTGAACATGCACAGGAGCCTGCTAGAGATGAAATCTACCAGCAAGAGAACATGTACACACCTGTGCAATAGTGGTACTCAGCCTAGGTGGGTAACCAATGGCTCACTGATTGGATAAGAGACCTGCTCAACGGGAAGGAACTCAGCTTCTATTGGGAACCAAGTCAGGATCCTATGGAGATGAGTGAGAAGCTCCCACTAGTCTTTGGCCAAAACAGAGGATACACCCATCAAAAGCTCTCTTAATTAACTATGCTTATCCCTTTAACTCATGCTGTTCCAGTCTTTGTTGTAAAAGACAGTGAAAACCTGGGAGAACCAAAATCCATCAGCATGACAAGAAGAGATAGATGACTCCATATCATGAAATGAACCACCTCTTGCTCACCAGCCAGGATCCAGGTGAAACTACAGAGGAACTGGCCAGTTAAGCTAGAGTTCTGCTCTCCAGGAAAACCTGACAACCTGCACTAGGGTGATGACTATAGATACTGAAGACACTCAAAACATAGCAAAGCAGAAACCCAGAAGATGCTAAGAGCTCAATACTAAAATAGACTTATAACACATCTGCCAAGATTCAGGGAACATTGTGGAAGAAGGAACAAACAGATTGCATGAAGCCGGGCGTGGTGGTGCACGCCTTTAATCCCAGCACTCGGGAGGCAGAGGTAGGAGGATCGCCGTGAGTTCGAGGCCACCCTGAGACTCCATAGTGAATTCCAGGTCAGCCTGGGCTAGAGTGAGACCCTACCTCGAAAAACCAAAAAAAAAAAAAAAAAAAAAAAAAAAAAAAAAAAAGATTGCATGAGCCACAGGATGCAAAGGAGTATCCAGAGACATTGACCTCACATACACACAGGCACACACACAATGATTGCAATTAAGGCACTTGCCTGCAAAGGCAGGTTCCATTCCCCAGTTCCCACATAAAGCCAGATGCACAAAGTGGCACATGCATCTGGAGTTCATTTGTTTGCAATGGCTAAGCTAGAGGCCCTGACATGCCCACTTTTTTCTTTTTTTCTCTCTCTCTCTCTCCCTCTCTTCTCTCTCTTTCTCTGTGCTTGCAAATAAATAAATTTTATTTAGTTGTTTCCTGCCTACCATGGTAGGGTCTCACTCTAGCCCAGGCTGGCCTGAAATTCACTATGGAGTCTTAGGCTGGCCTTGAACTCAGTGATCCTCCTACTTCAGACTCCCAAGTGCTGGGATTAAAGGCCTGCACCACCGTGCCTGGCTTAAATAAATACAATTTTAAAAGAGTGATGGGAATGGGAGAGATGGCTGTAGCAGTTAAGGTGTTTGCCTACAAAGCCTAAAGACCTAGGTTCAACTCCCTAGAACCCGTGTAAACCAGATACACATGGTGGTGTATGCATCTGGAGTTCATTTGCAGTGGCTAGAGGCCCTAGCACACCCATATTCTCTCTTGCTCAAATATATAAAGAGTGATGGAACTCAACTGGTAGAGTTCTTGCCTAATGTGCACAAAGCCCTGTGTTCCATCCCTAGTATTATGTACACCAGGTATGGTGATACACATGTGTAATCCCAGCACTCAGAAGGTGGAGGGCAGGAGAATCAGAAGCTCAAGGTCATTCTCAGCTACATAGCAAGTTGGAGGCCAGCCTGGGCTACATGGGACCAGCTCAAAACAAAATCAAAAACACTGGGTTGGAGAAATGGTTTAAAGTCTAAAGACCCATGTTCAATTTTTCTCCAGATCCTATGTCTGAAGTTTGAGTTCAGTGGCTGAGGCCCTGGCATGCCAATACTCTCTCTTGCTCTCTCTTTCACTCTCATAATATCTTAAAAGAAAGAAAGAAAGAGAAAACACTGGGCTGGAGAGATGGCTCAGTGGTTAAAGGCACTTACTTGTAAAGCTTGACCACCCAGGTTCAATTCCCCAGTCTCTATATAAAGCCAGATGTACAAAGTGGCACATACATCTGGAGTTTGTTTGCAGTGGCAGGAGGCCCTAGCATACCCATTGTCTTATATTCTCTCTCTAATAATCAAAGAAATAACTTAAAAATTTTTTTGTTTATTTTTATTTATTTATTTGAAAGCAACAGACAGAGAGAGAGAAAGAGACAGATAGAGAGAGAGAGAGAATGGGTGTGCCAGGGCCTCCCGCCACTGCAAACGAACTCCAGACCCGTGCACCGCCTTATGCATCTGGCTAACATGGGTCCTAGAGAATCAAGCCTTGAACTGGGGTCCTTAGGCTTCACAGGCAAGCGCTTAACCGCTAAGCCATCTCTCCAGCCCAAGAAATAACTTTTTAAAAATAAGAATCATGCCAGGCATGGTGGCACACGTCTTTAATCCCAGGAGGCATTGGTAGGAGGATCACCGTGAGTTCAAGGCCACCCTGAAACTACATAGTGAATTCCAGGTCAGCCTGGACTAGAGTGAAACCCTACCTTGAAAAAAAACAAAACCAAAAAAAAAAAACCAAAAAAACAAAACAGAGTCAGTTGGGTTGGAGAGATGGTTCAGTGTTTAAGGCACTTGCCTGCAAAGCTTAAGGACCTGGGTACAATACCCCAGTACCCATGTAAAGCCAGATTCACATGGTGGCGTATGCATCTGGAGTTCATCTGCAGTAGCTAGAGGTCCTGGCACTCCCATTCTCATTCCCTCTCCCTCTCTCTCTCTCCTTGAAATAAATAAATAAATAAGTATATATAATAAATAAATAAAGTAGCCAGCCATTGCCATCATTTTTCCCTCCTGTTATTCAAGTCTTATGTAGGTAGCATCAGCCACTGTGAAGTCATGAATATCAACTCACTGGAAGGTATCCCACCCCTGGTACTGAAGTGTTTTTGTTATTGTTGTTTTTGGGGTTTTGTTTATTTGTTTGTTTTTTCGGAGGTAGGGACTTGCTCTAGCCCAGAATGAGCTGTAATTCACTATGTAGCCTTAGACTGGCCTCAAACTCACAGCAATCTACCTACCTCTATATCCTGAGTCCTTAAAGGTGTGTGTAATCACACATGACTTGAAGTTTCTAAAAATACTTTGTTTTGCGGGGCATAGTGACGCATGCCTTTAATCCCAGCACTTGGGAGACAGAGGTAGGAGGATCACCATGAGTTCACGGCCACCCTGAGACTACGTAGTGAATTCCAGCTCAGCCTGAGCTAGAGTGAAACCCTACCTGGAAAAACCAAATAAAAATAAATAAATAAATAAATAAATACTTTGTTTTAAAACTGTGCGTCACGGGCAGAGGTAGAAGTATTGTCGTGATTTTGGGGCCACCCTGAGACTACATAGTGAATTCCAGGTCAGCCTGAGCTGCAGTGAATTTATTTAAGAGAGAGAGACAAAAAGAAGCAGACAGAGAGAAAGAGAGAGAGGGACCTAGAATTCACTGCGTAGTCTCAGGGTGGCCTTGAACTCACAGGGCTGGGATTAAAGGCCTACGCCACCACGCCTGGCTTTTTTTTTAAACTCCTTTTTGAGATACAGTCCTATGTAGTCCAGACTAGCCTCAAAATTAATATGTAACCAAGGATAATTCTGAATTCTTCCTGATCTTCCTGCCACAGCCTCCTGAGTGCTGGGTTTACTCACAGATGGCTGCCATGTCAGGTTTAAGGTTGATTAATGTTGCTGCCACCTTCAGGCCACATCTCTTACTATCAGGTTCATAAATTGTCCAAGGAGATTTTTTAAAAATATATTTTATTTTTTTCCCTTTATTTATTTGAGAGAGAGAGAGAAAGAGAGAAGGAGAGAGACAATGGGCCCGTTAGGGCCTCCAGCCTCTGTAAATGAACTCCAGATGCTTGTGCCCCCTTGTGCATCTGGCTTACGTGGGTCCTGGGGAATTGAACCTGGGTCCTTTGGCTTTGAAGGCAAGTGCATTAACCACTAAGCCATTTCTCCAGCCCAGATTTTTAAAAATGTATTATTTATTTATTTATTTGAGAGAGAGAGAGAGAGAGAGAAAGAGAGAATGGGCATGCCAGGGCCTCTAGCCACTGCAAACAAACTCCAGAAGCATGCACCCCCTTGTACATCTGGCTTACGTGGGTCTGGGGAATTGACTTGTGGTCCTTAAGCTTCACAGGCAAACTCCTTTAACTGCTAAGCCATTTCCCCAGGCCTAGGGAGGTTTTTATTTTTTATTTTTATTTTTTTATTTTTTTTTAATCCGGGTGTGGTGGCGCACGCCTTTAACCCCAGCACTTTAGGAGGCAGAGGTAGGAGGATTGTCATGAGTTTGAGGCCACCCTGAGACTGACTACACAGTGAATTCCAGGTCAGCCTGGACTAGAGTGAGACTCTACCTCGAAAAACAAACACAAAGCAACAATGACTATATATAGGAAACACAGAGAGAGCAAGAATGGGAGCACAACGGCCTTCAGCCAGTGCGAACGAACTTCAGAAGCATGTGCCGCCTTGTGCATATGGCTTACATGGGTACTGAGAAACTGAACCTGGGTCCTTAGGCTTCCCAGGCAAGTGCTTTAACCACTAAGCCATCTCTCCAACCCCCAAGGAGATTTCTTAAGTGTTTTTGGAGCTCTTCACTGGAGAAAGTTACTTAACAACTTCTCCCTTTCCCCCCTCAGCTCATAATCTGTCACAAATCAAAATTGCTAATAGGGGTTCCTAGAAGCAGGAACTGTGGTATTGGATTACCTAGGTTTAGAACTTGTTTTCACCTTGAATAAGGCTGTTCTTCACCTAATCCATAAAAGAAGTGTGGCAACAGTAGCACGTTCATGAAGATGTGAATCAGGTTATATAAAGCACATTGAGGGCTGGAGAGATGGCTTAGCCGTTAAGGCACTTGCCAGCAAAGTCAAAGGACCCAGGTTTTATTCCCCACTACCTACATAAAGCCAGATGCACAAGGTGGTGCATGTGTCTGGAGTTTGTCTGCAGCAGCTAGAGGCCCTGGCGTGCCCATTCTCTCTCTCTGTCTCATAAATAAATTAACATTTTGTTTTTAAAAAGCACAGTGCCTGTCACATAATATTCACGGTTTTTATGCACATAAGGGCCTCTTTCCCTCTCATTCTAAACTGACAAATTGTACCTTGACCCTAGTCCACCGAAAAGACCTTTAATACCCGTTTCTACACGTTAATCCACTGGGCAAGTGTCTTGACCCTGGCAGTGAACCTTACTTGACCTGCGAGGTGTTTTTGGAGATTACGTGAGCTCATCTATGTAAAGCACTGAGCCGGTGCCTGGCAGGGAGCAGGCAGTTACAGTGATGACGGAATGATGATTAACGCAGACATAGCTGAAGGTTGAGCACCAGAGCGCAAACAGGCAGGCCCCAGGCTGTCCCTGGCCCACAGGCATTTTTTAAATTGCTTTCCAGTATTGAAAACAGAAATTCAGCTGGGTGTGTAGGTGTTCACCTGTAATCTCCCACCTATGTCAGAGGCTGAGGCAGAAGGATGGTGAATTGAGACCAGGCTGGACTACATAGCAAGACCCTGTCTCAAAAAGCAAAACAAAAACAAGCTGGGTGTGGTGACCCACACCTGTAATCCCAGAACCGAGGAGGTAAAGGCAGGAGGATCAAAAGTTCAAGGGTATGAGGTTGGGGATGTGGCTTAGTGGTAGAGTGCTGATTTAGTATGCACAGGCCATAAATTTAATCCCCAGCACCACCAAAAAATAATAAATAAATAAATAAATAAATAAATAAATAAAACATCTAAGTCTACATTGTGAACTCCTCATTTACTTATTTTGGAGACAGGGTTTCATGTATCTCAGGCTAGCCTGGAACTCACTAGGTACCTGAGGGTGACCTTAACCTTCTGATTGTCCTGTCTCTACCTCCTCCATGCTGGAGTTACATGCATGGGCCGCCATGCCCTGCTTTTTACAGTGCCAGGGATCAAACCCAGGGCCTCCTGCCTGCTAGGTAGGCACTTTATCTGTTGAACTACATCTCTAGCCCTGAACTTCTCATTTATAAATGGGAAAGTCTGGGGGACCTCAGTTCAATTCCCCAGTACCCACATAAGCCAGATCCACAAGGAGATGCATGCTATCTGGAGTTCACTTGCAGTGGCTGGAAGCCCTGGTGCGCCCATTCTCTCTCTCCTTATTTGCTTCTCTCTCTCTCAAATAACTAACTAACTAAATAAAATATTTTAGGGCTGGAGAGATGGCTTAGCAATTGACCTGTGAGGTGTTTTTGGAGATTACGTGAGCTCATCTATGTAAAGCACTGAGCCGGTGCCTGGCAGGGAGCAGGCAGTTACAGTGATGACGGAATGATGATTAACGCAGACATAGCTGAAGGTTGAGCACCAGAGCGCAAACAGGCAGGCCCCAGGCTGTCCCTGGCCCACAGGCATTTTTTAAATTGCTTTCCAGTATTGAAAACAGAAATTCAGCTGGGTGTGTAGGTGTTCACCTGTAATCTCCCACCTATGTCAGAGGCTGAGGCAGAAGGATGGTGAATTGAGACCAGGCTGGACTACATAGCAAGACCCTGTCTCAAAAAGCAAAACAAAAACAAGCTGGGTGTGGTGACCCACACCTGTAATCCCAGAACCGAGGAGGTAAAGGCAGGAGGATCAAAAGTTCAAGGGTATGAGGTTGGGGATGTGGCTTAGTGGTAGAGTGCTGATTTAGTATGCACAGGCCATAAATTTAATCCCCAGCACCACCAAAAAATAAAAAATAAATAAATAAATAAATAAAACATCTAAGTCTACATTGTGAACTCCTCATTTACTTATTTTGGAGACAGGGTTTCATGTATCTCAAGCTAGCCTGGAACTCACTAGGTACCTGAGGGTGACCTTAACCTTCTGATTGTCCTGTCTCTACCTCCTCCATGCTGGAGTTACATGCATGGGCCACCATGTCCTGCTTTTTACAGTGCCAGGGATCAAACCCAGGGCCTCCTGCCTGCTAGGTAGGCACTTTATCTGTTGAACTACATCTCTAGCCCTGAACTTCTCATTTATAAATGGGAAAGTCTGGGGGACCTCAGTTCAATTCCCCAGTACCCACATAAGCCAGATCCACAAGGAGATGCATGCTATCTGGAGTTCACTTGCAGTGGCTGGAAGCCCTGGTGCGCCCATTCTCTCTCTCCCTATTTGCTTCTCTCTCTCTCAAATAACTAACTAACTAAATAAAATATTTTTAGGTCTGGAGAGATGGCTTAGCATTTAAGGTGCCTTGCCTGTGAAGCCTGAGGACTGAAGCCTGACTCTCCAGGTCCCACTGAAACTAGCTGCACAGTGACAGACGTGCTCAAGGTCACACATGCGTACGAGGGGGTGCACACGTCTGCAGTCTGATTGCAGTGGCTGGAGAAAAAAAAATATTTTTAGCATTTAATTTTTATTTATTTATTTGAGAGACAGAGAGAAAGAGAATAGGCATGCCCGGGTCTCCAGTCACTGCAAAGAACTGCAGGCACATGTGCCACCTTGAACATCTGGCTTTATGTAGGTCCTGGGGAATCAAACCTAGGTCCTTTGGCTTTGTAGGCAAGTGCCTTAACTACTAAGCCATCTCTCCAGCTCTCCCAAAATATACATATATGATTTGGAGGTAGGGTCCCACTCTAGCCCAGGCTGACCTGGAATTCACTCTGTAGTCTCAGGCTGGCCTCGAACTCACAGTGATCCTCCTACCTCTGCCTCCCTGAGTACTGGGATTAAAGGGGTGCACCACCACCACACCTGGCTGTTCCCTTCTTTTAATATATATATATATATATATATATATATATATATATAGTGTGTGTGTGTGTGTGTGTGTGTGTGTAGATGTTGCAGAGGTAGGAGGATCACCATGAGCTCGAGGCTACCCTGAGAGTACCAGGTCAGCCTGGGCTAGAGGGAGATCCTACCTTGAAAAACCAAAAAGAAGGAAGGAACGAAGGGAGGGAGGGAAGGAGGGAGGAAAAGAAAGAAAGAAAGAGAGAGAGAGAGAGAAAGGAAGGAAGAAAGAGGGTTGCTGTGAAGTTCGAGGCCGAGGCCAGTCTGAGACTACATAATGAATTCAAGTTCAGCCTGGGCTAGAGTAAGACCTTATTTCAAACAAAAACAAAACAAAACAACCCCCTCCATAAAAGAGAGAGAGAGAGACCCACACCTATACTCTCAGGTGTATCTTTTTGGGGTTTTTTTGTTGTTGTTGTTTTTTGTTGTTTTTGTTGGTTGGTTGGTTGGGTTTTTGTTTTTTCAAGGTAGGGCCTCACTCTAGCCCAGGCTGACCTGGAACTCACTCTGGAATCCCAGGCTGGCCATGAACTCACAGCGATCCTCCTACCTCTGCCCTCCAAGTGCTAGGATTAAAGGCATATGCCACCACGCCAGGCTCAGATGTGTCTTTCTTTCTGAGAGCCTCTGTGTATTAAAATATTAAAGTTTAATCCTAGTGCTAGGGAGGCAGAGGTAAGAGGATCACTGTGAGTTCTAAGTCAGCCTGGGACTACAGAGTGAGTTCCAGGTCAGCCTGGGTTACAGTAAGACTCTACCTCCAAACAGCAACAAAGAATTAAAAGCCTTTGAACATACATTTTTCAGTTCTCCTGGGTGTGTACATAGGAGTAAAACTGCTAGTTCATGTGATAACAGTATGTAACTTTTTTGAGCACTTCCAGACTGTTTTCCAAAGTTGATTTCCACAGGTAAATAAATATGGGTTACAATTTATCCTTATCCTCACTGCCCCCCTCCCCCAAAAGGAGAACTGAAAGCCAGTCTAAGCCACATAGTTCCTGGTCCACCTGGACTACATTGTAAGCTGCCTCAAAAAAAAAAAAAAATTACCTGGCTGGACGGATGGTAGAGCCTGAAGACCCAAGTTCAATTCCCCGGTGCCCACATAAAGCCAGAAGCATAGAGTGGCACACACACCTGGAGTCCGTTTGTAGCAGTTGGTGGCTCTGTAGCATTCATTCTCTGTCTGTCTCTCTTCTACCTCTCTGCTTGCAAATATGTAAATATAAACATATATAAAGTACCAAATAACAGGTGCTGGAGTGATGGCTCAGCGGTTATAGGTACTTGCTTACAGCAAGTCTGCTGACTGGGTTCAATTCCCTAGCACCCACATAAAGTTGGATGCAAAGTAGTGCATGAATCTGTGATCCCAACATGCCTAGGACAATAGGAGCAGCTGCAAGAGACCTTGTCTCAAAGAAGGAGGTATATGTGGTCACATGTGTACCCACCTACACAAAGATACAAACTCATACAAAATAAGTAAATTTTTTTTTTTTTTTCTCAAGGCAGGGTCTCACTCTAGCCCAGGCTGACCTGGAATTCACTATGTAGTCTCAGGCTGTCCTCAAACTCGTGGCGATCCTCCTACCTCTGCCTCCTGAGTGCTGGGATTAAAGGTATGAGCCACCATGCCTGGCTTTTTTTGGTTTCATATATTTTATTTATTTATTTATTTGAGAGATAGAAAGAGACAGGGAGAGAGTGAGAATGAGTGCACCAGGGCATCCAGCCACTGCAAATGAACTCCAGATGCATGCGCCCCCTTGTGCATCTGGCTTACATGGGCCCTGGGGAATTGAACCCGGGTCCTGTGGCTTTGCAGGCAAACGCCTTAACTGCCAAGCCATCTCTCCAGCCCCATACCTGGCTTAAAAAAAAAATTATTTGTGTGTGTGTGTGTGTGTGTGTGTGTGTGTAGGTGTGCCAGGGTTTCTTGCTGCTATAAAGGAGCACCGACTTTTGTGCCTCCCCCCCTTTTTTTCAAGGTAGGGTCTCACTCTAGGCCAGGCTGACATGGAACTTACTCTATAGTCCCAGGCTGGCCTTGAACTCATGGTGATCTTCCTACCTCTGCCTCCTGAGTGCTGGGATTAAAGGCGTGCACCACCAAGCCTGGCTTGTGCCACTTTTTGTTTTTTTTGCTTTTTTTTTTTGTGGTAGGGTCTCACTCTAGCCCGGGCTGACCTGGAATTCACTATGCAGTCTCAGAGTGGCCTTGAACTCAAGGCGATCCTTTTATCTCTGCCTCCCGAGCACTGGGATTAAAGGCATGTGCCACCACACCCAGCTGTGCCACTTTTTGTGTCTGGCTTTATGTGGGTACTGGGCAATTGATCCTGGACCAGCAGGCTTTGCAAGCAAGCATCTTTAATTGCTGAGCCATCTTTCCAGCCCAAATTTTTTGTTAGCAACAGTTTTCACTTGCTGACAGCTTGCTAAATGTTAGGCTCTGTATTTATACGAATTATTGTTTCAGTTTTTTTCACTTAGTTAACAAAAGTAGTCAACAAGATAATATGTACGATTAGACAATAGAGATATAGGAATGAATGAAATAAGTACCATTCCTCTCCTCTGGGAATTTGTAATCCAGAAAGGAAGTCAGTATGTTAGAGGAAGGATGCAGCTCAGTGGTAGAGTACTTTGTTTCTAACCCCTGAAAAAAGAACAAGTAATAACTGAGGCCAGGGAGATGGCTCAGTGAATAAAGCACTTGCTGTGTAAGCATGATGCCAAAGTTTGGATCGCCAGCTCCCATAAATGCTGGGTAGGTATGGTGGCTGCCCTGGAGCAAGCTGGCTAGCTAGACTAGCTGAATTGGTGAGCTTTGGACATGCTCATGTGCATACAAATATGCATGCACCACACATACCACACACATGTACATGCAAAAAAATTGTAATTGCAGATAATTGTCAGGGGCTGGAGAGATGGCTCAGCAGTTAAGGTGCTTGCCTGCAAAGCCTAAGGACCCAAGTTCAATTCCCCAGTACTCACATAAAGCCAGATGCCCAGGGTGGCCCGTGCATCTGGAGTTGGTTTGCAGTGGCTAGAGGCCATATCATGACCATACTCTCAATCCCTCTCTCTCCCTCTTCCTCTCTTCACTCTCATAAATAAAATATTTAAAAATAAATCTGGTCATGGTGGTGCACACCTTTAATCCCAGCATTTAGGAGGTCGAGGGAAGAGTATCACTGTGAGTTCAAGGCCAGTTTGAGACTACATAGTGAATTCCAGGTCAGCCTGTGCTAGAGCAAGACCCCACTTAAAAAAAAAAAAAAGCTAAAGAGATGGCTTAGCAGTTGGGGCGCTTGCCTGCAAAGCCTAAGTGTCCAGGTTCAATTCTCCACATAAAGCAGATGCACAAGGTGAAGCATATGTCTGGAGTTTCTTTGCAGCAGCTAGAGGTCCTGGGATGCCCATTCTCTTCTCTCTCTCTCTCTCTCTTTGTTTCTCTCACTCTGTCTCTCTCTGTTTCTAAATAAGTAAATAAAAAGCCAAATGTGGGCTGGAGGGATGGCTTAGAGGTTAAGGCGTTTGCCTGCAAAGCCAAAGGACCCAGGTTCGATTCCCCAGAACCCACGTTAGCCAGGTGCACAAGGGGGTGCACGCATCTGGAGTTTGTTTGCAGTGGCTGGAAGCCCTGGCGTGCTATTCTCTCTCTCTCTCTCTCTCTCTCTCTCTCTGTCAAAAAAAAACAAAAAACGCCAGATGTGTTGGTGCACACCTTTAATCTCAGCAGTTTGGGAGGCTGAAGTCGGAGGAACATTGTGAGTTTGAGGCCAATCTGAGACTACATAATGAAATTCAGGTCAGCCTTGGCTAGAGCAAGACCCTACCTTGAAAAAACCAAAAAGAAAAAGAAAATAGTTAAAATTCCATGTCAGTCTGGGCTAGAATGAGACCCTACCTCAAAAAACAAACAAACAAACAAAAAAAATAAGAATAAGAATAATTTGAGCTGTTACAGGGAGAAATATAACAGGCTGCAAGAAAGGTATTCTAGAAGAAGTAACAGCCATTCTGAAAAGCAAAAAGTTAACAATGTGAGATATGGCAGACCTGTTCCCCAATCCCCAAGAAAAAGGAGCACAGAAGAAGTGTCTTAGGCAAAAAGAGAATTGCTGATGGGTCTAGGGCCATTCTACCCTGAATGCACCTGATCTCATCTGATCTCAGAAGCTAAGCAGGGTCAGGCTGGTACTTGGATGGGAGGCACTAGTGGCACAGTAATGTGATGAGATATGTGTTGCAACACCACTTCTCACGGAGAGATCAGCTGACCCTTTAGACAGTGCAGAGGGGGCCAGGATGTTTGCGTGTACTTCTTAAATCAAAGCCCCTCTCAGCTGCTATGTTTCTTAGCTTGCCATCTTTCTAAGGGTCAAGTGAGTAAAATGGAAGGGTAATAGAGATGCTTGCCATGCAGGAAGTTGAAGTCATGGCTGACAAAGAATGAAAGCATGCCTGTATCATGACTGGCTGTCACTTTTGGAATGACAGCTATTTAGTGACACAGCTTTTCTGTTAATGTCTGAATGGATGTTCAGTTCTACTCAATGTGATTCAACAGCTATGTGCTAAGTACCTACTATGTGAACAAGTCATGAAGCTGGGTCCTGCCAGAGTTCCGGGTGTGCTATGACAAGTACTTAACATGGTTGTTAATGGCTGACTTTCTTTTTTTATTTTTGCCTGTGCTAGGATCAGTTCTTTTATTTTAAATATGTTTTATTTATATATTTATTTGAGAGACAGAAAGAGAAAGAGAGAGAGAGAGAATGGGTGCTCCAGGGCCTCTAGCCACTGCAAATAAACTCCAGACACATGTGCCACCTGTGCATCTGGCTTACGTGGATACTGGGGAATCGAACCTGGGTCCTAAGGCTTCACAGGTAAGTGCAAGTGCATTAACTGCTAAGCCATCTCTCCACCCCTCAGTTATTTTTTATTTAAAATATTTTATTTTTATTTATTTAGTTGAGATAGAGAGAGAATATGGGTGCGCCTGGCCTTCCTGCTATTGCAAATAAACTCCAGATGCATGTGCCACCTTGTACATTGGGCTTACATGGGTCCTGGGGAATCGAACCGAGGTCCTTTGGCTTTCCAGGCAAGCACCTTAACTGCTAAGCCGTCTCTCCAGTCCCCTTAGTTCTTTTTTTGTTTTGTTTTGTTTTTCAAGGTAGGGTCTCGCTCTAGCCCAGGCTGACCTGGAATTCATTCTGTAGTCTCAGGGTGGCCTCCACCAGTGGAGATACTCAACAGTGGACACTGAAAGCCTTAAATTTCGCCAGCCAGGCCAAATGAGCCAACAGGTGCAATAGTGGCTCATCTGTTATGGGGCAAGCCAACTGCTCTTTAATTGGACTGGAGGCCTGCTCCATGGGAGGGAATACATCCCTGATACTGAAAACCTACAACAGGGGTAGTCACGAGCCCTAGGGGTGTAACATCTGCTGCTGTCTGGCTAAATGTATATACTAGGCTCACCAAACTGCCTGGTAAGCACTTCTCTTAATGTTCATACCTACATATATATTTAAAAAATTTTATTTATTTGAGAGAGGGAAAGAGGCGGGGAGAGAGAGAGAGAAAGAATGGGCGTGCCAGGGCTTCCAGCCACTGCAAACAAACTCCAGACGTGTGCACCACCTTGTGCATCTGGTTGATGTGGGTCCTGGAGAATTGACCCAAGGTCCTTTGCCTTGCAGGCAAGCACCTTAACCGCTAAGCCACCTCTCCAGTTCCATACCCTTATATTAATGCTACTCTCACTTTTGGTTAGAGAACCTCTCTTTTCAGATGGTGGTGACCTTGGGATGACTCAGAAGGCACTATGGTGCTGAGAAGTGACAGAGGAGTGCTCAGCACTGCAATATCTTTATCACATCTTCCAAGGATCAGGGTCCATTGCGGAAGAGCCGGAATTGGCTTCAAACTTGTCACCCTTTAGCTCCAGCCACTTGAGAGCTGGGCATGGTGGCAATGGGAGTATTGGCATATGCTACCATACCCAGCTCTCATTTATACTTCACAATGACTATTATGTCTTATATAGCTTAAAAATTAGTAGCAATTTAAAAAATACTAGCATGGGGCTTGTGAGTTGGCCTCTTGTCATGCCAAAACACTTGCCATATAAGTGTGAGGACCAGAGGCACCCACAAAAATGCCAGGTGGTGTGGCAGTCGCCTATAATCCTAGCACTCCGGAGGTGGATCCTCAGTGCAAGCTGGCCAGCTAGACCCACCGAATCTGCAAACTCTGTGTTCAAATGAGACCTCCTGTCTCAGGAAATGAAGAGGAGAGTGATAAAGAGAGGCACCCAATGTCAGTCTCTGGCCTCCACATACACATATACATACCCACATGCATATGAACATACACATCCATGCATGAACACGGCGCGCACACACATATACATATGCAAAAAAAGAAAAGAAAAGAAAAAGAGAAGAAAAGGAACGAAAGAAAAACAGAAACAGCCGGGCATGGTGGCACATGCCTTTATTCCCAATACTTGGGAGGGAGAGGTGGGAGGATCACTGTGAATTCAAGGCCAGCCTGAGACTAATTCCAGGTCAACCTGGGTTGGAGAAGGACCCTACCTGGAAAAACAAAAAAATAAAAAATTTAACAAATAAAAACTGTATTGCTTTAGTAGGGAGTAAAGATGTCTGGAATTTTCCACTCTGATTCCTACTGTGAAGCCCATGTGGTATGGGTCAGCCAGGATGCCCTTAGGCAGTGACAGGTTGTTAATAGAGATGGTACCCAGAACTGAACTCTGTCAGTAGACAGGACGTGAGTCACCACACTGGCCTTCTGTCAAGATGACTGTAATTGTTTCTGTGTTTTTCCTTGGTGGGTGAATGTGACCTGAGGAGAGGACTTAGAAGACCAAACAAGCATAGGAGATGCTGGACATCTAAGTCAGTAGCTCCGATCAATAATTCCTTTGGATTTTGGAGGAAAGGGAAAGGAGAAATCAAATCCATTGATTTCAAATATCAGTTTATAGGAAACGTTTTTTCTAGCTCTTAGTTTATTAGAACAATGATATCTAATTCTCTCTCTGTGTGTGTGTTTTTGTTTATGTTGTTTTGAGGTAGGGTCTCACTCTAGCTCAGGCTGACCTGGAATTCACTATGTAGTCTCAGGGTGGCCTCGAACTAACGGCAATCCTCCTACCTCTGCCTCCCAAGTGCTGGGATTAAAGGCGCCACCAGGTCCGTCATGTGTGTGTGTTTTGAAACAGGGTCTCATACAGCACAGGCTGGCCTCAAACTCACTATGGTATCTGAGGGTGACCTTGAGTTCCTGATCCTTCTGACTACACCTCCAAAGTGCTGAGATTACAGACATGTACCAACACTCCTGGCTTGCAGTATGTTTTATTTTTACTTATTATATTTTACTATTAAAGCTTTAAAAATATTTATTTATTTGTTTATTTGAGACACACAAAGAGGCAGACAGAGAGAGAGAGAGAGAGAATGGGGTTATGCGCAAGCCAGGGTCTCCAGTCCCTGCAAAGGAACACTGACGCCACTTTTGTGCCTACTGGGGCGTCGAACCTGGGCCATCAGACTTTACAAGCAAGTGCCTTTAGCTGCTGATTCATCTCTCCAGCCCATATTATGTTTTATTTATTTATTTACTTTTTAAAATTTTATTTGCCAGCAGAGAAAGATAGAGGGGAGACAGACAGAAAGAATGGGCACACCAGAGCCTCCAGCTACTGCAAATGAACTCCAGCTGCATGTCCCTTCCTGTACATCTGGCTTTATGTGGGCACTGGGGAATTGAACCTGTTAGGCTTTGCAGGAACGCACCTGAACTGTTAGGCCATCTCTCCAGCCTCTTATATTTATTTGTGTGTGTGCATGTGGACACTAGAGGTCCATGTCAGGTGTCTTTCTCAATCATTTTCCACTTTACTTATTTATTTATTTTCAAGGAAGGGTCTCACTTTAGCCCAGGCTAACCTAGAACTCACTCTGTAGTTCCAGGCTGGCCTCAAACTCACAAATATCCTACCTCTGCCTCATTATTGCTGGGATTAAAGGCATGTGTCCCCATGCCTGGAGAGATGGCTAAATGTTTAAGTCATTTGCCTGCAAAGACTTAGGACCCAGGTTCACTTCTCCAGTTACACACATAAAGCCAGATGCACAAGGTAGTGCATATCTCCATTTTAAAAAATGAATTTATTTTATTTTATTTTATTTTTTGAGGCAGGGTCTCACTCTAGCCCAGGCTGACCTGTAATTCACTCTGTATTCTCAGGGTGGCCTTGAACTCATAGCAATCCTCCTACCTCTGCCTCCTGAGTGCTGGGATTAAAGGCGTGTGCCACCACGCCTGGCTGAATTTATTTTTTAAATATTTTATATTTATTTATTTGACAGAGAAAGAGGGAGAGAGAAAGAGAGAATGTATGGGCGCATCAGGGCTTCCAACCACTGCAAACAAACTCCAGATGTGTGTGCCCCCTTGTGCATCTGGCTAACGTGGGTCCTGGGGAATTGAACCTGGGTCCTTTATTTTTGCAGGCAAATGCCTTAACCATTAAGCCATCCCTCCAGCCCCTGAATTTATTTTATTTTATTTTATTTTACTTATTTGGGAGAGAAAGAGGAAGATCGAGAGAATGGGCATGCCAGGGCTTTCTGCCACTGCAAACGAACTCCAGATGCATGCGCAACCTTGTGCATCCGGCTTATGTGGGTCCTGGGGAATCGAACCTGAGTCCTTTGACTTTGCAGGCAAATGACCTAACCCCTAATCCATCCATCCCTCCAGCCTTTTTTTTTTTTTTTGAGGTAAGGTCTCACTCTAGCTCAGGCTGACCTGAAATTCACTATGTAGTCTCAGGTTGGCTTTGAACTCACAACGATCCTCCTACACCTGCCTCCAGAGTGCTGGGATTAAAGGTGTGCGCCACCACGCCTGGCTTGATTTTTGTTTTCTTGAGACAGTGTTACTAGGTGTTCCAGTCTGGCCTCAAACTTGCACTTCTACTGCTTTAGCTTCCCTAGTGCATACCACCATATCTGGCTAGGATATTCTCTCTCTCTCTCTCCCTTCCTCCTCTCTTTCTCTCCCTCCCTCCATATTCTTACTGTCTTACCCAGGCTGGTCTTAAACTCCTGGTCTCAGGGGATCCTTTCACTTCAGCGTCAGCTTCCATATTAGCTGGAACAAGTCTGTGCAACTGCCCCTAGCTTTATGCTTTGTTTGCATTATTCTCTCTCTCTCTGTGTGTGTGTGTGTGCACAAGTGTGTGTGTGTTGCTGACTATTGAGCCCAGGCGCATGTACACTGGAGGCAAGCAGTCTACCCTCCAGCCCTCACATAATCTTTTGAGTGACAAATTAAGATTCAAAGTGAATTAAGAATTATTCAATATATGGGCTACAGAGATGGCTTAGCAGTTAAGTCGCTTGCCTGCAAAGCCAAAAGTCCCAGGTTCAATTTCCCCAGAACCCATATAAAGCCAGATGCACAAGGTGGCACATGTGTCTGGAGTTCATTTGCACTAGGTAAAGGCCTTGGTGTGTCCATTCTATCTGCCTCTTTCTTTCTCTCAAATAAATTAATTAATTAAATATTTTTATATGAGAGAAAGGGAAAGAATTGGTGCGCCAGGGCCTCCAGCCACTGCAACAGAAATCCAGACAGGTGTTCCCCTTGTATGTATGTGCAATATTGTGCACTTGCATCACTGTGAGTCTGGCTTATGTGTTGGAGAGTTAAACATGAGTCCTTAGGCCTTGCAGGCAAGTGCCTTAACTGCTAAATCATCTCTCCAGCCCTAAAATATTTTTTTAAGAAATTATTCCATGGTTGGAGAGATGACTTAGCGGTTAAGCGCTTGCCTGTGAAGCCTAAGGACCCCAGTTTGAGGCTTCATTCCCCAGGACCCATGTAAGCCAGATGCACAAGGTGGCACATGCATTTGGAGTTAGTTTGCAGTGGCTGGAGGCCCTGGCGTGCCCATTCTTTCTCTCTCTCTGCCTCTTTGTCTGTCTGTCTGTCACTCTCAAATAAATAGATATAAACAAAAAAAGAATTATTTATGCTATGCATGGTGGTGCACATATTTAATCCCAGTACTTGGGAGGGAGAGAGGTAGGAGGATTACTGGGAGTTTGAGGCCACCGTGAGACTACATAGTGAACTCCAGGTCAGTCGGGGCTACAGCAAGATCCTGCCTTGAAAAACAAAAACAAAAAAAAGGGGGGAGGGGAATTATTCAATATAGCTCAACTGGAAAACTAAGAGGGAAAATGAAAAATTTGAATAGCCTACAAATTTTAGGAAAAAATTGAAGTACTAAAAACTACCATAAGTATTAAATCATCTACATTGAGATGGAGAGACAGATGATCAGTTAAAAGTACTTGTTTGCAAAGTCTGACTTCCCAGTTCCCACGAAAAGGCAGATGCACAAAGTGGTGCATGTGTTTGGAGTTTGTTTGCAGGGGTAGGATGCCCTAGCCCACCCATTCATTCTCTCTCTGTGTCAAATAAATAAATAGGGTTGGAAAGATGGCAGAGAGGTGAAGGAACTTATTTGCAAAGTATGATGACCTAGGTTTGATTTTCCAGTGCTCATGTAAAGCCAGATGAACAAAGTGGCACATGCACCTGAAGCTCATTTGCGGTGGCAAGAGGCCCTGGCATCCCCATCTTCTTTCTCTCTCCTAGCAAATAAATAAATACATGAATATTTTTTAAATCCACTATTTAGTTCATTAAGAACTGTCACAAGGGACTTCTAGGTAAGATGGTGGCATGGTAGCCACACCAAAGCAGCCCAGGAAGGGAAATATGCAGAGAAACAGGAATATACTCGCTTCTACTGAAAAGTGAAGGTGTCTAAGGAAAGATAAACCACAGCAGAGAAGCAGGAGACACTCGGATCTTCTAGCAAGCAAGAAAACAGCCAGCACCCCGCTGGGGTGCCGGCACACCCAGCCCGCTGGGATGCCTGCCTCGCTGGCGTGGAGTTGCAGTAGCAGAAACCAGGTGAAGGGATTTTACGCTCACACCAGCCTCCTTGCAAAGTCAAGAAACCCCAAAGAGAAGACAGCAAGGACCAGCGGAGCAGCTAACCAAGGAGATCAGGAACGGGACCAGCCGAGCAGCTCCACGACAACTGTGGGCATCCTGTAGAGCCTCACGCGTGCCAACTGCCAGCGCTGAGAACCACATTTTCTTCAGTGATGTAGCCACTAGTAAGTCCTTCATGTTCCTGTATCTAGTCCCCCACCCTTGCTCATGCAAGCAACCCAAATGAAACTCTAGATCCCCAGAAATAAGCAAAGAAAAAGGAAGACAAGAAAGTTGAAAAATAAAAGCTTGGGAAAAGGGGGAGTCTCATCCAGGAGGGGGAGAGGGATTAGACAGGATAATGGGGGTGGTAAATATGATCAACATACATTACATGTATTATGAAAATAAAATAATAAAAGCTGGGTGTGGTGGCACATGCCTTTAATCCCAATACTCAGAGGCAGAGGTTGGAGAAGCGCCATGAGTTCAAGGCCATCCTGAGACTACAGAGTGAATTCCAGGTCAGCCTGAGCTAGAGTGGGACTCTACCTCAAAAAAATAAAACTCATTATTGTACTTAATTAACATATGCTCATTTAAACATTGTAATATTCCAACTTTGATTTATTTAAAAACAACAAAACAAGAGAAAGACCAAGAAGAGATAAGATCCAGAGCATAAGATTCTCTTCCACGAGCACATGTTCACAATCCCGAGCAGAAGCAGGCAGGGGCCACAGTGCTCACTGGAGCTCTTGCCCCTTTCTTGCTTCCTCTTAGAGATGCCCTCCTCAGCTCAAGTTCTAGTCCCACCGGCTTTGCTATGCGCTGCCTGCTCCCCTCTCCCTGATCTCCAGTGTCCTTCAACTGGTCAAATAGACATAACATTCATTCTCCAATGACCTCTCATTCAACAGTTCTATATATGGGGTAGAAATGTACTTCAACAGACTTGGACATTGACTTCCTTTTTTTTTTTTTTTTTTTTTCTTTCTTTTTGAGGCAGGGTCTCACGTTAGCTCAGGCTCACCTGGAATTCACTATGTAGTCTCAGGGTGGCCTTGAACTCATAGTGATCCTCCTACCTCTGCCTCTGAAGTATTGGGATTAAAGGTGTGTGCCACCACACCTGGCATGACTTCCTTTTTAACCAGTTTTCCTCAGGACTCCCCTCAGCTCTTGCTTCCATCCTAAGTCTTTGACCAAACTTTGCCTATTCAGAGGTAAAATTGCACAATAGTTCAAGAACAGAGACGAAGGTGAGAGCGCCATTCCTTCTCCTTGCTGCTTCAAATGATTGCTCAGACTTTCTTACTGGGACCATATACTGGCCAGTGGGACCGACTCACTGCACTAGAAGGGCAGGGGCAAGCTCATAATGGGCACTGAGTCATGGGTGATGTAAGCGGTGATGTGTGAAGCAAGGGCTGGAGCAGCTCTGGCACAAGCTCAGTCGCTCACTGACTTCTGGCGAAGTAAGAAGGCCGGAGCATCTTTTAGAAAGATGCCTAAAAAGTGTCCTCGAATATTCCCATCTCACTTGCAGCCGCGTCCTCCTCCTCCACCTTCTCGCTGTGGCTCTGGTCCTCCGGCTGCTCGTCCTCTCGGCTGCTTTCCTAGCTTGCGTGCTCAGGCGTGCAGCCCTCAGCATCATCTCCAGGCCTGCCCACCCCCTTCTGTTCCCCGTTGTACTGCTTTCCCTCCTATCGCAGCCCCTTCCCCACACCCCAACCTGGATATCTCCTTCCGCAAATTCTCCTCTCCTTGTACACTCTACTCTAAGTACTCTGGTCGCTTTGCTTCCCTGTCCAAATTGAACTCCATCCGGATCCCTACTCCTCCTAACACCCCTGTGGAATATCAGTAGTTCTGTGCTCACATGCAATCCAGCCGGCGCCACGGGCAGCAGGTGAGTGACAAATCTGGTCCCAGGGAGAAGCCTCTCTGCTGGTGCAGCTCACAACCACCGCCAGAGCTGCCCCAGGCTCCTGGCAGCCTGGCCTGGTCCACAGGGAATGCAGCACCCTGGAGAGAACACACACTGGAACTCCTCTCACTGAGGTGCAAGACCCCTCTATGTGCCTGAGCCTGCTTCTTACTGCTGGGGCTCCCCTTCATCTGCCTACATTATCCTCCTAAGATGCCAGGGATGCCTCTCACAGCTTCCCTTTCCAGTCTGGTCCTCTCCTCTCCTGCCTGCTCAGCAGCCTGCATGAGTCCCTACAGAGGAAACTGGCTTCTCCATGGAACTTGCTTTTGTTTATGTTTTTAATTTTTTTTTATTGACAACTTCCATAATTGTAGGCAATAACCCATGGTAATTCCTTCCCTCCTGTCAGTTTCCCCTTTGAAACTCCATTCTCCATCATATCCCCTCCCCCTCTCAATCAGTCTCTCTTCTTTTGATGTCATGATCTTTTCCTCCTATTATGATGGTCTTGTGTAGTAGTGTCAGGCACTGTGGGGCCATGGATATCCAGGCCATTTTGTGTCTAGAGGAGCATGTTTTAAGGAGTCCTACCTTTCCTTTGGCTCTTACATTCTTTCCACCCCCTCTTCCACAATGGACCCTGAGCCTTGGAAGGTGTGATAGAGATATTTCAGTGCTGAGCACTCCTCTGTCACTTCTTCTCAGCACCATGATGCCTTCTGAGTCATCCCAAGGTCACTGCCATCTGAAAAGTGAAGCTTCTCTAACCAAAAGTGAGAGTAGCATTAATATATGGGTATGAACATCAAGAGAAGTACTTACCTGCAGTTTGATGAGCATAGTATATACATTTAGCCAGACAGCAGCATATGTTACACCCCTAGAGTTTATGACTACCCCTGTTGTAGGTTTTCAATATCAGGGATGTATTCCCTCCCATGGAGCGGGCCTCTAGTCCAATTAGAGGGCAGTTGTTTTCCCACATAACAGACATACCACTATTGCACCTGTTGGCTCATTTGGCCTGGTTGGCCAAATTTAAGGCTTGCAGTGTCCACTGTTGAGTATCTTCACTGCTGATTTCTCTTTCTACCATTGAACTGCATGCAGACTGGCTTCTTCCAGCTTTCTGTCAGCTGGTCTACATGGAGGAGGTTCTCAGCTCAGTTCCAGCAGGATTTCTCAGTGACCTTGCAGCCCAAGTATGTGGAGTCTTCAGCAATAGGGTCTTACCATCTATTCCTGGTGGGAAACCAAGGACCTCAGCAATGGTCTGTAATGTTTTGGGGGCATTAGTGACCTTCCTGGCCAACAACTCATCCCTGGCACTGAAAATTTTCTAGTAACATTCTATGGCTTCTGGGTTTTCCATTGTCCAAAAAAGTAGGTTCCCATGTGACTTATTCACGCCCTCTTAGATTTTGATTAGCCCTCCCCAACCTTTCCTTTACTCAGTCTCTTCCACTGACCTCACTTAGGCCTTTTCACCCCCATTAATCTGTTCTTCTTCTTACATATATACAATACCACCCTATTAAGTCCCGCCTCCTTCCTTTCTATTCCCTTTATATCCTCTTTCTAGCTTACTGGCCTCTGTTACTGAGTTTGATTCCAGCTCACCTAGAAGTCCAATCATTTGTAGCTAGGATCCACATATGAGAGAGAACATGTGATGTTTGCCTTTTTGGGCCTGGGTTACCTCATTATGTATAATCTTTTCCAGATCCATCCATTTTCCTGCAAATTTAATAATTTTATTTTTCTTTACTGCTGAGTAGAACTCCCTTGTATAAATGTGCTACATCTTCATTATCTACTCATCAGTTGAGGGACGTCTAGTCTGGTTCCATTTCTTAGCTATTGTGAATAGAGCAGCAATAAACATGGTTGAGCAAGTATCTCTAAGGTAGTGTGATGAGTCCTTAGGATATGCCTAGGAGTGGTATATGGTAAATCTATTTTTAGCTGTCTTAGGAACCTCCACACTGATTTTCACAATGGCTGGACCAGATTGCATTCCCACCAACAGTGTAGAAGCATTCCTCTTTTTCTGCATCCCCGCCAGCATTTATTGTCATTTGTTTTCACGATGGTAGCCAATCTGACAGGAGTGAGATGGAATCTTAAAGTAGTTTTAATTTGCATTTCCCTGATGGTTTTGTGTTGTTATAAATGTCCCAAATACAGAACCACTGTCAATATCTTAGACCCCAGGAGGAGGGACTAATTGAGAAATTACCACCTGATGGCATAAAACAAGTAAATGATACTGAGTGTAAGATTCGATAGAATTGCCCCCTGCCCCACTCAAACTTGGAAACTTTAAAACTGAAAGTACAAGGAGAACTAGTTAGGGGAATAGTAGCAGAAGGGGAATGAGCGGGTGACATGGTGAATTTGTTCAAAATATATAAGTATGAAAATGGTATAATAAAACCCATTATAAGTTATAGATACTATTTGTTAGAAAAAAGAACATGAAAGCCGGGCGTGGTGGCGCACGCCTTTAATTCCAGCACTTGGGAGGCAGAGGTAGGAGGATCGCCGTGAGTTCGAGGCCACCCTGAGACTCCATAGTGAATTCCAGGTCAGCCTGGGCTAGAGTGAAACCCTACCTCGAAAAACCAAAAAAAAGAAAAAAAAAAAAAAAGAAAGAAAGAAAGAAAAAAGAACATGATAGGAAAGTGCAGTTGTAAAAAGTAAAAATAGTACAAACACTTTCAGAACAACACAAAAGCCAGTATATTTACAGAGACACTCAAATAGTATCCAAGACTCTAAAGTTCTTCCTACCAGCTATGAGGACTAATTCTCCAAAACACAATCTACTTGCTATAATCCTTGTGGAGTGGACCTGGTGAACACAGAAGTCACAGATGGCATAGGGCAGACCCTAGAGGCAGACTCTCTCACTTGGTGTATGCATTCATTAAAAAAAAAAAAAAAAAAAGTTTTGGGCTGGAGAGATGGCTTAGCGGTTAAGCGCTTGCCTGTGAAGCCTAAGGATCCCGGTTCGAGGCTCAATTCCCCAGGACGCACGTTAGCCAGATGCACAAGGGGGCGCATGTGTCTGGAGTTCGTTTGCAGAGGCTGGAAGCTCTGGCGTGCCCATTCTCTCTCTCTCTCTCTGCCTCCTTCTCTCTGTTGCTCTCAAATAAATAAACAAACAAACAAAAAAATAGTTTTGAGTCAGGCATGGTGGTGCACGCCTTTAATCCCAGCACTTGGGAGGCAGAGGTGGGGGGATCGCCGTGAGTTCGAGGCCATCCTGAGACTACATAGTGAATTCCAGGTCAGCCTGGGCTAGAGTGAGACCCTACTTCGAAAAACCAAAAAAAAAAAAAAAAAAAGTTAGAAAAAAAGCCAGGCACGGTGCATGCCTTTAATCCCAGCACTCAGAAGGCAGAGGTGGGAGGATTGCCATGAGTTCAAGGCTACCCTGAAACTACAAGGTCAGCCTGAACTAGAGTGAGACCCTACCTCAAAAAAACGAAAAACCAAAAAATTTTTCAAAATCTTTCTTTATTTATTTGAAGAGAGAAAAATAGGCACAGATATAGAGAAAAAAATAGGTAAAAAGAGAGAGAGAGAATGGGCATGCCAGGGCCTCTGGCTGATGCAAATGAACTCCAGATGCGTGCACCCTGTTGTGTATCTGGTTTATGTGGGTCCTGGGGAGTCAAACCTGGATCCTTTGGCTTTGCAGGCAAGCGCCATAACCACTGAGCAATTTCTCCAGCCCTCATTTTTAGCTTAATTCATTGACACCACAGCAACAGTCTACTGCTAATGCAAATGGTATATTCTATTTTTCTATCTGATTTTCTGTTGGTAGGTCTCTTCCTTTGGTACTGACTAAGAAGAAAACAAACAATTTCTAGAGATATCAAGAAGATAGATGCAACCTGGGCGTGGTGGTGCACGCCTTTAATCCCAGTGCTGGGGAGGCAGAGGTAGGAGGATCTCTGTGAGTTTGAGGCCTACCCTGAGACTACATAGTGAATTCCAGGTCAGCCTGGGTTAAAGTGAGACCTTACCTCGAAAAACCAAACACAAAAAAAAAAAGAAGAAGAAGAAAGATACATAGACAGATGCAGGGACCATTGTGTTTCTCACCTGTCCACTATTGTTCAATATATATTCTCTGGGCATGACAGAATGCCATCTCCTTAAATGAATAATAAAGTATAAAGTCTCAGAGATGGCCTGAAAGAACTTGAATCAAGCAGAAGCCAGGTGCAGTGTCACCAGACTGGCTTAGTTGGCTGGGGTGTTCTAGAGCCCAGGTTAGAGCTGCAGAAACATAAGGTGGTGGTTGGGGCACAGAAAAGGAATTTACAAAACCCACAAACCACCTTTCTTGCTGAGCCTCCACCCAGCCTGGAAATGGCCTACCTGTCCTGTTTGTGGAACATCCACTGGGCCAGGCTGGGGAAAGCTCTCTTGGCGGGGACCAAACAGTATTGCTCCTTGTCTCCAAGCTAACACTGCGGCTTCTCAGCAAAATGAAGGTTGTTTCCCTCTTAGCAAGGCTATCTAGGTGTCTCAATCTCACGTACATTGCTCCTCAGGGTTCAAGTTAAGAACCCAGAGACAGACTACAGGTCAAGACAAACTGAACATAGAGCTTTAAAGAGTATGGCTGCTTCACTTAGAAGCATTGAGAAACCCAGCGGTAATCTAGATGGGGGAAGGGGTCAGGGAAAGGAGTCGGACTTGATTGGGTTGAATTGTAGTTTTATTTTTTTTAATATTTTATTTTTATTTATTTGACAGAGAAGGAGGGAGGGGGAGAGAGAGAGAGAGAGAGAGAGAGAGAGAGAGAATGGGCACGCCAGGGCCTCCAGCCACTGCAGACGAACTCCAGACGCGTGCGCCCCCTTGTGCGTCTGGCTAACGTGGGTCATGGGGAATGGAGCCTGGCTTTGCAGGCAAACGCCTTAACTGCTAAGCCATCCTTCCAGCTCTGAATTGTAGCTTTATCTTGTTACTTTGGGCACACTGGATAAGTTACTAAGCCATTGGATGACTGAGTTTCCTTGTCATAAATCTCATGAGGTATGTATGAGAAGTAATGAAGGTCATATGTACAATGTGCCCCCTGCAGCATGTGGGACACAGTAAGTGACCCGTCTGTAGACATCACATGGGGGTTTGTTCAAACAGCAAGTTTTTCACTAAAACTGGATAAGGTAGATATGAAAATAGAAATTCAAACTAGCGTTTAAGTGAAAAATGATTCAGGATGTCCTGCTAGAGTGTGTCCAGCGTTAGATTATCTTTTTTGTTCAAATAACAAGGAGAGATGTGAGGAGAAAAAGGTTAAGGGAGTAGTAATCATGAAAGATATATAATTAGGTAACTTACAATAATGTGACAAAGCACAAACTCACTTTTTAAATTTTTATTTATTTATTTATTTGACAGAGAAAGAGGGAGAGAGAAAGAATGGGCGTGCCAGGGCCTCCAGCTACTGCAAATGAACTCCAGATGCGTGTACCCCCTTGTGCATCTGGCTAACGTAGGTCCTAGGGAATTGAACCTGGGTCCTTTGGCTTTGCAGGCAAAGGCCTTAACCACTAAGCCATCCCTGCAGCCCAAACTCACTTTTAAAAAACATTTTCTTGCTCTTGTAGGTGCAAAGTAGAGACGTGGAAGTTTGGCATCCTTGAGCTTCTGGTACTTCTTGTGACGAGTTTAACACAGGTGACAGGATGTACAAGTGTGGCTGGCCTAGCCACACTCCCCTGCTCTGACCTCCTGGGCCTTGCAGATAAAAGACTACATTTGTCCAAGTTTCGAGGGGTCTGCAAGTACTTCATGCTGCTGGTCACCAGGAACCCAAGGAAAATAGCATCAAATGGTATTGATGGCAGTACATGACATGATGCCCCCCAAATGCTAGATCTAAATGTTGGGGTCCCATCTTAGGTAATTATGCTGAAATTTCATAATGGTGTTTAGAGGACAGAGTCATGAGCAGTCCCAATATGAGGACCCCTTCTGTGCAGGCAGAGGGCTCACCTCTCTCTGAGAACACAAGAAGACACCCTCAATGAGCAGCTATCAACTCAGCATTCCTCATCACATTAGCTTAAAACATATCCTTCCAACCGAGACTTCTAACACACCCTCTAAGGGTCAGGGAACACTGCTGAAGAGTGGAGAGTAAGAATGTAAGAGCCCAAGTGTAGGAAGGTACACTCAGAGGTAATGTCCTCTCCCTAACCCTCTGTACTTACTGCTGCAATCATGAACCCATGGTGATTACTAAGGAGGGCCATAAGTAGCATGGGTACCGGGGAAAGGGTACATAACCTTTACACTGATGAAACAGTATAGCTTGTATAGAATCACAGTGTTCATTTTTACTAGTAATCCATCAATAAGACAGGTAGTTAACCAACTGCTCACCACAGGACTTATAACCTCTACCACATCTGACTGAGCCCAGGAAAAAATTCTAGAGGACACAGTGATATGAATACTGTTCTTACTGCTAGACTGACAACCAGTTTCAGGGTGATGGTTACAGACACAGTGATCAATCAAACATATCAAAGTCTTTCCAGGTGTAGTGGTGCACGCCTTTAATCCCAGCACTTGGGAGGAGAGGTAGGAGGATGGCTGTGAGTTCAAGGTCACTCTGAGTCTACACGGTGAATTCCAGGTCAGCCTGGACTAGAGAGAGATACTCCCTCAAAAGAAAACACAAAAAAAAAAACCTATCAAAGCAAAAATACAGAGGCTGCAAAGAACTCAATACAAAATCAGACTGCCAACAGGCCTGCTATGGATCGGGGTACAATGAGAAAGATGGAACATATATATTGTAAGAGCCGCACAGTGAAGTAGGAATATCCTGAGGTACAGTAGCCCACATAGTAGAAAACATTCATAACCCCACAGTGAATACCAACAATCCCACAGAAGGAGGATCCCATGGCTACAGGAGATGAGGTGAGGGGATATGAGTATATCCTATTATATATAAAATAAAAATTTAAAAAAAACAAAGAAATAGGTTTGTTACTGTGACTAAGCTTGACATAGAGTTTACAAATCTCTGACACTGGTTCAGGAGTGGAGATGTGGTTCAAGACTGTGAGCTGAACTGCAAGGGTGGACTGGAGGGAGCTGAGAAGACCAGAATGCCAGGATGTGGTCTGTAATGGCCAGAGTCATGAGGCTCCAGATGGAGAGAGCTCTACTGGTATTGGACTAGAGGCCATAAGCATTACATTCTGACAATGCACTTGTATATATTTTGAGCATTTTCTAAATGTTTGCATGAATCTGGGATACAATCTGGTGGAGGATAGTGTGTGTGTGTGTGTGTTGAATGGTATATACCCCTGTGTGTAGATGTGTGAACCCCATGTACATGCATGTAGATGTCAGAGAAAAATGTCAAGTGTCCTCCCAAACTTCTCACTAGTATGTTTCCTTGACCTGAAGTCTCTCACTAAACTTGGAGCTGCTCTGTCAGTCAGCTGGTTAACCATCCAAACCCAGTGCTTGGCTGGTCTCTGCTCCCCACAGGACTGGGATTACAGGCATGCATGGCCACACACAGCTCTTTACGTGGGTGCTGGGGAATTGAACTCAAGATGAATCAGGCCCTACCACAGCCCCACACATGCACAGCAAGAACTCTTGCCTGCCAAACCAACTCCCAGTCCAGAGGAAACATTCAAGGATGACCAGCAGTCAGTGTGTAGCATGATTATTGCTGCCTGTTTTTGGTGGGTTTACAGTGAGAACTGGGAGCAAAAAGCAGAGCGGAAAGACTTGAAAACCAAACAGTGTAAGTATGAAAGGAAACTACCCAAAAATGGCAGAAACAAGGAAACTACCTATAGATGGAGGAACAAGTGAGTACAAGGGAAGACAGAATAATTCTCAGAGCTCACACAGGATCTACAATACATTCTATTCCCACTACCCACACTAAACAATGTTCTAGTCTCACCTGATAAAAGCCAACCACAAAACTCAACGGAATCGTAAGAAATTAAATAAAATACTGCAGAGGTCAAGGGTTTTTTTAAAATATTTTTTGTTTATTTTCATTTATTTATTTGAGAAAGACAAAGAGAGAAAGAGGCAGAGAGAGAGAAAGAGAGAGAGAGAGAGAATGGGCACGCCAGGGCTTCCAGCCACTGCAAACCAACTCCAGACACGTGCGCCCCCTTGTGCATCTGGCTAACATGGGTCCTGGGGAATTGAGCCTCGAACCAGGGTCCTTTGGCTTCATAGGCAAGTGCTTAACCACTAAGCCATCTCTCCAGCCCTCAAGGGTTTTTTGTTTTGTTTTGTTCTACAGAAAACTAATTGAGGGCTGGAGAGATGGTTTAGTAAATAAGGCACTTGCCTATGAAGCCTAAGGACCAAGGTTTGATTCCCCAGGACCCATGTGAGCCAGATGCACAAGGTGGTGGTGCATGCACATGCAGTTTTTTTTCAGTGGCTGGAGGCCCTGGTGCACCCATTCTTTGTCTCTCTCTGTCTCTATCTATCTGTCTATCTATCTATCTATCTATCTATCTGACATCTATTTCTCTACCTGCCTCTTTCTCTCTCTCAAATAATAATAAATTTTAAAACTTACTGCATTCCAAGAAAAAAGCTCAAGAATAGTTATGAACAATCCAAAAATATCAACACAACTGAGTCAGCACAGTAATATTCAAATGTCTGATTACCAATAATAAAAAATTACCAAGAATGTAATGGGGCAAGAAGATATAAGCTACAATGAGGAGAAAAATTGCTATGTTGAAAATGACTGAAAAATTAAAGAGATGATAGAGTAAATATGCAAGGGCATTAAAGAATTGTCTCTAGCTGGGCATGGTGGCACATACCTTTAATCCCAGTACTTGGGAGGCAGAGGTATGAGGAGTGCCATGAGTTCGAGGCTAGCCTGAGACTACACAGTGAATTTCAGGTCAGCCTGGGTAGAGTAAGACCCTACCTCAAAAAACCAAAAAACCAAAAAAAAAAAAAAATCTCCATGCCCCCTATATTTAAGAAACTACAAGGAAAGACTGAGATCTTAAAGAGAAATGTGGAGAGCATTAGTCTGACTTACATTTTTTTTTTTTTGAGGTAGGGTCTCACTCTAGTCCAGGCTGACCTGGAATTCACTATGTAGTCTCAGGCTAGCCTCGAACTCATAACGATCCACCTATCTCTGCCTCCCAAGTGCTGGGATCAAAGGCGTGTGCCACCATGCCTGGCTTTAGTCTGACTTACATTTTTATAGATTGAAACTAGTATTAGATGAAAAATTCACTCAGATGAACAACAGACTAGACATAGGAAAAAAATTAATAATAAGCAGAAACATGACAATCAAAGTGAACCAAAATGAAACGGAGAGAGATAGAAGACTTTAACAATGAGCACAGTGAGTTGCAGAACAAGGTTGAGGGATTTGACATGGGTTTAATAAGTCTTCAAAGGGGTATAGAGAGAAAATAGAAAAGTATTTAAGAAAGTGATGGCTAAATGTTTTCCAGATATGCTTGAAACTATTATCCCACATGCCTAATAAATCTAAATGAGAAATACATACAGAGAAAACTAAACCAAGATCTATCACACCTAGACTGCTATATCTTAAAAGAAGTCAGAAAAAAAGAAGGCTTACTTTCAGAGAGCCAGAGATAAAAATGGCAGATGACTGCTCACTGATGACAACAGAAGTCTAAAGACCATGGAGCAATGATTCTGAGGTTCTGAAAGAAAAAAGGAAAAAACCCACCACACTAGAGTCGTCCATCTACATGGAAAATATTTTTTTGTTTGTTTGTTTGTTTTTTGAGATAGGGTCTCGCTCTAGCCCAGGCTGACCTGGAATTCACTATGTAGACTGTAGTCTCAGAGTGGCCTTAAACTCATACCAATCCTCCTACCTCTGCCTCCTGAGTGCTGGGATTAAAGGCGTGTGCCACCATGCCCGGCTTAGAAAATCTTTTGAAATTGACATAAATAATGAAATTTTCAGACATTCAAAAACTGAAATACAGGGAGGGAGAGATGGCATAGCAGATAAGGCATTTATTTGCTTGCAAAGCCAAAGGACCTTAGTTCGATTCCCCAGGACCCACGTTAGTCAGATGCACAAGGTGGCACATGCATCTGGAGTTTGTTTGCAGTGGCTGGAGGCCGTGGCATGCCCATTTTCTCTCTCTCTCTCTTTCCCTCTCTCGCTCTCTCAAATAAATAAATAAATAAAGTTAAAAAAAAAAAAAAAAAAGAACTGAAGGCCAGGCATGGTGGCACATGCCTTTGATCCCAGCACTAGGGAGGCAGAGATGGGAGGATTGCCATGAGTTCAAGGCCACCCTGAGATTACATAGTGAATTCCACGTCAGCCTGAGCTAGAATGAGACCCTACTTCGAAAAACCAAAACCAAAAAACTGAAATACATAAATATATCTAGAAAATTACCAAGTATTTGCCTAGTTGGAAAGAAGGGCTTTAGTTGAGGGGTCTTGGGAGGAAGAATAGGGGGAAGGGTAGGAAGCGAATAGAAGTGTAGTATATTGTCTATATTTATGAAAGGTGGCACATGCCTTTAAATCCAGTGCTTGGGAGGCAGAGGTAGGAGGATTGCTGTGAATTCAAGGCCACCTAGAGTGAGACCTTACCTTGAAAAACCAAAAAAATAATATATACATATATATTTTTTAAAAAGAGAGAAAATGGCCCAGGTGTTTGTATACTAAAAAGCTATGTAAATAATAATAAAAAATTATCTATAAATAGAAAATTGTAAAATATTAGGAAGCAATGAAAATGAAAACATAGAACATCAAAACGTAAGTGTTGCAGCTAAAGCGCTTTCTAGTCAGTCGTGTGCAGCCTCCTCTTGGACATGAACTATTTATCATGCCTGGATGTCAGATTCAAGAGTTCATCTTCAGCCGGGCGTGGTGGCGCACACCTTTAATCCCACCACTCGGGAGGCAGAAGTAGGAGGATCGCCATGAGTTCGAGGCCACCCTGAGATTCCATAGTGAATTCCAGGTCAGCCTGGGCTAGAGTGAGACCCTACCTCAAAAAACCAAAAAAAAAAAAAAAAAAAAAAAAAAAAAAAGAAAAAGAAAAAAAAGAAAAGTATTTGAGAAAGTGATGGGTAAATATTTTCCAGATATGCTTGAAACTATTATTCCACATGCCTAATAAATCTAAATGAGAAATACATACAGAGAAAACTAAACCAAGATCTATCACACCTAGACTGCTATATCTTAAAAGAAGTCAGAAAAAAAGAAGGCTTACTTTCAGAGAGCCAGAGATAAAAATGGCAGATGACTGCTCACTGATGACAACAGAAGTCTAAAGACCATGGAGCAATGATTCTGAGGTTCTGAAAGAAAAAAGGAAAAAACCCACCACACCACACTAGTTGTCCATCTACATGGAAAATCTTTTTTGTTTGTTTGTTTGTTTTTTGAGATAGGGTCTCGCTCTAGCCCAGGCTGACCTGGAATTCACTATGAAGACTGTAGTCTCAGAGTGGTCTTAACTCATACAAATCCTCCTACCTCTGCCTCCTGAGTGCTGGGATTAAAGGCGTGTGCCACCATGCCCGGCTTAGAAAATCTTTTGAAATTGACATAATTGATGAAATTTTCAGACATTCAAAAGCTGAAATACAGGGAGGGAGAGATGGCACAGCAGGTAAGGCATTTGCCTGCAAAGCCAAAGGACCTTAGTTCGATTCCCCAGGACCCACAAGGTAGCACATGCATCTGGAGTTCGTTTGCAGTGTCTGGAAGCCCTGGCATGCCCATTCTCTCTCTCTCTCCCTCTCTTGTTCTCTCAAATAAATAAATAAATAAAGTTAAAAAAAAAAAGAAAAAGAAAAAGAACTGAAGGCCAGGCATGGTGGCACATGCCTTTAATCCCAGCACTAGGGAGGCAGAGGTGGGAGGATCGCCATGAGTTCAAGACCACCCTGAGACTACATAGTGAATTCCAGGTCAGCCTGAGCTAGAGTAAGACCCTACTTCAAAAAACAAAAAACAAAAAACTGAAATACATAAATATATCTAGAAAATTACCAAGTATTTGCCTAGTTGGAAAGAAGGGCTTTAGTTGAGGGGATTTGAGAGGAAGAGTAGGGGGAAGGGTAGGAAGTGAATAGAAGTATAGTATATTGTCTATATTTATGAAAGTTATTAAAAAATATTTTTAAGCCGGGCATGGTGGTACATGCCTTTAAATCCAGCGCTTGGGAGGCAGAGGTAGGAGGATTGCTGTGAATTCAAGGCCACCTAAAGTGAGACCTTACCTTGAAAAATCAAAAAAATAATATATACATATATATTTGAAAAAAAGAGAGAAAATGGCCCAGGTGCTTGGATATTAAAAAGGTGTGTGAATAATAATAAAAACTTATCTATAAATAGAAAATTGTAAAATATTAGGAAGCAATGACAACGAAAACATAGTACATCAAAATGTAAGTGTTGCAGCTAAAGCACTTTCTAGTCAGTCGTGTGCAGCCTCCTCTTGGACATGAACTATTTATCATCCCTGGATGTCAGATTCATCTTCAACCGGGCGTGGTGGCGCACGCCTTTAATCCCACCACTCGGGAGGCAGAGGTAGGAGCATCACTGTGAGTTCGAGGCCACCCTAAGATTACACAGCCTGAGCTAGAGTGAAACTCTTCCTAAAAAACCAAACAAGCAAACAAAAAAGAGTTCATCTTTGAGGGAGAAAGACATGAGATCATTCAGGACCTGTCTCTTCATACTTTCTTGAGAACTGTAGGTCCTAAACAAGGGCCCTCCACAGCGGATTCAGGCAGCCAGCTCCTGGCCCTCCTTTATTATCTTTGTGGCTGTGTGCTCCTTGTGTGGGAGCACTGGCATGAACATGCCATAGTTAGTATGTGTGTGGAGGTCAGAGGACAGCTCCAAGGGCTGGTTCTTGCCTTACACCTCTTTTAGGATAGGGTCTCTGGTTCACCACTGCGAATTCCAGGCTGGCTAGCCAGTGAACTTCTGAGATTCTGGATTCTCTTATCTCTGCTTCCCATCTCACTGTCGGAGGGCCGGGAGTACACTACTGTTCCCAGCTTTTACATGGATGCTGGGAATCCAAGCACCAGTCATCAAGTTTGTACAGCAAGCCCTTTACCCAGGAAGCCATTTCCCTGGCCCCATCCTGCCCTTCTTATAGGTGTCCTGTCATGCACCCACACTCCTGGGAAAAGAAGCATGATGACTCTTAATAGCTGCTCACCTGTTTTGTTAGGATATGGCCTACCACTGCTGAAGCCTTCCATGGGCCATTACCAAACGTGTGCTGTCACACATGCACCTTCTTAGCGCTCACAGTACACTAACACTTAGCTTAGGAAAGGGAAAGTGATTTGACAAAAATCAAACGTCTAGGAGGTAATGGAGTTGGTATTCCACCTCTGTGTCATGTAATTAAGGGTGGCTCTGTGTCTTCTGCAGTTTATGAACCTACATCCAGGGAAGGGAACAACATATGCATTAAACAAACTGGAGAAAAAGCATACCAACACATGTGACTATACTGCAGGTGCCTTGGAGGCTACAGGGCTCATGGCCTCCTATGGAGAAAGTCATTGAATGGCCACACCTGCCCTTTAAGATGCCTTGCTCTTGCTAGGTCCCGCCACGTTACCAGGACCAATCCAAACCTGCCCACAAGTTCTCATTCAATAGCAGGGCGCCCTCCTGCAGGCCCCTGTCCATTTGACCATTAAGTATCATTGGGTCTGAATTCCTCCTCGCTGACCTACCAAGATAAAGATGTGTCCCATTGCCTTTAATCCACCACTATCTAAGTGGGATTTCTTGGACTCCAACCTTACTATCACACCCTTCATACACTTAATTCTATGTTGATAGTCAAGATGACAAAAATATAGCAAGTACTGATGAGAATGTGAAGATAAAGAAACCCCTATACACTGTTTAAAATGCAAATTAGCATGGCCACTATGAACTTTAATAAGGAAGTTCCTGAAACATTAAAAATTGAAGTACCACATGATCTGGCATTTCCACTGCTGGGTATATATTCAAAGAAAATGAAGTCACTGTGCTGAAGAGACATCTGCACTACCATATTCATTGTAGCACTATTCTATTTTTTAATTTTTAATTTTTTGGTTTTTCAAGGTAGGTTCTCACTCTAGCCCAGGCTGACATGGAATTCACTATGTAATCTCTGGCTGGCCTCGAACTCACAGTGACCCTCCTACCTCTGCCTTCCAAGTGCTGGGATTAAAGGCGTGCGCCACCATGCCCAGCTTGTAGCACTGTTCTTAATAGCCATGACATGAAATCAGCTTTAGTGTCTACTAGCAGAGAATGGTTTAAAAAAATGTGAATGTGAAAATATACAGATATATATAAAACACACACACCCACACACACATATACACACATCAACAGAACAGAATAGAGGGCCCAGATGTGAACCCAGGCAGCTACAGCCATCAGATTTTTGAAAAAAAAATGGAAATTCTGTCATTTGTAACAACATGGTTGAACCTGGAGGACATTATGTTAAGTAAAATAAGGCAGGCACAGACAGCTAAATGCTGCCTCATCTAACTGATATGTGGAATTTGAAAAAGGTAAATTCACAGAAGGAGGGAATAAGGTGGGATTACCTAGGCTGACAATGGCTGGAGGATAGTGGAGATGTTGGTCAAAAAATTTAAAGCTTCAATTGGAGAGAAGGAATAAGCTCAAAACATAACTTGTCCAGCATGGTGACTATAGTTAGTAGCAATGCACTGTATGCTTAATACATGCTTAAATATTATTTATTTACTTATTTATTTGAGAGAGAGAGATTGGGAGAGAGGATGGGTGCCAGGGCCTCTAGCCACTGCAAATGAACTCCAGGTGCATGCCCCACCTTGTGCATCTGGCTTACATGGGTACTGGGGAATTGAACCTGGGTCCTTAGGCTTCAAGGAAACAAAGTGCCTTAACCTCTAAGCCATCTCTCCAGCCCTGATGAGAGTGATTTCTAATGTTCTCACCATGAAAACATATAAGCATGGAAGGTAACACACATATTAATTAGCTCAGTAAATTGAGTATACATATACATATATAATTTTACTTGCCAATTAAAATGAACTTTTAGGGCTAGAGGATGACTTAGCAGTTAAGGCGTTTACCTGCAAAGCCAAAGGACCCAGGTTGAATCCCCAGGACCCATGTTAGCCAGATGCACAAGGTGGCGCATGTGTCTAGAATTCGTTTGCAGTGGCTGTTGGCCCTGGCACGCCTAATCTCTCTCTCTCTTTCTCCCTCTTTCTCTGTCAAATAAATAAATAAATAAATAAAATTAACTTTAAAAATAAGCTTTTATAAAGAATATGAATTCTTGTGCAGCCGGGCGTGGTGGCGCACGCTTTTAATCCCAGCACTTGGGAGGCAGAGGTAGGAGGATCGTCGTGAGTTTGAGGTCACCCTGAGACTACATAGTGAATTCCAGGTCAGCCTGAGCTAGAGTGCGGCCCTACCTAAAAAAATAAATAAATAAATAAAAATAAAAAATCTGAATTCTACGTTGCTAGATGGCACCGCCTCTCACAATCGGATCATACCTGTCATCCACACAGCAGGCTCCTTGGCAGTAGTCACTGGCCTACAACAGCCAGCCAACGGCTCTTCTGTATTGGAATGCCAGAAGAACTGAAGAGAGCACTTGGTTGGGGGGCAGGTGTTCTCACACTTGGTCAGAGGAGGGCATCATATCGTCCCTGCTTTTTGACTACCTGGCTCCTATACCCAGCCTTACAGACATTCGACAGCCTGACCTCACACCCTGAAAATGGTGCTGAGCCTCTGCTGTAACAATGCTGCAGGGGAGAGATTAGGAATCTGACAGATCTGGGCTCTATCTGTACTTGCTGTGTGGAGTGAATTGGCCACTTCACTCTTTTTTATTATTATTAGCAACTTCCATGATTATAAAAAATATCTCATGGCAATACCCTCCCTCCCCCAACTTTCCCCTTTGATACTCCATTCTCCATCATATCCTCTCTCCCCTATCAATCAGTCTCTCTTTTATTTTGATGTCATGATCTTTTCCTCCTATTACAATGGTCTTGTGTAGGTAGTGTCAGGCACTGTGATGTCATGGATATCCAGGCCATTTTGTGTCTGGGGGGAGCACATTGTAAGGAGTCCTACCCTTCCTTTGGCCCTTACATTCTTTCCGCCACCTCTTCCACAAGGACCCTGAGCCTTGGAAGGTGTGATAGAGATATTTCAGTGCTGAGCACTCTGGTCACTTCTTTCCAGCACCACGATGCCTTCTGAGTCATCCCAAGGTCACTGCCATCTGAAAAGAGAAGATTCTCTACCAAAAGTGAGAGTAGCATTAATATAAGGGTATGAACATTAAGAGAAGTGCTTACTGGGCAGTTTGATAAGCTTAGTATATACATTTAGCCAGATAGCAGCAGACATTACACCCCTAGGGCTGTAATGTTTGCTACTACCCCTGTTTTAAGTTTTCAGTAGCAGGGTTGTATTCCCTCCCATGGAGCGGGCCTCCAGTCCAATTAGAGGGCAGTTGGTTTCCCCCATAACAGACGTGCCACTATTGCACCCGTTGGCTCATTTGGCCTGGCTGGCCAAATATAAGGCTTGCAGTGTCCACTGTTGAATATCTTCACTGCTGATTTCTCTTTCTACCATTGAACTGCATGCAGACTGGCTTCTTCCAGCTTTCTGTCAGCTGGTCTACATGGAGGAGGTTATCAGCTCAGTTCCAGCAGGATTTCTCAGCAGCTTTGCAGCCCAAGTATGTGGAGTCTTCAGCAATAGGGTCTTACCATCTATTCCTGGTGGGAAACCAAGGACCTCAGCAATGGTCTGTAATGTTTTGGGGGCATCAGGGACCTCCCTGGCCAACAACTCACTGGAAGTTATCCCATCCCTGGCACTGAAATTTTTCTAGCAACAATCTATGGCTCCTGACTGTTCCATTGTCCAAAAAAGTAGGTTTCCATATGATTTATTTATATCCTTTTAGATTTTGATTAACCCTCCCTCCACCTTTCCTTTACTCAACCTCTTCCCCTGACCTCACTTGGGCCTTTTCAACCCCATTAATCTATTCTTCTACTTACATATATATAATACCATCCTATTATGTACCTTCCTCCCTTCCTTTCTCTTCCCTTTATATCTCTTTTCTAGCTTACTGGCCTTTGCTACTGAGTTTTCTTCCTACTCACACAGAAGTCCAATCATCTGTAGCTAGGATCCATATATGAGAGAACATGCAACACTTGGCTTGCTAGGCCTGGGTTACCTCACTTAGTATAATCCTTTCCAGATCCATCCATTTTCCTGCAAATTTCATAACTTTTTTTTTAACCGCTGAGTAGAACTCCATTGTATAAGTGTGCCATATCTTCATTATCCACTCATCAGTTGAGGGACATCTAGGCTGGTTTCATTTCCCAGCTATTGTGAGTTGAGCGGCAATAAATATGGTTGAGCAAGTATCTCTAAGGTAATGAGATGAGTCCTTAGGATATGCACCTAGGAGTGCTACAGCTGGCTCATATGGTAGATCTATTTTTAGCTGTCTTAGGAACCTCCACATTGACAGTGTTGCAAACTCAATGGCCCTCTCTTTCCTGCATTTCTTATACTACACAATACTAGGTAGGGTGGCAATTTGTTAAGTCAGGGGGGAATAAAGCAGACTTTGAAGAACAGGACACTCCTTGAGCACTCAGGCCCCTCCAAAAGAGTCTACATTCTTCCTATTGCCCCAGTGCAGGTCAGCTATCCCAGTCTCAAAGGTTGTAATCTCTCAATAGCAGCTGAATGGGCAGGAGTTCACTCAAAGATTTTTCTTTCTGTGCCATATCCCTCTGCTCGCACCAGTTCATTTCTACACAGAGCAACCCTGCACAACTTCTCAGGACACGGGTATAACAGCAAGCTTTTCACACAAACTGCTAGCCCAGTCCAAGCAAAGCTCTTTCTCACCCTCATAAGCCAAACCTCATAGTCCATAGTTCTTACTGCATTCAGGCCTTTCAACTCTGACCAGAATAGTCCATCAAGCTGTACTTACAGCACTGCAAGGCTAGGGTTTCAAATCCTTCCACATTCTTCTTGAAAATCAGCTCCAAAAGGCCAAAGTCACACTGTCAGGTGTTTAGCAGCAATCCCACTCCTCTGTACCACTTTACTGTTGCAGTCCGGTTCACATTGCTGGTAGAAATCACCTAGCCAAGAGAAGCTTCTGGGAAAAACAGGTTTATTTTGGCTTATAGGCTTGAGGGGAAGCTCCACAATGGCAGGGGAAAACAATGGCATGAGAAGAGGGTGGATATTACCCATGCCCCAGCCAACATAAGGTGGATAATAGCAACAGGAGAATGTGCCAAACACTGGCAAGGGGAAATTGGCTATAACACCCATAAGCCCATCCCCAACAATACACTGCCTCCTGGGGATATTAATTCCCAAATCTCCATCAGCTGGGAATCTAGCATTCAGAACACCTAAGATTATGGGGGACACCTGAATCAAACCACCACAGTTGCCTTTGGGGTCATCCCATTGGTCACTGCCATCTGAGAAGAGAAGCTTCTCTAACCAAAAATGAGAGTAGCATTAATATATAGGTATGAACATTAAGTAAAGTGCTTGCAGGGCAGTTTGGTGGGCATAAAATATACATTTAGCCAGACAAGAACAGGCATTACACTCCTAAGGCTCATGAGCTACCCTACCATAGGCTTTTGATTAGGTTTTTAGTATCAGGCATGTGTTCCCTCCCATAGAGCAGGTCTCTAGTCCAATTAGAAAGCAGTTGGTTTCCCCCATAACAGACATGCCATTACTGCACTCATTGCCTCAACTGGCCTGGCTGGCCAAACTTGAGGCTTGCAGTGTCCACTGTTTTCACCACTGATGGCTTCTGTCTCCCATAGGGCTGCATGTAGTGCAGCTTTTTCCAGCTTTCTGTCAGCTGGTCTACAGGGAGATATTCAGCTCAGTCCCAGTTTGATTTCTCGGTGACCTTGCAGCCAGGAATGTGGAATCTTCACCAATAGGGTCTTATCATCTATACCTGCTGGGAAACCAAGAGCCTTGGCAATAGCCTATAATGTTTTGGGGGCATCAGGGACCTCCCTGGCCAAAAAACTCACTGGAAGGTATCCCATCCCTGGAACTGAAATTTTTCTACTAACAGTCTATGGTTTCCAGGTGTGCTATTATCCATAAAAGTAGGTTATCATATGGCTTAACCACAATATCCTGAATTTTTAAAATTTTTTTATTTTATTTATTTGAGAGTGACAGACAGAGAAAGAGGCAGAGAGAGAGAGAATGGGCACGCCAGGGCCTCCAGCCACTCCAAACAAACTCCAGACACGTGCACCCCCTTGTGTATCTGGCTAACATGGGTCCTGGGGAATAGAGCCTCGAACCGGGATCCTTAGGCTTCACAGGCAAGCACTTAACCGCTAAGCCATCTCTCCAGCCCAATATCCTGAATTTTGATTAACCCTCCCCCCACCCTTTTGTTACTCAATCTCTTCCCCTGACCTCACTTAGGCCATTCCACCCACAGTAATCTGTTCATCTACTTACATATATACAGTGCCATCCCCTTAAGTCCTCCATTTCTAATAAATAAATAAAAATAAAATCTTTAAAAAAATTCATGGTTTTGGGCTGGAGAGAAAGAATGGGCGCTTCAGAGCCCTCCAGCCACTGCAAATGAACTTCAGACGCATGCGCCCTCTTGTGCATCTGGCTTATGTGGGTCCTAAGTTCCTTTCTAGCTTACTGGCCTCTGCCACCAGTTTTTACTCCAACTCATACACATCTGAATATTTGTAACTAGGATCCACATATGAGAGCAAACAAGCAACATTTGGCTTTCTGGGCCTGGGGTACCTCACTTATTATAACCCTTTCCAGCTCTATCCATTTCCCTGCAGATTTCATTTTTCTTTACTGTTGAATAGAACTCCACTGTATAAATGTACCACATCTTCATTATCCATTCATCAGTTGTGGGACATCTAGGCTGGTTCCATTTCCTAGCTATTGTGAATAGAGTGGCAATAAATGTGATTGTGCAAGTACCTCTAAGGTAGTGAGAAGAGTCCTTGGGATATATACCTAGGAGCAGTATAGTTGGGGCATATGGTAAATCTATTTTTAGCTCTCAGGAACCTCCACACTCAGTGCTAGCTAGGATTAAAGGTGTGTGCTACCAAGTTCAGCTAAGAACTGCACTGCCCTCCACCCCCACAATTGGTAATTAACCCACCTCAAATTTTCAGGCTAAGAGAGTAAGTATCAGAATTCTAAGCATTTCTTTCCTTCTTTTGGTTTTTCGAGGTACGGTCTCATTCTAGCCCAAGCTGGCCTGGGATTTGCTTTGTAGCCTCAGACTGGCCTCAAACTCATGACTCTCTTGCTTCTTCCTCCCAAATGCTAGGATTAAAGGCGTGCACTAAAACATCCAACACTTTTTTTTTTGGGGGGGGTTCGAGGTAGGGTCTTGCTCTAGCCAAGGCTGACCTAGAATTCACTATGTAGTCTTAGGCTGGCCTGGAACTCATGGCAATCCTACCTCTGCCTCCCAAGTGCTAGGATTAAAGGTGGGCACTACCATGCCCAGCTAAGAATTTTTTTCTTTTTAAAAAGTGTATTTTATTTATTTATTTGGCAGAGAAAAGAGGGAGAGAGAATGGGCATGCCAGGCCCTCTAGCCACTGCAAACGAACTCCAGACGTGTGTGCCCCTTGCACATCTGGCTAATGTGAGTCCTGGGGAATCGAACCTGGGTCCTTTGGCCTTGCAGGCAAATGCCTTAACTGCTAAGCCATCCCTCAAGCCCAAGAATTTCTTTTAATAGCTTTTATTATTGTACAATACAAGATCGTGGATACTATGTTACAAACCTTATATACAAATAGAGAGTATACACAATGATGAGTTTTATTTGAGAGAGAAAAAGAGGCAGATAGAGAAAGGGAATGGGCACACCAGGGCCTCTAGCCACTGCAAACGAACTCCAGATGCACGCGCCTCCTTGTGTATCTTGCTAGCGTGGGTCCTGGGGAATGGAACCGGGTCCTTAGGCTTCACAGGCAAACGCATTAACTGCTAAGCAATTTCCCCAGCCCATAATGATGAGTTTTTCTTTCTAAAGCTTATCCCAGTTTATTCTCTGTGTAGAGGGATTAGACAAATTCTCCATGTTACTTGAGCCTTCAATGTAAAAAGACAGTCATGAAAGGAAAATTGTCTTAAGAAAACAGTGTTAAGTACCAACTAAAATCTCTCTCTTTCCTGAAGAAATATGGTTGGATCGCAGTGGTGAAATGAGCATCTGCTTATTTTCTTTTCTTTAGTGTCTACTTTTTTATAGTAATTTGTCTTTGTGCATGTGTGCATGCATGCACTAATACATAAGGGTTTACATGGGTACTGGGAAACTGCACCCAAACAAGCAGGCTTTGCAAGCAAGTGCCTTTAACTGCTGAGCCATTTCCCCAGCCCTGTAATGTGTTTTTTTCTTTGGGGGGGGGGACTTTTGAGGTAGGGTTTCACTATAGCTCAGGCTGACCTGGAATTCACTCTGTAGTCTCAAGGTGGCTTTGAACTCCCAGCAATCCTCCTACCTCTGCCTCCCGAGTGCTGGGATTAAAGGTGTGTGCCACCACGCCTGGCTGTAACATCTTTTTTCTAACAAGTGAGGACAGGCCCCAAAGATGGACAGATTTCTTAGTCACATAAGCCTTTTAGGGTCTATTTTTTCTAGGTGAACCAGCGGTTTGAGCTGCTCTGCAAAGTTCCTCATGTCATCAGAGACCATGTCCTGCCCAGCTGGTGCGACAACACTTAATTCCACAAGATAGGAGAGGGACAAGGCCTCAGTGCTGTCTGTGTTCCCTGGGACCAGGATGCGGAAAATCTTGTACACCATAATCTTCATGATGCCCTTACGGAACAAGTGTCCCTTGGAGACAAATTCATGGTCCATGCGGAAGCCCATTTCCATCAAGAAGTCAGTGAGGTTCTCAGACGTGGCAATGTCCACACAGTTACGCACCAGAGCGTGGCGGTTCTTGTCTCCCATTTCTGGCTGTCCCAGGTAGCGCAGGTGCCAGGGTGCTCCAGCTCTGTCCATGGAGCGCCGGGCCCTTAGAACAAATGGGCTGGCCTGCTGACCCTTAAGGAGGAACACCATCTCATGATCAAGGAAAGTCTCGGGTTCCATGTTGTCACACAAGCCACGAAGACGGTGGATGAGGCTTTCCAAACTGTGATCTAAAACACTTCCTGGGGAGGAAAAGAAGCACAAGGAGTCTTAGCTTTCACTGGCAGTCATGGAATGAACAAAACAGATCAAAACAACAATGACCAAAAAACAAACAAACAAAGAAAAACGCAACAATTCAATAGATTACTTTATAAAACACAGGACTGGGCTGGGGAGATGGCTCAGTGGCTAAAGGCATTTGCTTACAAATCCTGCCAGCCCAGGTTTGATACTTCAGTACCCATGTAAAGCCAAAAGCACAGAGTGGTGCATGCATCTCCAAGAGGTCTCTCTCTCTCTCCCCCCCCAACCCAAATAAATAAATGAAAAAAAAATTTTTTTTTTCTTTTGGTTTTTTGAGGTAAGGTCTTGCTTAAGCTCAGGCTGACCTGGAATTCACTATGTAGTTTCAGGGTGGTCTTGAACTCACCACAATCCTCCTACCTCTGCCTCCCGAGTGCTGGGATTAAAGGTATGCGCCACCATGCCCAGCTAAATGAAAATATTTTTTAAATACTTCAAAGAATGAATGAATGAGTAAAATTCCTATTAAAAAATTAACAAGGGCTGGAGTGATGGCTTAGTGGTTAAGGCGCTTGCCTGCAAAGCCCAAGGATCCAGGTTGAATTCTTTTGGTCCCACATAAACCAGATGTACAAGGTGGCACATGCGTCCGGAGTTCTTTGTAGTAGTTAGAGGCCCTGGCATGCCCATTCTCCCCTCACCCATCTTTAATAAATTAATTTTTAAAAACTTAAAAAATTAATAGGTATGCATTAAAAAAAATCCTCAGGGCAGAGAGATCATCAAGCCCAGAGACACTGAGGCGGGAAAGGACCTGTTAAATTCAAGGACATAAAGGCATGATGGCAAGTCTGTAGTCCTAGGCCTTAAGGATCAAAGGACAGTCTGGGATACGAAACCCTCCTCAGAAAACTAATGTTGGGCTGGAGAGATGGCTTTGCAGTTAAGGTGCCTGCCTGCAAAGCCAAAGGACACAGGCTGATTCCCCCAGGACCCACATAAGCCAGATGTACAACGTGGTGCATGCATCTGGAGTACATTTGCAGGGCTACAGGCCCTGGCACGCCCATTCTCTCTCTCTATCTGCTTCTTTCTCTCTCTCTCTCTCAAATAAATAAATAAATTAAATTAAATATTTAATACAAACTATAGTGTTATCCTGTATTATTTAATGGAAGACAAGGGAAGAAAAAGTGAATATGGTACACATGAACAAACACACATGCACACACATTCACACATGCATGCAAACCACACACACAGGCATGCACATGCACATAAACAAGCCCAAGTAAGCCAGGCATGGTGGCACATGCCTATACCAGCACTTGGGAGGCAGAGGTAGGAAGATCACTGAGTTTGAGGCGACCTTGACACTACACAGTGAGTTTCAGGTCAGCCTGAGCTACAGTGAGACCCTACCTCCAAAAAAAAAAAAGAAGAAGAAGAAGAAGAAGAAAAAAGATTAATAGGGCTGGAGAGATAGATCAGCAGTTACAGGCACCTTATGGCCTTGGTTGATACCCCAGTATCCACATAAAGCCAGATGCACAAAGCGAGACATCCATTAGGAGTTCCATTGCAGAAGCAAGAGGCCCTGGTATGCCTATTCTTTATTTCTCTCTAAGATATATAATTTGGGCTGGAGAGATGGCTTAAGTGGTTAAGACGCTTGCCTGTGAAGCCTAAGGACCCAGGTTCAACTCCCCAGAACCATGTAAGCCAAAGGCACAAGGAAGTGCATGCAACTGGACTTTGCAGTGGCTGGAGGCCCTGGTGCACCCATTGTCTCTCTTATAAATAATAAATAAATAAATGAAAAATTCTTTTAAAAAGACTCTTTTTTTTTTTTTTTTTTTTTTTTGAGATAGTGTCTTGCTATAGTCCATGTTGACCTGGAATTCACTATGTAGTCTCAGTGTGGCCTTGAACTCATGGTGATCCTCCTACCTCTGCCTCCCAAGTGCTGGAATTGAAAGTGTTCACCACCACACCCAGGTGGAATTTAGATTTATTTAAACTGTGAGGCTGGGACTTGTTCCCTGGACCCCCCCCCCCCCCAGGTACGGTTTTACTCTAGCCCAGGCTGACCTGGAATTCACTACGTAGTCTCAGGGTGCCCTTGAACTCACTGTGCTCCTCCTACCTCTACCTCCCAAGTGCTGGGATTAAAGGTATGCACCACCACGCCTGGCTCTGGGACTTGTTTTTACTTTGGTTTTTCTTTGTCCTTTTTTTTTTTTTTTTTTTGGTTTTTCGAGGTAGGGTCTCACTCTAGCTCAGGCTGACCTGGAATTCACTCTGTAGTCTCAGGGTGGCCTCGAACTCTCAGCCATCCTCCTACCTCTGCCTCCCGAGTGCTGGGATTAAAGGCGTGCGCCACCACGCCCGGCTCTCTTTGTCCTTTTTTTAAAAAAAAATAACTTATTTATTTATTTGAGAGAGGGAGAAGAGGCAGATAGAATGAGAAAGAGAGAGAATGGGCATGCCAGGGGCTCTAACCGCTGCAAAGGAACTCCACATGCATGCGCCACCTTGTGCATCTGGCTTATGTGGGTCCTGGGGAATGGAACCTGGGTCCTTTGGCTTTGCAGGCAAGCGCCTTAACTGCTAAGCCATTTTTCCAGCCCCTAAAATATATAATTAAAAAAAACAAAACTTTTAGCCAGATGTGGTGGCACACACCTTTAATTCCAGCACTCAGGAGGCAGAAGTAGGAGGATCGCCAAGAACTCGAGGCTACCCTGAGAGTACATAATGAATTCCAGGTCAGTCTGAACTAGAGTGAGACCCTACCTTGAAAAACAAAACAAAACAAAACAAAACAAAAAAAAAAAAAGAATGAGAATGTCAGGGCCTACTGCCACTGCAGACAAACTCCAGACATATGCACTGCTTTGTGTATCTGGCTTTATGTGGGTACTGAGGAATCAAACCTAGGCCTTCAGGCTTTGTAAGCAAGCACCTTTAACCACTGAGCATCTCTCTAGTCCTAAATTATTTGGGGGGAAGGGAGGTTTTTTTTTAAGTTTTGTTTTTGTTTATTTTTATTTATTTATTTGAGAACGACAGACAGACAGAGAGAGAATGGGCACGCCAGGGTCTTGAGCCACTGCAAGTAAACTGCTTTAACCACTGAGCCACCTCTCCAGCTCCGCACAGCAAGTCAATTCTGTCACATGATATATAACATGGATGAACCTCAGGGGCATTATGCTCAGTGATATAGGCCAGTCATCTAAATGAGGCATGGTGTACACACATCCCTGTAATCCCATAATATGAGAGGTGGAGGTAGAAGGACCAGAAATTCCAGGTCATCATCAGTTACACAGTGAGTAGAAGGTCAGCCTGGGCTACAGGAGACCATGTCTTAAACCAACAACCACCCACTCAACCCATTAACAAACCAGTAACAAAGAACACATATGTGTCATTTCACTCATGACACATTCAGTTCACCAACATTTCATGAGGAATCTAGTCAAAATTGAAAAGAAGTACAAAGGTGGTCTTTAAGGAGCCAGGATGAGTTTAGAGTTTCAGTTTTTCAAGATGAAATGGGGGTGCACATCTATAATCTCAGCACTCAGGAGAAGCAGCAGAAGCAAGAGGAATGTGAGTTCAAGATCAGCCTGGTCTACAAACCATGATCTGTCTCAAGATAAGAATTTAAAAAAAGTCTGGGCATGGTGGCACACACCTTTAATTCCAACACTCAGGAGGCTGAGGTAGGAGGGTCCCTGTGAATTCAAGGCCAGCCTGGGCTACAGTAAGACCCTACCTCAAAAAAACCAAAACCTTAAAACTAAAACAGTTGTTTATTGGTTATCAAACTGGTTGCCTTTCTGTAAGTCATATCCAGGTGAACTGACAAGAAATGATGAAACCCGATCATCCAAGCTCCGTGGTTCACATACCCTGCAGCAGGTACTCCATCATGTTAATGGTGCCGCCAGTAACTGGCATCATGGTGACTGGGGGTGCCTCCATGATGTCGGTGGGATTGGGTTAAAGACAGCAGAAATGGCTGCAGATGTCTCAGCTGATTTCCCAAGCACACCATACACCTAGAAAAGACACAAAAGATTTACTGTGACACTGGCCTTGAAATCTACTCATTAACTCAAAACTATTGCTTATATGGCCAATTCCTGGAACTGATGACACAGAAATAAAAAGATAGCACCATAGTCTTACAGCATACCCTTCAGTCTCAGATTCTGAAACCTCTACAAGTTATCTATGCAATCCTAAGGAAGCTGTTAACCTCTTACCCTGGAACCAGCTTTTCCTCATAAAATGAGACTGATGATATTTAGCCCCCTAAAGCTATGTGGTTCAATAACATAATGGACACACAACTACATTCAGGACAAGTGAGGGAAAAAAAGGGGGGTAAATGGGTGGAGAGATGGTTCATCAGTTAAGCCTCTTGCCTGCAAAGCCTAACAACCTGGGCTTCCCCAGAACCCCCATAAAACCAGAATCACAAAGTGGCCCATTTTTCTTGAGTTCAGCTGCAGCAGCTGGAGGTCCTAGTGTGTCCATTATGTCTTCTCTCTCTACTTGCAAATAAGTTTAAAAATATATATTTTTAGCGCCAGGCTTGGTGACACATTTCTTTAATCCCAGCACTTGGGAGGCAAAGGTAGGGAGGATTGCCATGAGTTCGAGGCCACCCTGAGACTACATAGTGAACTCCAGGTCAGCCTGGACTACAGCGAGACCCTACCAAAAAACAAACAAACAAAAACAAAAACAAAAAATGGGGGAGGAGAATTATAAGTGAGAGCTACACAGAGAAGTCTTGCCTCAATAATGAATGCAGTTGGGGCTGCAGAGATGGCTCAACAGTAAAAGAAGCCTCCGACTCTGATAGCCTGGGTCTATTCCTCAGTACCCATGCAAAGCCAGATGCACAGAAGTGGTGAATGCAACTGAAGTTCCAGGGCAGTGCCATGGCCTTGGCACACCCATCCTGTCTCTCTCTGCTTGCAAATTAAAAAAAAAAAAATTAAGCTGGGCATGGTGGCACATGCCTTTAATCCCAGCACTCAGGAGAGAGGGTTAGGAAGATCAAAGTTCAAGGCCACCCCGAGACTACATAGTGAATTCCTGGTCAGCCTGGGCTAGAGCAAGATCCTACCTCGGGGGAAAAAAAAAAAGGAGAGAGAGAATGCATGAATAAATGAGTAAATTCCCAGGGGAAGATGGCTTAGCGGTTAAGTGCTTGCCTGTGAAGCCTAAGAATCCAGGTTCAAGGCTCGATTCCCCACGTTAGCCAGATGCACAAGGGGGCGCACGCGTCTGGAGTTCGTTTGCAGTGGCTGGAGGCCCTGGCGCACCCATTCTCTCTTTCTCTCTGTCTGTCGCTCTCAAATAAATAAATAAAAAGACCGGGCAAGGCGGATGCACATCTGTATTCCCAGAGGCAGGCGGTGAACCGTCACAAGTTCAAGGCCAGCCTGGTCTACACAGCAAAAATCCCAAACTCACCAGGGACTCACGATGAGACCTGGTCTCAAAGGCAATTGAAATTAAAAGGGCTGGAGAGATGGCTCATGAGTTAAGGAACTTGCCTGAGAAGCCTACGGACTCAGGTTCAATTCCCCAGGACCCACATAAGCCAGATGCACAAGGTGGCACCTATGTCTGTCTGGAGTTCATTTGCAGTGGCTAGAGGCTCTAGAGTACCAGCTCTATCTGCCCCTTTCTCTCCCTCCCCCGTCTCTAATAAATAAAATATTTTTAAAAATTAAGAAAAATAAAGTGTGTAAAGGTGACTTAAAAGGCCTTCATTTCATACATGAAGTTATGGAAACACGCATGACACAGAGCGCGTCGGTGGCGGAGGCTGGGGCGGACCAGGACAGGAGGCCGCCCTCTGTAAACCCTGCAGCAGCATGAAGTTCACGGCGGGGCACGGCGGACACACGCGCACTTACAGGAAACCTCGCTCCGCGCAAGGGCAGCGCAACACCGGCGACCGGGACACAACTACCCGCCACCGCTGGGGGGGACCGAACCTCGCACGGACCGCACGTGCGCACTCTCCCTACCGACTCTCACCCCCACTTCCGGCAGGAAGAGGACGCGCAGGAAACCTCGGCGCTGTGGCCGCACGTCGTAAGGGTGCCGAGAAGGCTAGAAAGCTCTCCGTCGTGCGCACGCCGGCGGCCGAAGCGCATGCGCAAAATGCGGGACTGCAGTTTGACACTGTCCCAAGCCGGGTTTTCAGTCACAGGCTCGTCGTTGTGAAAATAGTTTTTTGTTTTGTTTTGTTTTGTTTTGTTTGTTTGAGGTAGGGTCTCACTCTGGTCCAAGCTGACCTGGAATTAACTATGTAGTGTCAGGGTGGCCTCGAACTCACGGCGATCCTCCTACCTCTGCCTCCCAGTGCTGGGATTAAAGGCGTGCGCCACCACGCCCGGCTGTGAAAATAGTTTTTTTCAAGTCAACGACCAGGAGATGTTTTTGTTTATCAAACCTTCTGAAACTGAATTGAAGAGATGGTATGATTAAAACTTTGAATTTAGGGGCTGGAGAGATGGCTTAGCGGTTAAGGTACTTGCCTGCAAAGCCAAAGAATCCCGGTTCGATTCCCCAGGACCCACGTAAGCAAGATGCACAAGGTGGCGCATGCGCCTGGAGTTCGGCTAAAGACCTGGCACGCCCATTCTCTATCTTCCTCTTTCTCTCTCAAATAAATAAATAAATAAACTTTGAATTTAGCCGGGCATATTGGCACATGCTTTTAATTCCAGCATTTAGGAGGCAGAGGTAGGAGGATCGCTGCGACTTCAAGGCCACTCTGAGACTACATAATGAATTCCAGAACATCCTGGGCTACAGCAAGACCCTACGTCGAAAAACAACACTTTGAATTTAGGGTTGGAGAGATGGTCAGTGGTTAAGGCGCTTGCCTGCAAAGTCTAACGGCCTGGGTTTTCAGCGGTGGAGACCCTGGCATGCCCATTCTCTCTGTCTGTCTCTCTTTGCTTGCAAATAAAAATCAAATAAATTTAAAAAAAAAAGAAAAAAAGAAGCCGGGTGTGGTGGCGCACACTTTTAATCCCAGCACTCAGGAGGCAGAGGTAGGAGGATCCCCGTGAGTTCGAGGCCACTCAAAGACTACATAGTGAATCCCAGGTCAGCCTGAGCTAAAGTGAGACCCTACCTCGAAAAAACAAACAAACAAAAAAAAGATTTGACCAAGGCCTAGAGGATGGCTTAGAGGTTAAAGCTTCTTGCTTTCAAGCCTGCTGGCTGGGATTTGATTCTTTAGCACACACATTAAGCTGGATGCAGAGTGGCATATGGTTATGTAAATCCTAATGCACCTACAGCAATAGGAGGAGCCACGAGGATCTGCAAACTCAGAGCAGCTAGGCTGACAAATATGCAGCAGTAGAATGTGCTGTGGCATGCGCTCTTTCATATGCGTGCACACACACACAGTTAAAAAAAAAAAAACAACGAGAGAGGGCTGGAGAGATGGCTTAGCGGTTAAGGCGCTTGCCTGTGAAGCCTAAGGACACCAGGTTCAATCCTCCAGTACCATGTAAGCCAGATGCACAAGGTGGTACATGCATCTTATATTTGCAGTGGCTGGAGGCTGTGGCATGCCCATTCCCCACCCCCCCCATCTCTCTCAAATAAATAAATATTTTTTTTTAAAAGAGGGTTGGATGCTGGGTGTGGTGGTGCACGCCTTTAGTCCCAGCACTTGGGAGGCAGAGGTAGGAGGATTGCCATGAGTTCGAGGCCACCTTGAGGATGACATAATGAATTCCAGGTCAGCCTGAGCTAGAGAGAGACCCTACCTCAAAAAAAAAAAAAAGGGGGTGGAGTTGGAGAGATGGCTCAGCAGTTAAAGCACTTGCATGCAAAGCCAAAGGACCCAGGTTCAAGTCCCTGGTACCCATGTAAAACCAGATGCACAAAGTGACACATGCATCTGAAGTTCATTTGCAGTGGCTAGAGGCCCTGGGATGCCCATTTCTCTCCATCTCCCCCCCCCTCTCTCCTTGCAAATAAATAAATAAAATATATTTTTTAAAAAGACTTGACCAGCAAGCTGTATGAAGAACAGAGTTAAGCTAAGGAAACAGTATTATGTGATTTTTTTTTTTGGTTTTTTTTTTTTTTTTGGTTTTTCGGTTTTTCGAGGTAGGGTCTCACTCTAGCCCAGGCTGACCTGGAATTCACTATGGAGTCTCAGGGTGGCCTCGAACTCACGGCGATCCTCCTACCTCTGCCTCCCGAGTGCTGGGATTAAAGGCGTGCGCCACCACGCCCGGCTTGTATTATGTGATTTGACTCAATAAAGCAATTAGATTGAAACAGCCCAGCAGTTTTAGAAGCCAGCAGATTATTTCACCCATCTTGGTACAACAAGTAGGTCTTCTTGGAAGAGAAAATTAATGCCTAAAGTAACTTGATGGAGTTACAGGTATTGGCTAGATAAAGCAAGAAGGCTCCGGGTGTGGTGGTTCACACCTTTAATCCCAGGCAGAGGTAGGAGGGTTGCCATGAGTTCGAGGCCAGCCTGGGACTACAGAGTAAATTCCAGGTCAGCCTGGGGTGGAGTGAGACCCTACCTCAGAAAAAAAGGAGAGCCTGAGGAGATGTCTCAGTGGTTAAAGGTGTTTACTTGCAAGCCTGCTGGTTGGGGTTTGATTCCCCATTAGTCACATAAAACCAGATGCACAAATTAGCCCCTGCAGTGGTAAAAGACACTAGCATGCTCATACTCACTCACACACTCTCAAATAAACAAGTAAAATATATTTTTTTCATGGAAAGAAGCCATGTGTGGTGGCACACAACTTTAATCACAGCACTTGGGAAGTAGAGGTAGGAGTAGCACTGTAAGTGAATTTAAGGTCAGCCTGGGGCTACAGCGTGAGCTCCAGGTTAGGCTGGGGGATCAGGAGTTCAAAGTCAACCTCAGCTACAGTGGGACTTCAAGGCCAGCCTGGGTTACAATAAGAACCTGTCTCAAAGAGAAATAAGAAAAAGAGAATAGGAAATGAAACAGATGACCAATATGAGAAAAAAGTGGAAAAGTCCCAAGAGTTAGAAGGCCTGGGGCTGGTTCCTCTGACACAGTCTGCCTCCCGCAAGGAAGACAGGGCTCACTCACCCGTGCTCTGCTACAACCCTCCTGTGCAACCTTGGGCAACTCACTTCTCCTCTCTGAGCCTCAGCTTCCTTTTTGTAACATAGAGATCAAATAGCACTATTTAGTTTTGACTTTTTGGAACAGGGTCTTTGTAGTCCAGGCTGGCCTCAATCACACCATCTTGGGCTTGGGAGATGGACCGAGTAACGCAGTCAGTCCTCAGACTCCATGTCCAAAACCAGAAGCACTGAGCCCCAGCACACTGACAGCGATATGGGAGGTGGAGACGGAAGATTATCTCCTACCCTCAAAGCTCTTGGCAAGTGCAGCGTAAAGGATAGCAGCAGAGTGAAATCCAGAGAAACCCTGCCTCAAACGAGGTGGAATTGTGAGGGTGGACCTACACATACACACGGTGGCACACGTGTACCTGTGCTCACACACACATGTGAGTACATACACACACAAATAAATACGTGAAAATATAGGGCTGGAGATGGCTTAGCGGCCAAGGTGCTTGCCTGCAAAGCCTAAGGACCCATGTTCAACTCTCTAGGTCCCATGTAAGCTATATGCACAAGGTGATGCAAGTGTGTAAGGTCACACATGTGCAGAAGGTGGCACACGCATTTGGAGTTTGATTGAAGTGGCTGGAGGTCCTGGTGTGTTAATTCTGTCTCTTCTCTTGCTCTCTCACTCATTCTCTCACGTTAAAAAAAAAGGCACACACACACACACACACACACACACACACACAAAAAAAAAAAAAAAAAAGACCGGGTGTGGTGGCTCCTGCCTTTAATCCCAGCACTTGGGAGGCAGAGGTAGGAGGATGACCATGAGTTTGAGGCCAGCCTGAGATACTACATAGTGAATTCCAGGTCAGCCTGGGCTAGAGCGAGACCCTACCCCCTAAAAACAAAAACAAACAAACAAATAAATAAATAAATAAATAATTTTAAAAGGGGCTGGAGATATTGCTCAATGGTTAAGGCTCTTGCCTGCAAATCCTAGCAACCCAGGTTCAATTCCCCAGTACTCACATAAAGCCAGATGCACAAAGTAGCACATACATCTGGAGTTTGTTTGTAAGGGTTGGAGGTCTTGGTGCACCCATACTCTGTCTCTCTTCTCTATCTCTCTGCTTACAAATAAATAAAAAGTTTTTTTTTTTTTTTTTAAGGGTCAGGTGTGATGGCGCACACCTTTAATCCAGGCACTCAGGAGGCAGGGGTAGGATGATCACTGAGAGTCCAAGGCCAACCTGGGACAACAGAGTGAGTTCTAAATCAGAGACCCTACCTCAAAAAAGGGGGGGCTTAGCAGTTAAGGCACTTGTCTGCACAGCCTAAGGACCCAGGTTTGATTCCCCAAGACCTACATAAGCCAGATGCACAAGGTGGCACAAGCATCTGGAGTTCATTTGCAGTGGCTAGAGGTTCTGGTGTGTGCATTCTCTCTGTATCTGCCTCTTTCTCTCAAATAAATAAAGAATAAAAATATTTAAAAACAAACAAACAAAAGACAAAACCAGGGCTGGAGAGATGGCTCTTGCTTACAAAGCCTGATGGACCAGCTTCAACTCCCCAGTATCCATGTAAAGCCAAACGCACAAAGCCTGGAGTTCATCTGCAGCTGCAAGTGGCCCTAGAGCACCCATTATCTCTCTCCCCGACATTGCCACTGCAAAGGAACTCCAGATGTGGGTGCTGAGGAACTGAACCTGAGCCATCAGGCTTTGCAAGTCAGCACCCTAAACTGCTGAGCCGTCTCTACAGCCCCTCCCCACCTCTCAAGTAAATCAACAAAAATTTAAAAAATTAAATAAAAAACCAAAACAAAGCCCACATAATCCTCTAATCCTCCTGCCTCTTCAACGCCAAAGAACTGGGATTATAGACAAGCACCATTTCACATGGCTGATAACAGTATTTTCTGCAAATAATGCTCTACCATTGAGCTACACCCCCTCTGCCTGATAATAGTATATATATATATATATATATATATATATATATATATATATATATATATATACAATTTTTTATTTTTATTTATTTTATTTATTTTATTTTATTTTATTTTTGGTTTTCTGAGACAGGGTCTCACTCTGGCCCAGGCTGACCTGGAATTCACTATGTATGTAGTCTCAGGGTGGCCTCAAACTCTCAGCGATCCTCCTACCTCTGCCTCCCAAGTGCTGGGATTAAAGGTGTGCGCCACCATGTCTGGCTTTTAAAAAATATTTTTATTTATTTATTTCAGAGAGAGAGAGAGAGAGAGAGAGAATGCCACCAGGACCTCTAGACCCTGCAAACAAACTCCAGGCGTATGCACCATCTTGTGCGTCTGGCTTACATGGGTCCTGGTGAATTGAACTGAGGTCCATTGGCTTTGCAGGCAAACACCTTAACCACTAAGCCATCTTTCCAACCCCTGATAATAGTATTTTCTAAGTTAGGGGTTATAAAAACAAAACAAGGAGGTTATAAAGCTCTTAGCAGCCAGACATGGTGGCGCACACCTTTAATCCCAGCACTCGGGAGACAGAGAGAGGAGGATTGCCATGAGTTTGAGGATACCCTGAGACTACATAGTGAATTCCAGGTCAGCCTGGGCTACAGGGAGACCCTAACTTGAAAAACAAGCAAACAAACAAAATTCTCTTAGCATGATATTCTACTATTGGACAGTATTGCTGTGGGAAAGACCTCTGTGGCCTTAGGCATGTTATTCACCTCTTTAAGCCCAGCACATCCTGCATATTGTAGGTGTTCAATGAGTCAGAGTTATTATTAGAAGAATAGTTTAGGAACTGGTGAGGCAAGTTTAACTTGGAAGAGATTTGGACAGGATAGAACGTGATGCAAATTTATATATAGAACAATATAAAAGTATGGCAAACTCATCTTTCTCTCTCTCTCTCTCTCTGTATCTATCTATCTACTTATAAATAAAGAAATAAAATATTTTTTAAAAAAAAGAGTTGAGGAGGTGGCCAGCGGTTAAGGTGCTTTCTTTCATGCAAAGCCGAATGGCCTGGGCTTGATTACCCAATACCCACGTAAGCCAGATGCACAAAGTGGCACATTGTCTGGAGTTTGTTTGCAGGGGAGTGCCCCATGCTCTATCTCCCTCTGTGTCCTTAAACATAAAAAATACTTTGTGGGGGGAGACTGAGGTAGGAGTATCACTGTGAGTTCCAGGCCAGCCTGGTACTACCTAGTGAATTTCAGGTCAGCTTGGCTAGAGTGGGACCCTACCTTGAAAAACCAAGAAAGAGAGAGAGAGAATAGGTGCACCAGGGCCTGTTGTCACTGCAAACAAACTCTAGACACATGCGCCACTTTGTGCATGCAGCTTTACATGGGTACTGGGGAATAAAACCCAGGCAGGCCTATCAAGCGTTCTAAGCAAGTGCCTTTAACCACCGAGCCATCTCTCCAGCCCTCTTTCTTTCTTTTCTTTGGGGTGGGGGAGTTGCTCATGTTCAAACTCAGGGCTAGGCAAGTGTCCTACCACTGCACTACAGCCTGCTGTATTTCTTGATCGTTAGGCACTGTCTACTATAAATCACAGCTTTTTGTTTTTGTTTGTCGAGGTAGGGTTTTGCTGTAGCTCAGGCTGACCTGAAATTCATTATGTAATCTCAGGGTAGCCTTGAACTCATGGTGATCCTCCTAGCTCTGCCTCCCATGTGCTGCGATTAAAGGCAGGAGCCACAATCACCTGGCTATGTTTTTGTTTGTTTGTTTTGGTTTGTTTTGTTTTTGAGATGGGCTACCTTATTGGCTTTAAACTTTCTGAGATTGGCTTTGAACTTATGATCCTGCTGCTTCCACCTTCCAAGTATTATAATTATAGGCATGAGCCACCATGCCCAGACTTCTAAATCATAGTATTTTTTTTTTCAATTTGGGGTTTCTTTTTTTAATGATTTTTTATTATTTATTTGAGAGAGACACAGAGAGAACGAGGCAGAGAGAGGGAGAGAGCATGAGTGCACCCTGGGCCTCCAGCTGCCACAAATGGACTCCAGACACATGTGCCACCTTGTGCATCTGGCTTATGTAGGTCTTGGAAAATCGAATCTGTGTCCTTTGGCTTTGTATGCAAGTGTCTTTACCTCTAAGCCATCTCTCCAGCCCAAAAATTTATTGTGTGTGTGTATATATGTTCATGTATGTGAGTGTGGGCACACACGTCACAGGGCACATGTGGAGGTCAGACGACAACTTTCAGGTTGGCCTTCACTTGTCCACCTCATTTTGAAGCAAGGTTTCCTGCTTTGGAGTCTCGTTCTGGGGGGCTGGGGAGATGGTCAGTGGTTCAAGGCACTTGCTTACAAAGCTTGCTGACCCAGGTTCAGTGCCCCAGTACCCATGTAAACCTAGGAGCACAACTTGGCACATGTGCCTGGAGTTGATTTGCAATGGTAAGAGGCCTCCTGGGAAATTCTCCTGTCTCCTCTTCCCATCTCACTGTCAGTGTGCTGGAATTACAGGAGCCGCCACAGCTTGTAGCTTTTATGTGGGTCTAAGGATCAAACTCCAGCTTGAGCAGTGAGTACCTTACCCATTAAGCCATCTCTTCAGCCACATTATTATTATTATTATTAGTATTAGTAGTAGCACATGAGACATGGTGCATGTGTGGAGTTCTGAGGTGTTGACTATGCTCCATCTTTTTTTAAATTTTTACAAAATTTTTATTCATTTAATTTGAGAGCAAAAAGAGAGAGAGAGGGATAGAGAAAGAGGGAGAGAATGAGCGCACTAGGGCCTCTGACCACTGCAAACCAACTCCAGATGCATGCGTCACCTTGTGCATCTCAGCCACATTCTTTTATGACAGAGTTTTGGGCAATCCAGAAATGCCTCTGTATGCATGTATGTATGCATTGTAAGTGATGCCCTGGCAAACACGGACACAAAGCAACCTAGAACTGAGAAAAGAAGGATTTGCACTTTGTGATGTCATCGTTCATGGAGACACCTAGCCTTAGTCACTGTGTACCTTTGGGCTGTGTTTCCTATTATGACAGCTACGGTGTTGTTATTTTAGTAACCAACAACAGTAAACACCCGGTGACAATAAATAAGCAGTCGTTGGTCTTGAGGAGTTTGGTTGGCTGCTGGGACATGAGAAAACATACTCAGGTCATTTTGTACCTAATGCTCTTCACTGATGCTGACTCAAGAGTTCACCTCCTGTCCCCACCCCCTGCATGACAAGCCACATCAGCCATTTAACCTCAAGGCGGGGGCTGAAGAAAGTCGGCTGCAGAAGGGTAATTGGCCTATTTACTGGCTCCCTTCCATTGAGCCCAGCCAACCCAGACTCGGCCTCTGTTGACCAGGTGTTGAGCTGCCTCCAGGGGATAGCTATAATAGTTAATGTATTACACACATCCAGAAAAGATTAAAGATTAGCTCGGTTTAGCTGAACTGTAACTGTCTGTTTGGGTTTCCCCCCCTCTCGGGCTGTCTGGGGAAGTCAGCCTTGTTTTCTGTCTGAGGATAATTAACCCACTGGGTCTCAGATTTCCTGGATGGAGGCTCTTTGACAGCTCCCTTTAGTAAGCAGTTGTTGGGTGCCAAGCTCTGGGCTAAGCACTTTATGTGAAGCCTTGCCACTCATTTACTTCTCTTACCAGCTCTCGGAGGCTGGGGCTGGAAGAGCTCTTCCAGTTTCCTAGTTGCCAGAACTGTGAGTCTGCTGGGCGGTGTGCAGGACTTGAAAGCAAAGGGGGGTTGTTTCTGGTGCTCGAACACCTCTTTGTCGTTAACCCCTTCCTTGAGTCCACTGTTCGTATGCCATTACCTATACCATCAACCTGAATGGTTTGTTTTGTTTCTTTCAAGGTAGGGTCTCACTCTAGCCCAGGCTGGCCTGACACTCATTCTGTAGTTCCAGGCTGGCCTTGAACTCACAGTGATCCACCTACCTCTACCTCCTGAGTTCTGGGATAAGAGGAGTGCACCACCATGTCCGGCAACTTGAATGTTTTCTTTGTATAATACAGAGGAGATAGAGGACACCCAAAGAAGACTTTCGTGTTTTTTAACATATATTTTTATTTGTTTATTTGGAAACAGAGGAAGAAAGAGAGAGAGAGAATGAGTGTGCTCTTGTCACTGAAACAAACTCGGATGCATGAGCCACTTTGTGCATCTGGCTTTACGTGGGTACTGGGGAATCAAACCTAGGCCATCAGGCTTGGCAAGTGGCAACTTTAACCATTGAGCCATCTCCTCTTCCTCAAGACTTGGTTTCTTTAAAAAAAAAAAACAGATTTTATTTATTTATTTATTAGAGACAGAGAGAGGGAGGGAGAGAGAGAATGGACACATCAGGACTTCTAGCCACTGCAAAAGGACTCAGATGAATGTGCCACCATGTACATCTGGCTTGCGTGGGACCTAGAGAATAGAACCTGGCTCCTTAGGCTTCATAGGCATGTGCTTTAACCGCTAAGCCATCTCTCCAGGCCAAGATTTTGGTTTCTTAAAAACAAAATTAAAAAATGAGCCAGTTGTGGTGGTGCACGCCTTTAATCCCAGCACTCAGGAGGCAGAGGTAGGAGGATCACCATGAGTTCAAGGCCACCCTGAGATTACATAGTGAATTCTACGACAGCCTGGGCTAGAGTGAAACCCTACCTCAAAAAACAACAACAACAACAAAATTTTTTTTTAAGCCAGGCATGGTGGCACATGCTTTTAATCCCAGCACTCAGGAGGCAGACGTAGAAGGATTGCTATGAATTTGAGGCCAGCCTGAGACTACATAGTGAATTCCAGGTCAGTTTGGACTAGAGTGAGACCTTACCTTGAAAAAACAACAACAAAACAATTTTTTTTTTTAAGCCAGGCATGGTGGTGCATGCCTTTAATGCCAGTATTTGGGAGGCAGAAGTAGGTGGATTGCTGTGAGTACGAGGCCACCCTGAGACTACATAGTGAATTCCAGGTCATCCTGAGCTAGAGTAAGACCCTACCTCGAAAAAGAAAAAAATATATATATATATTTGAGCTGGGCCTGGTGGCACGCTCCTTTAATTCCAGCACTTGGGAGGCAGAGGTAGGAGGATCACCATGAGTTTGAGGCCACCCTGAGACTACATAGTGAATTCCAGGGCGGCTGGGCTACAGCAAGACCCTACCTCAAAAAAAAAAAAAAAAAAATGGGGGGGGGGAGGAAGAGACAGAAGGCTCTGCTGAAACTCATGGGCCAGCTAGCCTTGTGAATGGAGCAGTGAACAATGAGAGATCCTGCCTCAAAAGAGGTGGAAATCAGGACAGGAGAGATGGCTCAGCAGTTAAAAGCACTTGATTGCAAAGCCTGATGGCCCAGTACCCATGTAAATCTGGATGCACAAAGTGTTGCATGTGTCTGGAGTTCAGTTGCAGTGGCTGGAAGCCCTGGCATGCCCGCCCCCGCCAACCCTGCAAATAATTTTTTTAAAAGGGCTGGTAAAATGGCTTAGCAGTTGAGGCATTTGCCTGCGAAGCCTAAGAACCCTGGTTTGTTTCCCCAGGACCCACGTGAGCCAGATGCATAAAGGGGTGCATGCATCTGGAGTTCGTGTGCTGTGACTAGAAGCCCTGGCGCACCCATTCTCTCCCTCTCTCTGCCTCTCTCTCTCTCTCAAATAAAAAAATAAAATGTATTTTAAAGAGAGAGAGAGAGGGCTGGAGAGATGGCTTAGCAGTTAAAGAGAGAGAGAGATAGAGAGAGAGAGCTGGAGAGATTGCTTAGTGGTTAAAGCACTTGCCTGCAAAGCCAAAGGACCAAGGTTCGATTGCCCAGGACCCACGTAAGCCAGATGCACAACGTGGCGCATGTGTCTGGAGTTTGTTTGCAGTGGCTGGAGGCCCTGGTGCGCCCATTCACTCTCTCTCCCTCTCTGCCTCTTTCTCTCTCTCAAATAAATAAACAACATATTAAAAAAAAAAAAAAAAGAGGTGGAGCCGACTTTAATCCCAGCACTCGGGAGGCAGAGGTAGGAGGATCACTGTGAGTTTGAGGCCACCCTGAGACTACATAGTGAATTCCAGGTCAGCCTGGACTAGAGTGAAACCCTACCTTGAAAAAGAAAACAAAAAAGGTGGAAATTGAGGACTAACACCTGAACGTCTTCTGACCTGCATGGTGTGCCTGCACTCACACACATGAACATTCACACAGTGCACATGCCAAAACAACAACAAAACAAAACACACACACAGGCATGGAGGTACACACCTATAAATGATCACAGTCAGGAGGTAGAGGCAGAAGGACCAGAAGTTCAAGGTCATCCTTTGCTACATAGTGAGTTTGAGGATGGCAAGCAGCAATGAGATGGCTCAGTGGGTAAAGCGCTTGCCAAACAAACATGAGTTCAGGTCTGCAGTACCTATGTACAATGCCAGGAGGGCTTGTAATCCCAGCCCTGGGGAAGCAGAGACAGGGAATCCCTAGGGCTCACTGGCTAGCTAGTCTGACCAAATCACTGAGCTCTAGGTTCAACAAGAGACTGCACGTAAAAGCCTCTTGTGCTTTCATTAACTTCACCCAGTCCACCAAAGCCAGCGAGTAGCCGGGCGTGGTGGCGCACGCCTTTAATCCCAGCACTCGGGAGGCAGAGGTAGGAGGATCGCCGTGAGTTCGAGGCCACCCTGAGACTCCATAGTGAATTCCAGGTCAGCCTGGGCTAGAGTGAGACCCTACTTCGAAAAACCAAAAAAAATAAAAAAATAAAAAAATAAAAATAAAAAAATAAAAAAGCCAGCGAGTGGCTCACGCCAACGGCACCCACACTCACCTTGACCAAAAAAATTATATACATATATTTGTCAAATATATATATTTTTTTGGTCAAATATATATAAATTTGAGAGAGACAGAGAGGAAGAGGCTTTGTAGGGAAATGCCTTAACTGCAAAGCCATCCCTCCAGCCCTATCTCCCACTTTCTATCTCTCACTTAAATAAACTAATATTTAAAAAGAAATTTTATTTATGCCAGACATGGTGGTGCACACCTCTAATCCCAGCACTCAGGGAGGCAAAGGTAGGAAGATCACTGTGAGTTCAAGGTCACCCTGAGACTACATAGTGAATTCCAGGTCAGCCTGGGATAGAGTAAGAGCCTATCTCAAAAAACAAAACAATGTTTATTATTTATTTGCAAGGAAAGAAAGACAGAGAGGGAGAAAGATAGGTGCACCAGGGCCTCCTGCCACTGAAAATAGAACTTCAGATACGTGCACCACTTTGTGCATCTGGCTCCATGTGGCTACTGTTCAATCAACCTGGGCTGTAGGCTTTGCAAGCAAGTATCTTTAATGCTGATCTACCACTCCAGCCCAAGGATTTTTATTTATTAATTTTTTTGTTTATTTTTACTTATTTATTTGAGAGTGACAGAGAGAGAAAGGGGCAAAGAGAGAGAGAGAAAGAGAGAGAGAGAATGGGTGTGCCAGGGCCTCCAGCCATTGCAAACGAACTCCAGACGCATGCGCCCCCTTGTGCATCTGGCTAACATGGGTCCTGGGGAATCGAGCCTCGAACGGGGGTCCTTAGGTTTCAAAGGCAAGCGCTTAACCGCTAAGCCATCTCTCCAGCCCATTATTTATTAATTTTTTAAACATTTCAAATTTATTTCTATTTATTTATTAGAGAGAGAGAGAAAGAAGGTGGGAGAGAGAGGGAGAATGGGTACACTAGGGCCTCCAGCCATTGCAAGCAATCTCCAGATGCATGCGCCACTTTGTGCATCTGGCTTACATGGGTCTTGGGGATTTGAACTTGGGTCCTTTAGCTTTTCAGGCAAGCACCTTAACAACTAAACCACCTCTCTGAGTCCCTCTTTCCTTCCTTCTTCTTTCTTTCTCTGTTTCTTCCTTTCTTCTTTCCCCTCTCAACCTTTCTCTCTCTCTCTCTCTCTCTCTTTTGGCTGGTTTTCATGTAACCCAAACTATGTAGCAGACACTGACCTGGAATTCTTTTTTTTTTTTTTAAGACATAGAAGCAGAGAGATATTTATTTTTATTTATTTATTTGAGAGTGACAGACAGAGAGAGAAAGACGTAGAAAGAGAAAGAATGGACGTGCCAGGACCTCCAGCCACTGCAAACGAACTCCAGACACGTGCGCCCCCTTGTGCATCTGGCTAATGTGGGTCCTGGGGAATCGAGCCTTGAACCAGGGTCCTTAGGCCTCACAGGCACGCACTTAACCACTAAGCCATCTCTCCAGCCCTTGAATTCTTTTTTAAAAAATATTTTTAATTATTTATTTAAGACAGAGAGGCAGATAGAGAGAGAGAATGGGTGCACCAGGACCTCCAGCTATTGCAAACGAGCTCTAGACGCATGTGCCACGTTGTGCATCTGGTTTGTGGGAGTACTGCGGAATCACACCTGGCTCCTTAGGCTTTGCAGGCAAGCACCTTAGCCACTAAGCAATCTCCCCTAGCCTTGAACTCTTTTTTATCTCTCTCTCTCTCTCTTTCTTTTTTTCTTTCTTTTTTTGTTTTTTTGAGGTACGGTTTCACTCTAGCTCAGCTCAGGCTGACCTGGAATTCACTATGTAATCTCCGGTGGCGATCCTCCTACTTCTGCCTCCCAAGTACTGGGAGTAAAGGTGTGTGCCACCACACCCAGCTGTGACCTTGAACTCTTGATCCTCCTACCTCTACCTCCAAAATGCTAGAATAACAGGTGTCACTACCACTCAAAAGGCTTCTCTCTCCTGCACAACATTGAGTTCATCCACATTCTTTATGGATGGAGGAGGAGGGAAAAGAATCAAAACAAGCCAGGTGTGGTGATGCACGCCTTTAATCCCACCACTTGGGAGGCAGAGGTTGGAGGATTACCGTAAATTTGAGGCCACCCTGAGACTACATAGTGATTTCCATGTTATCCTGGGCTAGAGGAGACCTTACCTCGGTGGGGGGGGGGGGGGGGCGGAAAGAATCAAAACAAAAAGACCTCACAGGCTGGAGAGATTAGTTAGCAGTTAAGGTACTTGCCTGCAAAATCTAAGGATTCAGGTCTGATTCCCCAGTACCCATGTAAACTAGATGCACAAGGTGGCACATGTGTCTAGGGTTCATTTGCAGTGGCTAGAGGCCCTGGCATACCCATTCTCTTTCTCTCTGCCTCTTTCTCTCTCTCAAATAAAACTTTAAAAAGATTTTTAGCTGGGTGTGGTGGTACACATCTTTAATCCCAGCACTTGGTAGGCAGAGGTAGGAGGTACGAGTTCAAGGCCACCCTGAGACTACATAGTGAATTCCAGGTCAGCCTGAGCTAAAGCGAGACCCTAGCTCAGAAAACCAAAGTGTGTGTGTGTGTGTTTCAAAAAGACATCTATCCAGGTGTGGTGGCTCACGCTTTTAATCCCAGCACTCGGGAGGCAGAGGTAGGAGGATTGCCATGAGTTCGAGGCCACCCTAAGACTACCCAGTGAATTCCAGGTCAGCCTGAGCTAGAGTGAGGCCCTACCTCAAAAATAAATAAATAAATAATAAAAAAGACATCAAGGCCAGGTGTAGTGGCATATGCCTTTAATCCCAACACGCAGGAGCTGAGGTAGGAGGATCACCTTGAGTTCTAGGCCATTCTGGTACTACAGAATGAGTTGCAGGTGAGACAGGGCTATAATGAGACCCTACAAAAAACAAAACAAAACAAAACATGAAAAAGACATTAACGTTGAAGAGGGACTAGTTGGAAAGAAGAACTTCATAGGAAGGAGGACAGGGGAAGGGAGATAAAAGGGAAGGGATTATGATCAAGATATATTATGTATATGCATGAAAATTTTAAATAAAAAGTATTTTAAAAAGGTTTCTTTCTCTTCTAATATTAGGAAGTGAATACAATGATCAAAAGGATGATTGAAGCCGGGCGTGGTAGCGCATGCCTTTAATCCCAGCACCCGGGAGGCAGAGGTAGGAGAATCGCCGTGAGTTCGAGGCCACCCTGAGACTCCATAGTGAATTCCAGGTCAACCTGGGCTACAGTGAAACCCTACCTTGAAAACCAAAAAAAAAAAAAAAAAGATTGAAAACTGGTCTGGAGCTTGTGTCTATGCCAGCTGTGCTAGTTGCTTTTGTACTGACAATATGTGTGTGTGTGTGTGTGTGTGTGTGCGCGTGTGTGTTCTTTTTACGAGGTAGGGTCTCTCTCTAGCTCAGGCTGACCTGGAATTCACTATGGAGTCTCAGGGTGGCCTTTAACTCTCAGCGATCCTCCTACCTCTGCCTCCCGAGTGCTGGGATTAAAGGTGTGCGCCACCATGCCCGGCCCTATATATGTCTTTATTTATTTATTCAAAAGAGAGAGACAAGCTGGTGCACGCTTTTAACCCCAGCACTCGGGAGGCAGAGGTAGGAGGATTGCCATGAGTTCGAGGCCAGAATATGTAGTTCCAGACTACATAGTGAATTCTAGGTCAGCCTGGGCCAGAGCGAGACCCTATTTCAAAAAAACAAAACAACAAACAAAAAAAAAGAGAGAGAGAGAGAGAGAGAGACAGAGAGAGAGTATGTGAGTATGAACACAACAGGGTCTCCTGACTCTGCCAATGAACTCAGATGTATGCACCACTTTATGTACCTGGTTTTATATGGGTACTGGGTAACAGGCTTGTCAGGCTCTGCAAGTAAGGCCTTTTAACTACTGAGCCATCTCGCCAGCCCTCCCACTGATTCTTAGTAAATGGGAATGTGCCACCATTACACAAATCTTTAGCCTGCAGGAAAGGCAGTTTCCCCTTGTGGTGGGAAAGTGGATAGATTCTGCCTAGGAATCTAATATCTGTTTATGGAGAATTTTCTGTTTCAGGAAATTTACATCTTTTATGACTAAAAGGAAAATTTTCAAGGTTGACATTTTTTAAAATTTTGTTTTTGTTTATTTATTTATTTATTTGAGAGCAACAGACAGAGTGAGAAAGAGGCAGATAGAGAGAGAGAGAGAGAATGGGAGCGCCAGGGCTTCCAGCCACTGCAAACGAACTCCAGACGTGTGTGCCCCCTTGTGCATCTGGCTAATGTGGGTCCTGGGGAATCGAGCCTCGAACCGGGGTCCTCAGGCTTCACAGGCAAGCGCTTAACCGCTAAGCCATCTCTCCAGCCCGAAGGTTGACATTTTTGTTGAATAAGGAGATTCAGGTTATAAGGGAATAAAGACATGTTTCCAGATCCACAGACAATGAGAGAAATTTAGAACTCTGAACTCTGCTACGTATAATGTGGACTCCAAAGCTCATACCTTAGCCAAACTATGCTGCCTAGTAAGCCTTCCCACCTTTTTTGTTGTTGTTGTTGTTTTTGTTTTTTCCTTTTTGTTTTTTTGAGGTAGGTTTTGGCTCTAGCCCAGACTGACCTGAAATTCACTATGTAGTCTCATGGTGGCCTCGAACTCATGGCAATCCTCCTACCTCCACCTCCCGAGTGCTGGGACTAAACGTGTGCATCACCACGCCCGGCTTTTAAAAATATGTATATTTTATTGGACTGGAGAGATGGCTTAGCGGCTAAGGCGTTTGCCTGCAAAGCCAAAGAATCCTGGTGTGATTCTCCAGGACCCGCTTAATGCAGATGCACAAGGGGGTGCATGCATCTGGCAGTTGTTTGCAGTGGCTGGAGGTCCTGGTGTGCCCATTCTCTTTCTCTCTCTCTCTCAAGTAAACAAATAAATAAAATATATTTTTTAAAAAATATTTTATATTTATTTATTTGTTTGTTTGACAGAGAAAGAGGGAGAGAGAGAGAGAGAATGGGAGCCAGGGCCTCTTCGCCACTGCAAATAAACTCCAGACGTGTGCACCCCTTGGGCATCTGGCTAACGTGGGTCCTGGGGAATTGAACCTGGGTCCTTTGGCTTTGCAGGCAAATGCCTTAACCACTAAGCCATCTCTCCAGCCTTTTTTTTTTTTTCTTTTTCCAAGCCAGGGTCTCATTCTAGCCCAGGCTGATTTGGAATTCACTATTAGTCTCAGGCTGGCCTCCAACTCACAGCAATTCTCCTATCTCTGCCTCTCAAGTGCTGGGATTAAAGGCATGCACCACTACGTCTGTTTTTTTTTTTTTTTTTTTTTGGAGGTAGGGTCATTTTAGTGTTAGCCCAGGCTGACCTGGAACTCATGGTGATTCTCCTACCTCAGCCACCTGAGTGCTTGGTACTAAAGGAGTGCACCACCAGACCTGACCTCCAGCCTCTTAATGTGTGGCCCAATACAATACTTCTTCATCCAATGTGATCCAAACAAGGCAACAGTTAGACATCCCTGCTATAACCCATTCCCCTCTTCCTGACATTGGCCTTGAGCAATTATTAGATAAGAATAAGGAGACATTGTGTACAACTTTGGTACCCCAGTTTAGTCATTCATGATGCCTCAGTGACCAGAGCTCAGACTGTACCTGGCACCCCAGTCAGGGCTTTGACAAGCAATGTGTTTGTTAGACACAATGTCCTTTCAAGACTCAACCAAACAGCCCCAGCCTGCTGCCTGTAACCAGTGGAGCAGGCCCCAGCTGAGTCATGGCCAGGCCATTTCACAACCTGTTTGTCCACTAGACACCAGAGGCAGGGCAGGGCTCTGGATAGCTGCTTTCTTTTTGAGCTCCTGGACAGAAAAGGGGTGCCCAGTGACAAAGGAGAGTGTTGTTCAACAATACCCATCCAGTTCTCACCAAGAAGATTTTCAATTTCTGTGCTCTCTCTTTGATCTAAGGGACAATCCTGAGGCAAGGGAAGTTACAATAAGCCTCAGTTCCTCATCTGTAAAATGGGAACTATAAATATTATATATTCATATATTTATTTATTTAACTAGTGCACTTGATATGCACTATGTCATTTTATTGTTATAGCAGACCAGTGAGGTAGATGCTGTTATCATTATTATTATTTATTTTGTTTTTTCAAGGTAGGGTTTTGCTCTAGCCCAGGCTGTCCTAGAATTCACTATGTAGTCTCAAGGTGGCCTTGAATTCACAATAATCCTCCTACCTCTGCCTCCTGAGTGCTGGGATTAAAGGTGTATGCCACCATATCCAGCAAGATGGTATTGTTTTTTTAAATTAATTATTTATTTATTTGAGTGACAGAGAGACAGAGAGAAAGAGGCAGATAGAGATAGAGAATGGGCGCGCCAGGGCCTCCAGCCACTGCAAATGAACTCCAGACGCGTGCGCCCCCTTGTGCATCTGGCTAACGTGGGTCCTGGGGAGTAGAGCCTTGAACCGGGGTCCTTAGGCTTCACAGGCAAGTGCTTAACCACTAAGCCATCTCTCCAGCCCATATTATTTAATTTTACAAATGAAGAGACTGAGGATCTGAGATGTCACTCATCAAAGTCACACAGAGAATTGGGTAGAGTTAGGCTATATGATGTCCTCTAGGCCAGCCTGGGATACACAGAAAGATCCTGTGTGAGGGTTGGAGGGATACTCAGTGGTTAAAGACACTGGTTTGTAAAGCCTGATGGCCCAGGTTTGATTTCCTAGTACCTACATAAAGTCACAAGCACAAAGTAGTACATATGTCTAGAGTTTGTTTCTGGTGGCAAGAGGCCCTGGCACACCCATATTCTTTCTCTCTCTTTCTCATTTTTTTTTTTTTTTTTTAAGTAGAGGTTCACTCTAGTCCAGGCTGGCCTAGAATTTACTCGTAGTCCCAGGCTGGCCTCAAATTCCTGGCGATCTTCCTACCTCTGCCTCCCAAGTGCTGGATTAAAGGCGTGCACCACCACAACCACACCAGGTGCTTCCCTCTCTCTCTTCAATACATATATATTGAAGCCTGGTGTGATGGCATGTGTTTAAAATCCTTACATTTGGGAGGGAAGACAGGAGGATTGTGAGTCTGAGAGTAGCCTGTGCTGTGTAGTAAGACCCTCTCAGAATGGAATGGTAAAAGAAAAGTGTGTCTGCAGTTCAGGGATCTCTATCCATGCGGAGTCATTAGCTAAGTCCCTCTACTCCATAGAACCTTTGTCCCATCCATTCTGTGGGCTCTAAACAATGTGAACTCAGGCTTTCCTATTTCCAGGACACCTGCTTCTGGGCAAGAGCTCTGTATTTTTTCCTTCCTTTAAACTCTAAAAGACCCCAATAGGAGTACCTAGAGGTATTTTCCATTTTGCAGAAACCCCTCATGCCTCCTTTGGGCAAGAGCTCTGTAATCCTTCCTTTTATTTGTTTTTTGTTGTTGTTGTGTTGTTTTTGAGGTAGAGTCTTACTCTAGCCCAGGCTGACCTGGAATTGACTATATAGTCTCAGGGTGGCCTTGAACTCACCAAGACCCTTGTACCTTTGCTTCCTAAGTGCTGGGATTAAAGGCATGTGCCACCATGCCCAGAGAAAGATTTTATTATAGAGATTATAGACAGAATTTAAGAAAAGGAGGGAATGGCCAGGTGTGGTGATGTATGCCTTTAATCCCAGTACTTGGGAGGCAGAGGTAACAGGATCGTCTCAGTTCAAGACCACCCCGAGACTACATAGTCAATTCCAGGTCAGCCTGGGCTAGTGCGAGACCCTATTTCAGAAAAGAAAAAAGAAAACCTTTCTACCCCCCTTACAATGACTGACTGATGCTCTCACATCTCATAACCCACAACTCCAGGGGTAATACCAGCAATCCCACTGAGGAGGGAAACTCAGTAGAATGGGAGCAGGGAGAAGGGCAGTGATGGTACTAACCTGTGATGTGTCCATACAAAGTTTTTACTTAATAAAAATAAGTTAAAATAGGGCTGGAGAAATGGCTTAGCGGTTAAGGTGCTTGCCTGTGAAACCTAAGGACCCAGGTTCGGTTCTCCATGTCCCACATAAACCAGATGCAGAAGGGGTGCATGCATCTGGAGTTCGTTTGCAGTGGCTAGAGGCCCTGGTGGGCCCATTCTCTCTCTCTCTCTCTCTCTTTCCCTCCCACCCCTCTTTCTGTCTCAAATAAATGAATAAAATCTTTAAAAAATAAACAGAAAAAAACTATCTTATCTAGCTGATCTGGAATTTGCTATGTAGTCTCAGGCTAACTTCAAACTCACAGTGATCCTTCTACCTCAGCCTCCCTAGTGCTGTGATTAAAGGCATGTGCCACCACACCTGTCACTTTTGAACTTTTTATTGTCAATCTCCATACATATATGTATAATATACCATGATAATAATTCCCTCTTACCACCCTCCATTATCTTCCTTCCCCTATCATCCCTTTACTGAATCCCTTCTTCCCAACTAGTCCCTGTTCTATATTTGTTTTGTTTTGCTGTGTTTTGAGGTAGCTTCTCACCCTAGTCCCAGATAACCTGGAGCTCTCCTTGTAGTCCCAGGATGGCCTCGAAGTCACAGCAATCCTCCTACCTCTGCCTCCCTAGTGCTGAGGTTAAAGACGTGCACCACCAGGCCTGGCTCTTGTTCTATTTTTTTTTTTTTTTAATATTTTATGGGTTGGAGAGATGGCTTAGCACTTAAGTGTTTGCCTGTAAAGGTGAAAGACCTTGGTTCTATTCCCCAGGGCCCATGTAAGCCAGATGCACAGGTGGTGCATGCATCTGGAGTTCATTTGCTCATTTGTTGGAGGCCCTGTCACACCTATTCTGTGTGTGTGTGTGTGCCTCTCTCGCGCTCTCAAATAAATAAATAAAATAAGAAATAAAAATCTTTTATTTATTTATGAGAGAGAGAGAGAGAGTAGCAGAGAAAGAATGGGTATACCAGGGCCTCTAGCCACTGCAAATGAACTGTAGACACATGTGCCACCGAGTGCATCTGGCATTACGTGGGTACTGGGGAATCCAACCTGGGTCCTTAGGCTTTTCAGGCAAGTACCTTAACCACTGAGCCATCTCTGCAGCCCCATCCTGTTATATTTTATTTTATTTTATTTTGGTTTTTCAAGATAGAGGTAGGAGAATTGCCTTAAATTCAAGGCTAGCCTTGGCTACAGAGTGGGCTCCAGGTCAGTCTGGGCTACAGTGAGACCCTGCCTCCAACACCAACCCAGAAGTTGTCTTCTGACCTCACATGTGTTCTGTGGCACGCATGTGCCAGTGCACACACATACACACCAAAAAATACACTGAAATAAATATAAATAGGGGCTTAGGGGGGTGGCTCAGTGGATGAAGGGCTTGCCATGGAAGCCAGAGTACCTGAGTTTGGATACCTCAGACCCCAAGTAAAATGTGGAAGTCCTGGAGGACTTCTGTAATGCCAGTGCACCTAAGTAAGATGGGAAAGAGAAAAATTTCCTAGATGCGCTCTCTCTCTCTCTTTCTCTCTCTCTCTTTGCAAGTAAGGGCTAGAGAGATGACTTAGTGGTTAAGGCATTTGACTGCAAAGCCTAAATACCCAGGTCCGATTCCCAGGACCCACATAAGCCAGATGCACAAGGTGCTGCATGCATCTGGAGTTCGTTTGCAGTGGCTGGAGGCCCTGGCGCACCCATTCTCTCTCTCTCTCTCTCTCTCTCTCTCTCTCTCCATCTTTCTCACTTGTTCTCTCAAATAAATGAAAAATGCACAAAATGCCTTAAACAATTGAGCCAGGCATGGTGGCACATGCCTTTTTAATCCCAGCACTTGGGAGGTAGAGGTAAGAGTATTGCTGTGAGTTCAAGGCCACCCTGAGACTGCATAGACTACATAGTGATTTCCAGGTCAGCCTGAGCTAGAATGAGACCCAACCTCAAAAAAAAAAAAAAAAAAAAATGTGATCCAGGTATGGTGGCACACACCTTTAATCATAGCACTTGGGAGTCAGAGGTAGGAGGATTGCTATGAGTTCAAGGTCAGCCTGAGACTACATAATAAATTCCAGGTCAGCCTGGGGTAAAACAAGACCCTTCCTCAAAAAAACATAAGGCAAGGGCTGAAGATATGGCTCAATGGTTAAGGTACTTGCCTGCAAAGCCTAATGACATGAGTTCAGTTCCCCAGTATCCACGTAGAGCCAGATGCACACAGTGGCACGTGCATCTGGAGTCTGCTTTTAGCAGCTCGAGGTTCTGGCACACCCATTCTCTTGGTCTCTCTTCTATCTCTCTCTGCTTGCAAAAAATATATGTGTGTGTGTGTGTGTGTGTGTGTGTGTGTGTGTGTGTGTGTGGTGGCACACGCCTTTAATCCCAGCACTTGGGAGGCAGAGGTAGGAGGATCGCTGTGAATTCAAGGCCACCCTGAGACTCCATAGTGAATTCCAGGTCAGCCTGGGCTACAATGAGATCCTACCTCAAAAAATGAAAAAATAAAAATAAAAATAAATGAAAATGAGGTGTGTGCTGGAGAGATGGCTTAGAAGTTAAGGAACCTTCCTACAAAGCCTAATGACCTGGGCTCAATTTCCAGTACCCACATAAAGCCAGATGCACAAATTGGCACATGCATCTGGAGTTTGTAGCTAGAGGCTTTGGCAAGCCTATTCTCTCTCTCTCCTTATAAATAAATAAATAAATAAATAAATAAATAAATAAATAAATAAATATTTTTAGAAAAATGAGGTGAAAGTTGAAAACCACCCTAGGGGCTGGAGAGATGGCTTAGCAGTTAAGTCGCTTGCTTGCAAAGCCTAAGGACCTAGGTTTGATTCTCCAGGTCCCATGTAAGCCAGATGCACATGGTGGTACATGTGTCTGGAGTTCGTTTGCAGTGGCTAGAGGCCCTGGAGCACCCATTCTCTCTCACTCTCTTTCTGTCTCTAAGAAATAAATAAAGATAAATTATTTAAAAAAATCCTAGAAGTTGTCCTCTGATCTCCACATGTGCTCGGTGGCACACACACATACTAATCAAATAGATAAATAAATAAATTTAATAAATAAATAAAAACAAAGTTATGATTGGGCATGGTGACATACCCTTGTAATCGCAGCCCTTGGAAAGCTGAGGTATTGAAGTATTACAAATTTGAGGCCAACCTGGTCTCCATAGTGAGACCCTGTCTCCAAAATATAAGAAGAAATATGAGAAGTAAGTTCAAAACAGTTACCTAATATACATAATGTCCTGAATTCAATCATATATATATATGTTTCTTTTTCTTTTTCTTTTTTTTGGGGGGGTTTCTTTGGTTTTTTGAGGTAGGGTCTCACTCTAGCCCAGGCTGACCTGGAATTTACTATGTAGTCTCAGGGTGGCCTTGAACTCATGGCAATCCTCCTACCTCTGCCTCCCGAGTGCTGGGATTAAAGGCGTGTTCCACCATGCCTGGCTCAATCTAATAATTTTTAATTGTTTATTTGCAAGTGTATGTGTATATGTATGCATATATGTGTGGCACATATAATTAATTAAAATAAAATAAGGGCTGGAGAGGTGGTTCAGTGGTTAAGGGGCTTGACTGCAAAGCATAAGGACCCAAGTTTCATTCCCCAGTACCACCTAAGGCCAGATGTACAAGGTGGCACATGTGTCTGGAGTTCATTTGTAGTGGCTGGAGGCCCTGGTGTACCCATTCTCTATTTGCCTCTCTCTCTCTCTCTCTCTCTCTCAAATAAATAAATAAAAATAAATAAAATTGATCATGGTTATGGTTTCACAATTCTAATTATTCTAAGAACCAATGAAAGGTACACTTCAGAGCTAGAGAGATGGATCAGCAGGTAAGGCACTTGCTCTTAAGGCCTAATGATTGGTATTGAATTCCCCTATACCCACATAAAATCAGGGGCACAAATTGGAGCATGTGTCTGGAGTTCGTTGGCAGCAGCTAGAGGCCCTGTTGCACCCATTCTCTCTTTACTGAGTGTGGTGGCGTCATTAATCTCATAACTCAGGAGGCCAAGGTAGAAGGATCACTGTGAGGTCGAGGCCAGCCTGGGATGACAGAATGAGTTCCAGGTCAGCCTGGACTAGAGTGAGACAATAACTTAAGAAAAAAAAAAAAAAAAAAAAGCCAGGCATGGTGGCATGAAATTACATAGTGAGTTCCAGGCAAGACTTTACCTCGAAAACCCAAAAAACAATAAACAAAACAAAAAATTGAGAGTTGGAGAGATGGCTCAGCAGTTAAAGACACTTGCTTGCAAAGCATGATGACCGAGGTTCAATTGCCTACTACATTCATAAAGCCAGATACACAAAGTGGTGCATGAATCTGGAGTTTGTTTGGAGTCGCAAGAGGCTCTTCCATGCCCATGCTCCCCCATTCTTATCTCATTCTCTCCCTCTTCCAGTTTGCATATATATATTATCATTTTGTTTTGTTTGTTTTGTGTTTTGGAGGTAGGGTCTCACTCTAGCTCAGGCTGACCTGGAATTCACTATGTAGTCTCAGGGTGTCCTTGAACTCAAGGAGATCCTCCTACCTCTGCCTCCTGAGAGCTGGGATTAAAGGTACGCGCCACCACGCCCAGCTTAAAAATACTTTTTTAGGGCTGGAGAGATGTCTTAGCGGTTAAGGCATTTCCCTGCAAAGCCAAAGGATCCTGGTTCAACTCTCTAGGACCCATGTAAGCCAGATGCACAAGGGGCACAAGCATCTAGAGTTCATTTGCAGTGGCTGGAGGCCTTGGCATGCCCATTCTCTCGCTCTCTTTCTCTCTCTCCCTCTTTCTCTCTCTCAAATAAATAAAAGAATATTTTAAAATATATTCTTTTAATAACAACAAAATGTAGGGGCCGGAAAGATGCTTCAATGCGCTGCAAAGATACTTCCATGGTTAAAAGTGCTTACTCTTTCCTGACACTATTTTCAGAATAAACATTTTTCATAGCATTTTAAGACAGTATCTGAAATAATTTTCTTTAGTATTGACTTAAAATTTTCACAAAATTTGTATTTTTGAATAAAAATTCTAAAAGCTTTATTTTACTTGTAAAAATGCTTGCTTGAAAGTCCTGTCAACCCAATTTCAATTCCCCGGCCACCCGTGTAAAAGTAGATGGGCATTTGTTTGCAGAGGCCAGAGACCCTAATGTGTGGGTGTGTACATATGCACATGCACACATACAAACACACACAAATAAATAAATATATTAAATATTTGCATTTGTTTATTTGGGATGAGAGAGAGAGATGGAGAATGGGTGTGCCAGGTCCTCCTGCTACTACAAATGAACTCCAGATGCTTGCACCACTTTGTGCAACTGGCTCTGCAGGGGTATTGGGAAATTGAACACAGGCCAGTAGGCTTTGCAAACAAGTGCCTTTACACCACTGAGAAATCTCCCCTGCCTAATATATATTTTAAGAATAGAATAAGCCGTGAGCCAGGTGTGGTGGCACACGCCTTTAATGCCAGCACTCGGGAGGCAGAGGTAGGAGGATCGCTGTGAGTTCAAGGCCTCCTTGAGAATACAGAGTGAATTACAGGAGTGAAACCCTACCTCGAACCCCCCCCCCAAAAAAAAAAAAACAATAGAATAAGCCACGTGTGGTGGGGCACGCCTTTAATCCCAGCATTTGGGAGTCAGAGGTAGGAGGATAACTGTAAATTCAAGGCCAGCCTGGGACTACAAAGTGAATTCCAGGTCAGCCTGGGCATGAGAAGGACCCTACTTTGAAAAAAAAAAAAAACTAAAATTGAGCTTCCACTCCACTGCTTGACAGTTATGTGTTCTGAGGATATGAAAGCAGGAGGATCAGGACTTCAAAGTTATCTTTGACTATAAAGAAAGTTCAAGACCAGCCTGAGCTACAAGAGACCCTGTTTGAAAAAAAAAAAAAAGAGAAAGGAAAAGAGGTTAAAGACAGGCTGGGGATATAGTTTAGTTGCTATAGTGCATGTCTCATGCACGAAGCCCAGGGTTTGATCACAGCTCTGCATAAACTAGGTGTGGTGATGCACACATTTGACTCTAGTACTCGAGAGGTGAGATAGGAGGAGCTTTGTGAGTTCAAAGTCAGCCTGAGTAGAGTGACACCTTACCTGGGGAGGGAGGGAAGAAGTCATTAAGTAAGGCAGCACTAGAATTAATCATTTCAGAAGCCCCAAGATTTTGAGGAGCTAATTTATTTATTTATTTTCGGTTTTTTGAGGTGACATCTCGCTCTAGCCCAGGCTGACCTAGAATTCACTATGGAGTCTCAGGGTGGCCTCGAACTCTCAGCGATCCTCCTACCTCTGCCACCCAAGTGCTGGGATTAAAGGTGGGCGCCACCACACCCGGCCTATTCATAAAATTTTAATAGTTATCTGTGTGTCAAGTTTGTGTTTCAGAAGTGTGAGGCAATTTCAGGTTTTCTAAATGATGCATTTCCAAAACACTGCATGCCAAATGCCACTTCTTCCGCTGTCACTTCTTCTCAGCAATACGGTGCCTTTTGTCATCCCCGCAGTCACCACCATCTGAAAAGAGGAGCTTCTCCAACTAAAAGCATTAATATATGGGTATAAACACTTTAAAAAGTGCTTACGAGGAAGTTTAGTGAGCATAATCTATGCACTTAGCCAGACAACAGCAGGAGTTACTCCCCTAGGACTCATGACTTCCCCAGCCACAGACTTTTGACTGTTTTCAGTACCAGGCATGGATTTCATCCTGTGCAGTGGGCCTCAAGTGCAATTAGAGAATGGTTGGTTGACCCTATAACAGACATGCCACTATTGCACCAGTTGTCACAATTGGCCTGGCTGGCCAAACTTAAGGCTTGCAGTGTCCACTGCTGTTTACCACCATTGATGACTTCTGTCTTCCATAGGGCTGCATGCAGCATAGCTTTTTCCAGCTTTCTGTCAGCTGGTCCACAGGAAGAAGGTTTGAACCTGTCTTGAATCCTCATCACATTTGGAGTCTAGGTCCAGTGCCTTAACAATTTGGCTATCACCACCTAGTTGTTTTTTTTTTTTTTTTTTTTTTTTTTTTTTGAGGGGGAGAGGACTGATAAACAAATAATTTATTGCATATATACTAGTTGTGCTAGAGGGAAGATATACCTTGCAAAAGACAAATAACTGTGCTGGCAGAGCTGGGGTTTAAATGCCCTTCTCAGGGCTGGAGGGACGGCTTAGTGGTTAAGGCGCTTGCCTGCAAAGCTATAGGACCCAGGTTCGATTCCCCAGGACCCACATAAGCCAGATGCACAAGAGGGCACATGCGTCTGGAGTTCCTTTGCAGTGGCTGGAGGGTTCTGGAGCGACCATTCTTTCTCTCTCTCTCTCTCTGCCTCTTTCTGTCAAATAAACAAATAAATAAATATGAAATATTTAAATGCCCTTCTCTAGACAGATACGGCTCTGCAGGACTATTCCAAGCAGACATGGGTGGTGGCTGGCTCACAACAAAGGAAGCAGTGACTGGTGCCTCAATGCTGTGTTCTGTGCAGCTGGATTAGTTTCTGCTTTGGCTGCCCTTTGCTCTGCATTGATTCCTGTCTCCCCAGTTCATCCTGGCAGGTTCCTCAGACCATGAGACACAGCTGTCCTGGGGGCCCGCACTTAATGCCTGCTAACCTAGAATGCATCTTCTGAACTCGCCTGAAAAATGGGAGGAGCCCATGGCCTGGAACTCCTGGATGCTGGGCCCAAAGGTCTCTGCACTGACCCAGACAGCAGCTGGAACTCAGGGCAGGTGAGATGCTGCCCGGCGACGAGAGGGTGAGCCTTCCACTAGCCACCACCTAGGAGTCCAAAGTCCAAAGCTGCATGTCTGGGTTTTTTTTTTTTTTTTTTTTTTTTTTTTTTTGGTGTTGTTGTTGTTGTTTTTAACTATTTTATTTTCTTTGAGAGAGAGAGAGAGAGAGAGAGAGAGAGAGAGAGAAAGGCAGATAGAGAGAGAGGAACACAGAGAGAGAGAAAGAATGGGCATACCAGGGCCTTCAGCCACTGTGAAAGTCTCCAGACACAAGCTGGGCGTGGTGGCACAGGCCTTTTTTCCCAGCACTCGGGAGGCAGAGGTAGGAGGATCACCCTGAGTTCAAGGCCACCCTGAGACTACATAGTGAATTCCAGGTCGGCTTGGGCTAGAGCGAGACCCTACCTCGAAAAAACAAAAAACAAAAAACAAACAAACAAACAAAAAAAACACCTCCAGACGCATGCAGCACCTTGTGCATCTGGCTTACGTGGGTCCTGGGGAATTGAACCTGGGTCCTTTGGCTTTACAGGCAAGGGCCTTAAGTGATAAGCCATCTCTCCAGCCCCTGCATGTCTGTTTTGAATTTATTGCTCACCCTTTCCTTTCCACGGTATTTGTGGTGATAAAAACCACTTCTCTAAAGAAAACAAAACAAAACAAAATACAAAAAAGCACTTCTCCTTTGATGTGACCCTTCGTCACTCCTTCACAAGTGTTTGAGGAAAGGACCATGGAGATTTGAATCCACTGATTCTTGCTCCTGGGAAATTCATTTCTGCCAAAAGTCTACTTGTTTTCTATTTCCTGAGCACTTGAGACTTACCAATGCCTAATGTTCGTTATTTAATTCAGGATCTCTCAACCTTGGGATCATTAACTGTGTGTGTTTGCCACGGGTGCATGTGTGGCGGTCAGAGAACAAAACATGGGATGTTGGTACTCATCTCCAACCTTGTTTTTTTTTTAAATATTTTTATTTATTTATTTATTTTGCAAGTAGACAGAGAGAGAGAAGACAGAGAAAATGGGCATGCCAGGACCTCCAGACACTGCAAACTCCAGATGCATGCGTCACTTTATGCATCTGGCTTTACATAGGTACTGGTAGATTGTTAGGTTTTGTAGACAAGTGCCTTAACCACCGAGCCATCTCTGCAGCCTTCACATCATCATCATCATTATTATTTTGGTTTTTTGAGTTAGGGCCTTGCTCTAGCCCAGACTTACCTGGAATTCACTATGTATTCTCAAGGTGGCCTTGAATTCATGAAAATCCACCTACCTCTGCCTCCCTTGTGCTGGGATTAAAGGTGTGTGCCACAACTCCAGCTCCCTAACCTTATTTTTTAAAATAATATAATTTATTTGCTTGCGTGTGTGTGTGTGTAGGGGTTCACTAGGGCTTCTTGCTACTACGATCAAATTCTAGATGCACGCACCACTTTTTGTATCTGTCTTTATGGGGGTACTGGAGAATCAAACCTGTGCAGCAGGCTTTGCAAGCAAGTGCCCTTAACCTCTGGGCCATCTCCCTAGCCCCTCCACCTTGTTTTGAGATGACTCTTTATTGTTTGCTGCTGTATATGCCAGGCTAGCTGACCCTCAAGCTTCAGGATACTCTTGGCTCCTCCCCACCCTCCTGCCATCTTGCGCATAGGCACACAAAGATTACACATGCATGTGCTCCTGCATCCAGCTTCATGAAGGTTCTGGGGAACAAAACTCCAGTCATCAGGTTTGTGCAACAAGCACTTTTAACCACTAAGTCAACTTCCCAGCCCCATTAACTTCTGTTCTGGGGTGACCCTGTGCAAGTGGCATGTTCAACAGCATCCCAGGCTTTTACCCAATACATGCCAGTACCACCCCTGTAATAACAACCAGGATGTTTCCAGACTTTTTTTGTGTGTGTGTGGTTTTTTGAAGTAGGGTCTCACTTGAGCACAACCGGACCTGGAATTCATAACGATCCTCCTGAGTGCTGGGATCAAAGGCGTGTGCCACCACACCCGGCTGTTTCCAGACTTTGACACACGGCACATGCTCTAATGGTCAAATTACCCCTGTCTGAAAACAGTGAGCTTATTTGTTGATTTATTTGAGAGAGAGAGAAAAAATGGGTGCGCCAGGGCCTCTAACCACTGCAAATGAACTCAAGATGCATGCACCACCGTGTGCATCCGGCTTACATGTGTACTGGAGAATCAAACCTGGGTACTTAGGCTTCACAGACAAGTGCCTTAACCACTAAGCCATCTTTCCAGCACAAAACCATGAATTTTTAAAAAGATTTTATTTTTATTTATTTATTGGAAATGGAGAGAGGGAGAGAGAGACAAAGTGAATGGGCACACCAGGACCTCTAGCCACTGCAAACAAACTCCAGATGCATGTGCCACCATGTGCATCTAACTAACATGGGACTTGGAGAATCGAACTTGGGTCCTTAGGCTTCGTAGCATGCACTTTAACCACTAAGTCATCTCTCCAACCCAAAACCATGAATTATTATTTTTTTTGTTGCTGTTGTTTTTGTTTTTTGAGGCAGGATCTCACTCTAGACCAGGCTGACCTGAAATTAACTATGTAGTCTCAGGGTGGCCTCCAACTCACAGTGATCCTCCTGCCTCTGCCTCCCAAGTGCTGGTAATTAAAGGAGTGTGCCACCATGCCCAGCACTTTTTTTTTTTTTTTTTTTTTTTTTTTTTTTTTTTTTTTTTTTTTTAGGTAGGGCCTCATTGTAACCCAAGTTGACCTGGAATTCACTATGTGGTCTCAGGCTGGCCTTGAACTCACAGCTATCCTCCTACCCCTGCCTCCCAAGTGCTGCGATTAAAGTTGTGTGCCACCACACCCAGCACTAAAACCATGAATTATGAATTTTAAATTATTTATGGTTGGAGAAGTTGCATAGTGGTTAAGGCATTTGCCTGCAAAGCCTACGGACCCATGTTCGATTCCCCAGTATCCATGTAAGCCAGATGCACATGGTGGCACATGTGTTCGGAGTTCCTTTGCAGTGGCTGGAAGCCCTGGTGCACCCATTCTTTCTCTCCCTCTCTCAAATTAATAAATAAAAATAAAATATTATTTATTTGAGAGAGGAAGGGAGAGAGAGAGAGGAAGAGGCATAGAGAGAGAGGGAGAGAAAAGAAGAGAATGGGCATACCAGGGCATATATGGGTACTGGAGAATCAAACCTGGGTCCTTGGGCTTTGCAAGCAAGCACCTTAACTGCTAAGCCATCTCTCCAGCCCAAACCATGAATTTAATTGAATGGAAAGTAGCCATGTCATCTAGATCCTATTATGAGCCCTTTTTGTCCAATGTGGTGGTACATGCCTATAATTCTAGCACTTGGGAGGCTAAGGCAGAAAGATTACCTCTCAATTCAAGACCAGCCTGAGCTACATGGTGAGTACCAAACAGGATTACATAGCAAGAGCCTGTGTCTGAAAAACTACAGCTGGGCTGGAGAGATGGTTTAGTGGTTAAGGCATTTGCCTGCAAAGCCAAAGGACCCTGGTTCAGTTCCCTAGGACCCATGTTAGCCAGATGCACAAGGTGGCGCATGTGTCTGGAGTTCGTTTGCAGTGGCTGGAGACCCTGGCACACCCATTCTCTCTGTCTCTGTCTCTCTGACTCTCTCTCAAAAAAAATTCTTTTTAACTAATAAAATAAAAAAAGAAAGAAAGAGAGAAAGAAAGAAGACAGACAGACTTAAACAAACAAAGCTAAAACAAAAGAAGATGGGCATGGTGGTGCATACCTGTGATCTTAGCACTTGGGAGGTGAAGGAAGGAAAATCAGGAGTTCAAGGCCTTCCTCAGCTACTTTAGTTTGAGGATAGCCTTGGCTACATGAGACTCTGTTTCAAAAGAGGAGGGGGTGCCAGGAGTGATGGCCTTCAATCCCAGCACTCGGGAGGCAGAGGTAGGAGGATCGCCTTGAGTTCGAGGCCATCCTGAGACTACATAGTGAATTCCAGGTCAGCCTGAGCCAGAGTGAAATCCTACCTCCCCCACACCCCCCAAAAAAACAAGGGCAAACTTGGAGGAAAATGATACCTAAAGAGATGAAGTCTAAAAACATGGCATTAGCCAGGTGTGATGGCACATACCTTTAATCCCACCCAGCACTTGGGAGGCAGAGGTAAGAGGATCATTGTTGATTCGAGGCCAACCAGGGAATACAGAGTGAGTGCCAAGTCAGCCCGTGCCAGAGTGAGACCTACTTTGGAAAAAAAAGAAAGAAAGAGAGAGAGAGAAAGAAAATGGCATTGGGGACTGAAGAGATGGCTCAGCAGTTAAAGATGCATGCTTACAAAGCCTGATAGCCTGAGGTTCAATTTCCCAGTACCTACGTAACCCAAATGCACAAAGTGTCACATGCATCTGGAGTTCATTTGCAGTGGCAAGATGCCATGGCATGCCCATTCCCTCTCTCTCAATCTTTTTATTTATTTATTTATTTTTAAGGCAGGGTCTTGCTCTAGCCCAGGCTGACCTGGAATTACTATGTAGTCTCAGGGTGGCCTGGAACTCATGGCAATCCTCCTATCTCTGCCTCCCGAGCGCTAGAATTAAAAGCATGTGCTGGCCAACGGGTGCAATAGTGGCACGTCTATCATGGTGGAAACCAACTGCCCTCTAATTAGACTGGAGGCCCACTCCATGGGAGGGAATACATCCCTGATACTGAAAACTTAAAACAGGGGTAGTCATGAGCCCTAGGGGTATAACATCTGCTGATGTCTGGACAAATGTATATACTATGCTTATCAAACTGCCCAGTAAGCACTTTTCTTAATATTCATACCCTTATATTAATGCTACTCTCACTTTGGGTAGAGAATCTTCTCTTTTCAGATGGCAGTGACCTTGGGACGACTCAGAAGGTATCATGGTGCTGGAAAGAAGTGACTGGAGTACTGAGTAACATCTCGATCACACCTTCCAAGGCTCAGGGTCTAATGTGGAAGAGGTGGCGGAAAGAATGTAAGAGCCAAAGGAAGGGTAGGACTTCTTACAGAGTGCTCCCTCCAGACATAAAATGGCCTGGATATCCATGACCTCATAGTGCCTGACACTACCTGCACAAGACCATCATAAGAGGAGGAAAAGATCATGACATCGAAATAAAAGAGAGACTGATTGAGATGGAGAGGGGAAATGATGGAGAATGGAATTTCAAAGGGGAAAGTGGGGGGGGGGGCGGGAGGGAGGGTATTACCATGGGATATTTTTTTATAATCATGGAAAACGTTAATAAATTTGAGAGAGAAAAAAAAAGCATGTGCTGGGCTGGATGGATGGTTTAGCAGTTAAGGCATTTGCCTGCAAAGCCAAAGGACCCAGGTTCGATTCCCCAGGACCCACATTAGCCAGATGCAAAAGGGGGCACACACATCTGGAGTTTGTTTGAAGTGGCTAGAGGCCCTGGCGTGTCCATTCTCTCTCTCTCTCTCTCTCCTTCCCTCTTTCTCTGTCAAATAAATAAATAAATATAAATAAAATATATTTTTAAAAGTATGTGCCACCACATCTGGCTCCTTCTCTCTCTCTCTTTTAATTTAATTGAGAGAGAAAGAAGGAGAGAGAGAGGAGAGAGAGAATCAGCATGCCAGGGTCTGTAGCCACTGCAAGCGAATTCCAGATGCATGTGCCACCCTGTGCATCTGGCTTATGTGGGTCCTGGGGAAGACGCCTTAACTGCTAAGCCATATTTCCAGCCCTTTCTCTGTTTTTTTTTTAAATATTTTATTTATTTATTTATTTATTTATTTATTTATTTATTTATTTGAGAGAGAAAGTATGGACAAGCCAGGGCTCTAGCCACTGCAAACAAACTCCAGACCCATGTGTCACCATGTGCATCTGGCTTATGTGGGTACTAGGGATTCGAATCTGGGTCCTCAGGTTTCACAGGCAAGAGCTAAGCCGTCTCTCCAGACCCCTTCTCTTTTTTAAATTTTTATTTGTGTATGTATGTGTGTGTTTTGGCATGTCACAGCCACTTGCCTGTATTCAAACTAATACCAGATGCTTGCACCACTTTCTGTGTCTGGCTTATGTGGGCAACTTGAAAATTACACCCTAGGTGACAGGCTTTGCAAGCAAGAGCCTTTAATCACTGAGCCATCTTCCTCACCCTGGCCATCACTCTGAGTTTAAACAGCATGATAGTTCATCTTGATTATCAAATTGATGGGATTTAGAATCACTATGGAAACAAATCTCAGGGCATGTCTTTGAGGGAATTTTTAGAGAATTAGGTTATTTTCAAGGAAATTAGGTTACTTGATGTGGAAAGGTCTACCTTAACTGTGGGCAGTACCGTTTCATGGACTGTAGTCCTGACCAAATAAAAAGGAAGATTCAGGGGGGTGCTGGAGAGATGGCCTAGTGGTTAAGGCATTTGCCTGCAAAGTCAAAGGATACTGCCTCGATTCTCCAGGACCCACATAAGCCAGATGCACAAGGGGGTGCATGCATCTGGAGTTAATTTTCAGTAGCTAGAGGCCCTGGTGCACCTATTCTCTACCCCCCTCCTGCCTCTTTCTCTTTCAAATAAATAAATAAATAAAATATAATACCTACACAAGTCCCTCATAATAGGAGAAAAAGATGATGAAATCACATTGAAAGAGAGACTAATGGAGAGAGGGAGGGGATATGTCGGAGAGCAGAGTTATGAAGGGGAAAGCAGGGAAGGAGAGGGAAATACCATGATTTGTTGTCTGTAAGTATAGAAGTTGTCAATAATATATATATATATTTTAAATATATATTCTTTTTTTTCAGGGGGGGATTTTTGAGGCAGGGTTTCACTCTAGCTCAGGCTCTCCTGGAATTCACTATGAAGTCTCAGGGTGGCCTCAAACTCACGGTAATCCTCCTACCTCTGCCTCCCAAGTGCTGGGATTAAAGGCGTGTGCCACCACGCCTGCCTTAAAATATATATTCTTTTTTTTTTTTTTTTTTTTTTTTTGTTTGTTTGTTTGTTTTTTGTTTTTCAAGGTAGGGTCTCACTCTGGCTCAGCTCACCTGGAATTGACTATGTAGTCTCAGGGTGGCCTCGAACTCTTGGTGATCCTCCTACCTCTGCCTCTTGAGTGCTGGGATTAAAGGCGTGCGCCACCACACCCGGCAAAATATATATTGTTTAAAAAAACAAAAAAAAGAAAAAGAAAGAAAGAAAGACACAGGGCTGGAGAGATGGCTTAGCAGTTAAGGTGTTTGCCTGCAAAGCCTAAGGACCCAGGTTCAATTACCCAGAACCCATGTAAGCCAGATGCACATGATGGCACATGCATCTGGAGTTCATTTGTGGTGGCTACAGCCCTGGTGTGCCCATTCTCTCTCTCTCTTTCTTGCTCATAAATACATAAATAAAAATATTTAAATAAAAAAGGAAGGAGCAAGCTGAGACCAGCATTCATCTCTCTCTATTTATTTATTTTTGATTTATTTATTTTGTTTTTTCAAGGTAGGGTCTTATTCTAGCCCAGGTTGACCTGGAATTCACTATGTAGTCTCAAGGTGGCCTCAAACTCACGGTGATCCTCCTACCTCTGCCTCCTGAGTGCTGGGATTAAAGGAGTGTGCCACTATGCCTGGATTTTTTTTTTTTTTTTCAAGGTAGGGTCTCATTCTAGCCCAGGCTGACCTAGAATTCATTATGAAGTCTCAAGGTGGCTTCACACCCACAATGATCCTACCACCTCTACCTGCCCGAATGCCAGTCTCTGATTAAAAAAATATATTTTTTAGGGGCTGGAGAAATGGCTTAGCAGTTAAAGCGCTTGCCTGCAATACCAAAGAACCCAGGTTCAATTCCCCAGGACCCATGAAAGCCAGATGCACAAGGTGACACATGCGTCTGGAGTTCGTTTGCAGCAGCCTAAGGCCCTGGCATGCCCATTCTCTCTCCCTCTCTAATAAACAAATAAAAGATATATATGTATATATTTGTCTAAAACTTAAAAATGAAAATATATATATATATATATATATGCCCCATCTCTCCTCTCTCTCTCTCTCTTTTGCTTTTGTTTATCAAGGCAGGGTCTCACTCTAGCCTAGGCTGACCTGGAATTCACTATGTTGTCTTAGGGTGGCCTCAAACTCATGGGATACTCCTACCTCTGCCTCCTGAGTGCTGGGATTAAAGGCATGTGCTACCACACCTGGCTTCTCTCTTTTTGTAAGTTTGTTTTTTTCCAAGGTAGGGTCTAACTCTAGCCAGGGTGACTTGAAATTTACTCTGTAGTCCCAGGTTGGCCTTGAACTCATGGTGATCCTCCTACCTCAGCTTCCCAGGTGCTGGGATTAAAGATGTGCGCCACCATGCCTGGCTCCTCACTCTTTCTTGCTGAGTGTGAATGCCAAGTGACTATCTGCATGAAGTTCCTACCGCCAAGATGGACTGTACTCTGGAACTCTGAGCTGAAATAAATCCCTCCTCAAGTTGCTTTGGTCAGGTATTTTGTTGGAGCAGTGAAAGAAGTAACCAAGCCAGGCATGGTGGCGCACACCTTTAATCCCAGCACTGAGGAGGGAGAGGTAGGAGGATTACTGAGTTCGAGGCCACCTTGAGACTACATAGTGAATTCCAGGTCAGCCTAGTCAGACCCTACCTCGAAAAACAAAACAAAACAAACAAACAAACAAAAAGAATAAAGAAATAATAAAGAGTAACCAAGGCGAAAAAAGTACTTTTCAAAGGGTTTTTTTCTTTGATCATGAGGCTAACTTCTTCATGTTGATGGTAACAGTCCCATTTTACAGATGACAAAATTAGAACAATTACTAAATATCATATAGGTGCTTAGTTCTGTGTGTTTACACTCTGCCTCAATGCATATGGACTTGCACTCAGATTTGAGGCTCATCCATCTGGTTCCAAAGTCCAAGCTCGTTCCCTGCCAACAGTCGGACAGCACTGCTGAGTGTGTGAGAGTTGGCTGGTGAACAGTCAGCCAGGCAGGGAGCCGTAAGGGGAGCAGAGTTCACAGCCTCAAAAGGATGGACTTCCTGAGTGCTGCCAGCCAGGTCCTGCACTAGACCGGAATTCTACTGGATACAAACATATATGTACACTCCACATATATTTCACGAATAAAGTAACACACAGACCAAAATGACTGCCTTCCTAGGATTTGCAACCAAATGGAGAGATGAGAGACAAAAGAAGAAGAAAAGAAAAAGAAAGCTGAGCATGGGAGGCAGAAGTAGGAGAATCGTGGAGAGTTCAAGGCCACCCTGAGACTACATAGCTAATATAGTGAATTTCAGGTCAGTCTGGACCAGAGTGAGACCCTACCTGGAAAAATCCCCGGGGGGGGGGGGAGGAAAGCCATGTGATGCACAGTGATGTACGCCTGTAATCCCAGTACCTGGGAGGCTGAGGTAGGAGGATCGCCATGAATTCGAGGCCAGCCTGGGACTACAGAGTAAGTTCCAGGTCAGCCTGGCTAGAATGAGACCCTAACTTGGAAAAAACAAACGAGAGAGAGAGAGAGAGAGAGAGAGAGGAGGCGGGCTGGAGAGGTGGCTTAGCGGTTAGGCGCTTGCCTGTGAAGCCTAAGAACCCCGGTTGGAGGCTCGATTCCCCAGGACCCACGTTAGCCAGATGCACAAGGGGGCACATGCATTTGGAGTTCGTTTGCAGTGGTTGGCGGCCCTGGCGCGCCCATTCTCTCTCTCTCTCTCTCTCTCTCTCTCTCTCTCTGCCTCTCTCTCTCTGTCTGTCGCTCTCAAATAAATAAATAAAAATCAACAAAATTTTTTAAAAAACAGCAGGATGTGGCCACACAGGCCCACAAGGAAGCAGGGAGCCAAGAATCTTCTGCTCCACAAGCTCCGAAGTTAGTAAAAAAAAAAAAGGCTCAGGCTGAACCCAAGACCAGGCCAAAGAGCCATGGAGTGGCACATCTGACGTTCCGCTCCGGCCTCTGCAGTGAGCCACAGGTGAGTATATGGGGTGCTGGGTGCTACAGGGGCACACACAGAGAATCAATTAAGGGCACGTGTGCCCTAAGACTTTTTTTTTTTTTTTTTTTTTTTTTTTTTTTTTTTTTTGGTTTTTCGAGGTAGGGTTTCACTCTAGCCCAGACTGACCTGGAATTCACTATGGAGTCTCAGGGTGGCCTCGAACTCACGGCAATCCTCCTACCTCCGCCTCCTGATTTCTGGCATTAAAAGAGTATACCACCATGCCTAGAAAGACTCTCCCCCACCCCCGAGGTAGAGTTTCACTCTAGCCCAGGCTGACCTGGAATTGACTATGTAGTCTTCGGCTGGCCTCGAACTCACAGCAATCTTCCTACCTCTGCACCACTCTGCCCAGCAAGGAGGAGGGAGAATGGGTGCACCAGGGCCTCCAGCCACTGCAAACGAACCCCAGATGTATGCACCACCTTGTGCATCTGGCTTTATATGGGTCCTGGGGAATCAAACTCGGGCTGTTAGGCTTTAAGGGTAAGTGCCTTAACCTCTGAGCCATCTCTCCAGACCAGAAGCAATTAAAAAAGAAGTCCTATGGCCAGGTGTGGTGGCGCACACCTTTAATCCCAGCGCTCAGGAGGCAGAGGTAGGAGGATTGCCATGAGTTCAAGGCCACCCTGAGACTCCATAGTGAATTCCAGGTCAGCCTGGGCTAGAGTGAGACCCTACCTCGAAGAAACAACAACAACAACAACAAAAAGTCCTGCCGGCGTGGTAGCACATGTCTTTAATCCCAGCACTGGGAGGCAGAGGTAGGAGGATCATGGTGAGTTCGAGGAAAAAAAACAAAACAAACAAACAAAAAATGGGAGAACCAAAGAAAGTTTTTTTTTTTTTTTTTTTTTTTTTTTTGGAGGGGGTAGAGTCTCACTCTAGCCCAGGCTAACCTGGAACTCGCTTTGTAGTCCCAGGCCGGCCTTGAACTCACAACGATCTTCCTACCTCTGCCTTCTAACTACTAGGATTAAACGCATGTGCCACCACACCTGGCTAGCCTTTATTTATTTATTTTTTTCATTTATTTGCAAGTGAGGTGGGGAGCAGGTAGAGAATAGACTGGGCAGGACCTCTTGCCACTTCAGGCTTTGCAAGTAAGTGCTCTTAACTGCTGAGCTATCTCCCCAGCCCAAAGTTTCTCTTTATTTTACTATTAGGGAGAGCGGGGGAGTTGTTGAGGTTGGCTCTCACTTTAGCCCAGACTAACCTGGAATTCACTATATAGTCTCAGGTTGGCATCAAAGTGACAGTGTTTCTCCTACCTCTGCCTCCTGAGTGCTGGGATTAAAGACGTGTACCTACTGAGAAGTGACATAGGAGGGCTCAGCAGAGAAACATCTTTATCACACCTTCCAAGGCTCAGGGTCCATTGCAGAAGTGGTAGAAAGAATGTAAGAGCCAGAGAAGTCTCTTACAATGCAATCTCCTCCTTACAATGCAATCGTTCTGACACAAATTGACCTCGATATCCATGACCTCACAATGCCTGTTCCTCACAATCCTCCCTCGTAACAGGAGGAAAAGATGATGACATCAAAATGAAAGAGACTGAGAGGGGGAGGGGATATGATGGAGAGTGGATTTGTGAAGAGGAAAGTAGGGGAGGGGAGGGAATTATCATATTTTATTGTCTATAATTATAGAAGTTGTCAATAAAGAATTAAAAAAAAAGAAAAAAAAGGCATGTGTCACCATGCCCGGCTTTTATTTTATTTTATTTATTTATTTATTATATGTATATTTTGAGACAGGGTCTCATACATCTTAGGCTACCCTTGAACTTGCCATGTAGCCAGAGAAGACCTTGAACTTCTGATCCTCCACCTCTTGGGCGCTGAGATTACAGTATATGCCATCGCAAAACCTGGTTTATGCAGTGCTGGAGATTGAACCCAGGGCTTTGTGTACACTAGACAAGCACTCTACCAACTGAACAACATACCCAGTCCCAAGAAACTTTAAAAAAAATATTATTTGCCGGGCATGGTGGCACATGCCTTTAATCCCAGCACTGAAGAGACAGAGGTAGGAGGATTGCCATGAGTTCAAGGCCACCCTGAATTCCAGGTCAGCCTGGGCTAGAGCAAGGCCATACCTCGAAAAAACAAAAACAAACAAACAAACAAAAAATTTTATTTGTGCCGGGACTGGTGGCACACGCCTTTAATCCTAGCACTCGTACTCCAGAGGCAGAGGTAGAATTCCCGTGAGTTCAAGACCACCCTGAGACTACAGAGTGAATTCCAGGTCAGCCAGAACTAGGATGAGACCCTACCTCAAGAAAAAAAAAAAGAAGAAGAAGAAGAAAAGAAAAAAAAAAGAAAAAGAAAAAGAAAAAGTCGGGCATGGTGATGCATGCCTTTAATCTCAGCACTCGGGAGGTAGAGGTCTAGGAGGATCACCGTGAGTTTGAGGCCACCCTAAGACTACAAAGTGAATTCCAGGTCAGCCTGGGCTAGAGCAAGACCTCTGTAGTCTCAGGGTGGCCTCGAACTCACGGCGATCCTATCTCTGCCTCTCAAATGCTGGGATTAAAGGTGTGTGCCACCACGCCCGGCTCAAATAAATTTAAAAAATTTAAAAAAAAGAAAAACCAAAAATAAATAACGTCTCACTCTATAGCCCAGGCTGGCCTCAAACTCCCAGCAATCCTCCTGTCTTGTTGCAGTCAGGTCCACACTGCTGACAGAAAACACCCAACCAAGAGCAGCCTGGAGTGGGTGGAGGTTCATTTTTGCTTACAGACTCAAGGGGAAACTCCATGATGGCAGGGGGAAACAATGGCATGAGCAGAGGGTGGACATCACCTCCTGGGCAATATCAAATGGACAATAGCAACAGGAGAGTGTGCCAAACACTGGCACGAAGGCACTGGCTATAACACCCATAAGCCCACCCCCAACAATACACTGCCTACAGGAGGCTTTAATTCCCAAATCTCCATCAGCTGGGAACCCAGCATTCAGAACACCTAAATTTATGGGGGACACCTGAATCAAACCACCACATGTCTCAAACTCCCAGGGCTAGAATTATTGGGTTGAGCCACTATGTGTACTGTAGAAAGAGAACCTTCTCTGGCCTAGTGGTTAAGGCACTTGCCTGTGAAGTATAAGGACCCAGGTTCAATTCCCCAGTACTAGCATACAAGCTAGCACATGCATTCGGAGTTTGTCTGCAGTGGCTAGAGGCCCTGACATGCCCAGTCCATCTCTTTCTCTCAAGTAAATAAATGAAATATTCTTTCCTTATTTTATTTACCTGGCTGTCTGTGCTATTCATTGGTGTGTGCTTTTTTTTTTTTTTTTTGACTGAACTTTTATTTTTAATTTTTTGTTTTTGTTTTTCAAGGTAGGGTTTCACTCTAGTTCAGGTTGACCTGGAATTCACTATGTACTCTCAGGCTGGCCTTGAACTTACAGTGATCCTTCTACCTCTGCCTCCCAAGTGCTGTGATTAAAGGTGTGCGCCACCACACCTGGCTCTTATTTTTAATTTTTTATAGACAACTTCCATAATTATAGACAATAACCCATGGTAATTCCCTCCCTCCCCCCCACTTTCCCCTTTGCAACTCTACTCTCCATCATACCCCTTCCTCCTCTCAATCAGTCTTTCTTTCATTTGATGTCGTCATCTTTTCCTCCTATTATAATGGTCTTAATGTAGGCAGTATCAGTCAGTAGAATATTTTTTAAAAAAAAAAAAAAAGAGGGGCTGGAGAGATGGCTTAGAGGTTCAGGTGCTTGTCTGCAAAGCCAACGGATTCAGGTTCAATTTCCCAGGACCCACGTAAGCCAGATGCACAAGGGGCACACACATCTGGAGTTCATTTGCAATGGCTGGAGGCCCTGCTGCACCTATTCTCTCTCTCTCTCTCCCTCCCTCCCTATTTCTCTCTCTCAAGTAAATAATTAAAAAAAAGAAAGAGAATCTTCATATGAGGGTTTAGTTGGGCAGTTGATTTTTTGAGGTAGGGTCTCACTCTAGCCCAGGCTGGAATTCACTATGTAGTCTCAGGCTGGCCTTGAATTTATGGTGATCCTCCTACCTCTGCCTCCTGAGTGCTGGGATTAAAGGCATGGGCCACCACACTCAGAAGTTTTTCTTTTTCTTTAATTTTCTTTCTTTCTTTTCTTTTTCTTTTTTCTTTTTTCTTTTTTTTTTTTCCCCGAGACAGGGTCTCACTCTGGCCCAGGCTGTCCTGGAACTCACTATGTAGTCTCAGGATGGCCTTGAATTCACTGTGATCCTCCTACCTCAGCCTCCGGAGTGCTGGGATCAAAGGCATGTGCCACCATGCTCGGCCAGAAAGAATTTTTTTTTTTAATATTACTTATTTGCAAGCAGAGACAGAGAGGGATTGAGAGAGAGAGAGAGAGAGAATAGACTCACCAGGGTCTCTAGCCACTGTAAACAAACTTCAGTTGCATGCGCCACTTTGTGCATCTGGCTTTATGTGGGTACTGGAGAAATGAACTTGGGTCATTAGGTTTTGCAGGCATGCACCGTAACCGCTGAACCATCTCTTTAGTCCATGAAAGACTTTTGACCTGAGGTTCAACTAGATTCATTTGTAAAATAAAGCCAATGAAGCCAGGTATGTGGCTCACCCTGTAATCTTAGTATTTGGGAAGATATGGAAGGAGAATCATGAGTTGGAGACTAGTCTAGCTATAGTGAGTTCAAGGTCAGTCTGGGCTATATCACAAGATTGTCTTGAAAAAATTAAGGGCTGAGCCAGGCATATTGGCACACACCTTTAATCCCAGCACTAGGGAGGCAGAGGTAGGAGGATCACAGTGAGTTCAAGGCCACCCTGAGACTACATAGTGAATTCCAGGTCAGCCTGGACTAGAGTGAGACCCTACCTTGAAACACCAAAAAAAAAAAAAAAAAAAAAAAAGGCTGGAGCAACTGCTTAGTGGTTAAGGCACTTGCTTTCAAAGCCAGACGACCCAGATTCAATTTCCAGTACCCACGTGAAGCCAGATGCACAAGGTAGTACACGTGTCTGGGGTTCGTTTGCAGTGACAGAGGCTCTGGCGCACCTATTCTCTTTCTCTCAAATAAGTAAAATAAATTGGACTGGAGGGATGGCTTAGCAGTTAAGGCGTTTGCCTACAAAGCCAAGGAACCCAGGTTTGATTCCCCAGGGAATCACATGTGTCTGGAGTTCGTTTGCAGAGGCTGGAGGCCCTGGCGCACCCATTCTCTCTTTCTTTCTCTAATTGATTAATTAATTAAGATTTTGCTCTTATGGTCCATATGGAAGGTTGTTGTGTGGATTAAATCAGACCATGTCTATGAAGAACTTAGTAGAGCACTACAGATAAGTAAGTCTAAGTAAGTCTTGTTACCTTCTCAACCCTCTTCTAATAAATATTATCTATTTTGCATGCAAGCGCCATAACCACTGAGCCATCTCTCCAGCTCCTATATTATCTGTTTTGTAATAAACCACAAAATCTCCTTTGAAGACTTCCACTTGCCCACAGGGTAAAGTCCAGTATTTCAGGATGAAACCCAGGGCCTGGAGCATCTGAGCCAAGCACCTTACCATCGAGCTACACCCAGGCCAAAGTATAAAGTTCCTGCCAGATCTGCCTATGACTTTCCAAACCTCCGCTTTCCTCATGTTCTCTGGGCCCCTCCTATTCCTACAAGGCTGCCTTCCTCTTCCTTCTACCTACCTCCTGTATCTCTGCCTCTGCCAGAAATCTTTGCCTCACCTCACATTCTTTTCTCTCTTCCCATCTTAGGCTGTTCCTTCTATAGCTCCTTGGGCTTTTTTTTTTTTTTTTTTTTTTTTTTTTTTTTTTTTTTTGGTTTTTCTAGGTAAGATCTCACTGTCAGCTCAGGCTGACCTGGAATTCATGATGCAGTCTCAGGCTGGCCTTGAACTCATGGCGATCCTCCTACCTCTGCCTCCGCAGTGCTGGGATTAAAGGCATGTGCCACCACGCCCAGCTCCTTGGGCTTTTGATTTCTCCAGGGCTTATAACAAGAATTTGTGTGATGTTCATCTTTCTTTCATGAACTTTAATTTTTTTTTTTTTTTTTTTTTTTTTTTTGTGCTGAGCATGTTAGCACATGCCTTTAATCCCAGCACTCTGGAGGCAGAGGTAGGAGGATCGCTCTGAGTTTGAGGCCAGCCTGAGACTACATCATGAATTCCAGGTCAGTCTTGGCTAAAGTGAGACCCTACCTTGAAAAAAAAATTTTTTTACATAAGAGAATAAGAATGAGAATGGGTGTGTCAGGACCTCTTGCTGCTACAAAGGAACTCTAGATGCATGTATTACTGGGCATCTGGCCTTACATGGGTAGTGGGGAATTGATCCTGGGCCATCAAGCTTTGTAAGCAAGCACCTTTAACTGCTGAGCGATCTCCCTAGCTCCCCAACCTTCATGGACTTTATCAGCTATAAAGTCCATGACTGTCTGTCTCATTCAGGGCTGCACACATCCCCCCCACACACACACCCACACACAATGAAGATATTTAGCCAGGTGTGGTGGTGCACACCTTTAGTCCCAACACTCAGGAAGCTGAGGAAGATCACAGTGAACTTGAGGCCAGCCTGGGCTACAGAGTGAGTTTCAGGTCAGCCTGGTCTTGTGAGACCAGGCATGGTGGCGCACGCCTTTAATCCCAGCACTTGGGAGGCAGAGGTAGGAGGATCACCGTGTGTTTGAGGCCACTCTGAGAGTACATAGTGAATTCCAGGTCAGCCTGGACTAGAGACCCTACCTCCAAAAACAAACAAACAAAATAATAATAATAATAATAATATGTATTATTTATTTGAGAGAGAGAGAGAGAGAGAGAGAATGGGTGTGCCAGGGCCTGCCTTGAAAAAAAAAAAAAAAAGGTGAAATACTGATATCTGCAGGGTGAAGGGAACATGAATCCATCATGGGAGACCCACTTCTCAGCTCATGGTGGCAGTGTTCAAACAAATGGGAAGTCAGCAGAAGAGGGCTCAGCTTAGTCACGGTGTGGTTTTCCTGACGAGCTGACTAGTTCCTGGTGCCCAGAGCAGCTGGACCAAGGTCAACACCTTTAAAAGCAGACATGGGCTGGAGGGATGGCTTAGTAGTTAAGGCATTTGCCTGCAAAGCCAAAGGACCCAGGTTTGATTCCCCAGGATCCACATTAGCCAGATGCACAGATGCATGCATCTGGAGTTCGTTTGCAGTAGGTGGAGGCCCTGGTGTGCCCATTCTCTCTCTCGCTCTCTCTTTCTCTGTCAAATAAATAAATATATTGAAAAAAAAAAAAAAACACAGAATCCCATGACAGAGACCATGGAGCTCATGGGGAAGGGTTGAACACATGATGCGAACCCCTAGTTTAAAAAATAAATAAAAATAAAATAAAAGCAGACATAACTTGGTGGATGCTTTTAACTCTTTTTTAAAAAAATATATAAGCCGGGCGTGGTGGCGCACGCCTTTAATCCCAGCACTGGGAGGCAGAGGTAGGAGGATCTCTGTGAGTTCGAGGCTACCCTGAGACTCCATAGTGAATTCCAGGTCAGCCTGGGCTAGAGTGAGACCCTACCTCAAAAAACCAAAAAAAAAAAAAAAAAAAAAAAATATATATATATATATATATATATATATATATTTTGCTGGGCATGGTGGCACACGCCTTTAATCCCAGCACTTGGGAGGCAGAGGTAGGAGGATCACCGTGTGTTTGAGGCCACTCTGAGAGTACATAGTGAATTCCAGGTCAGCCTGGACTAGAGTGAGACCCTACCTCCAAAAACAAACAAACAAACAAAATAATAATAATAATAATATATATATATTGTTTATTTGAGAGAGAGAGAATGGGTGTGCCAGGGCGTACAGCCACTGAAAACAAACTCCAGATGCATGTGCCCCCTTATGCATCTGGCTTACATGGGTCCTGGAGAGTCAAACCAGGATCCTTTGGCTTTGCAGGCAAATGCCTTAACTGCTAAGCCATCCCTCCAGCCCCTTTTTAACTCTTTATATTGCTCCTGTCTTTGCAGGGTTGGAGAGAGAAGAATGCAAAACAGAAAAATCATGTGGTGGGGGTACCCCTAAATTGTCAAACACCTCCCTCTGTCACAAGGTAAATCCAGTAGTAGAATACAACAGCCAAGGTAGAGGGCTGTGGCAGTTTGAATGTGAAATGTCTCCCCATAGCCTCATGTGCTTGTGACCAGGCCTCATACTCAAGCACCAGCGGGTGAGAATTTTAGAGTTGAGCTTTGCTGAAGGAGGTATGCCACTTTGGATGGGGCCCTGGGGTGCTTTAGCCCAAGCCTCTCCTTGCCAGAGCCAGCTCACTCTTGCTGCAGTTTCCCAACTGCTGTGGCAGGATGCGTGGCCAGCCTCTGTCCTGCCTGCTCTCCTCCTTTTGCAGAGGCTATTTCCTGCTTCTGGTCTGCTGTTTTGTCTTAGCATTGAGTAGGTAATGCAGCAGGTACTGCAGCCTCAGTCAATCAGACCTCATTGGAATCCTGGCCCAGTTGGTTTTAGTAATGTAATTTCACCTCGATTTCAATTCTCTTACAAGATTGCTGCAGCTTCTGGAGTAGCCTCCAAGTACCCAGCCCATGACCAAGCTTAGAAAAACAACATGGCCATTATTATTCCACAGGCCACAGATGGGTGCCAGGACTGGCTACCTAAGCCACAGTAGACTTTTGTTTGTTTGAAGGAGCTAGGGTTCTAACCCATAGCCTCATGCATTACTAAGCAAGCCCTGCCACTGAACCTCAGCCCCAGCCCAGATTTTCAATACCAATGACTCCCAACTGTGCAGTCATTGGGCACAAGTACAGGCAGGACAGAGGCCATCAGGTCACATCCATGACGCAATCACAGCGCCCAGCTTGTACTATGAGGTGAACCCTGACCTTCAGGAAATGGAAAAACATCCCAGGACTACAAAACAAACCTCAGTGAACTTTTATTTCGAGTCACCTAGAACTGGTCGCAAAACCAAAGATTTCAGCACTTTAACACTGGATAACCCTCCCCACCCACCCAGGGGACATTTACAGAGTTATCATGCCCCCTCTAGAACTCAACCCCCATGCTGGGGCGCCTCCCCTCCGGCCCACCTTGTTTGCAGGAAGGGTGTGAAGGGGTGCTAGTCGCTTCCCCGTGCCTGCACGGGCATGAAATGTGGCACGCTGGCCAGGCTCCTCTCCTGCCTAACCACACGGAGGAAGGGCAGCAACAGCCGCATCCCCGCCCTCGCCTTTCCCAGGCACCTCTGAACTGGCATGAGAGGAGGCATCTACTGCTGGAAGGGCGAGGGAAGTTAGAATTCACAGTTGTTTGCTATTGAAAGTGCCTGGGATCAGTCCTTGGCTGCTTCTGTTGCCAAGTAATCCATCTAAAACCCAGGAGAAGGAACAGATGGGATACAGGGATCAGGGAGGGTCCTTGGAAGGCAACCAGAAGAGGCTGACTGTGGGAGTAAGGGTCCCCAGAGGCCTTCAAGGTCTTGTAAGAGAAATTAGTTTGCTGTTGGCAATTAGGTATGAGTGCCCAGGGCAAAAACCTCAGACCTTGGGAAATGTAAGCCCCCTCCCCCGCCCAGTCTGCCGCTCAGCTATGGAACAAGAGAGTTGTGGTAATGTGCCAAAGCCACTCAACCAGTGGCAGGGCCTACATAAGAACCTTGGTATCCGGTTCTTACTGGGTGGGCCCTGGTGCCACCTAGAAAGATTCAACTTCTTGGCAAGCATTCTTGGCAGAGCCCATGGGGACAGAAAGATGGGAGGCCAACCTCTGCAAAGCAATGCAGCCTGGGAGAATAGTTTCTCCTCTCTTGTAGGCATTACTGTGGCTTCACAGGTAAGGCTCTGATAAGGTCACATCTCATCCATAAGGGACCCAAATACAAGTTCTGTTCTGAAAGCAGATTGACCAACATAGGCTCCAACTCTCTAGAGCTAGTCGGCTCTTTGCGTGTGCTTGGCTCCTTCTCTCCTCCAAGACCTCACACCATGGGCCATGGGAGAAAAGGGTATGAGGGCAAAGGAGACAAAAGGTTTAATCTAGAATTCAGGCAACTAACAGGCTGCCCAAGAGAACAGGCTTTGGGGGAACTGGGCACAGACCAGCTGTGACCCCAACTTTCACATTGATGGGTGAAGGGTAGGTGTGAGGTAATGAGATTTGATAATAAGGGGGAGGGGAAGGCAAGCTGCCTGGAGTGTTTGTCCCTGGGGGTCTTTGCCCCTCTCCCTCAGGGGCCATCCAGGGGCTTCCCAGTCCAGAAAGGTCCCAGCACTGACGGTGCCTAGGTGCCTATGGCAGTCTGCTGGCACATAAGTGTGAACTCAGCCCATTATCCCTCCTTTACCCTCTGTTTCTGGGGGCAGGGGGAGGAGGAGGGGTATGGCCCTTGGGTTTTCCTAGTCCTCTTCCTGCTCCAGGGCACAGCTGAGACCCCAGAGTCAGTGCAATGATCCTGTCCATTCCAGTGAGAAGAAGGAGGGTGTGGCTCAGCTCGGAGGCTACACACCACACACAGGCCCAGCCCCAGGGTGGGGGTGGATGGGCAGGAGACAGAAAGGATCCTGGCTCTGTCTCCAGACACAGAAGTCCTTGCAGAGTGGACGATGCCCCGGGGTCAGCTGCTCCAGGTGCGAGTCCTTCACAGGAGGGAGTCAGGTCATGTAGCGGGTGATGGCGCGGAGAGCATAGAGCAGGGCAGCTTGCATTCGGGCCTCTAGGAGCAGCAAGTTCACGTGGACCTGGGATACAGACCAGGGCTTGCTGACAACTGACCCACAGTTCTCCCTGCTTAGCAGCTCCCTGACCACTCACCTTACCCTCCCTTTCCCATGGAGATGCCCTGACCTTTGCTGGGGCTCTGAGCAACTTGGTGTAATGACTATGGAAGAATTTCCCTATCATGACTAATCTTCTATCACACAATGCTAAAATAAGATCCACCACTGACTAGCAATAATGCAGGATTACATACATTGTCTCATTTCATCTTTCCAACAACATTGAGATGCAGGCAGCATGTATTCTCATTATAAAGAGGAAAAGCTCAAAGAGGAAAAGTAACTTGCCCAAACTCACACAGCACCCAAGTGAGTGTTAAGATTTGAACCCAAAGGCTTCCACTGAGGACACTGTGAGGAACAGGTACCCATCTTTTCAATTTACAGGTGAGTAAATGAAGTCTGAAATCACGCAGAGGAATAGGACCTGAAGCCAGGTCAACAGTCCTAGGTCTCCCCCCTGGCAGGACAAACTCGCCCTGAGTCCCTCACTGGGTCCTGCCTTTTGCCCGCTCCACTGGCTTCCACACATGGCTCCTACCTTCTCTGAGTGGCGGAAGTGCCTCCAGAAGTGGTTGTACATTCTTCGGGTGGTCTTTTCTGGGTAGCAGGCCACTGTCTTGATGTAGACCTTGAGGTTCCTCTCCAGGAGCTGGTTCACCTCCCCATAGTCATAGTCATCATATCTGACGGAAAGACCCCATCAACACTGTTACCCTCTGGCCTCAGAAGTAGCGCAGCTCCCCTAGCCCCACCCTACAGAAGGAGGCACGGAGTGCGCCAAGAAAAGTCAGAAGGTAGGAAGCAGCAAAAAGCCTGTTTCCTTTTAGAAAAAAAAAAATAATTAACATCACTACACTTGTAGGGGACCGCTCCAAGTAATACACAGGCAGTGAGCATGCTGTATGGACCTGTAACTGTGTGCCATGTGGACATGTAGTCATGGAATCCTCAACACTACATACTACTGTAGTGTACAGGAAACTGCGTCCATCAACCCCATTTTACAGAGGAAGAATGTGACAGGAGTGAAGTCACTAAGTCAGACAGCAGGGTGTGAGTTTCCAACTCAGTTCTGCTTGACTCAAAGGTCTTATCACTGCTCTACAGTAAAGGAAGGGCAGGTGAGTGCACATTTACCTGGAGAAGGAAGAGTGTTAGGGCAAGGAGAACTCAGGACTCGTTTTACAGATGGACAAACTAAGGCCTAGCAAAGGCAATTCACTTGTTGAAAATCAAAAGGCAAGTTGGTGACAAGTCTAGAAGCCACTCTCGAGTTCTGTGAGCTAGGGCAGACAATGTATGAGAAAGAAAGAATGACTAACAAAGGGACTGTAAGCTCAGTAGATAGAAATACGGGCCGGGCATGGTGGCGCACGCCTTTAATCCCAGCACTCGGGAGGCAGAGGTAGGAGGATCGCTGTGAGTTTGAGGCCACCCTGAGACTCCATAGTGAATTCCAGGTCAGCCTGGGCTAGAGTGAGACCCTACCTTGAAAAACCAAACCAAAAAGAAAGAAAGAAAGAAAGAAAGAAAGAAAGAAAGAAAGAAAGAAAGAAAGAAAGAAAGGAAAAAGGACAATGTTAGAGTAGGAAGGAACTTAAATTTTAAGTTAGGCAGGAACTAGCCTATTCTATAATTCATTCTTTTGTTTTTGTTTTTCATTTGTGTGCATGCACACATGTGTGTACGTGTGCCAGGGCCCTTTGCCACTGCAAGTGAATGCCAGGTGCTTGCACCACTTTTTGCAACTGGCTTTACATGGGTGGCTGGGGAATTGAACCCAGGCCAGCAGGCTTTGCTAGCAAGTTCCTTTAATCACTGAACCATCTCCCCAGCCTTTAGAATAATTGAAAAACAAAAAGCAAAAAAACAGCTCTCTTGGCAATACAAACGAATATCAGATATTTGTGTCACTTTTTGTGTGTGTTGGGGACTTTAACCCAGGCCAGCAGGCTTTGCAAATGAGTACCTTTTAACCACTGAGCAATCTTCCCAGGCCTGGAATAATTTTTGGAAACTGTTAAATGAGAGAAGCAAAAAAGCAAGGATTGGTGGTACAGGTCTGTGATCCCAGCTACTCTGAAGCAGGATGATCACAGTTCCATCAACCTGGGTTATATACAGGAGCAGCCTAGGCAACTTAGTGAGAACCTCCCTCAAAAAATGAAGAGTCAAAGCCACTCTGTGTTAGCCATAAATGGGAAGACTATCTTGCAAGTCATGGCTTTTCATTTAGTGAAAAAAATTAACCCACATAATTCTGATTATGTTCGCATAATAGTAAATAATATTCATAAGCACTTCATCTGTTCTGGGCATTAGTCTAAATTAAAGTTGCTCACAGCTCTATAACATAGCTGCACTGGTAACTCCATTCTGGAGTGCTAGAGCTTGACACATGGGGAGACTTAATAATTCAACATTTCAAAGTGCTTCAACTAGTCAGGAAAAACATGTTCTTGTTTCCTTCGTTGGCATTTGTTTTCTAAAAGCAAAAATTGTTGACTGTAGTAGCAATCCCTATTCTTTGTAAGAAATTATACAGAGCAATGAAAACAAGTTAAAATTATAGTGATAATGCCCCAAACTGCTACAAGTCAATGGAATTAACCATTTCTTCATTGTATTTATTTACAGAGGCTGCAGTAAAATAATTGCACTAAAAAAAAAAAAGAAGAAGAAGAAGAATGGGTCGTGGTAGCACACACCTTTAATCCCAGCACTTGGGAGGCAGAGGTAGGAGGATCACCATGAGTTCAAGGCCACCCTGTAACTACATAGTGAATTCCAGGTCAGCCTGGGCTACAGCAAGACCCTACCTCAAAACAAAAACAAAACAAAAAGTAAAGAGAGCTGGGGGTTGTGATTCATGTCTTTAATGCCAGCACTACCTTGAAAAAAACAAACACACAGACACACACACACAAAAAAAAAAAAAAAAAAAAAGAAGAAGAAGAAGAGAGGTGGTAGAGTACTTGTCTATCACTAGGTTTGATCCCCATAACTTCAAAAAGAAAAAAAAAAAAATAGAGAGAAAAAAGTGCTCCACTAAAGTAAAGTACACTGATGTTTTTAGTAAATGAGTAAAACAAGTAAGATGAGTAGGCAAGAAAATGACAACAGGTCTTGGTTTTATAAAAGGAGATACAGGTATGCTGATACACCTATGATTGTAGCACTTAGGAGGCTGAGGAAGGAGGGGATCTTGAGTTTACAGCCAGCCTGGGCTACACAGTAAGACCCTATCACCAAACAAAACAAAACAAAAGAGCATATATATGTGTACACAGACAAAAGATACCCTGTGTGTGGGGGTGGGGGGGGGGTGTGTTAGGGCCTCCAGTGGCTGCAAACAAATTCCAGACACATGCGCTACTTTGTGCATCTGGCTTTATATGAGTACTGGGGAACTGAACTTGGGTTGTTAGGCTTGGCAGGCAAGCCTCTCTCTGCTTACAAATAAATAAATAAAATATTTTAGGGTTGGAGAGGTATCTTAGAGATTAAGGCACTTGCCTGCAAAGCCAAAGGACCAAGGTTCGGCCCATGCAAGCTAGATGCACAAGGTGGTACATGCATCTGGAGTTCATTTGCAGTGGCTAGAGGCCCTGGCACACCATTCTCTCAATCTCTCTCTCTGCTTTCTTTCTCTCTCTCAAATAAATAAAAAATAAAATGTTAAAAAGTCTGGAGTTCAATTGCAGTGGCTGGAGGCCCTGGCATGCCAATTCTCTCCTCTTCTCTCTCATAAAAAAGTACAAAAAAAATATTGTTTTAAATAGCTGGTTGTGGTATCTCACACCTGTAATCTCGGCATTTATGAGGCTCTAACAGGAACACTGCCATGAATTCAAGGCCAGCCAGGATTGCATAGTGATATTCTGTCTCAATAATAAAAAAAAAAATAAGGTGCTGGAGAGATGACTCAGCAGTTAAGGCGCTTGCCTGCAAAGCCTAACGACCTTGGTTTGGTTTCCCCAGTACCCACGTAAAGCCAGATGCACAAAGTGGCACATGCATCTGCAATTTGTTTGCAGTGGCTGGAGGCCCTGGTGTGCCCATTCTGTTTGTCTTCTATCTCTCTCTGATTGCAAATAAGTAAATAAAAATTAAACAAACAAGAGCTGGGCATGGTGGCTCACACTTTCAATGCCAGCACTCGGGAGGCAGAGGTAGGAGGATCGCTATGAGTTTGAGGTCAGCCTGAGACTACATAGGTCAGCCTGGACTAGAGTGAGACCCTACCTCGAAAAAAAAAAACAAACAAAAAAAATTAAACAAACAAAAAACAACAGGTCAAATAGCTTAGCATCTAAAGGTGTTTGCCTATGAAGCCGAAGGACCCAAGTTCGATTCCCCAGGATCCACGTAAACCAGATGCACAAAGTGGTACGTGCATCTGGAGACCATCTGCAGCAACTTGAGGCTGACACTCCCATTCTCTCTCTCTTCTATTTATCTCTCCTTGCAAGTAAGTAAATAAATGGCTGGAGAGATGCTCAGCTGTTAAGGTGCTTGCCTACAAAGCTCAACAACCTGGGTTCAATTCCCAGTACCCACATAAAGCCAGATGCACAAAGTGATGCATGCATCTGGAGTTTGTTTCTAGCAGCTGGAGGACCTGGTGTGCCCATTCTCTGTCTCTCTTCTCTATCTCTCTCTCTGCTTGTAAAAAAATAAATAAAAATATTTGGGACTGGAGTGATAGCTTAGCAGTTAAGGCGCTTGCCTGCAAATCCCAACAACCTGGGTTCAATTCCCCAGTACTCATGTAAACCAGATGCACATGCATCTGGAGTTTGTATATAGTGGTTGGAGGCCCTAGTACACTTATTCTCTCTCTCCCTCTCTCTAATAAATAAATAAATAATAAATAATTAAAAATATATATTAAAAAATTACCCAGACTAGAGAGATGGCTTAGAGGGTACGGCACTTACCTGCAAAGCCAAAGAACCCAGGTTGGATTCCCCAGTACCCACATAAGTCAGATGCACAAGGTGGCACATGCATTTGGAGTTCATTTGCGGTGGCTACAGGCCCTGGGATGCCCATTCTCTATCTATCTCCTTCTCTCTCTCTATCTGCCACTTTCTCTCTATCTACCTCTTTCTCTCTCTCCCAAATAAATAAATAAATAAATAAATAAATAAATAAATAGAAACATACATATGGAGCTGGAAAGATGGCTTAGTGGTTAAGGCATTTACTTGCAAAGCCAAAGTACTCAGGTTTGATTCTCCAGGACCCATGTAAGCCAGATGCACAAGGTGGTACATGTATCTGGAATTCATTTGCAGAGCACAGAGGCTCTGGTGTGCCCATTCTCTGTCTCTTTCTCTCTCTCAAATAAATAAATAAAATATTTTATTTGTTTACTTATTTATTTATTAGAGACAGAGGAAGAGTGAGAATGGGCATGCCAGGGCCTCTAGCCACTGCAAATGAACTTCAGATGCATGTGCCACCAATGTACATCTGGCTTATGTGGGATCTGGAGAATTGAATCTGGGATCTTAGGCTTCACAGGCATGCACCTTAACCGCTAAACCATCTCTCCAGCCCAATGAAAATATTTTTAAAGGGCTGGAGGGTGGCTTAGCAGTTAAGGCATTTGCTTGCAAAGCCAAAGGACCCAGGTTCCACTCCCCAGGACCCACATTAGCCAGGTGCACAAGGGGGCACACGCATCTGGAATTCGTTTGCGGTGGCTGGAAGCCCTATTGTGCCTATTCTCTCTCTCTCTTTCTCCCTCCCTCCCTCTTTCTCTGTCAAATAAATAAATATAAAATATTTTAAAATATTTTTAAAAAGAGAAACATTTGAAAAATAGTATAGGACAAAATGGAAAAGAAAAAGCAAAGAAAATGATAGCGAGTTTAGGGGGAAAACTTGTGGCATACACATGACATGAATGAGGTAACAATTGCTTGCCTGATGCCGAAGACACAGTGGATGTAGTTCCAGATAGCCCTGCGAAGCACGGAGGTGTCCACACCGCTGTGCATGGCAATGGTGTTGTAGGTGAGACTGTAGGCTGCCTGGAACTTCTCATCCAGCAGCTGTCCTCCCTCAGGGTAGAGCCGCTGGATCAGTGAGTAGCCATGGTCTTCCCAGGTATAATCCTGAGGAATGAGGGGAGAGGTCAGTGAGGCCTTAAAGCCTGAGGTTGGCCAAATACCTATCCTCTGGATGTCTAGGATATACACTTTGGCTCGACACAAAGTTCCTTCCCTGTACCACAAATCTGACACACTGTCAGTTCTAGACCTCAGGAACCAAAGATGTCCCTTGATGATGAACTTCTCTAGCCCTAGGACCTCCTTCACTTAGGGTACAGATGAGACCTTCTGGGTCTTCACTGCCTTCAGACCATTTGCCCGCTGCTTCTATGTAAATCTTAAGCAATGTCCAACACCAATGCAGGGAGCCCTACCTGGGCACGAAAGGTGGGGGGTGCCTGAGCCCCTCTCCGGGTGAAGTCCTCGTAGCCAAAAGTGGGGTCTTCCACAAAGCATAGCATGTCTGGGTGTGGAGAAGGCTCCAGGATGTCAGCTGAGGAGCATGTTAGAAAGAGGTCACATTAAGGCTAAGGCATTATACATATACAAGGAACAGACTTTATTTTCTCTCTTCTCTCTTTCTATTTCTTCTCTTTTTCTTAAAATAAATAAAATTAAATTAAAAAACTAAAGCCTTAAAAAATTGGGGGAGGTTACCATGGTTTATTGTCTATTATTATGGAAGTTGTCAATAAAAAAAAAAAAAATTAAAGCCAGGCGTGGTGGTGCACGCCTTTAATCCCAGCACTTGGGAAGCAGAGGTAGGAGGATCACTGTGAGTTCCAGGCCATCCTGAGACTACATAGTTAATTCCAAGTCAGCCTGGGCCTGAGTGAGACCCTACCTCGAAAACCATCCCCCCCCAAAAAAAAAGAAGAAGAAGAAGTGGTAAGAAGTGGGCAGCCAATGGGCCAGGACATGTGTGATCCTGTACCTGAAGGGGTCACCAGGAGGCTCTCTGACTTCTCCAGCTCAAAGCGGTTCTCCATTTCCTCCTGGGAAGCTCCCTCCTCTCGCAGCAGGCTCTCCTGCAGCTGCCTCATGCGTTCCATCAGAGCTTCCACATCACGTGCCGCTTCAAAGCCCTGCAGGAAAGACCCAATGGTAGCCACCTATTCCTCCTTCCTGGCCTTTCTACATACCAGGATTTCCTAAATGGTCATAAAAACTAGGGGAGCCTCTGAGCACCCACTGACATGGGCTGAGCTTCCCAAAGGGAAGCCCTCGAAGCTACAGAAGAGACAAGTGACTTCCTAAGCATCAACTGTTCTCAGAGGTAATTTATCAAGAATCTGGGGTCTAGCCAGGCGTGGTGGAGCATGCTTTAATCCCAACACTCAGGAGGCAGAGGTAAGAGGATCACTGTGAGTTCAAGGTCTCCGTGAGACTACATAGTGAATTCCAGGTCAGCCTGGGCTACAGTAAGATCCTACCTCAAAAAAAAAAAAAAAGAATCGGGGGTTTTGGTGGTTTTTTTTTACTCCTTCTTTTGTGGTGCTCTAGGTCAAATCCAAGGCCTCATTTAAGCTAGGTAAGCAAACCACCACTGAGCACAGAGCACAGCAAAGATTAATTTGGGACTGGAGTGATAGCTCAGCAGCTAGAGTGCTTGCCAGAAAAGCCTAGGGATCCGAGTTTGAAAGCCCAGTACCCATGTAAAGGAAGATGCACTAAGTGATGCATGCATCTGGAATTTGGTTGCATGCCCTGGCATGCCCATTCACACTCTCTCTGTGTCTGCCTCTTTCTCTCTCTCTCAAATAAATAAATAAAAATTTTAAAATATTAGTTTTGTTAAAGTGCCAAAAAACAACAGTTGTGAAGGGTCATTCCTATAATCCCAGCTCTTGGCAGGCTGAGAGTAAGGCAGAGGATCACCGTAAATTTGAAGCTAGCCTGGGCTACAGAGTAGTACTTTGCCTCAAAAATAAATGCATGAAAGAAGCTGGGTGTGATGGCACACACCAAATCCCATACTCGGCTGGCTAAGATAGGAGGATGGCCATCAGTTTGAGGCCAGCTTGGGCTACAAACTGAGTTCCAAGTAATCCTGGACTAGAATGACAACCTGACTCAAGAAAGAAAAAAAAAGTTTTAAAAGTTGGGGGATATAGCACAGTTGGTGCTGACTAGCTGTACAAAGCCCTGGGTTCAATCCCCAGCACTGTATAAGACCTGGCATGGTGGTGCACACCTGTAATCCAATACATGGTGACATATCAAGTTTGAGGCCAGCCTGGGCTACATGTGACCTTGCCCCACCAAGAAAGAAGAAAGGAAAGAAGGAAGGAAGGAAAGAAATAAAGGAAAGAAGGAAGGAAGGAGGGGCGAGCCCGGCCTTTAATACCAGCACTCGGAAGGCAGAGGTAGGAGGATTGTCTTGAGTTCAAGGCCACCCTGAGCTAGAGTAAGACCTTACCTTGGAAAAAAAAAAGAAAAAGAGAGAGAAAGAGCCGGGTGTGGTGGCACACACCTTTAATCCCAACACTTAAGGTAGGAAGATCATGTGTTCGAGGCCACCCTGAGACTACATAGTGAATTCCAGGTCAGCCTGGGCTATAGCGAGACCCTACCTCAAAAAACCAGAAAGAAAAGAAAGAAAAGGCTGGGTGTGGTGGCTCACGACTTTAGTCCCAGTACTTGAGAGGCAGAGGTAGGAGGATTGCCATGAGTTGGAGGCCAGCCTGAGCTAGAATGAAACCCTGCCTTGAAAAATCCAAAAAAAGAGCCTGGCGTGGTGGCTCACGCCTTTAATCCCAGCACTCAGGAGGCAGAGGTAGGAGGACTGCCATGAGTTCGAGGCCACCCTGAGACTACATAGTGAATTCCAGGTCAGCCTGAGCTAGAGTGAGACCCTACCTCGAAAAACCAAAAAAAAAAAAAAAAAAAAAAAAAAGAGGGCTAAAAAACCCAGACTAAGAACCTATTTTGCTGCTATAAGGCCAGACATGTGGAACTTTACTTAAACCTCACCACCCACTATAAGTAGGGGTCTTTATTCCCATTAGACAAGGCAAACTGAGTTTTCTTTTTTCAAACTGAGTTTTAAAGACAAACAACTTTTCTGTGGCCTCTCAGTGTAAAGATAGGAAAACAGTAGCTTCCACAACCAGAGCCCAAACCAGATTCCTCCCCAACCAAGGCTCAGGACCATGACTTACCCCAGAGTTGTTTAATGAGTCCCTACTAGGGGGGCTGCCTTGCTCACTGGGGGGCGATGGTGCCTGGGGGGCAGGGCTGCCGTCTGTATCACCCTCAGGAAGGATACCACAGCCAAACACGAAGGAGGCCAGCGAGTGGCAGTGAGTGAGCAGTACCAGGGCTTGGATGAGTTCAGCCAGGGACCAGCTGTGCTCACCAGTCTTCAGCAAGGCCTAGAAGAGAGGGAAGGTCCAACCTGCTTGGTGTCTGCCCCCGAGCTGCTCCAGCCCAGCCCCAGGGCTTCCTGGGAGTGACCAGTTCTCTGCCCACTGTACCTCGATGTGCTCCTTGGTGATGAGCCATGGCCGATGTGCCAACAACTTGTTGATCTCACTGAGTTTGCGTAGCTTCTCAGGGGCTCGGTGGAGACCCAGCAGCCACTCAGGGTCACCACCAGTCTGCAGGAACTCAGCCATGTGGGAGCCCACCAGGTAAGAGCACTGGTGGCGGGCAGCAGCCTGTGGAGGGAGTTGATAAACTGGAGTCACCCTCCTCCTGTGCCCTGTTCTTTTGGGATCATCTGTCCCCTTTCACCTCAGTTTTCCAGTCTACAAAGAGGCATTAAAGTTGCCTCTCAATGACAGACATGGTGCCCCATGCCATTAATCCCAGTACTTGAGAAGCTGAGGTAGAAAGATTGCCAAGAGTCTGAGGCCAGCCGGGGGCTACAGAGTGAATTCCAAATTAACCTGGGCTAGAATGAGACCCTGCCTGGAATAACCCAAAAGTAAAAGCCAAAAACTAAAAAAATGCCTCTCGGGGTTGGGGAGATGGCTGAACAGTAAAAGGTGCTTACTTGCAAAGCTTGCCAGCCCAGATTCAAATCCCCAGCCAACCACATAAAGTCTGACAGGCAGCAAGAGACCCTGGAGCATGCATGTATGCATACAAACATATGTACATACACACTTACATACATGTACAAATAAATTAATTAATTAAATAAAGATGCCTCACTTAGGCTGGGCATGGTAGCTCACACCTATAATCACAGAACTCTGGAGACTGAGGTAGGAGGAGCATTGTGAGTTAACAAGCCAGCCTAGAGCTGGAAAGAAGACTCAGTGGTTAAGGTGTTTGCCAGCAAAACCTAACAACCCAGGTTCAAGTTCCTAGTACCCACATAAAGCCAGATTGCACAAAGTGGTACATGCATCTGGAGTTCATTTGCAGCAGCTAGAAGCCCTGGTGTGCCCAATCTCTCTGTCCTTGGAAAGAAACAAAATACAAGAAATCAACTCAGCAAGCCCCTAGTAAAGAAATGTTAGGGCAGAACCGCCATCTGCCCACCCCTGCAAACATCAGGCCCAGACATGCTCACCATAATGGCAATGTAGTGGCGCCAGGAGCTGGCCAGGGGTCCATCCGTGTGCAGCAGCAGGTAGTGCAGGCGCCAAAAGCTGCTGAAGTAGTCGGGGTGGAGACCCATCACCACTGCCAGGTTGTCCACCCGCCCCGAAGACATCAGTGCCTCCAGGCCCAGGTGCTGCTCCAGGCTTTCCGCCCCTTCCCGAAGGACCTGCCAGCAAAGACGACACTGGGTTACCTGCTGTCTTCCCCAACAGAGACCAATATTACCTTTGTGATGAGTTTATAATTGCAAGAGACAGAACACCACCATGTCCAAAAGAGAAAACTGATTAAACAAATACTTCTTAGGTATTTTTCTACCTATATGACTGCTATATGCCAAGCACTGTTCAAATACTTTATACATATTAACTCATTTAATCTTCATAATACCTAAGAAAGCACAGTTGGGTTTTCTCATTTTTTTTTTTTTTTAAAGCAGGGTCTCACCCTAGCCCACCCTGACTTGGAACTCACTCTGGAGCTGGCCATGAACTCACAGCAATCCTCCTACCTCAGCCTTCCCAGTGCTGGGAGTAAAGGCTGCTTTTTTTTTTTTTTTTTTTTTAGGTAGGGTTTCACTCTAGCTCAGGCTGACCTGGAATTCACTATGTAGTCTCAGGGTGGCCTCAAACTCACAGTGATCCTCCTAGCTCTGCCTCCCAAGGTACCACCACACCTGGCTTTTTGTGTTGTTGTTTTTTCAAGTTACAGTATCACTTTTTCGAGGTAGGGTCTCAGTCTAGCTCAGGCTGACCTGGAACTTACTCTATAGTCCAAGGTTGTCCTTGAATTCAGTGATCCTCCTACCTCTGCCTCCCAAATGCTGGGACTAAAGGCATAAACCAGTACGGTTTTTAGTTTTTAAAATTATTACTGTGGGGGCTGGAGAGATGGCTTAGCGGTTAAGCGCTTGCCTGTGAAGCCTAAGGACCCTGGCTCGAGGCTTGATTCCCCAGGACCCACGTTAGCCAGATGCACAAGAGGGTGCACGCGTCTAGAGTTCGTTTGCAGTGGCTGGAGGCTCTGGCGTGCCCATTCTCTCTCTCTGTCTCTATCTGCCTCTTCCTCTCTCTGTCTGTCACTCTCAAATAAATAAAAATAAATAAATAAGTAAGAAAAAATTATTACTGTTGAGCCAGGCGTGTGGCACACGCCTTTAATCCCAGCACTCGGGGAGGCAGAGGCAGGAGGATCGCCATGAGTTCGAGGCTACCCTGAGACTACATAGACCCTACCTTGAAAAACCAAAAAAAAAAAAAATATATATATATATATATATATATATATATATATATATATACTGTTGCCAGGCATGGTAGCTCACGCCTTTAATCCCAGCAGTAGGGAGCCAGAGGTAGGAGGATTGCTGTGAGTTTGAGGCCACCCTGAGACTACAGGTAATATATATATATTATATATATTCCAGGTGACAGGGTCTCATATATCACAGATTGATCTCAAAGTCAATTTAATTAATTAATTTAATTAAAAGATTAAATGAAAATCAGGTGGGATGGTGCACTCCTTTAATTCCAGCACTAGGGAGGCAGAGGTACGAGGATCATCATGAGTTCGAGGCTACCCTGAGACTACATAGTGAATTCCAGGTCAGCCTGGGCTAGAGTGAGACCCTATCTCAAAAAAAATAAATAGCTCTTTCCCTGCCGCCGCCGGTGCGTTCAAGATTCGGCTTCATCCGTAACCCGCCGCCATGGCCGAGGAAGGCATTGCTGCTGGAGGTGTAATGGACGTGAGCACTGCTCTGCAAGAGGTGCTGAAGACCGCCCTCATCCACGATGGCCTAGCGCGTGGAATCCGTGAAGCCGCCAAAGCCTTAGACAAGTACGTGTATCAGTCTCAATACTGTGGGGTTTTGCGGCCGGAACAGTTCAGCAGCAGCGGAAGAAAGCGTGAAGTTCGGGGTGTTAGCACAGAGGTTCTGAATGGCACCCGTTTGACAGGAATCCAGGGACAAGGCATCTGAACTCAGATCTATGTGGCCCACCTCAAAACACGTGGGTGACTGTGTGGCATGTGGGTGGTCAGTGTGAGGCTACAGTGTTTGAATGATGACTTCAATTGGATACCCCTTCACCCCTGCCATGGGTGAAACCCAAGAGTCTGACAAACCTGTAGCAAAAATAAATAAATAAAAAATAAGATGAAAACTGATGGGCTGGAGAGATGGCTTAGCAGTTAAGATACTTGCCTGTGAAGCCTAAGGAGCCAGGTTCGACTCCCCAGAACCACCATAAGCCAGACGTACAAAGTGAAGCATGTACATAGGTTGTGCAGACGCACAAGGTAGCACATGCATCTGGAGCTTGTTTGCAGTGGCTAAGGCCCTGGTGCACCAATTCTCTCTCTCTCATAAAAAAAAAAAGTAGGGCTGGGGAAATGGGTTAGTGGTTAAGACGTTTGCCTGCTAAGCCTAAGGACCCTGGTTCGATTCCCCAGGACCCATGTAAGCCAGATGCACAAGGGGCACATGCGTCTGGAGTTCATTTGCGGTGGCTGGAGGCCCTGGCATGCCCATTCTCTCTTTCTCTCTATCTGCCTATTCTTCTCTCTCTCTCTCTCAAATAAATAAATAAATAAATGAACATAAATAAATAAATAATTGAGGGCTGGAGAGACGGCTTAGCGGTTAAGGTGCTGGCCTGCAAAGTCTAAGGATCGATTCCCCAGTACCCACATAAACCAGATGGCACATGCATCTAGAGTTCACAGCTGGAGGCCCTGACACGCCCATTCTCTCTCTATCTGCCTTTTACTATCCCTTTCTCTCTCTCAAATAAAATAAATTAAAAAATAGTAAACAAAACAGCCAGGTGTTGTGACACATGCCTTTAATCCCAGCAGAGGTAGGAGGATCACCGTTGAGTTCTTGAGTTTGAGGCCACCCAGAGACTACATAGTGAATTCCAGGTTAGCCTGAGCTAGAATGAGAACTTACCTTGAAAAACCAAAAAATAAAAATAAAAATTGAGTTGGGCATGGTGGTGCACACCTTTAATCCCAGTATTCAGGAGGCAGAGGTAGAGCTGCTGTGAGATTAAGGGCACCCCGAGACTACACAGTGAATTCATGAATTCCAGGTCAGCCTGGGCTAGAGCCAGACCCTACTTCAAAAAAAGAAAAGAAAAGAAAAAAGGAAATTGAAAGCCAGGCATGGTGGTACGTACCTTTCATGCCAGCACTCAGGAGGCAGAGGTAGGAGGATAACTGTGAGTTCAAGGCCACCCTGAGACATAGTAAATTCCAAATCAACCTACACTAGATGAAACCCTGCCTCGAAAAACCAAAACAAAAAACAGGCCACATTAGCCACAGGTTGGAGGATCACTGTGAGTTCAAGGCCAGCCTGGGCCCAGAGTGAGTTCCAGGTCAGCCTGGGCTACAGTGAGACCCTACCTTGAAAAAAAAGATCAGGCCACATGTCTCAAAACAACAACAAAAGGAGGCATGAGCTGGGTGGGGAAGTGCTATAGCATCCACATTACATGTGTAGGAGCCTGAATGAGATCCCCAGTATCATACCATCTCCACATAAAGAAAGAAAAATAATGTCAAGAAATTAGAGTCCTCTAGGCAAGGTGACAAGCCATGGTGAAGCATGCTTGTGGTCCCAGTACATGGAAGGCAGAACCAGGAAGATCATCACAACTTTGAGGCCAGCTTGCTCTACAGAGTAAGAACCTGCTTTTCTTTATTAAAAAAAAAAATAGGGCTGGAGAGATGGCTTAGCTGTTAAGGCGTTTGCTTGCAAAGCCAAAGGACCCAAGTTCAACTCCCCAGGACCCACTTAAGCCAGATGCATAAGGGGGTGCATGTGTCTGGAGTTTGTTTGCAGTGGCTGGAGGCCTTGAGCACACCGATTCTCTATCTGCCTGTCTCTCTCAAACAAATAAATTATATATATATATATATATATATATATATATATATATGTATATATATATATATATATATATTTTAAATTTGAGAGACAGAGGCAGATGGAGAGAGTAGGAATGGACACGCCAGGGCCCCTCACCACTGCGAATGAACTCCAGACACATGTACCACCTTGTACATCTGGCTTTACATGGGTACTGGGGAATCAAGCCCAGGACATTAGGCTTTGTAAGCAAGCACCTTTAACCAATGAGCCATCTCTCCAGACCTAAAGCTGTTTTTCTTTTTTTTTTTTTTTTTTTTTTTTTGTTTGTTTTTTCAATGTAGGGTCTCGCTTTAGCCCAGTCTGACCTGGAATTCACTATGTAATCTCAGGCTGTCCTCAAACTCATAGCAGTCCTCCTACCTCTGCCTCCTCAGTGCTGGGATTAAAGGCTTGCATCATCACACCCAGCCCTAAACCTATTTTTATTTTTAAATATTTTTATTTTTTTATATTTTAAATTTTTTATTTATTTATTTATTTGAGACAGGTAAGAAAGAGGTAGACATATAGAGAAAGGAATGGGCACACCAGGGCCTCCTGCCATTGCAAACAAACCCTGGGTACATGTGCCTCCACATGCAACTGGCTACGTGTGTACTGCAGAATCAAACCCAGGACTTTGGCTTTGCCAGCAAGTGCCTTAACTGCTAAGCCACCTCTTCAGCTCTATTTTTACTTACTGATGGGAGAAACAGAGAGAGAGAAAATGAACGTAGCATGGTCTCTTGCTGCTGCAAGTGAATGCCAAACACATGCACCACTTTGTACATTTGGGTCTACATGGGTACTGGGGAATTGAACCTGGATCCAGGCCAGCAGGCTTTGCAAGCAAGCAACTTTAACTACAGAGCCATTACCCAACTCTGGTTTTTTGTTTTTTTAAAAAGAGCTGGAAGTGGTGGAGCATACCTTTAATCCCAGCACTTAGGAGGCAGAGGTAAGAGGGTCACCATGAGTTCAAGGCCACCCTGAGACTACATAGTGAATTCCAGGTCAGCCTGGACTACAGTGAGACCCTACTTTCGAAAAACTAAAAAAAAAAAAAAAGAAAAGAAAAAGAAAAGAAAAGAAAAGAAAAAGAAAAAGAAAAAGAAAAAGAAAAAGAAAAAAGATAAAACAAAAATTTGAAATGAAAAATTTATCCCTATTGATTGAAGGCTGAAGGAAACCAAGCGATCAACTTTGAATTTCTTCTGTATGTGTGTTTTTGAAGGTATTCCTATCACCCCCACCCCTACACATGACAATGTGAGCTCCACAATAGCAAGTTTTTGTCTGTCTTGTTCTCTATCCTCAGTTCCTACCTCAGTGTCTCACAGACTCATGATTCAATAGCTATCTGTTAAATGAATGAATAAATGAAGACTAAGGATATATATAGCTCAGTGGTAGAGAGCCTGCCTAGCATGCATGAGGCTCTGGATTCAATTCCTAGCACAGAAAAGAAAAAAAGAAAAAAAATATACAAATAACAATGAAGCAGGTGTGGTAGCTCACACCTATAACCTCAGCACCGCGGAGGCTGAGGCAGGAGGATCAACATGAGTTTGAGGTCAACCTGTGCTACAGAGCATTAGGCTAGCATGGGCTGCAGAGACTGACCCTATCTCAAAATCAAAACAGAGGGCTGGAGAGATGGCTTTATGGTTAAGGTGCTTGCCTTCAAAGCCTAAGAACCCAGGTTCCATTCCCCAGTACCCACGTAAGCCAGATGCACATGGTGGCACATGCGTCCGGAGTTCATTTGCAGTGGCTGGATGCCTTGGCATGCCCATTCTTTCTCTCTATCTGCCTCTTTCTCTCTCTCTGTCACTTTCTCTCTCAAAATGCATAAATAAGAATTAACCAGGCATAGTGGCACACACCTTTAATTTCAGCATTTAGGAGGCAGAGACAGGAAGATCACCATGAGTTCTAGGCCACCCTGGGACTACATATTGAATTCCAGCCTGGGCTAGAGTAAGACCCTACCTCAAAACAAAAAAACAAAAAAACCCAAACAAACAAACAAACAAACAAAAAGGCTGGAGAGATGGATTAGCGGTTAAGGAACTTGCCTGTGAAGCCTAAGGACCCACTTTCTACTCTCCAGATCCCACGTTAGCCAGATGCACAAAGGTGAGGCAAGCACAAGGTCACACATGCGCACTAGGTGGTGCAAGCATCTGGAGTTCCACTGCAGTGGCTGAAGCCCTGGAGCACCAATTCTCTCTGTCTCTCTCTTGCTCTCTAAATAAATAAACAAATATAAAAAAAAAGGGGGGGCAACAAAATGAATGGTTAAACTGATCCTGTAGTTGGAAGGTATGTCTCTGTTGTATTGATTATAAGTAAAGAAGAAAAAAATACAAACTTTACACTATGGTCTAGTTCTTGTTATGTAAACCAAGCTGGCCTTGAATTTGTGACAGTCCTCCTGCCTCAGCTTCCCCAAGAGCTGGGATTACAGGGTCATATGAGTCACTGTGCCCAATGAGACCAGAGACGTCTGAAACATTGGAAATTTGAAAATAAAAATAAAAAATAAAATAAAAATAAAAATTTGAAAAAAAATAGTAAACATGTTTTTTAAAGCAGATTTTTTTTTGAGGGGGGGGGGGTTCCGAGGTAGGGTCTCACTCTAGCTCAGGCTGACCTGGAATTCATTAAGTAGTCTCAGGGTGGCCTTGAACTCACAGTGATCCTCCTACCTCTGCCTCCTGAGTGTTGGGATTAAAGGCATGCGCCACCACACCCAGTTGCAGATTTTTTTTTTTTTACAACATATGCACCATTATAAACAGTGAAAGATGAGGTGATACATGAGGTATTTCTCTCTTATTAAGGAAGCACAGGGAATTTAAAGTTTATCATTTATCTTTGAGTCTATTCTTTCCCAGGAAAAATAGCTTGAAGAACTATTTTGTGAATTCGATGAATGGGAAGGGGTAGTTTCAGAGCAGAAAATTAAGGAACAGAAAAGACCTTGACCCACCAATGTCCTTTCTTCCTAGGCACCAAGACTCCTAAGACCTTCATCCAAGCTTACTCACCTCCTCCACTGGGATGAAGGCACTGGGCCCCCGGGGGCCTCGCCGAGCCTGGCTATCCCTCTGCTCCTGTGGGGAAACAAACGGAGGTTAATTGGCAAAAAAAGAGGATGAAGAAGATTGTTATCTCTCCAACCTGAGGTGCACCCACCGAGCTTCTAAGGCCACCCTGCATGAGGGAGCACCACTGAAGGAGAGTTACGCCCATTTTGGTAGGTAGTAAATGGATAAGAGGAAAAGGATTCATGAAGGTGGAACTGTTCAGAAACTTGACAGGGACCCAGGAGTTCCAGCACCGCTGTGCAGGAAGAAACCAGAGAAAAGAAATAAACAGCTACCATGTCACACATCTCTAGGAGTTGGTATCTTAGCAGCCCCAAAGGACTCCTACAGACCCCTACCACTTGTATTCCAAAGCAATAACAAAGCACCCTAGGTGCCCATGAAACAACTTTAGTACTTGTCAAAAAATTGGTTTTTCTTTTTCTTTTTTTTTTAAGTGCTGAGGATGAACCCAGACCTGTACTCCCACAGCCCTATAAATGATCATCTCTTATCCCTGCCTCCTCACCTTATAGTCTAGTCTATCACCCCCTAGTGCCTCACCAATCACCAATTGTCTCCCTGGCTCCACAGCCCTGCTCTCTATCCACCTCCTACCCAGCAGCCAGATTAACTATGTATAATAAATCTGATCAAGTTGCTTAAAACCTGACCGCCCCATCCCAAGGTCTTCCAAATAAACACGTGGTTCAGACCCACCACCCTCCACGGGATCTCTCCTTTCCCAACACTAACTCTAGAGTCCTTTACGGTCTAGGAACACTGTGTGGCCTTCACCTGTGACCCCACAATTCCCAGTGCTTTTGCTTCTACATATTGTCCTCTAATGGACTCTTAAACCACTCTACTCCCAGATCACATTTTGTGAGCCAGGTCATTCATTGTGCTGTGAATGAAGGCAGAGAGGCATGGAGGAAGCAGAGCAGGGGATAGAGGCTGGTGGGAGCAGCTATTCTTACTTGAATATATTTGAGCCTCTTCTATTCCTAGACATGTGGTTCTGGGAGGACATGTTACTTATTCATCTATTTTTTTCATGTGGGAGTATGGCTATTCCCATTGGCTTTGGAATAATTTACCCAAATAATGGTCATGCCTTCACTATAGAGAGACAGAATCTTCCAGCTCTCCTTCCCTATTAAGACCTAGACTTGGGGCTAGAGAGATGACTCAGCAGTTAAGGTGCTTGCCTGCAAAGCTAACCACCAGGGTTCCATTCCCCAGTACCCATGTAAAGCCAGATGCACAAAGTGGCGCATGCATCTGGAGTTCACTTACAGTGGCTGAAGGCCCTGGTGAGCCTATTTTCTCTCTCTCTCTCCCCACATGCAAATTAACAAATAAATAAATGTAAGGCATGGTGGCACATGCCTTTAAAAAACAAAAAAGACCTAGGGTTGGAGAGATGGCTTAGCAGTTAAGGTGATTGCCCACAAAGCATAAGGACCTATGTTTGACTCTCCAAGTCCCACGTAAGCTAGACACACAGTGACGCAAGCACACAGGCCGCACATGCGGATAAGGGGGTGCATATGTCTAAAGTTCAACTGCAGTGACTGGAGGCCCTGGAAGACCAATTTTCTCTTCAGCATGCATTAAAAAAGAAAAGAAAAAAAAAAAAAAAGGTAGCACCCTGAGACTACATAGTGAATTCCAGGTCAGCCTGAACTAGATGGAAACACTACCTTGGGAGTGGGGGTGGGGTGGGGTGGAAAGGCAATCTCTGTTGGGCTTGCCTCAAAAAAAAAAAAAGACCTAGCCTTGGTACATCAGGGGTCCAAAGACTTAAAACTATAAATGACTCCTTTTTTTTCAAGGTAGGGTCTCACTCTAGCCCAGGCTAACCTAGAATTCACTATATAGTCTCAGGATGGCCTCAATCCTTCTACCATTGCCTCCCAAGTGCTGGGATTAAAGGTTTACACCACCATGCCTCTTTTTTTTTTTTTTTTCTTTTTTTGAGACAAGGTCTCATGTATCCCAAGCTGACTACAAATTCACTATGTAGCTGTCAATGAAAGGACCGTGAACTTCAATCCTACCTATACCTCCTGAGTGTTGTGATCACAGGACTGAGCCCCCTCACTGGCTTTATGCAGGGCTAGGGATCCAAGCCAGGGCTTCCTGCATACTAGACAAGCACTCGACTAAACCGAGCTATATCCCCAACCCAAGCCTTTATGTTTTCCTTCTTCAAGTGGCCAAAAGTCCCCTGAGAAATGCAGACCTCTGGGTGTTGGAAAGACAGCCAAAGAAAAGAACTAAGGGATGGGCATGGTGGCAAATGCCTTTAATCCCAGCACTCAGGAGGCAGAGGTAGAAAGAATGCTGTGAGTTCAAGGCCATCCTGAGACTACACAGTGAACTCCAGGTCAGCCTGGACTAGCATGAAACTCTACCTCAAAAAAAGAAAAAAAGGGCTGGAGAGATGGCTTAGCAGTTAAGGCATTTGCCTGCAAAGCCAAAGGATCCTGGTTCGATCCTCCAGGACCCACGTAAGCCAGGTGCACAAAGTGTTTGGAGTTTGTTTGCAGTGGCTGGAGACCCTGACGTGTCCATTCTCTCTCTATCTCTCTTTTTCTCAAATACATAAAATATATTTCAAAAAGAAAAGAAAAGAGCCAGGCGTGGTGGTGCACGCCTTTAATCCCAGCACTCGGGAGGCAGAGGTACGAGGATCATCATGTGTTCAAGGTTACCCTGAGACTACATAGTGAATTCCAGGTCAGCCTGAGCTACAGTGAGACCCTGCCTCAAAAAAAAAAAAAGAAAGAAAGAAAGGAAAGGAAAAGAGAGAAAAGAAAAGAACTAAGGAGCCGGAGAGGTGGCTTAGAGACACATGCCTGTGAAGCCTAAGGACCCAGGTTCGGTTCCCCTAGTACCCACATAAACCAAATGCACAAGGTGGTGCATGCATCTGGAGTTCATTTGCAGTGGTTAGAGGCCCTGGCATACTCATTCTCTCTGTCTCTCTCTCTCTCTCTCAAATAAATAAACAAACAAAAAATGCTTTAAAAGAAAGAAAGAGAGAGAAAGAAAAGAACTAAGGACCTGGAAGTGTGAGTACAGGTATCAGTTCCACCACTAACGTGCTGTGTAACTCTGCGAAAGTTACTTAAGCTGTCTGGGGCTGGACTGACTGCTCAGGCACCTGTCAACCCACACTCTGGGAGGTACCAAGTCAGCCTGGTATGAGGACAGGGTAGAAATACCACAATCTCTAAGCACTCCCTTTATAGCTCCCCTCCTCCCACACTAGAGAAACAGCCCAACAGCTCAGTCTAGGAGATAAGGACTGCTGACTCCACAGATTAGGCCTCCCTCTCCCAGGGGACCTGAGGGCACACAGAAAACCACAATAGGGGGAAGGCACACCAGACACCTGTAGCACCAGCAGAAGGAGGAGGATCATGAGTTTGGGATCAGCCTGGGCCAGTGAGAGAATGGCCCCCAAAAAGGGGGTGGGGTTGGAACATACAAATATTAAAATTACTAACAAGCAGGGTGTGGTGGCACACACTTTTAATTCCAGTACTCTGGGAGTTTAAGGCCAGCCTGAGAGTTCATAGTGAATTCCAGGTCAGTCTGGGCTACAGAGAGATCCTACCTTGAAAACTCAAACAAAAAAATTAATTAACTTTATTTATTTATTTCTCTTTTGTTGTTGTTGTTGTTTTTTCAATGTAGGGTCTCCCTCTAGTCCAGGCTGACCTGGAACACACTCTGTAGTACCAGGCTGGCCTTGAACTCAGTGATCCTCCTACTTCTGCCTCCTAAATGCTAGAATTTAAAGCATGTGCTACCAGGCCTGGCAATTTTATTTGTATTTGTATGTGTGTGTATATGGGCACACATGCCACAACATGTGTGTGGAGGTCAGGAGACAACTTCAAAATATCTATGCTCTACCTTCTTTGAGACAAGTTCTCTTGTCACTGCAAAGGAACTGCCAGATGATAACTTCAGATTACCTGGCTTGTTTGAAGGGTTGGGATCACAGATGCATGTGCCATTTTGCATCCAACTTCATGTGGATGCTGGGGAATTGAACCTGGACCAGAAGGCTTTGCAAGCAAGAACCTTTAGTTGCTGAGCCATGCCCCCCAGCCTGGCAAAGCTTTTTTCTTTTTATTTATTTGCCGGCAGGGAAAGGAGAGAGAGAGAGAGAGAGAGAGAGGGCATGAGAATGCCTCTAGCCTCTGCAAACAAACTCCAGATACATACACTACTTTGTGCATCTGGTTTCACCTGGGTATTACGGGCTCAAATTCTGATCGTTAGGCTTTGCAGGCAAGTGCCTTAAATGCTGAGCCGTCTCTCCTGCCACTGGTGAAGCTTTTTTAAAACTACAGAATCTGTGCTGAAGATATGGCTCTGCAGTTAAAGGTGCTTGCTCACAAAGTCTGCCAGCCCAGGTTCAACTCCCCAGTACTTACACAGGGCAGATGCACAAAGTGGAACATGCATCTGGAGTTCATTTGTAGTGGCAAAAGGCTCTTGAGTAACCATTCACTCTCTCTCTCTCTTCACCCCTCTCCCTTTTTCCCTCTCTCTACTTGTAAATAAATAAAATTTAAAAAAAAAATATAGAATCTGCCAGGCATGGTGTTCTACGCCTTTAATCCCAGCACTTGGGAGGCAGAGTAGGAGGATTGCCATGAGTTTGAGGCCACCCTGAGACTACATAGTGAATTCCAGGTCAGCCTGGGCTAGAGTGAGACCCTACCTCAAGAAATAAATAAATAAATAAATAAATAAGGATTCACCAGTTATTTGCTAGGCTTGGTGGCATACGCCTTTAATCCCAGCACTCAGAAGGCAGAGGTAGGAGGATCACTGTGAGTTCAAGACCACCCTGAGACTACTTAGTGAAGTCCAGGTTAGCCTGAGCTACAGTGAAACCCTACCTCAAAAAAAAAAAAAAAAGAAAAAAAAGAAAAAGAAAAAAGTATATATATTCCAAGGTCCCAATTCCAATTGACTTAGCTTGGGAGCTCTAGCAAAACATAACCAAAAAGTTTAAGCCAGGGTGAAGACCGCTGTGCCATTTATTGATCCTTCTCCCAAGCATAAGGCACAGTGCTAATTGATTTCAGGTGAAACCAGAACATTTGTTCACTTGACAATTTCTTTTTGATGACTATTGTAGGGAGTACAAACACAACAGAGAAAAGACGAAGGCTTAGGCTTCACATAACTGTGGACCTCAGGGAGAAAGACAAACAAATGGTAAACAGGTTGGGCATGGTGGCAAACACCTTTAGTCCCAGCACACACTGACATAGAAAGGTTTCCCTAAGTTTAAAGCAAGCCTGAGCTACAAAGTGAGTTCTAGGTCAGCCTGGGCTACAGTGAGACCCTGTCTCAACAAAAACAAACAAACAACAAATATACAAGCAAACAAACTAACAAAAAAGCTGAGCAGGGGGCTGAAGAGATGGCTCAGTGGTTAAAGGTGCTTGTCTGCAAAACCTGGGTTCAATTCCCCAGTACCCATGTAAAGACAGATGAACAAAGTGGAGCATGTGTCTGGAGTTTGTTTACATTGGCAAGAGGCCCTGGCAAGCACATCCTCTCCTCTCTCTCCTCACAAATAAATAAATAAATTGGTGAACAGGATTTCCAAACATAGAGAAGGGAATGAAATAAAATAGTGAGTACAGTGTTAGAGTGGGAGAATTGCACTCTTTTAGTGTACGAGGACAGGAAAAACCATTGGGGAGGTGACCTCTGGGCTCAAATCTAAATGATGAGAAGGTAGCAGAGCCTGGGAAGATGGAGGACTTCTGTATTTTAGCCAGAGGGAACATTATAAAGCCCTTAATGAGACTAAAGATTAGAAGCTCTGGCTCCAACACTCTGAATGCTTCCTGACCTTGACATCAGGGAAAGTCCAGGGGTAGCAGGGTTTTATTGCCGAGACATAACACTTAGGGTAAGCAGTCAATAATAATATTGAGTAATAGCAGTAGTAGGAGCTGAGTATGACTGGTGGTGCATGACATTAATCCCAGCACTCGGGGGCAGAGGTAGGAGGATCACTGTGAGTTTGAGGCCAGCCTGTTACTACAGACAGAGTTCCAGGTCAGCCTGGGCTAGAGTGAGACCCTACTCGGGGGAGGCAAGGGGAGATAGGCAACAACACTTTTACCATTGGCTAAGCTTTGACTTCAAGTATATACTACCTAGACTTTAAGGTAGAAGTTACTACTAAAACCCTCATTTTACAGATGAGGGATAAGGTTCAGAAAGGTCAAGTCACTCTGGTCACTCCACCAGACTGACCTTAAAAGTTTCAATCGTAAAAAAAAAGAAAGGAAGGAAGGAAGAAAGAAAGAAAGAAGCTTCAATCCTGGACTGGAGAGATGGCTTAGCAGTTAAGGCACTTGCCTATGAAGCCAAGTTCGACTCCTCAGAACCCACATAAGCCAGATTTACAAGGTGGCGCATGCGTCTGGAGTTTGTTTGCAATGGCTAGAGGCCCTGGCACACCCATTCTTTCTCTCATAAATTAATGAATTAATTCATTGACTGATTAAATAAAATAAAAAGTTTCAATCCTCCTGCCTTGGTTCTTGCAGTGGCTGAGCTTACAGGCACATGGCACTAGGTCTAGATTTTGTTTGTTTTGCTTTTGAGACAGGGTCTTGCTTTGTAATCCTGACAAGCCTGGGAGGCCCAGAAGAACTCATGGCAGACCTCCTGCCTTAGCTTCCCACGAGCTGGGATTGAAAGTGTAGACCACTTAGCAACCCTACATTTAAAGTCACATGGGGCTAGGGGTTACTGTATGAAGAGCATGGACAGGTTCGGCACACTTGAAAAAAACATGATTCTAACCACATGTTAGAGATGAAGACAAGAGAACCCAGGGGGGCAAGCCACCTGTGGAAGATAACACAGATAATGTGGAGCAGAGGAAGAGCCAACAGTGGCTTTTCAACTGAGGCGATCACATGGGACAGCAGAAACAATGGAGTCAGACAGCCCTCTGGGGGGGCTCAATAAGCGGTCCTTAGACTAACTGTCAAAAGAGGCTAATGGCCTAGAGCTCAGGGCCCGGCTCCTAAATCAAGCACTCACTAGACATTAACTCCTGGGTTAGCCCAAGCATTCCCGCCCAACGTCCATCTAATCTTCATCAGCTTGGGAGTTATGGGAATCTGTTTTGCATACAAGAAAAGATTAAGGGTCTAGAAGTTAAGCAGCAACTAACAAGTGATTAATCTGCAATTCGAACCCCAAATGCCTGGCATCCAAGGCCACTTCCACTCCACCATAGAAGTTCTGAAGATTCTGAACCCAGCAGTTTGACTTCCCAGAGTTCTGTCCCCTTAGAGTAGCCTTAGCCTTTGTTCTTGTTCTCTGGCGTCCGTGTGCCAATCTCAGGATTCAGCTACAAAGACAACTGCTAAGTCATTCTGCCAGCTGAGAAGAGGGAGGCACTCCCCACTACCTGTTAGCTGGGTTTACACCTGAGCACAAGCAGCCCCTGGTATCTAGCCAGCCTGGGGCGGGTGATGGAGCTGTGCACTCCCAGGCCCATCATGAACTGGATCCAGAGTAGGCATTTTATTCGTCTTATCTTGCGACCACTTCAATTCCTCCCAACCACCCCTTCTTTACAGACAAGTGACCAAAGCTTGGCATAGTTGATCTCCCAGTCCCACGCCACTCACATCTGACTTCAAACAGTTCACAAGAGTCAGTTAAGCCAACTACAGGCAGATGACTGCCAGCTCTTCTTAGATGGGAAGAACAATGCTGGGAATAAAAATGGGAATTGCAGGGTGTCTCTAGTCAAGCAAGGAGACAGACAAGAAAGGCCTAACTTAGGTGAAACACAAAACTGTTTCACATAAAGGGCTCTACAGCTCCAACAGTGGGAAGAGGATTAGAAGAGTATGCAAAGGGACTCATCGGGTGGAGAAAGACAAGCTTCCTCCAGGAAGTGGTATTTGAGGACGTTATTCTAGAGACCCATACTACCTACCAGACGCAAAAGTCAACCCTTTGGAACTTTCTGGAGATAGGGATATCTAAAGAGGAATATACCCCTCTGAAAGGATATCTGGGGTGAAATAAAGGGAGAGTAGAAGGGACTGCACATCTGGTCCTTCCCTTGGGTTTTGAACACCAGACTCTGTTAAGATTGGTACCCTGTTTTCTCAGAATTCTACTTTAAGCAGACACCTTCAAGGTCTGTTTTTTGGGTGTGCTTTTTTTCCTGTGTGTGTTTGTGTGTGTGTGTGTTTCTAGACAGGGTCTCCCTCTAGCCTAGGCTGACCTGGAAGTCACTCTGGAGTATCAGGCTGGCCTCAAACTGACAGCAATCCTACCTCTTCCTCTGGTGTATGCCACCACAACAGGCCTCTTTAAAAAAATATTTTTTTTTCATTTATTTGCAAGAGGAGAGAGAGAGAACGGGCACACCAGAGCCTCTTGTCATTGCAAACAAACTCCAGACACATGTGCCACTTTGTGCATCTGGCATTACATGGGTACTGGGGAACCAAACCCAGGCCATCAGGCTTTGCAAGCAAGCACCTTAACTGCTGAGCCATCTCTCCAGCTCACCTTCAAGGTCTTTTATCAAGAGAAGAATATGTAGAAACATGGCAAGCATCGTAATTTTTCTCAATACTGAAGTGACTTTCTAGAACCCAGTGTGGTTATGTACACTTATAACTGCAACACAAGAGAGGCTGAGGTAGGAAGATGTAGTCCAGTTCAAGGCCAGACTAGACTTAAAAAAGGCGGTGTATATTCTAAGACTATTGTATCTCCCTAGGCTTGCCCAGACCACCTAAAGTTTTCTCCCTATGAGGCCTTGTGGGAAGAGGGATGGAATGGTTTTCTCACATCAGACAGAATGGAACAGGTTCAGGAAGCCAAAGGAGATGTATGCTATAGCAGTCTGGCAGAAGCTAGCATTTGGGATGCAATGACTGTGTTCTTGCAATAAGTGTCCCAGACATTGTGCTTCAGGCCTTTTTGCTTGTATTCTGAGTTAATTCTTCCAACTATCCCTTAGAGATACCATCAAATCCCCATGAAAGGAACAGAAATGATCACTTGAGATAACACAGCCAGAAAGTCTAGGGCTGGGACAGAAAGTGAACACTCACCCAACTTTAGTGCCCAGGGGCATTCAAAAGCATCATTTCCGCTTTTGACAAAGAAACAGACCAAAGTGATCAGCTAAGAGGAGGCAGAAATGAGAGGTCACTTCTTCACAAGGGGTTCCTAAATGGTGGTGGAGAAAACACCCACCACTCGGTAGAGAACCTCCAGAAACCAGGTTTGTTGGACATGAGCAGACATTTTCTCAGCTTCATACATCTTGGAACAAGCTCTCCACCAGCTTTCTAGCTCTGACAATATACCACCAGGGTGCTCCAGCATTCCAGAAGCTCCTAGAAGCTCAATCCCTTTGGGGTCTCAATTTTGTCATTCTGCAAAATGGGACTAGAATACATTTATATTTGCTGGTTTAGTCCAGGAGTCAAAAAAAAAAAAAAATCCATTCCCTGGCAACTAGTAGGCACTTAATAAATGATTTAGGATGTGCATTGTTCAGCCTTATTCCTTGCGCCCCCTGCAAAGTCCCTCTACACTCTGCAAGGGTGAGATGGGGGAACCCCCGAGAACTAAACTTCTAAGACCCCATACCATTTAACAGGGAGTTTAACTAGCACTAATCTTCCTGAGTCTCGGCCAAGGGTTACCCCTATTCTTCCTCAGCTTTGGCCACTGTGGCCGAGTGCTGGGCGGTCAGCCAAAACCTCCCTCCCCCCCGCCCCCCAACACCCGCCCCAGAGCACTGGCGCCAGCTTCCAAGTCGCTGGTGCAGGTGGGGGGAGGCTGGGGAAGGTGGATCGGCCTTCTCTGGCCAGTCCCAGGAGCCGGGCTCACTCCCCGAGCTGCGTGATCTGAGGCAGACCGTATCCTAGAAAGAGACCTGGCCTGCCCCCGCCCAGAGGAAGGGAATCTGCGGAAGGGGGCGGGGAGGAGGAGTGGTCGGGCCGCTCCGGCTGGGATTTGCCTGGACTTGAAGACGCTCGCTCCACAAGAGCCCAAGCCCAGGAGAGCTTCGAGTAGGCGTTCCTCTCATTGGTCAGGAGTCCGAGGGAACCAGAGAGGGCTGCGCTGTCCCCCGAGTAGGGGAGAGGGAGGAGGGCGAGGGGAGGAGAGGCCCGAGGCTGCCAGTTGATGCAACCCCAGTCCTAGCTTACGTGCTCCACTCTTCCCCAAGCCCGGAGGGGCACACAGACTTAGCTCGGGACAACCTGAGGCTTGGACACGGCTCTGGGAAAGAGTGGCGTCGCCGGGCTGCCGCTTACCTCTCTGGTCCCCGGGCTGCCCACGCTGCCCCTGGAGAACGGCAGGTAGCCCTTGAGCTCCGCGCGGCACTCGGAGTCCGCCACGATCATGGTGTGAGCCAGGAGCCCAGCCGCGGCTGACCACTAAGCGGTGCACCCGAAGCAAGGGGGTCGGAGGTCCGGGGACAGGTCCACGCTGTGAGCCGGGTCTTCTAGGATCCGCGGAGGGGAGGCTCGAGAAAACCCCGGGGTGTTCTCTCGAGGTTCCAGAAAGCTCTGGATGCCGGAGAACCGCCGCTGCCGAGCTGGACACTTCTCCCGGTGCGGCTTCAGGAAACAGTGAAATGGCCTCGGAGGCCTGGGGTTGGCTTTCACCGCCCAGAGTGCCTCGAAAGTCCGCAGTGGACAGCGCTGATCGCGCACCCCGCGCTCCTCAGCATCCCCGCCGCGGAACTGCCAGGCGCTCGCCGGGGCTCTGACACCAGCAGCGCTGCTCAGCCCGCTGCGGTCCCGGGGGAGGGGCGGGGACAGCAGAAAAAAAAAGTCCCTCCGTGCAGCCAATCAGGTGCTTGTTTCCCGGGGAGGCGGGGGCAATGCCGCCCTCTGGAGCAAACGGTTCCCCCAATCAGCATCGAGAAGCGCTCGGGAACTCTGGGAGCTGTAGTCGGCCCCTGACGAATGCCGCAAACTTTTGCAAGAGGTGTTAGTCAGAGATCACTGACAATACCAGAGAGTGACAGACCGGAGAATCATTAGGATTGTGTGATGAAACGGGATTTTACCGGGCTGGGCCAGACAGCCAGGTGTGAAATCCCTCCCCAAGTGAGCTCTTCAGCTTTCCAGTTCCTGGAGGGACTGGTTAGGGATGGGAGAGGTTTCACGCCATCGTTTCCAATGGTGCTAATTATAGAATCGAATACCAGATCATTTGGAGGCCAGAAGCCACCACCCTGTTCCCTCAGGCCTCACAGAGAACTCCCCCTCCAAATGTACCAGACACGGGGAAATCCACCTTTTTTTTTTGTTTTTTCATCTTTGGAAACGCCCTCATGCACTGAAATGCCATGGGCAATCAAGTGTCGAATGACAATCCTTACTGCTACCCTGTCCCCTCGTTTTATGAAGTCTTGGCTCCTTCACTCCTATCTTCCACTCTTGTAGCCTTCCTTCTCGAAACTTTGTGACAAAGACGTACTGCTGGGTCTATTCTAACTTCTCCCTCAGGCCACTCCCTTCTCCTGGCTCCTCTGTCTCCTCCTCCCACTCCTTAAATCGTGGGTGCTCCACTAGTTTCTGTTTCTAGCCTTCCCTCCCAGACATACTCTCCCTGATCTCATCACTTCCTGGCCTTCAACTCTTCTTTTGCAAGGAGGTGTCTCTTCCAGCCCCTCAAGCATTTTCAAGGTGGATTCACCTTCTATTCACTTCCCTCAAAGCCTCTTCCTTCTGTCACTGTTTTTCTTCAGGCCTTTTTCTTTCGACTTAGTTTCTCTTTATCCTGAACAGGGAGGTTAGGCCAGGGGCCAGAGCTAACTAGGTCTCCCAGGTCTCCTCTAAGATATTCTGAATTATTCAGTTTAAGATTCCAAAGACTCTGTTACATACCTCTGGCTTCTCTCTTGAGCTCCCAAGGTACGTGGGGTGAACATCTCTGTGTTCTAACACTTTTCATACTCCATGTATCGGTTTCTGTGTATCTGTTTTAAAAACAGAAACGTTTGATTAAAAAAAAAATGACTCTGTGGGCTGGGGATGTAACCTAAGTGTTACAGAGGCCCAGGGGTCCATCCCCAAAACCACACACATGCTTACACAAATAATTACTCTGGGGCTGGAGGGATGGCTGAGCAGTTAAGGCATTTGCCTGCAAAGCCAAAGGACCCAGGTTCAATTCTCCAGGACCCACGTTAGCCAGATGCACAAGGTGGCGCATGTGTCTAGAGTTCGCTTACAGTGGCTGGAGGCCCTGGAGCACCCATTCTCTCTCGCTCTCTTCCCCATTCTCTCTGTCAAATAAATAAAAAAAATAAATAAATAAATAAATAAAATACTCTAAAAATTACTCTGTAATGTCAATATCCAAACCACAGCTACATAATAAATATCAAATCTCTAGATTGATCCCCAAGGTCTGCCAGGATGTGCCTCAACCTACATTTTCAGCCTTATCTACCATTATCCTTCAAACTTTTCTTACTTCTCTTTGCAAAGTTCTATCCATTGAACTTGTTTATAGCATTCAATGCCTTTATTTCTGAATGAAACCTTCAAATGCTACTTTCTCCAGAAGCCTTCTTCAGCAGGACTGAAGTAATCCCACCTACTTTTTAACACCTCAACACACTGGTTTCCAAACTCACTCAGGTTCATTTTCACACCTCCATGTCTTACCCCATTCCTTCCAGTACATTTTTTTTAAAATAAATACGAGTTATGTCCTCATAAGAGTAACCTTTAAAACTGCCAGGCATGTATTCTCAGTACACAGGAAGTAGGGGTACAAGGATCACCAAGGGCAGCCCGGGCTACATAGGGAGATCCTGTTTTTAAAAATAAAAATAAAAAGCCAGGTGTGGTGGCACACGCCTTTAATCCTAGCACTCAGGAGGCAGAAGTAGGAGGATTGCCAAGAGTTCGAGGCCATTCTGAGACTATATAGTTAATTCCAGGTCAGCCTGGACCAGAGTGAGAGCCTACCTTGAAAAACCAAAAAAAATAAAAAATAAAAATAAATAAATAAATAAATGGCTGGAGAGATGGCTTAACGGTTAAGGTACTTGCCTGTGAAGCCAAAGGACCTCGGTTCGATTCCCCAGAACCCACATAAGCCAGATGCACAAGATGGCACATGCATCTGGAATTCGTTTGCAGTGGCTGGAAGCCCTGGTGCACCTATTTTCTCTCTCTCTCTCTCTCAATCTCCCTCTATCAAATAAATAAAAATAAAATATTTTTAAAAATAAAAATAGAGCTGGAGAGATGGCTCATCAGTTAATGTGTTTACCTGCAAAGCCGCCTAATAATCCAGGTTCAATTCCCCAGTATACACATAAAGCCAGATGTACAAAGTGGCACATGCATCTGCAGTGGCTAGATGCCATGGTGTGCCCATTCTTTATACCTTGTCTCTTCTCTATCTCCCTTGGCTTGCAAATAATAAATAAACACAAAACAAAAATAACTTAAGAAGGCCGGGTGTGGTGGCACATATCTTTAATCCCAGCACTTGGGAGGCAGAGGTAGGAGGATTGCTGTGAGTTCAAGGCCACCCTGAGACTACAGAGTGAATTCCAGGTCAGCCTAGGCTAGAGTAAGACCTTACCTTGATAAACCAAAAAAAAAAAAAAAAAAAAAAAAAAACTTAATCTTCAGCAATATGTAAGCTTTGCTTACAAAGCCAATGACTTTGAAAGAAGAAAAATCAAATCAAAAGATATGGATACTCTAAACCAGGTGATCTTTTGTGACCCAGCTTCCAAGGTACGAAAGAGAAACAGAGTCTAACATTGCCTAAGCACTACTAAGTGTCCAGCATACATCTATTGTCCCATATAACTCTCACCGCAGCGTTGTGAAATAGGCTTTATGTCCCTACCTGACAGGTGACAAAACCTAAGTTCAAGAGGTATGTTGGTAGAGGTCAGATTGCTTAGTAATAAGTTGAGTGTTCAAACCCAGTATGACTCTATAGCAGAAACTCTGCCACCCCAATGACGAGAGAAGGAAATGAATATCTAAGAGGCGGGCTGGCACATGTAATTGATGCCTAAAGTAGATAATTAATTGGGGGTGAGAAACATAACTGTCAACTGGCCTGTAATTGACAGGCCAGCACATCTTTTTGAGAGAGTCTTCATGGAAAACCAAGTTTTCATTTTGATGGTGGCTGGGGCAGCTGGAATCTGCTGGGCTGTAAGAGCAGCCAGTGAAAGAACTGACTCACTGGACTGACTCTGCTCAGAGCAATCTGTCCCTTGCCTCCTTGTTTCAGTATTTGTCAACATGTAGTGAGTACCTGGTGCTGGGCTGAGCTCTGGAAATCCAGCAGAGTGGAGTGAAGCTCCTAGCCCACTGGGGCATGGAGGGTTTGTGTGTGAGAGAGACACTGGCTGGATACATTCCTCCCCTCCCCCATACCTTAAATTTTTGGTTTAGTCAGGATCTCTTTCCTCCTGTTGCCATACTCCCTCCTCTCTTGCATCAGCTATGTTGAGGCCACCGATTGGCCAAAGCTATTTTTATTCCTTAATCATATCCCAGTCCCGAAGACACGTCTAGATTAGATTTGAAATGTTTTTGAGATTTTGTCAGCTTCTCATCCTCAGATTATGGATTTAAAATGAGATTCTCAAACCCTAAACCTTATTCACCCATTCATTTTCTTACTAAATTAAGCAGGCATTGTATGAGGTGCTGCCACAAAGTGACTGATCCTGAGCACACATGAAAGTACGTGCACATACACACACACACACACACACACACACACACACATCATCATCATCATCATCATCATCATCATTATCGTCGTCATCATCATCCCCTGGAGTTGTGCATCAGAGGGTCAGGAAAGGGCTCGAGAGATGGCTTAGTGGTTAAGCACTTGCCTGTGAAGCCTAAGGACCCCGGTTCAAAGCTCGATTCCCCGGGACCCAGGTTAGCCAGATGCACAAGGGGGCGCACGCGTCTGGAGTTCGTTTGCTGTGGCTGGAGGCCCTGACGGGCCCATTCTCTCTCTCTCTCTCTCTGCCTCTTTCTCTCTCTGTCTGTCACTCTCAAATAAATAAATAAATAAGAATAAACCAAAAAATAAAATAAAAAAAAAGAGGGTCAGGAAATTACAGATCAACTAGCCTAACTACACTTTTTTTTTTTTTTTTTTTTTTTTGGTCTTTTCTGGTTTTCCGAGGTAGGATCTCACTCTAGTCTAGACTGACTTCAAATTCACTATGTACTTTCAGGGTGGCCTCGAACTCACAGCCATTCTCCTAAGTGTTGGGATTAAAGGTGTGCGCCACAATACCCGACCCTAACAGCACTTTTGAGGAATCAGGCAACCCTTAGTTTTGTCACCAAACTGAACAACGCCCCCCATCTCCTACATCTCTTAGAATCTATTTCCACCTCTACAAAACAAAGGAACTGATGTGCTTTAACCCTTTTGAGCCAGTGTGGAAAGAACTGCTGTTTGGATAATGTGCACAATTCACTTTCCTTGACTGCACATTTTGGACAAAAATCCTCGGTTTGGAAACGCTCGTCCTTTTTAATCAATAAAATATGAAAGCTAACCTACTGTGGGTTTTTGGACAATTCAACGTATCCAGTTTTGTCAACTGAGTGTGCCAGCAGCGCCCCCTGCAGGCTAGACCTTGCTACAGCTCAGCCAGAATGGACTGAAAGGATGGCATGAAAGGCCGCCCCAAACCATTTCCAGTCTCATAGGGTTGTCTGGTCCCATGTCACAGCCTTAAGGTCTTGAAAAGAGGCCAGACAATGGTTAATTGAAGAGTCTGCCTTTGCCAATGACCTTCAGAAAGTTCTTTGCAGAATGGAGACTAGAATCTTGAGGTCCAAGTCAGTCCCCAGTTCAGGGCAGCCGGCCCTTTTAGTAGGCGACCTTACCTCCACAAAGAACAATTTCTCACTTTGCTCTGCTTACCTTCTTCCTCCACTCCATTCCTAGGGGTTCTATCCATCCCATTTTCAGAGAGCCACACCCTAAGGTCTGTCCCTGGGGCATCGTCCCTGGCTCTCGCTACCTACCATTCAGTCCCACCTCTCCTGAATCGCCCCCGCCATTAATGGTTGGACTTTATAATCAGGAAATCGGAGCCCTAACCATTCAACCTGTGTGGACCTGGGCAACTTACTTTCTCTGAACCTGTTTCCTGTTATGTCAGACCAGGCAACAAAGTTTACCTCACCGGGCTGTCCTAAGGGTGACAGTGAATGCTTGCAAAACGCTTAAGATTTTCTGTAGATTATTAAGTGTTCAAGGAGGTGGCCGGATCTGGCAGACTTCTACAAAGCTGCCTTTAATTTTGATATTTAAAACTTTGGGACATCAAAATAAGAGACTGGGCTGGAGAGACGGCTTAGCGGTTAAGCGGTTGCCTGTGAAGCCTAAGGACCTTGGTTCGAGGCTCGATTCCCCAGGACAAGGGGACCAACGCATCTGGAGTTCGTTTGCAGTGGCTGGAGGCCCTGACGTGCCCATTCTCTCTCTCTCTCTCTATTTGCCTCTTTCTCTCTGTCTGTCGTCCTCAAATAAATCAATAAAAATCATTAAAAAATATAAGAGACTGATTGAAAGGGGGAGGGGACACGATGGACAGTGGCGTTTCAAAGGGGCAAGAGGGGGGAGGGAGGGAATTACCATGGTTGTCTACAATCATGGAAATTGTCAATTAAAAAAAATTAAATAAAATTTGGATCACAGAACCTAGCATTCAGCAGATGAATAAACTGCGGGTAGTTTTTTGGTGTTGTTTTTGTTTTTTTTTATACCCAAGGACACCCAATATTGCTCTGGGACTCTCAGCGAAAACTGCAGCAGTTCTTTCCGCTCAGCAACAGGCTCTTCTGACGTCAACTGCGGCGGCCAATGAGCAGAAAGGTGGGCGTAGCTTCCTTGTAGCCAATAGCAGCCCGCAGCGGCACTCGGGATAGGCCCAGGCAGGTTTCCAGGCCGATTACGGAAGCGAATCTCCGAGGGTGTTTGAGGGGCGGGAAGTGTCCCCGAGTTCTTCAGGCTCTACACATCAACCCGGCTATGATTGGTGCAGGACGCGGTGACTCGCCTTCCCTCGTCCTCTGGGCCCGCCTCGCAGGAAGCTGCTGGGACTGCAGCATTTGGTTTTTCTCTTTTCTTTCTTTCTTTTTTTTTGAAACGGGGTCTTCGTGTACCCCAATCTTTCCTAGTCCCCCCCCCCCCCGCCGCTGGTCTTGAACTTTTTTGAGTCTTCCTCTTCTCCTGCGCCAAGTTGCTGGAACTATAGTCCTGTATCACCTTGCCTGATATTTCTATTTATCTTATTTAAATTTTAGCATTTTTATTTGAGAGGGAGAGATAGTGAGTGAGTATGAGCACGGCAGGGCCTCCTGTTAGCCCTGCAAACGAACTCAATTCCAGAAGCATGAGCCACTTTGTGTATCTGGCCTTTACGTAGCTACTAGGGAATGGATCCCAGGCCGTGATGAGAAAGCGCCTTTAATCTCTAAACCATTGTCTCCAGCCCCAACATTTGTAACTTCAAAGAGAGAACATTGAGCTAGGTGAAGGGTGAATGAAGCCCAAAAGTTGCTTGAAGGGTTAATAAAATTCTGAAGTTGGGCTGGTGAGATGGCTTAGTGGTTAAGGTGCTTGCATGCAAAGCCAAAGAACCCAGGTTTGATTCCCCAGTTCCCACGTAGAGCCAGATGCACAAGGTGGCACATGCATCTGGAGTGCATTTGCAGCGGCTGGAAGCTCGCTCGCTCTTTCTCACATTTCAAATAATTAAATAAAATATATAAAAAAAATAAAGTTCTAAATTAGCTGGGCGTGGTGGCGCACGCCTTCAATCTCAGCACTCGGGAGGCAGAGGTAGGAGGATCGCCCTGAGTTTGAGGCCACCCTAAGAATACAGAGTGAATTCCATGTCAGCCTAGGCTAGAGTGAGACCCTACCTTGAAAAACCAAAAATAAATAAATAAATAAAAATAAAAATAAAATTCGGAAGTTGCTAAGACAAGCAAACCCTGAAACACAGACTTGAGAACTTCCCTCAACATTGGGCCTGAAAAAGAAACACCTGTTCAATGAAAAGCCACTGTTTTGTACACTAATATTTTCATATCCTGAAGAGAGTACATTTTGATCTTAAAAGTTGTGGGGCTGGAGAGATGGCTTGGCGGTTAAGCGCTTGCCTGTGAAGCCTAAGGACCCTGGTTCGAGGCTCGGTTCCCCAGGACCCACATTAGCCAGATGCACAAGGGGGCACATGCGTTTGGAGTTCGTTTGCAGTGGTTGGAGGCCCTGGGACGCCCATTCTCTCTCTCTCTCTGCCCCTTTCTCTCTATATCTGTCACTCTCAAATATAAATTTTAAAAAAAGTTGTGACTGTCAGCAAGGGAAATGGCCTTGTTCCTATCTTGTTTTCCCTGACCCACATCCTCGCTTATGTTCTTCTCACCCTTCATTTTGTGTAAATGTCAGTTCAGCTGGAAAAACGCCACTGCAGCCTCAAGCCCAAAAAGAGGTCTTGCAGTCACTGTTTGTCTCCAATAAAGAAGTCTATAGCCACTGAGGTTTGGTTTCTTTTCTCCTTCACGTCGTATAGCCATTGAGGTTTGGTTTCTTTTCTCATTCACGTCGCCCCAGTTGGTTCTGATCCCAATTCAGATATAACATTAGTGAGTTTGAGCCAGGTGTGGTGTCACATGCCTTTCATTCCAGCAACTGGGAGACAGAGGTAGGAGGATCACTGTGAGTTCAAGGCCAGCCTGGGACTACATTGTTCCAGGTCAGCCTGGGCCAGAGTGAAAGCCTTTGTCAAAAAAAGGAAAAAGTCCAGCTACTTACAGAGCAGGGTGGGGAAATACTTCCAGGAACATAGATAACTCAAAGACATCTGGAATCAGCGAAAAGCCGGCCCCAGCCTAGGTGAGGACAGACGCTGCATCGGTGGAGCTCACTGAACCACTTGCAGGTGGGTGGGCTGGTTAGACTCTAGTATACCGCTTTGTGTATCTGGTGTTATGTGTGTACTTAGAAATCAAACCCCTGGGGCTGGAGAGATGGCTTAGCGGTTAAGCGCTTGCCTGTGAAGCCTAAGGACCCCAGTTCGAGGCTCGATTTCCTAGGACCCACGTTAGCCAGATGCACAAGGGGGCGCACACGTCTGGAGTTCGTTTGCAGTGGCTGGAAGCCCTGGTGCGCCCATTCTCTCTCTCTCTCCCTCTCTCTGCCTCTTTCTCTGTCTGTTGCTCTCAAATAAATAAATAAAAATAAACAAAAAAACATTAAAAAAAAAAAAAAGAAATCAAACCCCTGGCCTGCATAGCTGGTAATAGGGGAGAGAGAAAAGAGAGGGATGGCTAGAGAGTTCTGAGAGTCTAACAATGTTCAAGGTCATCTTTTGCAACATAAGGGGTTTGAGACCAGCCTGGGATAGAGTTCCTGTCTCAAAAAAAAAAAAAAAAGTTTTAAAATTTGTGAGACTTCATATAAAATCCGCAATGTATAATTTCTCTTTGGAAATAATGCAATCTGTCAACATTGAGTTTATTAGCTAGTAGCTGGGCCAGTCTACCCCAGTTCTCAGTTACCATAAAGCACATGAGCCACTGAACTCATTTACATTATATACCTGACCTCTATACGAACCTGAGTTTAAAAGCCCTGGACAAGATCATAATTCTTTTTAAAATGTTTATTTTTATTTTTATTTATTTATTTGAGAGAGATACAGAAATACACAGGGAAAGAGAAAGAGAGAGAGAATGGGCACACCAGGGCCTCTAGCCACTGCAAACAAACTCTAGATGCGTGCACTCCCTTGTGCATCTGGCTTATATGGGTCCTAGGGAATCGAACCTGAGTCCTTTGGCTTTGCAGGCAAGCACCTTAATCTCTAAGCCATCTCTCCAGCCCCATAATTCTTTTTTTAATTTTAACTTTATTTATTTAGTTATGAGAGAGAGAGGGTCTCTAGCCATGCAAACAAATTCCAGATGCATGTGGCACCTTGTGCATCTGGCTTTACATGGGTACTGGGTAATCGAACCTGGGTCCTTAGGCTTCGCAGGGAAGCACCTTAACCGCTATCTCTCCAGCAAAGATCATAATTCTTTAACATAACCATGCCCAGTAGGTCTGTAATTTTAACTACTGGGGAGGCTGAGGCAGGAGGATTACAAATTCAAGACCAGATTAAAAAACTTAGTGTCTTGGGCTAGAAAGATGGCTTAGTAGTTAAATGCTTGCCTGTGAAGCCTAAGGACCCTGGTTTGAGGCTCGATTCCCCAAGACCCATGTTAGCCAGATGCACAAGGGATGCACGCGCCTGGAGTTCGTTCGCTGTGGCTGGAGGCCCTGGCGTGCCCACTCTCTCACTCTCTGCCTCTTTCTTTCTCTGTCTGTTGCTCTCAAATAAATAAATAAAAATAAACAAAAAAATTTAAAAAAAAAGTAGTGTCTCAAAATGAAAAGTAAGAAGAGAGTTGCTCAGTGGTGCATAGCTTGGTGCATAGCTTAACAATCCCTAACACTGCTGCTCTTCTTTTTCACCTTTACTTCTACCTCTTTTTTTCCCCATTGCTGTGATCAAATCCAGGGCCTTGATCATGCTAGGCAAACACCACCATCAAGCTACATCCTCTGAGTCCTACTTCCTTCTCCTCTTGCTCACAGTTGCTGCCACACATCCTTGTCCAAAGTAAATCAACGACAGAATGGGGATTGGAACCAAGTTTTCTCATTTACTATCCAGGCTCTTTTAACTCCCTCATTTGGTAGTTAAAATAAATCCTCATTAAGCCTGTTTTACTCCCTTAAGAGACTTAAGTCTGTTGTGTTACCCAGACAGGTCACAAACATCTGGGCTCATGGACTCCTTCTGCCTCCTGTCCCAAGTAGCTGGGACCCATGGGCATGTGTGATGACCTGGCACACAGATCTAACACTCATTAACTTGAACGTTCATTTTTCTTCTATAAGATCAGGCCATAGTCAGTTAATTTCATAAAACTAAATAGAACTAGAGGAGGTAGCACACACCTTTAATCCCAGCACTTGAGAGGTGGAGGTAGAAGAGTAGCTGTGAGTTCGAGGCCACCCTGAGACTCTCCTCCTACCTCTGCCTCCTGAGTGCTGGTATTAAAGGCATGTACCACCATGCCCAGCTCTCACCCATAATTTTCTACTTTCTCCCTTACTCTCCTCCTCTATTTATACTGGTCACTCTTCTGTTCCTTGACTATATCAGGACACTCTTCTATCCAAGCCCTTGCTATTGGACCTTAGGTTGGAATGTTATCTTCACAGGTATATTACCAAATCCTCCAGGTGCCTCACCTTTATCAGTGTACTGTATGTGGACCTTATCAAGACACAAGATACAATAAATCATTTCCACCCACTGTTATGTACCCTTATTTATTTTTATGAGGTATGGTCTCACTGTAGCCCAGGCTGACCTTGAACTCACAGTAACACAGTAATCCTCCTAGCAGACTATGCCACCACACACACCTGGCCTTTACTGTGTTTTAGGTATCTTCCATCTAACATATATATTTGCTTATCTACTTCCTTATATTATGTATTATATGTAAACTCCATGAAGGCAGGACTTTGGTTTTCTTTTTCTTCTTCTTTCCTTTTTTTTTTTTTTCAAGGCAGTGTCTCACCCATGCTGACCTGGAAATCACTATATAGCTTCAGGCTATCCTCAAACTAACAGCAATCCTCCTACCTCTGCCTCCTGAGAGCTGGAATTAAAGATATGCCCCACCATTCCAGGCTTAGAACTTTAGTTTTCTATTCTATCCTCTGTACTTCAGATAGTGCCTGCACAGAGTAGACATTTGAGTCATGCTAGGGATGTAGCATGGTGGCAGAGTGCTAGTCTAGTGTGCACAAGGCCTTGTGTTCAATCCTTAGTAATACACAAATACACAATGAAAAGGAAGATTAGGGGGACAGTTTGGGGATGCAGCTCAAGTTTGCTTAGCATGAAAAAAAAAAAAAAAAAAAACCTAGGTCTGAATGCCAGCACTGCATAAACTAGGCCTGGTAGCATATGCCTATAATCTCAGTACTCCAGTGACAGAAGCAGGAGGATCAGGAGTTCAAGGTTATCCTCAATTATATAGGAAGTTTAAGGCCAGCTTGTGTCAAAAGGAGAAAGGGAGGGAGGGAAGAAGGAAAGGAGAGAGAGACCTCAAAAAAAAAAAAAAAAAAAAGGAGAGAAATTAAATTGGTTTATTCCTAGTAAGAATAAAAGGATTATTACTGAGACAAAGTCTCTTTTTGTAACCCACGCTGGTCTTAAACTCAGATTCTCCTTTCACAACCTTTCCAGTGTTGGGATTACAGTCAGGCACCACCATGATTAGATCTTTTTTTTTATTAACCCAGAGCCTTATGCAAGCATTCTACCATGGAGCTACATTCCCAAACCTATGCATTTATCTTTTTTTTTTTAATCCTTCTTTTTTTTTGATTTTTCTAAGTAGAGTCTCACTCTAGTCCAGGCTGACCTGGAATTCACTATGGAGTCTCAGGGTGGCCTCAAACTCACAGCAATCCTCCTACCTCTGCCTCCTTAATGCTGGGATCAAAGGCGTGTACCACCATGCCTGGCTTTTTTTTTTTTCTTTTCTTTTTGACATAGGGTCTTGTCCTAGTCCAGGCTCACTTGGAATTCACTATGGCATTTTAGGCTGGACTTGAACTCTCAGTAATCCTTCTACCTCCCTAGTGCTGGGATTAAAGGTATATGCCACTAGCCCTGGCCTTCTCTCTCTCGCTGCATCTATGTATATTCTTTATTTTTTTTCACCCAAGGGTCTCTCTCTAGCCCAAGCCGGCCTGGAATTCATTATGTAGTCTTAGGGTGGCCTCAAACTCACGGCGATCCTCCTACTTCTGCCTCCCAAGTGCTGGGATTAAATGAGAGTGCCACCACACCCAGCTTTATACCAGGCGTTTATCAATATTTTATTTATTTATGTGCAAAGAGAGAAGGGGGGGTGGGGGAGCTGGGCATGGTGGCGTACGTCTTTAATCCCAGTACTCAGGAGGCAGAGGTAGGAGGATTGCCCAGAGCTCGAGGCCACCCTGAGACTACATAGAGAATTCCAGGTCAGCCTGAGCTAGAGTGAGAACCTATCTCAAAAAATAAATAAATAAATAAAGAGAGAGAGAGAGAGAGAGAGATTCTTGCTACTGCAAATAAATTCCAGATGCATGCACCATTTTGTGCATCTTGCTTTACGTGGATATTGGGGAATCAAACCCAGGCTAGTAGCTATGTAAGTAAGCGCCTTTAACTGCTGAACCATCCCCAGCCTCTTTTTTTTTTTTCCTCCAGCCCCTCTTTTTATTGACAATTTCCATACATGTACATAGTGTATTTTGATTATACATTACCCTCGCATTATCTTCTTTGGCCTACCACCCCAGCCCCCTTCCACTGAACCCTTCTTCTTTCTAACTAGTCCCTCTTCTATTTTGATGTCACTTTTTTTTTTTTTTGTCCTCCTGCATTATCCATGATAACATATTGGTGAGCCAACTATTGTACAGGTCTTGTGCTAGTAACGACAGCCGCTGTGTGGTCACGAATGTAACGACCACTTCTTGGCAGACATCATCTAACCAAGCTATCAGTGATGAGACAGTAACAATCCTCAGACATCAGATAGAGTGCAGAGCCTCCAGTGATGTCCCCACAGGCATGTGAGCTTTATTGTTTTTTTTTACTCTAGTCCAGGCTGACCTGGAATTTACTATGTAGTATCAGGGTGACCTTGAACTAAACTCATGGTGCTCCTCCTCTGCCTCCCAACTGCTGTGATTAAAGGTGTGTGCCACTATGCCTGGCCAGCCTTTTTAGTTTTTTGTTTGTTTTTTAGAGACAGGGTTTCCTGTCCCTGAGCAGGCTAGGTAGCCAAGGATGACCATGAACTCCTGATCCTCTCTTCTGTCCTGCCTCCACCTCCCAAGTGCTGGGATTATAAACTTGTACCACCATGCCCAGTCTCTTTTCTTTTCTCTTCCTTTCTGTTTTCATCGCAAGGGTCAAACATAGAACTATCCAAGTGCTCCACCAGCAAGGTATACCCTCAACTCTTGAGATTTTATTTTTTTATTGTTTTTTAATTTTTGGTTTTCCAAGGTAGGGTCTCACTCTAGCTCCAGGCTGACCAGGAATTCACTATGTAGTCTCAGGGTGGCCTTGAACTCATGGAGATCCTCCTACCTCTGCCCCCTGAGTTCTGGGATTAAAGGTATGTGCCACCATGCCTGGTTCGAGATTTTATTTTATTGTTTAAAATATTTTATTTATTTATTTGAGAAAGAGATACAGAGGAAGAGGCAGAGAGAGAGTGTACCAGGGCCTCCAGCCACTGCAAACAAACTCCAGATGTATGCAGCCCCCTTGTGCATCTGGCTTATGTGGGTCCTGGGGAATTGAACCTGGGTCATTAGGCTTCTGTGGGTCCTAGGGAATCGAACCGGGCTCCTTAGGCTTCATAGACAAATGCCTTAACCACTAAGCCATTTCCCCAGCCCCGAAAATTTATTTTGATAGATCTCTAGGTATTCCAATGTGCAGCATGGGTTGAAAATGAGAACTTTAGCCTTAACTGCTATGGAATTCTGATGTTAGTTTCATGATAAACAAGTTTACATCACAGAAGCCTGCACACACATGCTGGTAGAGGTTCATGTCACAGCCAAAATGTAAAGACCAGCACTACCAGGAGCACTTCTGCACATATTCCCAGGAGCTTTTGCCTTTTTGCACCCATCCCAGATGTCCATATATTACCACCCTAGACTGGGACTTCAACTAAAGGCTTTGAGAGCCCAGAGTTTGGAAGTAATGGCTTGCTTTGCACAAACCTGATCATGAAACCTAAAGTTGTTTCATAATTCTACTTGTTACTTTGGTTGTAAAATTAAACTAGGAGGCTGGATGGCTCAGCAGTTAGGGTGCTTGCCTGCAAAGCCTAACAACATGGGTTAGGTTCCACAGTACCCACATAAAGCCAGATGCATAGTGGCACGTGCATCTGGAGTTTGTTTGCAGTGGCTACAGGCCCTGGCGTGCCCAGTCTTCCTCTTTCTGTCTCCCTCTCTCTGTCTCTCTCTGCTGGCAAGTAAATTAATACATTAATTAATTTCGGCCAGGTATGGTGGTGAACTTCTTTAATCCCAGCACTCAGGAGGCAGGGGTAGGAGGATCACTATGAATTCAAGGCCTAACTGAGACTACGCAGTGAATTCCGTATCAGCCTGAACTAAAGTGAGACCCTACCTCGAAAACAGAAAAAAAAAATCCATTTATTTATTTTAGTTCTTGTGTATGGGTCACTTGGGCCACTTTTTGTTTTGTTTTTTTGTTTTTCGAGGTAGGGTCTCACTCTAGCCCAGACTGACCTGGAACTCACTATGTAGTCTCAGGCTGGCCTCGAATTTATTGTGATCCTCCTACCTGTGCCTCCCAAGTGCTGGGATTAAAGGCATGTGCCACGATGCCCAGCTTCTTTTGGTTTTTCAAGGTAGAGCTTTGCTTTCTAGCCCAGGGTGACATGGAACAATCCAACTTCCTCTTTCCCCCTGCCCCTCATGGGGGCAGGGGGCTGGGATTAAAGGCGTGTGCCACCACACCCAGTTTTGTACCACATTTTTACATCCAGTTTATGTAGGTGGCTTGGGAAATGAATCCAGGCCAGCAGGCTTTGTAAGCAAATATCTTTTAACTACTGAGCCATCTTACTACCCCCTGCCTAAAAATACCTTGAGGTGTTTTTGTTTTTATTGTCTATTTAAGTAGGATCTCATTCTAACCCAGGCTGATCTGGAATGCACTCTATATCCCCAAACTGCGCTGGAACTCACTGCAATCTTACCTCAGCCTTCTGAGTGCTGGGACTAAAGGTGTGCGCCACCACACCCAGTTATCTTGAGAGTTTTTTTCTTTAACTTTTTTTTATTGACAGCTTCCATAATTATAGACAATAAGCCATAATTCCCTCACAAATCCCCTCTCAATCATATCACCTCCCCTTCTCAATTAGTCTCTCTTTTATTTTGATGTCATTATCTTTTCCTCCTATTATGAAGGTCTTGTGTAGGTAGTGCCAGGCACTGCAAAGTCATGGATATCAGGCCATTTTGTATCCGAATGACTACACTGTAAGCAGTCCTTCCTTTGGCTGTTAAATTCTTTCTGCCACCTTTACTGCAATGGACCCTGAGCCTTGGAAGGTGTGATAGAGATGTCTCAGTGCTGAACACTCCTCTGTCACTTCTCAGCACGATGGTGCCCTTTGAGTCTTCCCAGTGGCCACCACCATCTGAAAAGAGAAGACTCTCCAACCAAAAGTGAGAGTACAGTGGAAAAAAAGCTGAAAGCTGGACTGATACTAATCAAAATGATTTTAAACTTTTGTGTCATTTTCTAAACAGGTCTGCTTTGCTAACCAGATATGTTCTGCACTTCTTTAACTAGATTTGTTTTGATAATCAAAAATGTATAATCTCTCTGAGTGACTGATAACCATATGTAAAAGCCAGAGTCAGTTAAAAACATTAGAATTAGGGCTAGAGAGATGGCTTAGTGGTTAAGGCATTTGCCTGCAAAGCCTAAGGACCCCAGTTTGATTCCCCAGGACCCATATAAGCCACATGCACAAAGGGCGCATGTGTTTGGAGTTCCTTTGCAGTGGCTGGCAGCCCTGGCACACCCATTCTCTCTCTCTCTCTGTCTGCCTCTTTCTCTCTCTTACTCTCTCAAATAAATAAATAAATAAAAATAATTAAAAACAAAATATTAGAATTAAAAAAAATACAGGGTGTGGTGGTGCATGCCTTTAATTCCAGCACTGAGGAGGCAGAGGTGGGAGGATCACCATGAGTTCGAGGCCACCCTGAGACTACACAGTGAATTCCAGGTCAGCCTGGACTAGATCGAGAAAAAAAAAACATAACAAATAAACAAAACAAACAACCACAACCCCTCCCCCCCAGTATTTTGGTTCTTACTCCCAGGTCAAAAGGCCACAGGAGATGATGAGATACTTGCTAGCTTCTAGCCTCTGGTAAGTTACCTGTCTTCTTGATCAGGACGATGGAGACCCAGAGATGAATTCCAAGTCCGTGTATCTGCAACAGGAGAATCACATCAGAAAAAAAATCGGTCCTCTAAGACTCCCAAGAGACGGAGGACCACTTGGTCAGCACAGCCTTTACTTATCCTAACAGATGACAATGCTGAAATCATAAAACTCCTCATAGGTCCCCAAAGTCTTTCCTATAAAGCCACAAATGACCTCTAAAATATAATACACAGTTAATTTTGGCTGCCTATATGATCTTAAACAGCCAGTAAAAAAATGTAACTATAAGATATTACAATATAAACCAAGGATTCAGACTAATAGGCTCCCCTGTGTGATGCTAGACTTACAATACTAAACTGTAACATTAACTCATACCTTCTGCCTCTGCCTGTCCCTGATTAGTCAGCCACTGCTGCCTTTATTTATTTATTTTTTCAAATATTTTATTTCTGGGCTGGAGAGATGGCTTAGCAGTTAAGCGCTTGCCTGTGAAGCCTAAGGACCCCGGTTTGAGGCTCGATTCCCAAGGACCCACATTAGCCAGATGCACAAGGGGGCACACACGTCTGGAGTTCATTTGCAGTGGATGAAGGCCCTGGTGTGCCCATTCTCTCTCTCTCTCTGTCACTCTCAAATAAATAAATAAAAATGAACAAAAAAAATTAAAAAAAAACTTTAATAAATATTTTATTTCTATTTATTTATTCAAGAGAAAGGTACATAAATAGGCACGTACAGAGAAACGGAATGGGCATGCCAGGGCCTCCAGCCACTGCAAACGAACTCCAGATGTGTGCGCCCCTTTGTGCATCTGGCTAACGTGGGTCCTGGAGAATTGAACCTGGGTCCTTAGGCTTTGCAGGCAAACACCTTAACCGCTAAGCCATCTTTCCAGCCCCTGCCTTTATTTTTTGTTTGTTTCTTTTCTGAAGTAGAGTCTCACTCTAGCCCAGGCTGACCTGGAATTCACTATGTAGTCTCAGGGTGGCCTCCAACTCATGGCAATCCTCCTACCTCTGCCTCCCAAGTGCTGGGATTAAAGGCGCGTGCCACCACGCCTGGCTACCACTGTTGCCTTTAAATAAAAATTCCAAAAATTGTCCTCACTGGTTATGTTTACCTGATAGTTATGATTTGTATTAAGCTAATCTCTTAAAACAGGTATATCACTAAGACAAATCTCAGACCCTCATCCTAACATGTAAAAACAATTTAGAGTTCTAGCTGCTTGTACTTGCTGATGTGAATGGTGCTGGTTATTCAAAGGTGTCTCTTTATTTAGGTTTATAGAGGTAAACCAGATTTGCCTGCCATTAATAATGCTCCCTTAAAATTTCTAACACAAAGGGACCCACATACCCTTAGGGAATTAGGCCCATACCCATCCACCAAGGGGTATAGATTCCTCACACCAAAGTCAAGAAGTGTCATCACCTGATTTAACAGCTAAAACCAAAAACTCAGAGGGTCCCCTCCAGATCAAGCTCTGGAGGACACCTGCCCCTGACAAGGAGACTACAGCCCTGCTCTAGTCACTCTGAAAGCTGACTAGTCTACACATGATAAAAGCTTGAAAAATTCAACATATCAAAAAAGAAGAAGAGGATTTCCGGTTAAGATGGCAGCTTAGGAACCACACCAAAGCAGCCTAGGGGAGAAAAAGCCAAAGAATACCCAGCAAAATACACACTTTTACTAAAAAGTGAGGTGTGTAAGAAATTCAAATCGCAGCAGAGAAGTAGGAGAGATCCAGGGCATCCAGAGCCCACACAGGCAGGCCTAAGCAGCTCCAGCAGCGGCTGCTCCGGCAGCGGCAGCGGAAGTGGCGGCTCCGGCTCCATCTCCAGCATTGGCAGCGCTGGCTCCGGCAGCAGCAGCGGCGGATCCAGCAGTGGCAGCTCCAGTGGCAGCAGTGCCAGGCCTGTGGGGCCACAGCTGCCAGGCTTGGCTTGCCCCACAGGAAAAGCCAGTGCCCAGCTCCAGAAAACAGAACAGTGGTCCAGTGATCCAGCCAGCCTACTTGAACCCACAGGGCACCAAAGAGGGATGCAAAATCATCCAAAAAGGTAACTGGGATTGCACCAGGGAAGGGTCTCACTTGGTCACAAGCTGACTTGGAACCCTCAACAGACCAGGAATCTTAATTTCTTTGTTGATAGAGGATCTAAATACACAAAATCATGGAAACTAAACAATACATTACTTAATGATGAATGGGTCAATGAAGAAATCAAGAAGGAAATCAAAAAATTCATAGAGTCAAACGATAATGAGAACACAACATACCAAAATCTATGGGACACAATGAAGGCAGTTCTAAGAGGTAAATTTATAGCTTTAAGTGCCTATATTAAGAAATTAGAAAGGTCACAAGTAAACGACCTAATGCTTCACCTTAAAGCCTTGGAAAAAGGAGAACAAGGCAAACCAAAACTCAGTAGACAGGAAGAAATAATAAAGATTAGGGCAGAAATTAATGAAATAGAAACAAACAAACAAAAAAAAAATCCAAAGAATCAATGAAACAAAGAGTTGGTTCTTTGAAAGGGTAAACAAGATTGATAAACCCTTAGCAAATCTGACCAAAAGAAAGAGAGAAGAGACACAAATTAATAAAATTAGAGATGAAAAGGTAACATCACAATAGACACCAGAGAAATTCAAAAAATCATAGGGACATACTATAAAACATATACTCCACTAAGTATGAAAATCTGAAAGAAGTGGATGATTTCCTTGACTTATATGACCTACCTAAATTAAATCAAGATGAGACTAATAACTTAAATAGACCTATAACAAGTATGGAGATCTGAGCAGTTATCAAAAATCTCACAAATAAAAAAAGTCCAGGCCCAGATGGATTCACTGCTGAATTTTACCAGACCTTCAGGGAAGAACTAATGCCATCGCTTCTTAAGCTTTTCCATAAAATAGAAAAAGAAGGAATCCTACCAAACTCCTTCTACAAAGCCAGCATCAACCTGATACCAAAACCAGGCAAAAATAGAACAAAAATAGAACAAAAATAGAACAAAAAAAGAAAATTACAGACCAATTTCCCTCATGAACATAGATGCAAAAATTCTCAACAAAATATTGGCAAACAGAATACAAGAATACATCAGAAAGATCATTCACCTGGACCAAGTAGGCTTTATACCAGAGATTCAGGGATGGTTCAACATACGCAAATCAATAAATGTAATACATTGTACAAATGGACTGAAGGACAAAAATCATATGATCATCTCATTAGACACAGAAAAAGCATTTGACAAAGTCCAACATCCCTTCATGATAAAAGTCCTAGAGAGACTAGGAATAGAAGGATCATATCTCAATATAATAAAGGCTGTTTATGACAAGCCTATAGCCAACATATTACTAAATGGAGAAAAACCAGAAGCTTTTCCACTAAAATCAGGAACAAGACAAGGGTGTCCACTGTCCCCCCTTTTATTTAATATAGTACTGGAAGTTTTAGCCATAGCAATAAGGCAAGAGACACGCATAAAAGGGGTACAAATTGGAAAGGAAGAGATCAAGTTATCATTATTTGCAGATGACATGATTCTATATATAAAGGACCCTAAAGACTCTACCAGCAAACTGTTAGAGCTGATAAACACCTACAGCCACGTAGCAGGATACAAATAAATACACAGAAATCAGTAGCATTCCTATATGCTAACAACAAACACACAGAGAATGAAGTCAGAGAATCACTCCTATTCACAATTGCATCAAAGAAAATAAAGTACCTTGGAATAAACCTAACCAAGGAAGTAAAGGATCTCTATAATGAAAACTATAAAACACTCAAGTGAGAAATTGCAGAGGACACTAGGAAATGGAAAAACATCCCTTGTTCCTGCATCAGAAGAACCAATATTGTGAAAATGGCAATCTTACCAAAAGCAATCTATACATTTAATGCAATCCCCATCAAAATTCCAATGGCATTCTTCAAGGAAATAGAAAAAACAATCCAAAAATTCATTTGGAATCACAAAAGACCTCGAATATCTAAAATAATACTGAGCAACAAAAATGAGGCTGGTGGTATCACTATACCTGATTTTAACCTATACTACAGAGCCATAGTAACAAAAACAGCATGGTACTGGCACAAAAGCAGACATGTAGATCAATGGCACAGAGTAGAGGAACCAGATGCAAGTCCAAGTAGCTATAGCCATCTGATATTCGATAAAAATGCCAAAAATACTCACTGGAGAAAAGACAGCCTCTTCAGCAAATGGTGCTGGGAAAACTGGATATTTATCTGTAGAAAGATGAAAATAGATTCTTCTCTCTCTCCATGCACAAGAATTAAGTCCAAATGGATTAAAGACCTTAACATCAGACCTGAAACTCTGAAACTGCTAGAGGAAAAAGTAGGGGAAACCCTTCAACATATTGGTCTTGGCAAAGACTTTCTAAATATAACACCAATTGCTCAGGCAATAAAGCCACAGATTGAGTGCTGGGACCTCATGAAATTACAAAGATTTTGTATAGCAAAGGACACTGTGAATAAAGCAAAGAGGCAACGTACAGAATCGGAAAAAAATCTTTACCAGCTATACGTCTGATAGAGGATTAATATCTAGGATATACAAAGAACTCAAAAAATTAAGTAATAAGAAATCAAACAAGCCAATTAAAAAATGGGCTATGAAACTAAATAGGGTTCTCAAAAGAAGAAATACGAATGGCGTATAAGCATCTAAAAAAATGTTCTACATCCCTAGTCATCAGGGGAATGCAGATTAAAACTACGTTGAGTTTCCATCTCACTCCTATCAGATTGGCTACCATCATGAAAACAAATGACCATAAATGCTGGCAGGGATGTGGAAAAAGAGGAACCCTTCTACACTGTTGGTGGGAATGCAATCTGGTCCAGCCATTGTGGAAATCAGTGTGAAGGTTCCTAAGAGAGCTAAAAATTGATCTACCATATGACCCAGCTATAGCACTCCTAGGCATATATCCTAAGGACTCATCGCATTTCCTTAGAAGTACATGCTCTACCATGTTTATTGCTGCTCAATTCACAATAGCTGGGAAGTGGAACCAGCCTAGATGTCCCTCAACTGATGAATGGATAATGAAGATATGGCACATTTATACAATGGAGTTCTACTCAGCGGTAAAAAAAAAAAAAAAATGAAGTTATGAAATTTGCAGGAAAATGGATGGATCTGGAAAGGAATATACTAAGTGAGGTAACCCAGGCCCAGAAAGCCAAGCACTGCATGTTTTCACTCATATGTGGATTCTAGCTACAGATGATTGGACTTCTGTGTGAGAAGGAAAAAACTCAGTAGCAGAGGCCAGTAATCTAGAAAAGACATAGAAAGAGAAGAGAAAGAAAAGAGAGGGGGGTATGTAATAGGACGGTATTGTATATTGTATATATGTAAGTAGAAGAATAGATTAATGGGGGTGAAAAAGCCCAAAATGAGGTCTGGGGAAGAGATTGAGTAAAGGAAAGGTGGAGGGACAACTAATCAAAATCTAAGAGGATATAAATAAAACATATGTAATCCTACTTTTTTGGACAATGGAACACTCAGGAGCCGTAGATTGTTGCTAGAAAAATTTCAGTGCCAGGGATGGAATATCTTCCAGTGACTTGTTGGCCAGGGAGATCCCTGATGCCTCCAAGCCTTACAATTGGCCAGCCAGGCCAAATGAGCCAACAGGTGCAATAGTGGCACATCTGTTATGGGGGAAACCAACTGCCCTCCAATTGGACTGGAGGCCCGCTCCATGGGAAGGGAATACATCCCTGATACTGAAAACTTAAAACAGAGGTAGTCATAAGCCTTAGGGGTGTAATGTCTGCTGTTGTCTGGCCAAATGTATATACTATGCTTATCAAACTGCCCAGTAAGCACTTCTGTTAATGTTTACACCCTTATATTAATGCTACTCTCACTTTTGGTTGAGAATCTCCTCTTTTCAGATGGCAGTGACCTTGGGACGACTCAGAAGGTATCATGGTGCTAGAAAGAAGTGACTGCAGTGCTGAGTACTGCAATATCTATATCACACCTTCCAAGGCTCAGGGTCTAATGTGGAAGAGGTGGCAGAAAGAATGTAAGAGCCAAAGGAAGGGCAGGACTCCATACAACATGCTCCCTCCAGACACAAAATGGCCTGGATATCCATGGCCTCACAGTGCCTGACACTACTTACATAAGACCATCATAAGAGGAGGAAAAGATCAAGACATCAAAAGTAAAAGAGAGACTGATTGAGATGGGGAGGGGGTATGATGGAGAGTGGAGTTTCAAAGGGGTAAATGGGGGGAGGGAGGGTATCACCATGGGGTATTTTTTTATAATCATGGAAGTTGTTAATAAAAAAATTAAAAAAAAAACTTAGAAAAGAAAGAAAAAAAAAAGAAGTAAAAGAAAAAGCCTGGCATGGTGGTGCATGCCTTTAATCCCAGCACTTGGGAGGCAGAGGTAGAAGGGTCACCATGAGTTCAAGGCCACCCTGAGACTACATAGTGAATTCCAGGTCAGCCTGGGGTACAGTAGACCCTACATTGAAAACCCCCCCCAAAAAAAATTAGACTTGATGTCTACTGGCCCTACTGGTGTTTGCTGTGCCTGGTTGGAAAAGTTACATGTTAAATCATAAGAAATTATAACTGGGAAGAAGAGGGAAATGTAGTGGGAAAAAAGCTGAAAGCTGGACTGATGCACTAAGTCACTGTAAGAGTTAATGGCTGAGGAGCTGAACTTATCTGTTAGCAGCTGAAGGAATCCCAAAGAGAGAACTGTCTAGGGGGACCCAAAGAGATAAGAGGAATAAAACAGTTTAGACTAAAATAGAGTAAAACAGAGCTCATGGTTAGGGTGACCCGACTACATGATGATCTATATGCATGTTGATTCATGGGTATGTTTTAAAAAATTGTTTCGAATCATACAGACTGCACAAGCTGTTACACCCTGCTTCTGTAAACCAGCTGCTCTCTTGCTCACTCACCCCTGACTAAACACTGTAAAATAAAAGTAAAATCTCAGCTTAACACCGAAGTTACTTTGGGGAGCAATCCCAACTTCAGTCTCCAGAAAATAAACTCCTCTACTTTCACTCATGCTGACATTGGAGTGATCTTTTTAGAAAAGTTCTGCAACAGGAGCAGCATATGAGTAAATAAGCATATAAGTAAAGAGCTGAAGACAAGGCTTAGCCATTAAGGCGCTTGCCTGCAAAGCCAAAAGACTCCGGTTCAATTCCCCAGAACCCATGTAAGACAGATGCACAAGGTGGCACACGTGTCTGGAGTTTGTTGTAGTGGCTGGAGGCCCCGGGTAAAAATTAAAAAAAAATATACATATATATATATATATATATATATATATATATATATATATATGTATATGAAATGTGCTTACCAGGAAGTTTGGTGAGCATTATATATGCATTTAGCTAGAAAAGAGCAGAAGTTACTGCCCAAGACTCATGACCTCCCCTGACATAGGCTTCTGACTGGGTTTTCAGTACCAGTCATGTATTCCCTCCCATGGAGCAGGCCTCCAGTCCAATTAGAGAGTGGTCGGTTTCCCCCATAACAGACATGCCACTATAGCACCAGTTAGCACATTTGGCCTGGCTGGCCAATCTTAAGGCTTGCAATGTCCGCTGTTGTTTGCCACCATTAATGACTTCTGTCTCCCACGCTTTTTTAGCTTTCTGTCAGCTGGTCCACAAAGAGGTTTTCAGCTCAGGTCCAGCTTGATTTCTCAACGACCTGTAGCCCAAGCATATAGATTTCTTAGAAATAGGGTTTCACCATCTATTCCTGGTGGGAACTCAAGAGACTTTGGCAATGGCCTGTAATGTTTGGGGGCATCAGGGACCTCCCGTGGCCAAGAATTCACTGGAAGGTATCCCATCCTTGGCACTGAAATTTTTCTAGTAACAATCTATGGCTTCTGGGTGCACTATTATGCAAAGAAGTAGGTTTCCATATGGCTTATTCATTACATCTTAACTTTGTTTCTTTCAAGGTAGGGTTTCACACTAGTGCAGGCTGACTTGGAATTCACTGTGTAGTCTCAGGGTGGCCTCGAACTCAAGGCAATCCTCCTACCTCTGCCTGCCAAGTGCTGGGATTAAAGGCGTGTGCCACCACGCCTGCCCCCCCCCCCCCCTCGTTTAACTAGGGAGTGAGAGCAAGAGGAGAGAACTAGCGTGCCACGGCTTCAGCCACTGTAATTGAACTTCAGACCACACTGTGTGCATGTGTGACCTTGGGCGCTTGCATCACCTTGTGCATCAGGTTTATGTGCAACCTGGAGAGTGGAAGATGGGTCCTCAGGCTTTGCAATCAAGTTCCTTAACCACTAAGCAATCTCTCCAGCCCTCTCCTCAGCCCTTCTTTTGCCTAGTTGTATTACACTAATTTGTATTAGGCCTTGAAATTTGAAGGATGGGTAAGTACCCCTGTGGTACAGCTTTACTGCACACAGCCTTGAGTTGGATTCCATCTTTAGCACTAGACACACAAACACACACACAAAGGAAAAAAAAATCATGGTGGCCAGCCTGAAACAACACAGTGAATTCAAGGTCAGCCTGGACTACAGCAAGACTCTACCTCGAAAAGCAAAAACAAAGGACTGGAGAGATGTCTTAGTAGTTAAGGCACTTGCCTGCAGAGCCAAAGGATCCAGGTTCAATTCCCCAGAACCCACGTAAGTCAGATGCACAAAGGGACACATGTGTCTGGAGTTCTTTTGCATTGGCTTGAAGGCCCTGGCATTCATTCCCATTCTCTCTCTCTCCTCCCTCTTCCTCTTTCTCTCTCTGTAATAAATAAATGAAAATAGAAAAAAAATTTCTTTAAAAAAGTTAAAAACCAGTGACATGTGGTGGCACAAACCTTTTATCCCAGCACTTGGGAAGTAGAGGTAGGAGGAACACCTTGAATTCAAGGCCACCCTGAAACTACACAGTGAATTCCAGGTCAGCTTGGAGTGGAGTGAGACATTACCTCAAAAAAGAAAAAAACAAGCTGGGGTTATATAACATAGGAATACAGCACCTGAATAGCCAGTGGGAGGCCCTGTGTTTACTAATACCAAGCAAAAGGAGTTTAGAAAAATTCTGGGGGTCTGGAGAGATGGCTTAGCGGTTAAGCACTTGCCTGTGAAGCCTAATGACCCCGGTTTGAGGCTCAATTCCCCAGGACCCACGTTAGCCAGATGCACAAAGAGGCGAACGCATCTGGAGTTCGTTTGCAGTGGCTGGAGGCCCTGGCACGCCCATTCTCTCTCTCTCTCTCTCTCTATCTGCCTTTTTCTCTCTATCACTGTCAAATAAATAAATAAATAATAAACACCAAAAAAAAAATCTTCTGGGGCTGGAGAGATGGCTTAGTGGTTGGGGCACTTGCCTGTGAAGCCTAAGAACCCAAGTTCCATTCCCCAGGACCCATATGTGAGCCAGATATGCATGGTGGCTCATGTGTCTAGAGTTCATTTGGAGTGGTTGGAGGCCCTGAAGTGCCCATTCTCTCTCATAGAAATTAAAAATAAATAAATAAAAATTCTGGGCCTGGAGAGATGGCCTAGCAGTTAAGGCACTTGCCTGGCAAAGCCAAAGAACCCAGGTTTGATTCCCCAGAACCCATGTAAGCCAGATGCACAATGTGGCACATACATCTGGAGTTCATTTGCAGTGCCTGGAGGCCCTGGCACGCTTATACTCTCTCCCCTTGTCTTTCTCACTCTCTCAAATAAATACATAAAATATTTAAAAACTCTGGATAAGACCCAACTCCAGTGTACTTAGTGGCTGTAGGTAATACTGTATTTGATTTCTAGGAATTCCCCTATGCCCAGTACTAGGGATTGAAACCACGGCCTCATGGATGCTAGGGAAGTACTTGATGACTGATTTACATCCCTACCTACACATGACTTTTTTTTTGTTTGTTTTTTGAGGCAGGGTCTCACTCTGGTCCTGGAATTCACTATGGAGTCTCAGGGTGGCCTTGAACTCATGGCAATCCTCCTACCCCTGCCTCCCAAGTGTTGGGATTAAAGGTGTGTACCACCATGCCTGGTTTATATACATGATTTTTAATTCCAGTTGTTTAAATGTGTAAAATTGTAGCAAAAATGGCTAGTTCGTATGAAGTAATTTAAACCATGTAAAATGCTATTACTAATAGTGCCTTGAATTTTTTTTTTTTTTTTTTTTTTGGTTTTTCGAGGTAGGGTCTCACTCTAGCCCAGGCTGACCTGGGATCCACTACGTAGTCTCAAACTGGCTTTGAACTCATGGCGATCCTCCTACCACTGTCACACACAGCTAAATATTTTTAAAAAATTATTTGAGAGAAGCAGATAAGAGAATGAGCACGCCAGGGCCTCTAGCCACTACAAATTAACTCCAGATGTATACATGCCACCTTGTGCATCTGGCTTTACATGGGTACTAGGGAATCAAACCTGGGTTCTTTGTTTTGCCAGCAAGTGCCTTAACCACTAAGCCATCTCTCCAGTCCTGTTATTTTTTTCTAGGTAGGGTCTCACTCTAGCCAAGGCTGACCTGGAACCTGGAGCTGGGCATGGTAGGCCATGCCCTTAATCTCAGCACTTGGGAGACAGAAGTAGGAGGATCACCATGAGTTAGAGGCTACCTTGAGACTACATAATGAATTGCACATCAGCCTGAGCTAAAGCAAGACTCTAGCTCAAAAAAACCAAACAAACGAAAAACACTGCTGGGTGTGGTGGTGCACGCCTTTAATCCCAGCACTTGGGAGACAGGGATTGCTTTGAGTTCCAAGCCACCCTGAGACTACATAGTGAATAGGTTTGCCTAGACTAGAGCAAAACCCTACCTCAATAAACAAATAAATAAATAAAAGATTTCAAGGGCTGGAGAAATTGCTTAGTGATTAAGGCACTTGTCTGCAAAGCCTAAAGACCCATGTTCAACTCTCCAGATCCTACCATAGCCAGATGCACAAATGTGAAACAAGCACATGTTCGCACATGCCCACTAGGTGGCGCAAGTGTCTGGTGTTTGATTCCAGTGGCTGAAGCCCTGGAGTGCCAATTCTCTATGTAAAAAAGAAAAAACAAAATAAAAAAAAAGATTTTAAGCCAGGCCTGGCAGTACGTGCCTTTATTCTCAGCACTCAGGAGGCAGAGGTAGGAGAATCACTGTGAGTTCAAGGGCAGCCTGGAACTACATAGTGAATTCCAGGTCAGCCTGGGTTAGAGGGAGATCCTACCTTGAAAAACCAAAATAAATATATATATTTCTCTGAATCATTCTGGCTATATTAGGGTCTGTGTCACAGCCCTCCCTTTTTATTCCCATTTTGTTTCAATCTCTGAGTTCTCCCTAGTAGGGTCCCATCTGATTCATTTTAATGGATGAGTACTGTCTGTCCATCTACAACCCTCTAGATAGTAGAAGGCATTAGGCATAGTTTAACGATGATAGTTTATTATCTGTTAGTAGCACACAGACCAAACTATTAATTAAATCAGAACTATGTCTACATAGAAGTGGGCAATGATACAGGCCATTCTATAGGAAACTGTGTGCATTTAGTCATGTTGTTGTTTCAGATGTTTGAGCTTCTTCTTATGTCGCTCAATTTGTTTCTGCAGATGCTGAATCTCTTCCTCGTGTTCTCGGATCTCATCCAGGTGGTGTTTCTTCAAAGCTGCTAGTTGTTCATTAGTCTTCTCTCTATAAGGACACAGTGGCTTAGGGTTTAATTCCAATCCTTCATCCCAAAAGGATCGATAATCATAACTATCAAGACCTAAGGCAAGCCAGGTGTGATGGCTCATGCCTGCAATCCCAGCATTCAGAGGGTTGAGACAAGTAGATGGCTGCAAGTATGAGGCCAGTTGGAACTACTGAGATGCAGTCTCAAAAAAACAAAAGCCAGCAGGGCTTGGTGGCACACACCTTTAATTACAGAACTTGGGAAGCAGAGGTAGGAGGATCTCCATGAGTGAGTTCCATGCCACCCTAAGACTACATAGTAAATTCTAGGTCAGCCTGGGCTAGAATGACACTCTACCCTGAAAACCAAAACCAAACCAAACAAACAAAAAGTACACCAAAAAGTAGGCCTGGGTTCAATCCCAAGTACCCACATAAAGCCAGCTGCAAAGTGGCCCATGCATCTGGAATTTGTTTGCAGTGACAGGAGGCCCTGATATGCCCATTCTCTCTGTCTTTCCTTGCAAATAAATATATTTAAAAAAAATAACTAAGACAAAGAAAAGGCATCCCAAACCAGAAATGATGGCATAAACTTGTAATCCCAGAAATGGAAAAGGCTGAGCCTGGGCTATAGAAAAAGAGCTTATCTCCAGGGGAGGTCATGAACCTTTTAAGGGTGTAAAGCCTGATCTTGTCTGGCTAAATGCATATATTATGCTCACCAAACTGCCCTGCAAGCACTTAATGTTCATATTCATATATTCATACTACTCTCACTTTTGGTTAGAGAAGCTTCTATTTTCAGATGATGATGAATACTGGGATGACCCAAAAGGCAACATAGTGCTGAGAAGAAGTGACAGAGGAGTGTCCAGCACTGAAACATCTCTATCACACACTCCAAGACTCAGGATCCATTGTGGAAGAGGTGGCAGAAAGAATGTAAGAGCCAAAGGAAGGGTATGACTCCTTAAAATCCAACTGTCCAGTCAGAAATTGGCCTCCACAAGCATGACCTTGCAGTGCCTAGCAATACCTTCACAAGACCCTCATAATAGGAGGAAAAGATGATGACATCAAAGTAAGAGACTAATGGAGAGAGGGAGGAGATATAATGGGAGAATGGAGTTGTGAAAGGAAAGTGGGGGAGGTAATTATGGTTTATTGTTTGTAAGTGTAGAAGTTATCAATAAAAAAATTATACATTAAAAGAAAAAGAATACATTGAGATTCCATCTCACTCCTGTCAGATTGGCTACCATCATGAAAACAAATGATTATAAATGCTGGTGAGGATGTGGAAAAAGAGGAACCCTTCTACACTGTTGGTGGGAATGCAATCTGGTCCAGCCATTGTGGAAATCAGAGTGGAGGTTCCTAAGAGAGCTAAAAATTGATCTACCATATGACCCAGCAATAACACTCCTAGGCATATATCCTAAGGACTCATCCCATTTCCTTAGAAGTACATGCTCAACCATGTTTATTGCCGCTCAATTCATAATAGCTGGGAAATGGAACTAGCCTAGATGTCCCTCAACTGATGAGTGGATAATGAAGATGTGGCACATTTATACAATAGAGTTCTACTCAGTGATAAAGAAAAATGAAGTTATGAAATTTGCAGGAAAATGGATGGATCTGGAAAGGAATATACTAAGTGAGGTAACCCAGGCCCAGAAAGCCAAGCACTGCATGTTTTCACTCATATGTGGATCCTAGCTACAGATGATTGGACTTCTGTGTGAGAAGGAAAAAACTCAAGTAGCAGAGGCCAGTAAGTTAAAAAGGAGATATAAATGGAAGAGAAAGGAAGGGAGGAGGGTACTTAATAGGTTGATATTGTATATATGTAAGTAGAAGAAAAGATTAACGGGGGTGAAAAGGCCCAAAGTGAGGTCAGGGGAAGAGATTGAGTAAAGGAAAGGTGGAGGGAGGGCTAATCAAAATCTAAGAGGATGCAAATAAATCATATGGAATCCTCTGGTTTGGGACAATGGAACACTCAGGAGCCATAGATCGCTGTTAGAGAAAATTTTCAGCGCCAGGGATGGGATACCTCTAGTGAGTTGTTGGCCAGGGAGGTTACTGATGCCCCAAAACATTATAGGCCATTGCTGAGGCCCTTGGTTTCCCACCAGGAATAGATGGTAATACCCTATTGCTGAAGACTCCACATACTAGGGCTGCAAGGCCACTGAGAAATTCTGCTGGAACTGAGCTCATAACCTCCTCCATGTAGACCAGCTGAGAGAAAGCTGGAAGAAGCCATTCTGCATACAGTTCAATGGGAGAGAGATATCACCAGTGAAGATACCCAACAGTGGACACTGCAAGCCTTATATTCGGCCAGCTAGGCCAAATGAGCCAACGGGTGCAATAGTGGCACATCTGTCATGGTGGAAACCAACTGCCCTCCAACTGGACTGGAGGCCTGCTCCATGGGGGAGAATACATCCCTGATACTGAAAACTTATAACAGGGGTAGTCAGGAGCCCTAGGGGTATAACATCTGCTGATGTCTGGAAAAAGGTATATACTATGCTTATCAAACTGCTCAGTAAGCACTTTTCTTAATATTTATACCCTTATATTAATGCTACTCTCACTTTGGGTAGAGAATCTTCTCTTTTCAGATGGCAGTGACCTTGGGATGACTCAGAAGGTATCATAGTGCTGGAAAGAAGTGACTGGAGTACTGAGTAACATCTCAATCACACCTTCCAAGGCTCAGGGTCTAATGCAGAAGAGGTGGCAGAAAGAATGTAAGAGCCAAAGGAAGGGTAGGACTCCTCACATCGTCCTCCCCTCCAGACATAAAATGTCCTGGATATCCATGACCTCATAGTGCCTGACACTACCTACACAAGACCATCATAAGAGGAGGAAAAGATCATGACATCAAAATTAAAGAGAGACTGATTGAGATGGGGAGGGGATATGATGGAGAATGGAATTTCAAAGGGGCAAGTGGGGGGAGGGAGGGTAGCACCATGGGATATTTTTTAGAATCATGGAAAATGTTTATAAAAATTAAGAAAAAAAAAAGAAAAAGAAAACTGCCCAGTAAGCACTTCTCTTAATGTTCATACCCATATATTAATGCTACTCTCACTTTTGGTAGAGAATCTTCTCTTTTCAGATGGCAGTGACCTTGGGATGACTCAGAAGGCACCATGGTGCTGGGAAGAAGTGAAAGAGAAGTACTCAGCACTGCAATATTTCTATCACACCTTCCAAGGCTCAGGGTCCATTGCAGAAGAGGTGGCAGAAAGAATGTTAGAGCCAAAGGAAAGGTAGGACTCCTTACGTGCTCCTCCAGACACAAAATGGCCTGGATATCCATGACCTCACAGTGTCTGACACTAACTACACAAGACCATCATAATAGGAGAGAAAAAGATCATGACATCAAAATAAAAGAGACTGATTGAGACGGGGAAGGGATATGATGGAGAGTGGGGTTTAAAAGGGGAAAGTGGGGGGAGAGAAGGCATTACCATGGGATATTGCTTACAATCATGGAAGTTGTTAATAAAAAATAAATTAATTACAAAAAAAAAGACCAGGCATGGTGGCACATGGGGATGCAGAGATAGGAGGATTACCATGAGTTCAAGGACACCCTGAGAATACAGAGTGAATTCCAGGTCAGCCTGGGCTAGAGTGAGACCCTACCTTGAGAAACAAACCAAAACACACAAAAAAAAAAAAAAAAAAAAAACAAAACAAAAAAAAAAAACAGGGCTGGCGAGATGGCTCAGCAGTTCAAGATGCTTGCTTTCAAAGCCTGATGGCCCAGGTTCAATTCCCAGTACCCACATAAAGCCAGATGCCCAAAGTGGCACATGTTTGGGCTGGAGAGATATATTAGCAGTTAAGGCACTTGCCTGCAAAGCCTAAAGATTTGATTCCCCAGTACCCACATAAGCCAGATGCATAAGGTGGCACATGTATCTGGAGTTCGTTTGCAGTGCTATAGGCCCTGGTGCAGCCATTCCCTCTCTATCTGCCTTTTTCTCTCTCAAATAAATAAAATAAAGGAGGAAAGCTTTCAAAGTGGCACATGTGTTTAGAGTTCCTTTACTTTCTCTGTCTCTGTTTCTCTCTGAAATAAATATTTAAAAAACAAAACAAACAGCATGGTGGTGCATGCCTTTAATCCCAGCACTCAGGAAGCAGGGGTAGGTGGATCACCATGAGTTCAAGACCACCCTGAGATTACATAGAACCAGGTCAGCCTGGGGTAGGACCAGACCTTACCTCAAAAAAGAGGGCTGGAGAGATGGCTTAGCAGTTAAGCGCTTGCCTGTGAAGCCTAAGGACCCCGGTTCGAGGCTTGATTCCCCAGGGCCCACGTTAGCCAGATGCACAAGGGGGCGCACGCGTCTGGAGTTCGTTTGGCAGAGTTCATTTGCAGTGGCTGGAAGCCCTGGCGCGCCCATTCTCTCTACCTCTTTCTCTGTCACTTTCAAATAAATAAATAAAAATCAACAAAAAAATTTAAAAAACAAAACAAAACAACAACCACAGTCAGGCATGGTTGTGCATGCCTTTAATCTCAGCACTCAAGAGGCTCAGGTAGGACGATTGCTATGAGATCAATTGCTGTGAGTTCAAGGCCAGCCTGAGACTACATAGTGAATTCCAGGTTAGTTTGGTCTAGAGCAAGCCCCTACCTCCAAAAAACAAACAAACAAAAAATCAAAAAGAAAATGCCCAATTTAAACAAAATAATGAGATCCAGTTACAACCAGATGACTTCAATAGGACCCTGGTATGGCAGGTGACATCATGATACATTTTTAGAGACAGCAGGAGAGAGAGAGAGAATTGGCACTCCAGGTCCTCAGCCACTGCAAACTCCAGACGCTTGCACCACCTAGTGGGCATCTGCGACCATGTGCTTGCCTCACCTTTGTGCATCTGGCTTAGGTGGGATCTGGAGAGTCAAACATAGGTCCTTAGGCTTCGTAGGCAAGCGCCTTAACAGCTAAGCCATTTTGACAGCCCCATACTTTTTAAAATTATTTTATTTTATTTATTTGAGAGATAGAAAGAAGGAGCGAGGGAGAGAATGGGCACACCAGGGACCTCAGCCCCTGTAAACGAACTCCAGACACATGTGCCACCTTGTGCATTTGGCTTATGTGGGTGCTGGGGAATCAAACCTGGGTTCTTTGGCTTCGCAGGCAAAAGCCTTAACCACTAAGCCATCTCTTTATTTTTTTGAAGTAGGGTCTCACTCTGGCCCAGGCTAACCTGGAATTCACTATGTAGTCTCAGGGTGGCCTTGAACTCATGGTGATCCTCCTACCTCTGCCTCCTGAGTGCTGGGATTAAAGGCATGCGCCACCACGCCCAGCTCCACTAAGCCATCTCTCTAGGCCCCAATGATACTTCTTTGATACCGAGGATTAGTGAACCCAGAACCTCAAGCATGGTAAATTCTTAGTCCACCACTGAATAACACCCCACTCCCCCAGGCCCATGACAATCCTTAAGGCAGAAACCAAAATAAGAAGGCAGGTTAGCTTCTGGCTGCTCTGCACAGTGGAGATAAGTCAGTTAAAGATAACTCAGGGCTGGGACAAAGTTGTGGGGAGGAAGGCCTATCTACTATTCCCTATGCCTAGACAGGAGACATCTAAAGCTCAAGGTCTGGTCTGGGTGGAGTAGGTCAGTAGTCTCCAAGGAGGGGGTGGAGTCTAACCTTGAGCAGGTACTGCCAGTATCTATGAACTAATCACTCCCAAAGACGAGGCTCTAGAAATGGCCGACAGGGTCTACAATTGCTTCCACAAGATAAAAAACGGGGGTGGTAGGTGCCTGAAGGCTGAGGGAGCCAGGCTTAAGAGGATCTTGCAAGTATAGGTTTAGATACAGACACCGATGGAAGAATCTGGGGGCGTTTCGCACCACCTGCGGCATGTGTTGGTGGTGGGGGGATTGCTGCGAGCCAGGAGATGGGCCTTGAGACCCGGTGGAAAAGACTTGAGGCTGGGGGACCGCAGTCGAGTCGGGCAGGCAACCTTCGTGACCTCCAACTGCAGGGATGCCCCTGAGTTCGGCGGGGGGATGGGCGCCCCACAGAACAAGGAAGGGATGGGTGGGGCAACGGAACCCTTAAAAGGACTGGAAAGGAGACATAGGTCCAGACATGGAGCGGGGTGTGGGGGGGGGGGAGGGCTTACCGGAAGTACCGCTCCTCTTCAGCCTTCTGTCTCTTAGCGAAGGCCCCACCAGCTTCCCGGATGGAGCCGGCGCCACCGTCATGACTCTCCGACTGCGGAGAGAGAAACGGACATAGGTCGTGGTGGAGCGGGAAAATGGGAACCCGTGCCCAGGGCGGGGGCAGTGGATACTGCTGTAACGTACCGGGTCCGAGGCGAAGCCTCGGGTTTGCATGGCCCTTACTCCCCACACACCGAGCCGCACCCGAAGCGCCAACGTCCCTGCCATGGTTTCTAGCTGCCGCACTTCTCCAGTCGCGGGCGTGGAGGAGCCTCCTGCGCGCTAACTGAGATGAGGACTAACGGCCAATTTGATTGGTGAAGGGACGAGATGGACATAGGACCGACGAATCACGAGAAGGGTGAGGCGGGGTTTATGAAGCCTCGGCGAATCATGATGGGGAGGCGAGTCTGTTCTTAACCAACCGCTAAGAAGGACTCTTGTACCAAAGGACTGGCAAATACTGATGGAGGAGTTTGAAAAGAAGGATAAGGAGTATCAGAAGTCGAAATTTCTGGTGTTGGGCTCATTGAGACATGGCATGCACCCTCACCAGACAGTTCCAGCCCTAAGTTATCGATATTATTAAAAACTTGAAAGAGACCATCCTTTTTCTTGGTTCACGGGCTATCCAGGATCTCGACCTCCAGCGTGCCTCTATTTATAAATAGCACGTCATGTTCATCTCTTAGGAAGTGTCAATGTTTGTGTTGTTGTTCACTGACATTTCAGTCTCAACTCTCGGTTTAAATTTCACTCTCAGAGAAATCTCCTTGACCTTCTTAGTCATTCTACTACCAACGTTCTGTCGTATCTCCCTCCCTGTTCTGTCAGCATTTCATCTTGTGTCATCAGGGCCTTAGACAGCTGGTGAAATAATATTTGTGAACGATATTAATATGTTGAATGGACTTGAAAAGAACTTTTGGTGATGTGCAATGAAGTGGAAATGCATCCACTCCTTCTGGTGGCCCAAGCCTGCAATCCAGCACCACTGAAGCAGAGGCAGGGAGAATCAGACAAGTTGGAGCCAGCTTGACCTAGTGAGTTCCTGGCCAGCCAAGGATATACAGCAATATTCTGTCTCAAAAAAAAAAAAAAAAAAAGAAAAAGAATAAAGAAAAAAGAAAGCTGGGTGTGGTGGCGCGTGCCTTTAATTCCAGCACTCAGGAGGCAGAGGTAGGAGGATTGCCATGAGCTCGAAGCCATCCTGAGACTACATAGTGAAATCCAGGTCAGCCTGAGGTAGAATGAGAACTTACCTAGAAAAAACAAAAAGAGGGGCTGGAGAGATGGCTCAGGCACTTTCCTGCAAAGCAAGAGGACCCAGATTTGATTCCCCAGGTTCAATTCCCCAGGAGCCATGTAAGCCAGATGCACAAGGTGGTGCACACATTTGGAGTTCGTTTGCAGCAACAGGAGGCCCTGGGGTACCCATTTTCTCTCTCTCTCCCTGTTTCTCTTTTTATCTCAAAATAAAATAAAACAACAACAACAAAAAAAACAGGGCTGGGGAGATGGCTTAGTGGTTAAGAAGGTTGCCTGCAAAGCCAAAGGAACCCAGGTTTGATTCCCCAGGACCAACACAAGCCAGATGCACAAGGTGGTGCATGCATCTGGAGTTTGTTTGCAGTGGCTGAAGGCCCTGGTGTGCCCATACCCTATCTGCTTCTTTCTGTCTCTGTCCTTCTCTCTCTCTCAAATAAATACATAAAATAAAATTTAAAAGATTAAAAAAAAAGGGGGGGCTGGGAAGATGGCTCCGTTGTTAAAGGAACTTGCTTGCAAAGTCTGCTAGCATTCACATAAAGCTGGACGCAAAAAGTGGCACTGACCCTGGAATGTGGGCCCCGCACAAAAATAACTAGAGTAAGTGTTGGTGAACCAAAGCCTGCTGCTGCTGCAAATAAACTCCAAACCCCTAGACTCATGTGCCACTATGTGTATTTGGCTTTATGGGGGTACTGAAAAATGGCCTTTGCTTGTCTAACTATTTATCTGGCCACCAATGCCTTTAAACAAGACAACAGTCATCTTTCTTTGACTTCATGGAGTTTACAGTTTTTGTCTGTTATTTTCTCTTTCCAGCCCAGTTTCTTCCTTTAGGTGAGAGGATTGAGCCAGATTATCTTATTCATTAGTATCAAAATACCTTCTTTGGGGATGGAAGAATGGCTCAACAGTTAAAGGCATTTGTTTGCAAAGCCTGCTGGCCCTGGTTAAGTTTCCTCAGTACCCAAGTAAAGCAAGATGCACAAAGACATGTAAACATCTGGCATTTGTTTGCAGTGGCAAAGATCCTGGCATATTGTTGCAGTTACCATCTCTTTGCTAGAATAAAACATCCCACCAGAAACAGCTTATGGGAGGAAAGGGTTTATTTCAGGCTTACAGTTTTAAAGGGAAGATTTATCTTAGCGTGGTGGAATTTTAGGCTGGATGTCACATCTTGCCATAGCAGCTGGAATGTGACAGCAAGAGTGAGCTGGCACTGGCAAGGGGACCTGGATGATAGCACTAAGGTCTTCCTCAAGCAATACACCTCCTGCAGCAAGGTTCTACCTTTCAAATTGCCACTAGCTTGGGATTGAGTATTAGGCTTAATCACAAACACAAGGCTATGGGGAACATTTACCATTTAAACTACCACACATGCTAATAAGCAATCAAAATATTTTTGAAATATCTTTTACTTTTTGGTTTTTCAAGATAGGGTCTCACTCTAGCTCAGGCTGACCTGGAATTCACTGTGTAGTTTCAGGGTGGCCTCAAACTCACGGCTGATCCTCCTACCTCTGCCTCCTGAGTGCTGGGATTAAAGGTGTGCGCCACCACACCCGGCTACCTTCCTTTATTTATTTATTTATTTTTTGTTCATTTTTATTTATTTATTTGAAAGTGACAGAAAGAGAGAGAGAGAGAAAGAGGCAGACAGAGAGAGAGAGAGAGGATGGGCGCCACATGCGCCCTCTTGTGCATCTGGCTAAAGTGGGTCCTGGGAAATCAAGCCTTGAACTGGGTTCCTTAGGCTTCACAGGCAAGTGCTTAACCACTAAGCCATCTCTCCAGCCCTGAAGCTTCCTTATTTTTTAAACTATATATTATTTCTTTATTTACTTATTTGACACATGCTCCACCTTGTGCATCTGACTTTACATGAGTATTGGGGAATCTAACCTGGGTCCTTTGGCTTTGCCTGCAAGTGCCATAACCACTAAGCCATCTCTCCAGTCCAATTTTTTATTTATCTATATATTTATTTATTTATTTGTATATATATATATATTTTATGAGAGAGAGGGGAGGGAGAATTGGTGCATCAAGGCCTCCAGCCATCACAATTGAACTCCACACACGTGTTCGCCATTTTGTGTGTATGTATGACCTTGTGACCTTGCATCACTTTGTGTATCTGTCTTATGTGGGACCTGGAGAGTCGAACATGAGTACTTAGGCTTTGCAGGCAAGTACCCTAACAGCTAAGCCATCTCTCTAGCCTTTTATTCATTTTTTATGAGCGAGAGGGAGAGAGAGAGAATTGTCACACAGGCCACTGCAATCAAACTCCAGATGTGTGTGCCACTTTGTGCACGTGTATCACCTTGTGCATCTATCTTATGTGGGTTCTGGGGAGTCGAACCTGGATCTTAGGCTTCATAGGCAAGCACTTTTACTGCTAAGCCATCTTTCCTGCCCCCAATATTTAAAATTATATTTTATTATTTATTTATTTGAGAGAGAGAAAGAGAGGTAGATAGAGAATTGGTGCAACATGGCCTCTAGCCACTGAAAATGAATTCCAGACACATGCCACCTCGTACATATGGCTTATGTGGGTACTGGGGAATTGAACCTGGGCCCTTAAACTTTGCAGGCAAGTGCTGTTAACAACTAAGCCATCTCTCCAACTGCAGCCCAATATTATTTATTTATTTGGGGCAGGCAGAGAGACAGAGACAGGGAAGCAGACAGAAAGAGATTATGAGTGTGGGTGTGCCAAATCCTTTCGCCACTGCAGACAAACTTCAGATGCATGGGCCATTTTGTGCATCTGGCTTTAAGTGGGTACTGGACAATCAAACCCAGTTTGTTAGGCTTTACAGGAAAGCACCTTAACCACTGAGCCATCTCAGTGCTTAACTGCTGAGCCATCCTTCCAGCCCCCCCCCTCTCTCTTTTTTGTTTTTACAAAGAATCAACTTTATTGGATATTCAGTGTTAGTTCCTCTTCTTGCCCTTGCCAGTGACCTTGGCTGGTTTGAGGACTGGAGCCGTTGCCTGGTACAGAGTAGAGGAGATCAGACCAATCATGAAGAAGATGAGGCAGGTGGTGACACAGACTCGGTGGATGAGGCCCGATGAAACAGTGCCAACAGCAGGCACAGGAGGATCTCCGGGAAGATCTTTGCTTGGAACCCTTTGCCAAAGACCAGATTCTCCAAATTATTGAAGGCGTTGAGAGAGATGAAGAGGCCAGAGCCCAGCAGGCCTCGCTGAATGGTGGGCCACTCGGTGGAGGCTAGCTGTCTGCTGTACACCTGCATGCCGGCTAAGAGCAGCAGGGAGAGGAGGGAAGACAGCGCCAAGGAGGTGCCGGTACCCACCACCATCACGGCCTGTCAGTGGATCTAATCGCCGCTGCCCGTGCTCCAAGCAAGAGCGGAACCGAACCGGCTTTTTTTTTTTAAATTGATTTTTCTAGGTAGGGTTTCACTCCAGCCCAGGCTGACCTGGAATTCATTCTGTAGTGTCACAGCGCCTCGAACTCACGGCGATACTCCTACCTGTGCCTCCCAAATCCTGGGATTAAAGGCGTGCGCCACCACGCCCGGCCCTCTCTTCTATTTTAATGTTATTTTTTCCCTCTATTATTTCATGTTAATTTTTTTTGGGGGGGGGTTTCCGAGGTAGGGGCACTCTAGCTCAGGCTGACCTGGAATTCACTATGTAGTCTCAGGGTGGCCTCGAACTCACGGCGATGCTACTTCTGCCTCACGAGTGCTGGGGGATTAAAGGCATGCGCCACTATGCCCGGCTTCATCTTAATTTTAAGAGTCCATATAGTGAGAGGTGAACTTGGGGAGTGATTGGGTTCTTCCCCTCCTGGCCACTTTGCATAGGTCCCCTTCCTCTGCTGACAATAAAAACAAAACAAAACAAAGTGCACGACCGGGCCGCTAGCCCTTTAAGAGCGGCCGAGTAGAAGTGGCCGGGCCAGAGAGGCGGGCTTGTGCGGATCACGTGACCCGGCGCCTGCGCAGAAAGGTCACGTGGTGGCTGCGCCGGGGAAATGGCGGCTTCAGGAGAGAGCGGGGCTTCGGCCGGTGGAGGCAGCACGGAGGAGGCATTTATGACCTTCTACAGTGAGGTGAGCACACAGTAAGGCCTAGTGCCCCCACGGCGACCGCGCTCGGGCCTCTTTTCCCAGTGGGCGGAGGCAGCGGGCCGCCTGGCCTGGGCCGTTGGCCGGCCGCTGTCCGGCCTCCAGGGCAGCGGGGCTTGGCCGGGGTGTGTGCGCGTCCCCCTCAGAGGGAGGGCTGCGGGCTGAGCGACCGGCGGACGTGGACGGAGACGGGAGCGTGGCCGGCGAGGTGCCGGGGCTGCTGGCCGGAGACCCAGTGACTTAGCTGTGGTGGCCTTAGCTTTGGTTTCCAAGTAGAAGAAGTTGTCTTCTCTCAAGTCCTCCGTGATGAACCGTCGTTGCTGCCGTCCACCAGTGCTAGTCACTGCATCGGGATAGACGTGAGGATGCCCCCATTTTACAGATGACGAACCTCAGTAAGAGACTCATTAGTTGGTTCAGAGTCTTACATCACAGCAGGTAACAACTTGGAACCTGGTATGTTCAGCTCGTTTGTTGGATAAATGAAAGAAAGAAAGAAAGGCATTTGGCCTCAGAGGCCCTCACATTGAACTCTGCCAAGGCAGTTATTCTGAGTGCAGTGGAATTTTTTCCAGACATTGCTTTTGCAGGTCATCAGTGAAAGGAGGGAGTTAGTATTAAGACAAGAATTTTCATGAAGATGAAAGGATTTGATGTATAAGAAGAAAGTGGCTCATAAGACATGAAGTAGAAGCAAGCAGGTCATGATCACCTGTAATCTCGGTACTGGGGAGGCATTGGCAGGAAAATAGGTACCAAGTATCAGGGCTAGCCACGGCTACATTGCGAGACCCTGTCTCAGAGCAACAACAACAACAAGAAAACAAAAAAACAAGCATCTCAGAGTTAAAGCAAAGCTGAAGATGGGGATCTTTCTAAGCAGATGTGGATTTGAGGGATGAACATCACCTACATCCAATTAAGAGCTATGTCAGGCTGGGGATACGGTTCAGTGGTAGAGCATTTGCCTAGCATGTGCAACACAGTGGGTTCAGTCCCCAGTGCCACCACACTAATAACAATAACAATAACGACCAAAAGTCATTAGCCTCTGCTATTTGCCTTTTTTTTTTTTTAAGACAGAGTGTTAAAGTGAGACCCCCACCTTAAAAAAAAAAAAGAAAAAGAAAAGAAAAATAAAAAGAGGAAAGAAAGAGAGGCAGATAGATAGAGAATGGGCGCACCAGAGCCTCTAGCCACTGCAAATGAACCCCAGACACATTCTGCACCTCCTTGTGCATCTGATGGTTTATGTGGGTACTGGAGAATCAAACCTGGGTCCTTAGGCTTTGCATGCAAGGACCATACTGCTAAGCCATTTCTCCATCCCCCGGTTTTTTTTTTTTTTTTTTTAGTATTTTATTTATTTGTTTGAGAGCATGAAAGAGGCAGAGAGGGAGAGAATGGGCATGCCAGGGCATCCAGCCACTGCAGACAAACTCCAGATGCATGCACCACCTGGTTTACGTGGGTCCTGGGGAATCAAACCAAGGTCCTTTGGCTTTGCAGGCAAGTACCTTAACCTGTAAACCACCTCTCCCGTCCCTGGTTTTATTTATTTATTTATTTTTTAAAAGACAGTTTCTCACTACATAATTCAAGTTGATTTCCATCCTGTTTCAGCCTCCCAAATGCTGAGATTAAGGTACCATTTTGGTACATAGTATTTCCTTCATAGTACTTATTTTTGTTTTTGTTTCCAAGGCAGGGTCTCACTCTAGCCCAGGCTGACCTGGAACCAACTCGCTCTGTAGTCCCAGGCTGGTCTTGAACTCACAGTGATCCTCCTACTTCTGCCTCCTGAGTGCTGGAATTTAAGATTTGTGCCACCATGCCCAGCCATAGTACTGTTTTCTTTTGTTATTTGTTTTGGTTTTTCCAGACAGGGTCTTACTCTAGCCTAGGCTCACTTGGAATTTACTATGTAGTCTCAGGCTGGCCTCAAATTCAGTGATTCACCTACCTCAGCCTCCCAAGTACTGGGATTAAAATTATGCCCAACTCTTTAGTAATTTATTTATTTATTAGAAACAGAGAGAGAGAGAGAGAGAGTGAGTGTGTGTGTGTGTCTGTCTGTCTGTGAGAGAGAGAGAAAGAGAATATGGGCACGCCAGGGCCCTCTAGCCACTGCAAACAAACTCCAGACACATGGGCCACCTTGTGCATCTGGGATCTGGAGAATCAAACCTTGGTCCTTAGGCTTTGCAGACATGTGCCTTAACTGCTAAGCCATCTTTCCAGCCCTTATTTTTATTTTTTAAGGAGGAAGGTTATATTTTGGTCACTGTTTCAAAAGTTTCAGTCTGGCCGGGCGTGGTGGCGCATGCCTTTAATCCCAGCACTCAGGAGGCAGAGGTATGAGGATCGCTGTGAGTTCAAGGCCACCCTGAGACTACATAGTGAATTCCAGGTCAGCCTGGGCTAGAGTTGAGACCCTACCTCCGAAGGAAAAAAAAAAAAGGGTAAAAAGTTTCAGTCTGTAGTGGTTGAGAAGGTGGCAGAGCAATTCACATCTTTATAGACGGGAAGCAGAGAGAAAGCTTGTATTCCATGGTATTATATTTAAAGGGGGAATTAGTATACCTTCTATAGTCTGTCCTTTGTTTTGTTTTGAGATAGAACCTCACTTTGTAGCCCAGGCTAGCCTGCAGCTCACTAGCCTGGCCTAGAACTGGTGCTAATTTTCCTATCTTAGCATCCTTAGTGTAAGATTATGGCACAGCCAGGCATGGTGGCACATGCCTTTAATCCCAGCACGTAGGAGGCAGAGGTAGGAGGATTGGCATGAGTTTGAGGCCATTCTGAGACTACATAGTGAATTCCAGGTCAGCCTCCGCTAGAGTGAGACCCTGCCTCAAAAATAAAATAAAATAAAATAAAATGAAGAAGATTAGAAGCATGAGCCACCACACCAGCCTTTGACAGAGAGAGAGGGAGAGAGAGAGAATGGGCATGCCAGGGCCTCCAGCCATTGCAAAGGAACTCAGGAACTCCAGATGTGTGCGCCTCCTTGTACATCTGTCTTATGTGGGTCCTGGGGAATCGAACCTGGGTCCTTTGGCTTTGCAAGCACACGCCTTAAAGGCTAAGCCATTCCTCCAGCCCTTTTTTAATTTTTTTTTTTTTTCTTTTTCAAGGTAGGGTCTCACTCTAGCCCAGGCTGACCTGGAATTCACTATGGAGTCTCAGGGTGTCCTCGAACTCACGGCGATCCTCCTACCTCTGCCTCCCGAGTGCTGGGATTAAAGGCGTGCACCACCACGCCCAGCTAAAAATTATTTTTATTTATTGTTAGATTCAATTTTTTAATTTTAATTAATTAATTTACTTATTTTGGTTTTTCGAGGTAGGGTCACTAGCTCAGGCTGACCTGGAATTCACTATGTAGTCTCAGAGTGGCCTTGAACTCATGGTTATCCTCCTACCTTTGCCTCCCGAGTGCTGGGATTAAAGGCATGCGCTTCCATGCCTGGCTATTTTCTTTTTTTAAATATTTGTGTGTATAGATGGATGTTTCTCTTATCACCTCTGCAAACAAACTTCAGATGTATGTGCCACTTTCGTGTCTGGCATTATGTGGATGCATTCAGGCCAGCCGGCTTTATGCAAACAAATGCCTTTAAAACTGCTGAGCCATCTCCCCAGCCCCTGCCCTTCTCTCTCTTGCCTTGCCTTGCCTTGCCTTGCCTTGCCTTCCTTTCCTTCCTTTCCTTCCTTTCCTTCCTTTCCTTTTCCCTCCCTCTCACCTTTCCCCTCCCCTTTCCTTCCTCCCTCTCTTTTACCTTTTTTTTGCTTTGTTTTTTGAATTTTTTGGGTGTTCTCAAACTCACAGTGATCCTTCTACCTCACCTCCTGAGTGTTGGAATTAAAGAGCTGAGCCATCACACCCCCTTTTTATTTTTGTTTCTTGAGAAAGCATCTTACTATATAGCCCAGGTTGGAATGGAATTCACTGTTGTACCCCAGACTGGCTTCAAACTCATGGTGATCCTCCTATCTCAGCCTCCCTAGTGCCCCAGTGCTAGGATGGCTGTTGTGAGCCACAATACCTGCTGAGTTTTGTTTTGTTTCTTTTCTTTTGTTTGTTTGTTTGGTTTGGTTTGGTTTTTTGAGGTAGGGTCTTACTCTAGCCCAGGCTGACCTGGAATTCACTACGTAGTCTCAGGGTGGTCTTGAACTCACAGCTGTCCTCCTACCTCTGCCTTCTCCGTGCTGGGATTAAAGGCGTGCACCACCATGCCTGGTTGGGATTACTTTTTGGATGACTGAAATTATTTCCAGCATTGTTTTGGACATAGGAATGAAGATAGAGGGCTGGAGAGGTGGCTCAGTAGTTAAAGGCAGTTGCTTGTAAAGCCTGACCTCCTGGGTTCAGTTCTCCAGTACCCATGTAAGTAAGATGCACAAAGTGGTACATGTATCTGGAGTTTGTTTGCAGTGGCAAGAGGCCCTGGCGTACCCATTCGCTCTCTCAAATAAATAAATAATTATATAAATAATTTGTCCATCTGGCTTTTTGTGGGACCTGGGGAATTGAACCTGGGTCCTTTGGTTTTGCAGGCAAATGCCTTAACTGCTAAGCTGTCCCTCCAACCTAACATCACGTTTTTTTTTTTTTTTTTTTGGCTTTTCGAGGTAGGGTTTCACTGTAGCCCAGGCTGACCTGGAATTCACTATGGAGTCTCAGGGTGGCCTCGAACTCATGGCGATCCTCCTACCTCTGCCTCCCGCGTGCTGGGATTAAAGGTGTGTGCCACCACGCCCGGCTTAACATCACGTTTTGCATACAAGTGCCTTTAACTGCTGAGCCATCTCCCCAGTCCCAATTGATTTTTTAAAAAATATTTTATTTTTATTATTTGAGAGAGAGAAGGAGGCAGAAAGAGAGAGAGAGAGAGAGAAAATGGGCACACCAGGGCTTTCAGCCGTTGCAAACAAACTCCAGATGCATGCACCACCTTGTGCATCTGGCTTATGTTTGTTCTGGGGAATTGAACCAAAGTCCTTTGGCTTTGTAGGCAAGTGCCATAACTGCTAAGCCATTTCTTCAGCCCCATTGTGTGCCCCCCCCCCCCAAGTAGGGTCTCACTCTAGCCCAGGTTGACCTGGAATTCACTATGTAATCTCAGGTGTTCTCGAACTCATGGCCATCCTCCTACCTCTGCCTCCCAAGTGCTGGGATCAAAGGCGTGTGCCACCACTCCCGGCTTCCCATTGTGGTTTTTTAATGCTTTTCGTGGTTTATGTTTTAGTGTAATTGAAGTTTTCCTCTCAAAATAGAAAATTACCAGTTAAGTGTAACTACATGCAGGTATACCTTCTGTAATTAGGATGTAAGCTCTGTGAAGGTGTTGATTGTAACTTACTTATCTTTGAATCTTCATGCCTTTTCTGAAGTCAAACTGGGGTGGAGGGGTTAAATTTCTCACGAATGGGAAACATCAGTTAATCTCTCTGAGCCTCAATTTTCTTTTTTAAAAATATATTTATTTAGTTAGTTATTTAGAGACAGAGAGAAAGAGGCAGATAGAGAAAATGGCCACACCAGGCCCTGTAGCCTCTGCAAACAAACTCCAAATGCATGTGCCACCTTTTGCATCTGGCTTACATGGGTACTGGGGAATCGAGCCTTGAACCGGGGTCCTTAGGCTTCACAGGCAAGCGCTCAACTGCTAAGCCATCTCTCTAGCCCTCTCTCTTTCTCTCTGTCTCCCCCCCCCCCCATGGTAGGGTCTCATTCTAGCCCAGGCTGACCTGGTACTCATCCTGTAGTCCCAGGCTATCTTTGAACTCACAGTGCCACCACACCTGGCTCATGTGCATTTTCATTTTGCTAAACACTTTAAAGAATAATTACAATAGCGATAAACAATTTTAAATAAATATTAATTTTAATATCATAAAAACTTTACTTTAGGGCTGGAGAGATGGTTCAGCAGTTAAGGGTTGCAAAACCTAAAAACCTGGTTTTGATTCCCTAGTACCCATGTAAAGCTAAATGCACAAGGTAGCACATGCATCTGGAGTTCCTTTGCAGTGGCTAGAGGCCCTGGCACACCCATACACTCTGTCTGTCTCTGTATCTCCCTGCTTGCAAATAAATATTTTTTAAAAAATTTACATTAGTCTGGTGTGGTGGTGCATGCCTTAATTCCAGCCTGGGACTACATAGTGAATTCCAGGTTAGTCTGTTCTAGAGTGAGACCCCACCTCAGAGAAAAGGAGGCTGAGGTAGGAAGACTGCTATGAATCCAAGGCCAGCCTGGGCTTGAGCGAGACTCTCTACCTCAGTAGAAAACAAAACAAAAATAAAATGCACAAGATGGACATACAGATATTTGCTGAACATGTCAGTGAGGGTTGTATTAAGTAGATACTGAGTTTATTATTGACCTTTACTAATGAAGCTTTTTTTTTTTAATCTTCTTAATTTTAGGTGAAACAAATAGAGAAAAGAGATTCAGTTCTAACATCCAAAAATCAGATTGAAAGATTGACCCGTCCTGGTTCCTCTTACTTTAATTTGAACCCATTTGAGGTAAGCTGATTGTTGCCTTGGCTTCTGTGAAGGGAGGATCGGATCTCTCTCTCTCTCTCTCTTTTTCTGTCCCCCCCCCCCCCCCACACACAGTCTCACTGCAGCCCAGAATATGTCACCAAGCTGGTCTCTGCAGTCGGTCGTCTTCATCCTCCCAGCTACTGGGATTCCATGTATGTGAGCCACCATACCCAGCTTGCAGACAGATTTATATTCAAGCACACAACTAATTTCTGTCAGCTGGAAATGAGAAAAGTGAGAAAGTGAAATGAAGGAATTTGTGTAGTGAGTAGGTTGTCTTTGAACTTGGGTGGTTTCATTGTGAGTAGAATTGGAGAGGCAGCATGTTAAAGAAAATGAGATAGAGGTTGAGGAGATTGCTCAGTGGGTGAAGTGTTTGCCATGCAGGCATGAGAACCTGAGTTTGGGATCCTTAGTGTTACTATTTTGGTTTTTCGAGGTAGGATCTTACTCTGTAGCCCAGGCTGACCTGTAATTCAGGGTGGCCTCATACTCACAGCAATCTACCTACCTCTGCCTCCCAAGTGTTGGAATTAAAGGCGTGTACCATCATACCTGGCTCAACGAATTAATTTTTTTTTTTTTTGATGTAGGGTTTCACTCTAGTCTATGCTGACCTGGAATTCACTATAGAGTCTCAGGGCGGCCTCGACTGACAGCGATCCTCCTACCTCTGCCTCCCAAGTGCTGAGATTAAAGGCGTGCACCACCACGTCTGGCTCAAAGAATTAATTTTTTTAAAATCTTGTATTTTATTTATTTATTAGAGACGGAGGGGGGGAGAGAATGGGGAACACTACAGCCACTGCATACGGACTCCAGACACATGTGCCACCTTGTGCATCTGGTGTACATGGGACCTGGAGAATTGAACCTGGGCCCTTAGGCTTTGCAGGCAAGCGCCTTAACCCCTAAGCCATCTCTCCAGCCAAAGAATTATTACTATTATTATATTTATTTTATTTTATTTGGTTTTTTGATGTAGGGTCTCACTCTATCCCAGGCTGACCTGGAATTCACTGTGTAGTCTCAGGGTGACCTCAAACTCATGGTGATCCTACTATCTCTGCCAGCAGGATTTCTCAGTGGCTTTGCACCCCAAGTATGTGGAGTCTTCAGCAATAGGGTCTTACCATCTATTCCTGGTGGGAAACCAAGGGCCTTGGCAATGACCTATAATGTTTTGGGGGCATCAGCGACCTCCCTGGCCAACAACTTGCTGGAAGGTATCCCATTCCTGGCACTGAAAATTTTCTAGCAATAATCTATGGCTCCTGAGTGTTCCATTGTCCAAAAAATTAGGTTTCCATATGATTTATTTATATCCTTTTAGATTTTGATTACCCCTCCCTCCACCTTTCCTTTACTCAGTCTCTTCCCCTGACCCCACTTGGGCCTTTCACCCCCATTAATCTATTTTTCTACCTACATATATACAATACCATCCTATTAAATACCCCCCTCCCTTCCTTTCTCTTCCCTTTATATCTCTTTTCTAGTTTACTGGCCTCAAAAAATTAATTTTTGATGTAAAGGAGTGTAGAGCACTAATGAATTTAGGATCCTTGCTTTAAAGTATTTTTTTACTTTTTTAATTATTATTTTTTATTAACAACTCCCATGGTTATAAACAATATCCCATGGTAATGCCTTCCTTCCCCCCATGCTTTAAAGTATTTGTAAAGCCAGGCATGGAACACTATAATCCCAGCACTTGGAAGGTAGAGGCAGGATTGCTATAGGATTGAGGCTAGCTGGGTCTATATAGCAAAGTCCAGGATAGCCAGAACTACGCAGTGAAACCCTCTCTCAATAAAAAAACAAATTTGTTAAAACTTTTGTTGGCTGGGGATGTAGCTCAGCAATAGAGTACTTGTTTAGCATGCTCCAGGCCCTGACTTCAGTTCCCAGAACAGCAAAAAACAAGCATAAACCCTTTTTTTTTTGTTTTGTTTTGTCTTGTCTTGTCTTGTCTTGTTTTGTTTTGTTTTGTTTTGTTTTTCAAGGTAGGGTCTCACTGTAGCTCATGCTGACCTGGAATTCACTATGTAGTCTTAGGGTGGCCTTGAACTCATTGTGATCCTCTTACGACTCTGGCTCTGGAGCGCTGGGATTAAAGGTGTGTGCCACTATGCCTGGCTCATAACCCTTTTATTTATTTATTTTTTGTTTGTTTGTTTTTGTTTTATTTTTTGAGGTAGGGTCTCTCCCTGGCCCAGGTTGACCTGGAATTCACTATGTAGTTTCAGGCTGGCCTCAGACTCATAGCCATCCTTCTGCTTCTGCCTCCCCAGTGCTGGGATTGAAGTCATGTGCTACCATGCTTAGCATAAAAACCTTTTTTGTTGCACAAAATAAGTACCAAGTACTTACACTCAGTAACGACAAACCAAGATGAAGATATTTTATTTATTTATTTATTTATTTATTAGAGAGAGAGAGAGAGAGAGAGAGAGTAAATTGCCATGCCAGGGCCTCTTGCCACTGTAGACAAATTTCAGGTGCATTCACCACTTTGTGCATCTGGCTTTACATGGGTACTGGGGACTTGAACCTGGACTGGCAGGCCTTTTATGCAAGTGCCTTTAATCACTGAGCAATCTCCCCATCCCTCTGTTGCAGGTTTTTTTTTTTTTTTTTTTTGGTGGGGGGGTTCACGGTAGGGTCTTGGTCTAGCTCAGACTGGCCTGGAATTCACTCTATATTCCCAGGGTGGCCTTGAACTCATGGCGATCTTCCTATCTCAGCCTCCTGAGTGCTGGGATTAAAAGGTGTGCACCACTGCACCGTGCTTTTTTTTTTTTTTTTTTTTTTTTTTTTTTTTTTTTTTTTTTTTTGGTGTTTGTGTGTGTGTATGTGTAATGTGCTGTGTATGATGTATGCCCTTGAGTTGCCCCATATGCTTGTCTGCAAGGTTGCTCACTGACTGTGGCTAGAGTAGAATGTCAGGTATTCTGCTTCATCACTCTTCAACTTGGTCTTGTTTTGAGCTGGTAATTCCTTTTTTTTTTTTTTTTAAACTGATTCTGAAGCTTGCAGGCCCCGAAGATTCTTGAATCTCTTCTCCCTTGGGGGACTGGTTTTACAGGCATGTGTGGCCTGAGTTTTGGGTTATAAGTATGAACCACAATGCCTGGCTCCTTTTTTTTTTTTTTTTTTTTTTTTGAGACAGTGTCTACTGTATGGCTTGGGTGACTCATCCTAGTGTTTGTTCTGCCGCATCTTCCTGAATGCTGGGATTATAGATGAGTACTACCACCTTTCCCTCCCCCCCCCCCCCCAGGTAGGGTCTCATTCTAACCCAGGCTGACCTGGAACTCACTCTGTAGTCCCAGGCTGGCCTTGAATTTACACCAGTCCGCCTACCTCTTCCTCCTGAGTGCTGGGATTAAAGGCTACCATGCCTGATTCTTCAGAGTTTTGTGGTTTTTTTTTTTTTTTTTTTTTTTTTGGTTTTTCAAGGTAGGGTCTCAATCTAGTCCAGGCTGGCCTGCAATTCACTGTCTAAACTCAGGTGGCCTCGAACTCATGGCGATCCTCCTACCTCTGTATCCTGAGTGCTGGGATTAAAGGCGTGCACTACTGCACCGGCAGAGTTCTTTTTTTAATATTTGTGTTTACTAGAGAAAGAGAGAGAGACAATATGGGTGTGCCAGGGTCTCTTTTTGCTGCAAGCTCCAGACACATGCACCACTTGTGTTTCTTTTTTTTCTAAATTAATTAATTAATTTCCAAACAGAGGAGAGAGACAGGGAAAGAGAGAGAACGGGTGCGCCAGGGCCTCTTAACACTGTAAACAAACTCCAGATGCATGCTTTACCTTGTTCGTGGGCTTTACATGGGTACTGGGGAATCAAACCTGGACTTGCAGGCTTTGCAAGCAAGTGTCACTCTGAGCCATCTCTTCACCTCTGTTGTAGTCAGCTCCACGTTGCTGGGACGAACTTACAAATAGACACAGTTTATGGAAGGGATTTATTTCAGCTTACAAAATCCAGGGAAAACCCATTAATGGCAAAAGAAGCTGTTTACTTCCATACCTTGCAGTAGAGAGAAACAGGTGAAGCAAGCAAACACCAACAAGCAGCAAGCACGAACCCGGAGCTCAGGCTGCTCTTTCCATACCTTTGGGCTAGAATTCAAATCCGCCCTCAGTGGCATGCCTCCTCCAGCAGAAGAATTTGCCTGCTAGGGGCTAAAGATGTAAACTGAATTTTTTTTTGTTTGTTTTTTAGGTTTTTCGAGGTAGGATCTCCTCTAGCCCAGGCTGACCTGGAATTCACTATGTGGTCTCAGGGTGGCCTGAAAATCACGGCGATCCGTCTACCTCTGCCTCCTGAGTGCTGGGATTAAAGGCATGCGCCACCAGGCCCAGTCGTAAACTGAATTTTTTTCTCTCAATTTTTATTAACATTTTCCATGATTACAAAAAATATCCCATGGTAATATGCTTCCTCCCCCCACTTTCCCCTTTGAAATTCCATTCTCCATCATATCCCCTCCCCATCTCAATCAGTCTCTCTTTCATTTTGATGTCATGATCTTTTCCTCCTCTTATGATGGTCTTGTGCAGGTAGTGTCAGGCACTATGAGGTCATGGATATCCAGGCCATTTTATGTCTGGAGGGAGCACTCTGTAAGGAGTCTTACCCTTCCTTTGGCTCTTATATTCTTTCTGCCACCTCTTCCGCATCAGACCCTAAGCCTTGGAAGGTGTGATCGAAATGTTACTCAGTACTCCAGTCACTTCTTTCCAACACTCTGATACCTTCTGAGTCGTCCCAAGGTCACTGCCATCTGAAAAGAGAAGATTCTCTACCCAAAGTGAGAGTAGCATTAATATAAGGGTATGAATATTAAGAGAAGTTCTTACTGGGCAGTTTGGTAAGCATAGTATATACATTTTTCCAGACATCAGCAGATGTTACACCCCTAGGGCTCCTGACTACCCCTGTTTTAAGTTTTCAGTATCAGGGATGTATTCCCTCCCATGGAGCGGGCCTCCAGTCCAATTGGAGGGCAGTTGGTTTCCACCATGACAGACGTGCCACTGTTGCACCTGTTGGCTCATTTGGCCTGGCTGGCCAATTATAAGGCTTGCAGTGTCCACTGTTGAGTATCTTTACTGGTGTTCTCTCTTTCTCCCATTGAACTACATGTAGAATGGCTTCTTCCAGCTTTCTGTCAGCTGGTCTACATGGAGGAGGTTATCAGCTCACTAAACTGAATTTTTAAAAAATTTTTTATTCATTTGTAAACAGAGAAAGAGAAAGGGGGTGCACCAGGGCTTCTAGCCATTATTTTATTTTATTTTTAATTAATTAATTATTTATTTATTTATTTGAGAGCGACAGACAGAGGGAGAAAGAGGCAAAGAGATAAAGAATGGGCACGCCAGGGCCTCCAGCCGCTGCAAATGAACTCTAGATGCGTGTGCCCCCTTGTGCATCTGGCTAACATGGGTCCTGGGGAATCAAGCCTCGAACTGGGGTTCTCAGGCTTCACAGGCAAGCGCTTAACCGCTAAGCCATCTCTCCAGCCCCCGCTTCTAGCCATTATAAATGAACACCAGATACATATTCTGTTCTGTGTGTTTGGCTTTAAGTGGTGGGTACTGGGGAATTGAACTCATGTTGTTTAACTGCTGAGCCATTTCTCTAGACCTGTGAATTCAATTTTAATAAAATATCTGAGTCTGTGGGGCCATATATTTACATTATCACATTCAAGCTACCATAAGCCTCTTGTTCTGTTATTTAAGGCAGGGTCTCACTCTAGCCCAGGCTGGCCATGGAACTCACAGCAGTCCTAACTCAGCTGCTGGGACTAAAAGCAAATACTAACACACTATGTGTGATAAAGAGCCAGAAGTCATTGGTTATTTCAAATCAGAGAATTAATTGTCCAGTGTGTTGTCTTCCAACTTTCCAATAAATTGAAGTGGAGAAATTCTAGTGCTATCATTAGTGTCAGTTTTGGTGCTGCCTCCAGTTAATACTTCTAAGTTTGCCTATAAATATCCTCTTTTTATTTTTATTTTTATTTTATTGCTGAGTATCAAACCCAGGGGCTTGTGTGGCGTGTACATGCTAGGCAAGCATTTTATCACCATGCATGCTATGTCAGACCTTTTTTTCCCCTTGAGTCAGACACTCACTATCGCAGGCTGATCTGAAATTCTATAGCCTAGGTTGGCCTTGAACTGTCAGCACTCCTACTTTAGCCTTTTCAGTGCTGGAGTTATAGGCTTGAATCGCCATCTTCTGACTGTTTTGTTTGTTTTTTGAGACAGGGTTCCACTCTGTGCTCTTTTTTTTTTTTAATTTTGATTTTTATTTGCTTATGAGAAAGAGACAGATAGAATGGGCATACCAGGGCTTCTAGCCACTGCAAATGAACTCCAGATGCATGTGCCACCTTGTGTTATCTGCCTTATGTGGGTCCTGGGGAATCAAACCTGGGTCCTTTGGCTTTGCAAACAAGTGCCTTAACTGCTAAGCCATCTCTCTAGCCCCCACTCTGTTCTCTTGAACTGGCCTTGAATTCATGGCAATTTTCCTCATCTTTTTAGGTGTTGGAATTACAGTTGTTAGCTGCCATACCTGGCCCATGTTGACATCTTTACCCTACTTAGTTTCTGACACATTATGCTACCTAACATGTCTCTGGGAATGCCCTCTTTATCCTACTTTGGCACTCATGTCAGGCTGCCTTTCTATATAGATGCCTACTTCACCTCATTTAGACTGTTACACTCTGTAGCTAGCCATCACTCCCTGTGTGGTCACCCTTTTTGTTCCAGGTATGCTCTAACACTGCTCTGGACATGTCTCAATATATATCTGCGTTCCTTGGCTTCATTTAATGGATTTGGATGCAATGCTCAGGAACAAAAAGGGAGATGGAAGCTTGAAGAGTATTTTTCCTCTGTTTATTATTTATTTTTACTTCATTTTATTTTATTTATTTTTTTTGTTTATTTTTATTTATTTATTTATTTGAGAGCGACAGACAGAGAGAAAGAGGCAGAAAGAGATAGAGAATGGGTGCGCCAGGGCTTCCAGCCACTGCAAACGAACTCCAGACGCATGCGCCCCCTTGTGCATCTGGCTAATGTGGGTCCTGGGGAATCAGGCCTCGAACTGGAGTCCTTAGGCTTCACAGGCAAGCACTTAACTGTTAAGCCATCTCTCCAGCTCCCCGCCTTATTTTTTTGAGGTAGGGTTTCACTCTAGCCCAGGCTGACCTAGAATTCATTATGTAGTCTCAGGGTGGCCTCGAACTCATGGCAATCCTACCTCTGCCTCCCTAGTACTGGGATTAAAGATATGCGCCTCCATCTCCCTGCCCCCCAGGTAGGGTCTCACTCTAGCCCGAGCTGACCTGGAATTCACTTTGTAGTCTCAGGGTGGCCTTGAACTCAAAGGGATCTTCCTACCTCTACCTCCCAAGTGCTGGGATTAAAGGTGTGGACCACCATGGCCAGCCCAAGCTATTTTTTTAAAATATATTTTTATTTATTTGAGAGAGAGACAGGTGGGGGACAGAGATAGATACAGATAGAGTGAGTATGGGCACACCAGGGCCTCCTGCCAGTGCAGATGAACTTCAGATGCAGGCACCACTTTGTGCATCTGGCTTTACATGGGTCCTGGGAATTTAACTCAGGCCATTATGCTTTGCAAGCAAGTGCTTTTAACTGCTGAGCCATCTCTCCAAATCCCCTCTTCTTTTTTTCTCTCTCTCTCTTTTTTTTTTTCTCACTCTAGCCCAGGCTAACCTGGGATTCACTATGTAGTCACAGGGTAGCCTTGAGCTCATGGCAGTCCTCCTACCTTTGCCTCCCAATTGTTGGGACTGAAGGCATGTACCACATCTGGCCCCTCTTTGGTTTTTTGAGCTCTTGCTTCCTGAGTATTGGGATTACAGGTGTGAGCTATGATACCAGTTTTAAACTTTTGATCTTGGTTCTTCCAGGTTCTCCAGATAGATCCTGAGGTGACAGATGAAGAAATAAAAAAGAGGTTTCGACAGGTATAGTACTATTTCCTTGTAATAGAGTTTGAGCCTTCTGTTTATATTTTTTATCGTTTTATTTATTTATTAGGTACAGAGGGGGAGAGAGAGAGAGAGAAAGGGCGTGCTAAGGCCTGTAGCCACTGCAAATGAACTCCAGATACATGTGCCACAATGTGTATCTGGCTAATATGGGATCTGGAGAATTGAACCTGGGTCCTTCTCTGGCAAGCACCTTAACCGCTAAGCCATCTCTCCAGCCCTTTTGTTTGTTTTTTGAGATAGGCTTTTTTTTGTTTGTTTTTCTGAGGTAAGATCTTACTCTAGCCCAGGCTGGCCTGTAACTCAAATTCACAGTGATCCTCCTACCTCTGCCTCCCGAGTGCTGCGATTGAAGGAGTATACCACCATGCCCAGTGAGACAGGCTTTTATGTAGCCCAGTCTGGCCTAGAACTTTGTATGTGACCAAGGATGACCTTGAACTCGATTTCTTCCTGCCTGCTGGGTTAATGGGCTTGTGGTGGGCACATCTGGTTTATGTGGGGTTAGAAGAACCCAGGGCTTTGTGCATGGTATGCAAATGCTCTACCAACTGAGCCACATCCCCAGCCTCAGTTTGAACCTTTTGAAAATCTGTAAAGACAGTTATTAATTAAACTGTAAAGACGGTTTCTTTTTTTTTTTCTTAATTTTTGTTAACATTTTCCATGATTATAAAAAATATCCCATGGTGCTACCCTCCTTCCCCCCACTTTCCCCTTTGAAATTCCATTCTCCATCATATCCCCTCCCCATCTCAATCAGTCTCTCTTTCATATTGATGTCATGATAAAGACAAGTTTCTTTAGGGCCAAAATTTAAACCTCTTCCAAATTAGTAAGGCTAGGTAACTGTACTCATAAACTTGTTGTGACATGAAGTATTAAATAATAGATAGTTTTCTGTGAATAGAATTAATTTTATATCCAAACAGTTTCTCCAGCCTTTTTCTTTTTTAAAGTTATTTATTTCTATTTACTTATTAGAGACAGAAAGAGATAGGTGAGGGAGGAGCAAGAGAGAGAATTGGCACACCAGAGCCTCTAGCCACTGTACCACCTTGTGCATCTGGTTTTTGTGGGCCCTGGGGAATTGAACCTGGGTCCTTTGGCTTTGCAGGCAAACACATTAACTGCTAAGGCATCCCGCCAGCCCATTATTGACTTTTTTAGCCTTCCTAATGTTTTTTTTTTTTTTAAATGTACTTCTGGTTTTTTTTAGTGTTTATTTTACTTTTATTTATTTGAGACTGACAGAGAGAGAAAGGGGCAGATAGATAGAGAATGGGTGCACCAGGGCCTCCAGCCACTGCAAACAAACTTCAGCCGCATATGTCACCTTCTGCATCTGGTTTATGTGGGTCCTGGAGAATCAAGCCTCGAACTGGGGTCCTTAGGCTTCACAGGCAAGCGCTTAACCACTAAGCCGTCTCTCCAGCCCCTATTTTATTTTTATTTAAAAGTTTTTTTGGGGGTTAGGGTTTCGCTCTCGCCCAGGCGGACCTGGAATTCACTACGTAATTTCAGACTGGCCTTGATCTCCCAGCAATCCTCCTACCTCTCTGCCTCCTGAGTGCTGGGATTAAAGGCATGCCCCACTATGCCCAGCTTATTATTATTTTTTTTTTTTAAGAGAGAGAGAGAGAATTTTTGCACCAGGGCCTCATCCACTGCAAATTCCTGACACTTCCGCCACCTAGTGGGCTTGTACAACCTTGCGCTTGCCTCATCTTTGTGGGTCTGTGGCTAATGTGGGATCTGGAGGTTAGAACATGGGTCCTTAGGCTTTGCAGGAAGATCCTTAACCACTAAGCCATCTCTTCAGCCCTCCCCCCCCTCTTTTTTTTTTTTGAGGTAGGGTCTAACTAGCCCAGGCTGACCTGGAATTCCAGATTGGCTTCAAAATCACAGTGATCCTTATACCTCAGCCTCCCAAGTGCTAGAATTAAAGGTGTGCACCGCCATGCCCAGCATATTTTAATAGGACCTTCTCTGCTTCTGTACAGCATTCTTTTTTTTTTTTTTTTTTGTAAGTTTTATTTATTTATGAGAGGGAAAGAGAGAGTGGGCACACCAGGGCCTCTAGTTACTGCAAATGAATTGCAGACACATGTGCCACCTTTTTGCATCTGGCTTTACGTGGGTACTGGGGAATTGAACCAGGGTCCCTGGGGTTTGTAGGCAAGTGCCTTAACTGCTAAGCCATCTCTCAGCTCCTGCGCAGCTTTTTTTTTCTTTTATTTATTTGAGAGACAGAGAGAGAGAGAGAGGGAGAGGGAGAGGGAGGGAGGGAGGGAGGGAGAGAATGGACACACCAGGCCCTATAGACACTGAAAAGGAACTCCAGATGTATGTGTTACCTTGTGCATCTGGCTTACATGGGTACTGGGAAATCAAACCTGGGTCCTTAGACTTCTTAGGCATCTTAGCCGCTAAGTCATCTCTCTAGCCTCACAGTATTCTTTTTATTTATTTTTTATTTTTTTATTAACAACTTCCATGGTTGTAAACAGTATCCTATGGTGATGCCCTCCCTCCCCCCACTTTCCCCCTTTGAAACTCCATTCTCCATCATATCCCCTCCCCCTCTCAATCAGTCTCTCTTATTTTGATGTCATGATCTTTTCCTCCTATTATGATGGTCTTGTGTAGGTAGTGTCAGGCACTTCTCACAGTAGTCTTAATACCCAGTGTTGTGCTTGTTTCTTTAGGATAATAATTTTCTCCATATTGCTGACTCATAGTCACCTTCATTTCCTATGAAGCTAAGATTTTTGTTTTAACCTTTGCCTGCTCAATCATTTTTTAATTTTACTTTAATTTATGTGTTTGAGGCAGGTTCTCATTCTGGCCCATGCTGAGCTGGAATTCACTACATAGTCACAGGGTGGTCTTGAACTCATGGCGATCCTCCTACCTCTGCCTCCTGAGTGTTGGGATTAAAGGCGTGCACCACCACGCCCTGTTCAATCATTTCTTATTACTTAGCTTAATAGTTTTTTTTTTCCCCTTCTAGGCTCTGCTCTGTCCTTAATTTTGGCATTTACCCCTACCCCTTTCTTAGGACTTTGTTTTCTGTTATACTGCATTAGCAATCTTTCCCAATTTAAGCTAACATTCAAGTCCTTAGTCAGAACCTCAAAACTTTTTCTTTTCTTTTTCTTTTTTCTTTTTTCTTTCTTTCTTTTTTTTCTTTTTTTTTTTTTTGATGTAGGGTCTCACTCTAGCGTAGGGTGACCTGGAATTCACTATGTAGTCTCAGGCTCACCTTGAACTCACAATGATCCTCCCCCCTCAGCTTCCCAAGTACTGGGATTAAAGGCATTCACCACCATAGCTGGCAACTTTTAAATATTTATTTATTATTATTTATTTATTTACAAGCAGAGAGAGAAAGAGCATGAATGAATATGGTCATGCCAAAGCTTGCCTGCAAAGCCAAAGGACCTAGGTTCCATCTCCCAGGACCCATGCAAGCCGGATGTACAAGGTGATGCTTACATCTGAAGTTCATTTGTAGCAGTTGGAGGCCCTGGCACACCCATTCTCTCTCTGCTTGTTTTTCTCTCTCTCAAATAAATAAAAATAAAATGTTTTTTTAAAAAAATCAGAAGGCTGGAGAGGTGGCTTAGTGGTTAACGTGTATGCCTGCGAAGCCTAAGGACCCAAGTTCAATTCTCCAGGTCCCACATAAGCCAGATGCACATGGTGGCACATATATCTGGAGTTCATTTGCAGTGGCTAGAGGCCCTGGTGCGCCCATTCTCTCTCTCTCCCCCACTCCTTTCTCTGTGTCTCTAATAAAAAAAAAAAAAAATCTTTAATTAAAAAAAAGAAAAGAGGGCTAGAGAGATGGCTTAGCAGTTAAGGACCCACATAAGCCAGATGCACACGGGGCACATGTGTCTGGAGTTTGTTTGCAGTGGCAAGAGGCCCTGGCATGCCCATTCTTTCTGTCTCTCTTCTCTCTTCTCTTCTCTCTCTCTCTCTCTCTCTCTCTCTCTCTCTCTCTCTGCTTGCATATAAATATTTTTTTCAATTTTATTTATTTATTTGAGAGAAAGATACAGAAATAGGCAGGTAGAGCGAGAGAGAGAATGGCATGCCAGGCCCTCCAGCCATTGCAAATGAGACGTGTGTGCCCCCTTGTGCATCTGGCTTACGTGGGTCCTCGGGAGTGGAACCTGGGTCCTTTGGCTTTGCAGGCAAGCGTCTTAACTGCTAAGCTATCTCTCCAGCCCAAATAAATAAAATTTAAAAAATAAAATAAAAAAGATTGCCAGGCGTGGTGGCACACCCATTTAATCCCAGCACTGGGGAGGCAGAGGCAGGAGGATCACTGTGAGTTCAAGGCCACCCTTGAGACTACATAGTGAATTCTCTTTTTGCTTCTACCACTTGGTTTCTGTCTTTTAAGAACATTATTTCAGGGATCTTAATTGTGATTGCTGAAAGAATCACCTGTGGGGGGTTTTCTTTCCTTTAAATCTTATAAATTCTTATAAAAATTTCATAGGTTAGGGGCTTAATTAGTGAAGTATTTGCATCACAAGCCTAAAGACCTAATTTGATCCCCAGTGTCCATGTAAAAAAATGTTGGGTGTGATGGCACGGACTTGTAATCCCATAACTGGGGAGATAAAGACTGGAGGATCTCTGAGGTTTACTGGCCAGCCAATCTGGCCTAATTGCTGAGCTCCAGGCCAATGAGAGACCCTGTCACACACACACACAAAAAAAAAATACAAAAACAAGATAGATGGTGTTCCTTAGATTGACACCTGAGATTGTCCTCTCTTCTCCCTATGAACCTGTGCATGTACACATACACAGAGTTGATACTTTGTTTTTTTTTTTTTTTTTGTCTTTTTTGAGGTAGGGTCTCACTCTAGCACAGGATGAGCAGGAATTCACTATGTAGTCTCAGGCTGGTGCTAGGATTAAAGGCGTGCACCACCACACCCCCCAAGATTTCATACTTTTAAAAGAATAAGCCAGTATATGTGCTATCAAAATGAGCACAGGCATTGAGTTCGATTGTAGTGGCAAGAGACCCTGGCATGCCATTTCTCTCTCTCTCGCTCTCTGTCTCTCTCATAAAATAATCATAGTAAAACAACAGTAAAACAAATCCCAATAGATTGGTTAAATGGTTAAGGATGTAACTTGGTTATACAGTGTATTCTTGGCCTGCGTGAGGCCTTGGGCTCAATTCTCAGTGTAATTATATGCAGACATGCACATACACACACGTGTGTGTGTGTGTGTGTGTAGATAGATAGGTATTTTATTCATATATATGTACACAAAAAGAAATAAGCCAGAGGCCTGAAGATGAGATGTGGTTTACTCTCTGGAAAAATGTCCAGAGTCATAGACCATTTTTTAAAAAAATATTTTGTTTATCTGGGTGTGGTGGCTCATGCCTTTAGTCCCAGCACTCCGGAGGCTGATGTAGGAGGATAGCCTTGAGTTTGAGGCCACACTGAGACTACATTGTGAATTCTAGGTCAGCCTGGACTAGAGCGAGTCCCTACCTTGAAAAACCAAAAAAAGAAAATCTGTCTGTCTGTCTATCTCTATCTGTCTATCTATCTATCTATCTATCTATCTATCTATCTATCTATCTATCTATCTATTTGCAAACAGACAGAAGAGAGAGAGAGAGAGAGAGAATGGGTGCACCAGGACCTCTTGCCACTGCAAATGAACTCCAAATGCTTACCCTACTTTGTACATCTGGCTTTACATAGGTTCTGGGGAATTGAACCCAGGTCGTTAGGCTTTGCAGGCAAGTGTCGTCCTTAACTACTAAGCCATCTCTCCGCCCCATAGACCTTAAAAAAATTTTTTTTTTTTTGGTGGATATGGTAATGCAAACCTTTAATCCCAACAGTTGGGAGGCAGAGGTAGGATTGCCATGAATTTGAGACCACCCTGAGACTACATAGTGGATTCCAGGTCAGCCTAAAGGGCTAAAGTGAAACCCTACCTGGAAAAACCAAAAAGAAAGAAAGAAAGAAAGAAAGAAAGAAAGAAAGAGAGAGAGAGAGAGAGAGAGAGAGAGAAGGAAGGAAGGAAGGAAAGAAAGAAGGAAAGAAAGAAAAGAAAGAGAACCCACTAATAAAAAAAGAACAAAGCTGAGCTGGGCGTGGTGGTGCAGTCCTTTAATCCTAGCACATGGGAGGCAGAGGTAGGAGGATCACCGTGAGTTTGAGGCCACCCTGAGACTACATAGTGAATTCCAGGTCAGCCTGGGCTAGAGTGGGACCCTACCTCGAAAAACCAAAAAAAAAAAAAAAAAAGAACAAAGCTGGGTGCAGTAGCTCACACCTATAATCCCAGAATTTAGGAGGCTAAGGTAGGAGGATTGCTGTGAGCTCAAGGTTAGTATAGACTGCATAATGAATTTCAGGTTAGTCTGGGCTAGTGAGACCCTACCTTGAAAGAAAGGAAGGAAGAGAAGGAGGAAGGGGCTGGAGAATGGCTTAGTGGTTAAGGCACTTGCCTGCAAAGCTAAAGGATCTCAGTTTAATTCCCCAGGACCCATGTAAGCCACATGCACAAGGTGGCCCATGCATCAGAAGTTTGTTTACAGTGGCTGGAAGCTCTGGCGTGCCCTTTCTCTCTCTCTCAAAAATAAGAAAATTAAAAAAAATTTTTTTTGAGAAGGAAGGAAGGAAGTTAGAAGAAAGAGGGAGGAAGGAAAAGACTAGTACAGTGAATACTCATCTATTCACTGTCAAATGTCCAACTTGCTTCATTGCCTATTGATAATCAAACTTTGCTCTTATATTGTAGTTGTCTATATTGGTGCATCCTGACAAAAATCAAGATGATGCTGACAGAGCACAGAAGGCTTTTGAAGGTATTTGTAAATTTACCTGCTTTTGAATAATATATTTTCAATGCTAGGGATTCACTGGTCATGAATGATGAAGAAGCTATGGATTTTAATGAAACAGTCATTTAAGCTGACTGCTAGTGTTTTAAGTAGTAGTCCTTGGGGACTGGGGCTGTAGCTTACTGGTAGAGCACTTGCCTAGCATGCTGAGACCCTAGGTTCAATCTCCAGCACTACAGAAACAAGAAAGTACATCTTAACTTTCCTTTGTTAATACTTTTATGTGTCTACAAATACACCTTTAATGCATAGGATCTTTTTTCCTTTGAACAGAAAGTAGGAAAGATTATTGCTGTGTTAAGTCTAGATATGGTATATTTAGCCTTGAATATGTATTTAATTTTTCCAAGGCTTTTAAGATCATTGCTCTGGTTGTATATTTCTTTTTTTAATTTGGTTTAACTACAGTAAATAATTTAACCATGCAGGGAATGCTTTTAGATAGTGCCAGTCCATTTTCACTGCTGAGTATAGCTCAGACTTTCAGAGGGTGTTTGCAGAAACAGTTAATTTCAATGTTTTGCATTAGCTGTGGACAAAGCTTACAAGTTGCTACTGGATCAGGAACAAAAGAAGAGGGCCCTGGATGTAATTCAGGCAGGAAAAGAATACGTGGAACACACTGTAAGTATTTATAGTGCTGCTGTGTTTATAGGAAGTACCAGAAAGCCTTGGGCACCTTGTAGAAGGGTAAATGTAACATAGTGGCACTTTCCACATAACTTATATATCATTTCTACCACTTATCTGTGGTGGTCATGAATAGTGGGTGCCTGAGGCTAGCAGTCACTTGTAAGAGAAGAGCTCAGGGTGAGGAATGGCTAGGACACTGCTCCTACTTGCCCTACCAGTTCCATGTTGTGGAGAGGGCCACTCGGTTACACCCTTTCCGACTGTGAGTAGAAAAGTGGGGTGGCCATGATGATGCATGACTCTTGATTTTTCTACCTCTCTTTGTGAAGGGTTTGAAAATACAGGTTTAGTAAAGACTGATAAGGGGGTATGCATACATTTTTAAAAGTAAGAGTAGTACATACACTTGGAAGGACTCAGTTGAAAGGAATTCAGTTAAGAGCTGTTTTTGTTTTCTTTTTGGAGATAGGGTCTCACTATAAAAAGCCTATCTCAGCCTTTTGTGTATTGGGAATATAGGTGCCTGCTATCATATCCCACTAGAAAGATTTCATTTTTGCTTTGTTCTTTTCTTTTTCTTTTTTTTTTTTCTTTTTCTTTTTTTTTTTTTTTTCTTTTTGGTTTTTCAACGTAGGGTTTCACTCTAAGCCAGGCTAACCTGGAACTCACTATGTAGTGTCAGAGTGGCCTCAAATTCATGGCGATCCTCCTACCTCTGCCTCCCGAGTGCTGGGATTAGAGGCGTTCACCACCATAGCTGGCAACTTTTAAATATTTATTTATTATTATTTATTTATTTACAAGCAGAGAGAGAAAGAGCATGAATGAATATGGTCATGCCAAAGCTTGCCTGCAAAGCCAAAGGACCTAGGTTCCATCTCCCAGGACCCATGCAAGCCGGATGTACAAGGTGATGCTTACATCTGAAGTTCATTTGTAGCAGTTGGAGGCCCTGGCACACCCATTCTCTCTCTGCTTGTTTTTCTCTCTCTCAAATAAATAAAAATAAAATGTTTTTTTAAAAAAATCAGAAGGCTGGAGAGGTGGCTTAGTGGTTAACGTGTATGCCTGCGAAGCCTAAGGACCCAAGTTCAATTCTCCAGGTCCCACATAAGCCAGATGCACATGGTGGCACATATATCTGGAGTTCATTTGCAGTGGCTAGAGGCCCTGGTGCGCCCATTCTCTCTCTCTCCCCCACTCCTTTCTCTGTGTCTCTAATAAAAAAAAAAAATCTTTAATTAAAAAAAAGAAAAGAGGGCTAGAGAGATGGCTTAGCAGTTAAGGACCCACATAAGCCAGATGCACACGGGGCACATGTGTCTGGAGTTTGTTTGCAGTGGCAAGAGGCCCTGGCATGCCCATTCTTTCTGTCTCTCTTCTCTCTTCTCTTCTCTCTCTCTCTCTCTCTCTCTCTCTCTCTGCTTGCATATAAATATTTTTTTCAATTTTATTTATTTATTTGAGAGAAAGATACAGAAATAGGCAGGTAGAGCGAGAGAGAGAATGGACATGCCAGGCCCTCCAGCCATTGCAAATGAGACGTGTGTGCCCCCTTGTGCATCTGGCTTACGTGGGTCCTCGGGAGTGGAACCTGGGTCCTTTGGCTTTGCAGGCAAGCGTCTTAACTGCTAAGCTATCTCTCCAGCCCAAATAAATAAAATTTAAAAAATAAAATAAAAAAGATTGCCAGGCGTGGTGGCACACCCATTTAATCCCAGCACTGGGGAGGCAGAGGCAGGAGGATCACTGTGAGTTCAAGGCCACCCTTGAGACTACATAGTGAATTCTCTTTTTGCTTCTACCACTTGGTTTCTGTCTTTTAAGAACATTATTTCAGGGATCTTAATTGTGATTGCTGAAAGAATCACCTGTGGGGGGTTTTCTTTCCTTTAAATCTTATAAATTCTTATAAAAATTTCATAGGTTAGGGGCTTAATTAGTGAAGTATTTGCATCACAAGCCTAAAGACCTAATTTGATCCCCAGTGTCCATGTAAAAAAATGTTGGGTGTGATGGCACGGACTTGTAATCCCATAACTGGGGAGATAAAGACTGGAGGATCTCTGAGGTTTACTGGCCAGCCAATCTGGCCTAATTGCTGAGCTCCAGGCCAATGAGAGACCCTGTCACACACACACACAAAAAAAAATACAAAAACAAGATAGATGGTGTTCCTTAGATTGACACCTGAGATTGTCCTCTCTTCTCCCTATGAACCTGTGCATGTACACATACACAGAGTTGATACTTTGTTTTTTTTTTTTTTTTGTCTTTTTTGAGGTAGGGTCTCACTCTAGCACAGGATGAGCAGGAATTCACTATGTAGTCTCAGGCTGGTGCTAGGATTAAAGGCGTGCACCACCACACCCCCCAAGATTTCATACTTTTAAAAGAATAAGCCAGTATATGTGCTATCAAAATGAGCACAGGCATTGAGTTCGATTGTAGTGGCAAGAGACCCTGGCATGCCATTTCTCTCTCTCTCGCTCTCTGTCTCTCTCATAAAATAATCATAGTAAAACAACAGTAAAACAAATCCCAATAGATTGGTTAAATGGTTAAGGATGTAACTTGGTTATACAGTGTATTCTTGGCCTGCGTGAGGCCTTGGGCTCAATTCTCAGTGTAATTATATGCAGACATGCACATACACACACATATGTGTGTGTGTGTGTGTGTGTGTGTGTGTGTGTGTGTGTGTGTAGATAGATAGGTATTTTATTCATATATATGTACACAAAAAGAAATAAGCCAGAGGCCTGAAGATGGGATGTGGTTTACTCTCTGGAAAAATGTCCAGAGTCATAGACCATTTTTTAAAAAAATATTTTGTTTATCTGGGTGTGGTGGCTCATGCCTTTAGTCCCAGCACTCCGGAGGCTGATGTAGGAGGATAGCCTTGAGTTTGAGGCCACACTGAGACTACATTGTGAATTCTAGGTCAGCCTGGACTAGAGCGAGTCCCTACCTTGAAAAACCAAAAAAAGAAAATCTGTCTGTCTGTCTGTCTATCTATATCTATCTATCTATCTATCTATCTATCTATCTATCTATCTATCTATCTATCTATTTGCAAACAGACAGAAGAGAGAGAGAGAGAGAGAGAATGGGTGCACCAGGACCTCTTGCCACTGCAAATGAACTCCAAATGCTTACCCTACTTTGTACATCTGGCTTTACATAGGTTCTGGGGAATTGAACCCAGGTCGTTAGGCTTTGCAGGCAAGTGTCGTCCTTAACTACTAAGCCATCTCTCCGCCCCATAGACCTTAAAAAAATTTTTTTTTTTTTGGTGGATATGGTAATGCAAACCTTTAATCCCAACAGTTGGGAGGCAGAGGTAGGATTGCCATGAATTTGAGACCACCCTGAGACTACATAGTGGATTCCAGGTCAGCCTAAAGGGCTAAAGTGAAACCCTACCTGGAAAAACCAAAAAGAAAGAAAGAAAGAAAGAAAGAGAGAGAGAGAGAAAGAAGGAAGGAAGGAAGGAAGGAAGGAAGGAAGGAAGGAAGGAAGGAAAGAAGGAAAGAAGGAAGGAAAGAAGGAAAGAAAGAAAAGAAAGAGAACCCACTAATAAAAAAAGAACAAAGCTGAGCTGGGCGTGGTGGTGCAGTCCTTTAATCCTAGCACATGGGAGGCAGAGGTAGGAGGATCACCGTGAGTTTGAGGCCACCCTGAGACTCCATAGTGAATTCCAGGTCAGCCTGGGCTAGAGTGGGACCCTACCTCGAAAAACCAAAAAAAAAAAAAAAAAAAAAAAAAAAAGAACAAAGCTGGGTGCAGTAGCTCACACCTATAATCCCAGAATTTAGGAGGCTAAGGGAGGAGGATTGCTGTGACCTTAAGGTTAGTATAGACTGCATAATGAATTTCAGGTTAGTCTGGGCTAGTGAGACCCTACCTTGAAAGAAAGGAAGGAAGAGAAGGAGGAAGGGGCTGGAGAATGGCTTGGTGGTTAAGGCACTTGCCTGCAAAGCTAAAGGATCTCAGTTTAATTCCCCAGGACCCATGTAAGCCACATGCACAAGGTGGCCCATGCATCAGAAGTTTGTTTACAGTGGCTGGAAGCTCTGGCGTGCCCTTTCTCTCTCTCTCAAAAATAAGAAAATTAAAAAAAATTTTTTTTGAGAAGGAAGGAAGGAAGTTAGAAGAAAGAGGGAGGAAGGAAAAGACTAGTACAGTGAATACTCATCTATTCACTGTCAAATGTCCAACTTGCTTCATTGCCTATTGATAATCAAACTTTGCTCTTATATTGTAGTTGTCTATATTGGTGCATCCTGACAAAAATCAAGATGATGCTGACAGAGCACAGAAGGCTTTTGAAGGTATTTGTAAATTTACCTGCTTTTGAATAATATATTTTCAATGCTAGGGATTCACTGGTCATGAATGATGAAGAAGCTATGGATTTTAATGAAACAGTCATTTAAGCTGACTGCTAGTGTTTAAGTAGTAGTCCTTGGGGACTGGGGCTGTAGCTTACTGGTAGAGCACTTGCCTAGCATGCCTTGACCCTAGGTTCAATCTCCAGCACTACAGAAACAAGAAAGTACATCTTAACTTTCCTTTGTTAATACTTTTATGTGTCTACAAATACACCTTTAATGCATAGGATCTTTTTTCCTTTGAACAGAAAGTAGGAAAGATTATTGCTGTGTTAAGTCTAGATATGGTATATTTAGCCTTGAATATGTATTTAATTTTTCCAAGGCTTTTAAGATCATTGCTCTGGTTGTATATTTCTTTTTTTAATTTGGTTTAACTACAGTAAATAATTTAACCATGCAGGGAATGCTTTTAGATAGTGCCAGTCCATTTTCACTGCTGAGTATAGCTCAGACTTTCAGAGGGTGTTTGCAGAAACAGTTAATTTCAATGTTTTGCATTAGCTGTGGACAAAGCTTACAAGTTGCTACTGGATCAGGAACAAAAGAAGAGGGCCCTGGATGTAATTCAGGCAGGAAAAGAATACGTGGAACACACTGTAAGTATTTATAGTGCTGCTGTGTTTATAGGAAGTACCAGAAAGCCTTGGGCACCTTGTAGAAGGGTAAATGTAACATAGTGGCACTTTCCACATAACTTATATATCATTTCTACCACTTATCTGTGGTGGTCATGAATAGTGGGTGCCTGAGGCTAGCAGTCACTTGTAAGAGAAGAGCTCAGGGTGAGGAATGGCTAGGACACTGCTCCTACTTGCCCTACCAGTTCCATGTTGTGGAGAGGGCCACTCGGTTACACCCTTTCCGACTGTGAGTAGAAAAGTGGGGTGGCCATGATGATGCATGACTCTTGATTTTTCTACCTCTCTTTGTGAAGGGTTTGAAAATACAGGTTTAGTAAAGACTGATAAGGGGGTATGCATACATTTTTAAAAGTAAGAGTAGTACATACACTTGGAAGGACTCAGTTGAAAGGAATTCAGTTAAGAGCTGTTTTTGTTTTCTTTTTGGAGATAGGGTCTCACTATAAAAAGCCTATCTCAGCCTTTTGTGTATTGGGAATATAGGTGCCTGCTATCATATCCCACTAGAAAGATTTCATTTTTGCTTTGTTCTTTTCTTTTTCTTTTTCTTTTTCTTTTTCTTTTTTTTTTTTTTTCTTTTTGGTTTTTCAACGTAGGGTTTCACTCTAAGCCAGGCTAACCTGGAACTCACTATGTAGTGTCAGAGTGGCCTCAAATTCATGGCGATCCTCCTACCTCTGCCTCCCGAGTGCTGGGATTAGAGGCGTGTGCCACCATGCCCGGCTGATTTCTTTTTTTTAGACAGGATCTCATGTAGTCCAGGTTGGCCTTGAATTAACTGTGTAGTTTGTGCTGGCCTTGAATTCCTGATTACCCTCTACTTACCAGTTACTAAGATCACAGGTATTCACCACTATGCCCAGATAGAAAGCACTTTATTTATTTATTTTTTCTGAAGTAGGGTCTTCTCTAGCCCAGGCTGACCTGGAATTCACTATGTAGTCTCAGGGTGGCCTCGAACTCACAGCGATCCTCTTGAGTGTTGGGATTAAAGGTGTGTGCCACCATGCCTGGCTCCTTTTTTTTTTTTTTTTTTTGAGGTAGGGTCTCTAGCTAGCCTAGGTGGACCTGGATGTCATTATGCATTATGTAGACTCAGGCTGGCCTCAAACTCATGGCAGTCCTCTTACCTCTGCCTCCCAAGTACTGGGATTAAAGGCATGTTCCATCATGCCGGGCAGAAAGCACTTTATTTTTGTTTTATACTTGCTGAGGCAAGAATCTTGAGTCCATTTATAAGAGCTCTTTCAATGGGTGGTGAACATGGAGTCAGTCTTTGTGTGTGTGTGTGTGTGTCTGTGTGTGTTTCATTATGTTTGGGAGGGGGCCAGCCTTTGTTTTGAAGAGCTTTGGAATCTGAAATAATTGTATAGTCAATAATATTGATAATGATGAATCTAATTTAGATGAAGAAAATGATGGGGGAAATTTAGAAAGCAGAGAAAGAGCTATAACTATGCCCTGCTAGTTGTGTTGAAAGTGGCATTTGTAGGCTCAAGTCTTGATAGAAATCAGAAAAACTATATGATAATTTCTCTTTAAGTTACTGTGTATTTTGCTTGTAAGGAAGTTGTCCTTAGACCTTATAACCAGAAGGTGGCAGTAAGATCTTTCTTAATTTGAAGGCACTTGGCTTTTTGATTGTATAATAGGTTACTTAATACAGAATAGTGTCAATCTTTAAAGTTTAAAAAAAATTAATTTATTTATTTCAGAGATAGATAGATGCATGCGCCACCTTGTACATCTGGCTTTTGTGGGTACTGGGGAATTGAGCCTAGGTCCTTTGGCTTTGCAGGCAAGTGCCTTAACTACTAAGCCATCTCTCTAGCCCCTTAGAATTTTTTTTTTTAAATTTACTGTATTTATTTGAAAGAGGCAGATGGGTGGGGGGGCAGAATAGTGTCAATCTTGTGTGAATAAGTATTTTTAAAAAAATCTTAGTGGTGGCTAAAGTGGTGAATATCAGTTAATATAATGTGAAATTTATTGAACTCGATGTGGTGGCACATGCTTTTAATCCCAGCACTTGGGAGGCAGAGGTAGGAGGATCACTGTGAGTTTGAACCTAGGGGATACAGAGTGAATTCCAGGTCAGCCTGGGCTAAAGTAAGACCCTGCCTTGAAAAAACCGAACCAAAACAATAACTATATATATAAATATATATATAGGTTTCAGGGAGTTTACAGTAAAAGTGATCAATAGTGCAATTTTAGAAATACTGTTTACACTTAATACTACAAATACAGACAATTGTATTTTCTGTGCTATTAACCACAAGTTAAGAAAGATAAAATGGTAATCTGTTAACCATATTTAAGGCTATTTGAATATGCTTGGTCTTATGAGTTGGAACAACCCTCCTGGTGTTTGCCTGTCATCCTTTCTGTAGATTGGATTTTAAATGAGTTTAGAAAAAGAACCCAAGGTTCCTACTTTTCCTTGGTTGAAATAATAATAATAGTTATTATTATTGATGAGGGAAGGACTTGTTCTCTTTGTTTTTTGCCTCTGCCTTAATACAAACTTTTGTTATGTTTATACCTACAGAAAAGTACACATATTATATGAGTACGGCTGAGCAGATATTCTTAAAGTATGGGTGCTTATCTTTTGATGAAAAAAAATTCTTTTTAGGTTAAAGAGCGAAAAAAACAATTAAAGAAGGAAGGAAAACCTACAAATGTGGAGGAGGATGATCCAGAGCTGGTGAGTTAAGCATGGGGAAAACCACTTTTTCTTATTGATATTGACTGGTGGGTTAAGGAGAGGGAGGCCTCACTTAAAGCACCTCATGTAAATGTACATTCATTCATGCTTCTTGTTTATTTTATTTATTTGGTTGGTTGGTTGGTTGGTTTTTCAAGGTAAGATCTCCAACTAGCCCAGGCTGACCTGGAATTCACTATGTAGTCTCAGGGTGACCTTGAACTCACAGTGGTCTCTACCTCTGCCTCTCAAATGCTGGGATTAAAGGTGTGCACCACCATGCCTGGCTTTATTTGTTTGTTTTAATGTGACATAGAGACAGAGGATTGGTGTGCCAAGGCCTCCTACCACTGCAATTAAACTCTAGACACGTGCGCCACCTAGTGGCACGTGCAACCTTGCGCTTGGTGTCACCTTGTACAGATGCCTCACATGGGATGTGGAGAGTGGAGCATGGGTCCTTAGGCTTCACAGGCAGCCACCTTAACTGCTAAGCCATCTCTAGCCCTTCTTGTTTCTATTTTTAAAATATTTTTATTTATTTATTTGAGATAGACTAAGAAAGTGGCACACCGGGGCCTCTAGTCACTGCAAATGAACTCCAGATGGATGTGCCACCTTGAGCATCTGGCTTACTTGGGTCCTGGGGAATTGAACCCAGGTCCTTTGGCTTTGCAGGCAAGCACCTTAACCGCTAAGCCATTCTTCTAGCCCTCTTCTTGTTTCTTTATATATTTTATTTATTTGTTTGTTTGAGAGATGCCTTTCAACTCATGGCAGTTCTCTTATTTTATCCTTCCAAGTGCTGGGATTAAAGGTGTGTACCACCATGCCCTGATCTGCTTTTAATTTTTTTTTGAAATATATTGGAAACTTAGATACTTGTGAAGCAGTATGAACATAAGCTCCTAGTTATATACACACACAATATATATTATGTTGGACTTTTCCTATAGCTGATTTACTGGTAAATACTGCTTGTTTGTTTGTTTATTTGTTTGTGTTTTCAAAGTAAGGTCTCAGTCTAGCTCAGGTTGACCAGGAACTCACTCTGTAGCCCCAGAATGGCCTTGAATTCATTGCAAACCTCCTACCTGTGCTTCCTAAGTGCTAGGATTAAAGGATTTTAGAAACAGTGTCTTGCTATTTTGTCAAACTCATAAGTACTACATTGGCCTCCCGAATGCTGGTATCACAGACTTGCATCTCTATGCTTGGTCATCAGTAATTATTTAATTTAGTTTGTTTGCAGTGGCTAGAGGCCCATTCTCTCTCTCTCTCAAATTAAAAAAAAAAAGATATTCTTGCATATACGTCTGGAGTTCATTTGCAGAGTGGCTGGAGGCCTTGACATGCCCATTCTCTTTTCTCTCTATCTGCCTTTCTTTCACTCTCAAGTAAATAAATATATAAATAAGATATTTTTCTCTATAGAAAGGCGTTTTTTTGTTTTGTTTCTTCTATTTTTATTTACTTGACAGAGAGAGAATGGGCACACCAGGGCCTCTAGCTGCTGTAAATGAACCCCAGATACATGCGCCACCTTGTGCATCTGACTTACATGGGTCCTGGGGAACCAAACCTGGGTCCTTTGGCTTTGCAGGCAAGTGCCTTAATGGCCAAGCCATCCCTCCAGAACTAAAATATTTTTTAAAAGAAGATATTCTTTTTCTTTTTAAATATTTTATTTATAAGAGAGCAAGAGAGAGAGGCAGATACAGACTAAGAGATAATGGGTATGCCATGGCCTCCAGCCACTGTAAACTCCAGACACGCCACTTTGTGCATCTGACTTATGTGAGTATTGGTGAATCGAACCTGGGTCCTTAGGCTTCTCAAGCCTTAACGCTAAGCCATCTCTCCAGCCCCCTAAAAAGAAGGTATTTTTAGCTGGGTGTGGTGGTGCACACCTTTAATCCCAGCACTTGGGAGGCAGAGGTAGGAGAATTGCCATGAGTTCAAGGTTACCCTGAGAATGCAGAGTGAATTCCAGGTCAGCCTGGGCTAGAGTGAGAGAGACCCTACCTCAAAAAACCAAGAAAAAAAGAAGAAGAAGATATTCTTAATTTATTTGAGAGAAAGAAATGTGGAGAGTTGGGTGTGTTTGTGTGTATGAGTCCATCAGGACCTTTTGATTTTTAATATTTTATTTATTTATTTGCAAGCAGACATACAGAGAAAGAGAGTAAGTCTAAGCATGCCAGGGCCTGTAGCCACCAGACACATGCACCACCATGTGCATCTGCTTAACTTGGTTACTGGAGAACCCAACCTGGGTCCTGAAGCTTTGCAGGCAAGCACTTTAACCACTAATTCATCTCTCCAGCCCAACACCATAAATCTTTGTAAGACATATACATTAAGTAACTACAGTCATGATAGGAATTGGCATGGACAGCTTTGGGAACAGTGCAATGACTTTTGGCCAGTCATGGTGCTCCAGTTGTAGTTTTACAGAAGCATTGCCTTGCTTAGTACACATCCTTCTTTCTTTCTCTCTCTCTCTCTCTCTCTCTCTCTCTCTCTTTCTCTCTCTCTTTGAGGTAGGGTCTCACTCTAGCCCAGGCTAACCTGGAATTTATTATGTAGTCTCAGGTAGCCTTGAACTCATGGCATTACTCCTACCTTTGCCTCCCAAGTGCTGGGATTAAAGGCGTGTGCCACCATGCCTGACTGGACATCTCTTGAGATTCTACTTCATTGTTAATATCTGATTATCTCACTAGCCTGAAAAGCTATCATCTTAAGTCCTATTATATACTTAATCTTTTTGTTGTTGTTGTTTTTTGAGACAGGGTCTCACTGTACTGGAACTTACTCTGTAGCCCAGGCTAGCCTCAAATTCACAGCAATCCTCCTACCTTAGCTTGCTTGGGAAGAAAACATTCTAAAGATGCAATAAATATCAAATCTCTGTTCTAAGAACTATTGAGTGCTGGAAAGATGGCTCAGTGATTACCTGATAGCCTGGGTTTGATTCCCACTATCCACATAAACTGGCACATGTGGATGAGATACATAAAGTGGCGCATGTGTCTGGAGTGCATTTCTAGTTTCAGGAGGCATGTCCATTTTCTCTCTCTCCTTGCAAATAAACAATAAAATTATTAATAAAGAAAACAAACAAACAAAAAACTATTTTGGGCCTGGCGTGGTGGTGCACACCTTTAATCCCAGCACTCGGGTGGCCAAGGGAAGATTGCTGTGAGTTCGAGGCCAGCCTGAGAGTACATAATGAATTCTAGGTCACCCTGGGCTACAGTGAGATCCTACCTTAAAGATCAAAAAAGGGCTGGAGAGATCACTTAGTGGTTAAGGCACTTGCCTGTGAAGCCTGAGGACCCAGGTTCCATTGCCCAGTGCCTGCAAACTGCTGGGTCAGGTGTGGTGGTGCACTTCGATAATCACAACATACTTAGGAGACTGAGGCAGGGGGATTGTTGTGAATTTGAGACAATTCTGGACTATACAGCAAGACTTTGTTTCAACCAAACAAATAAATAGGTGTTAGAGCTTGGTGTGGTGATGCATGCCGTTAATCCCAGTACTCCGGAGGCAGTGGTAGGAGGATCACTGAGTTCAAGGCCACCCTGAGACTACATAGTGAATTCCAGGTCAGCCTGGGCTGGAGTGAAACCCTACCTTGAAAAAGAAAAACAAAACAAAAAAATCAAAAGCTGGGCATGGTGGCTCACACCTTTAATCCTAGCACTTGGGAGGCAGAGGTAAGAGGATTGCCATGAGTTCAACGCCAACCTGAGACTACATAGTGAAGTCCAGGTCAGCCTGGGTGAGAGTGAGACCCTGATTTGAAATAACAATAAAGAACCCTGGGAGCTCTGTATACTGCTTTAAACACTAACATGCCAACAGTGAGATGGGCTGCAGAGTTAGGAGAATTTCCTGGAAGCACAGACCTGTGCATCAGATAACAACAATGAGAGCTAGAGACCCTGCCTCAAACAAGGTGGACTGACAGCTAAAAGTTCAAAAATCCTTCTACCTCCACGTGGGTGCTGTGGCAGATACATGCCTGTACTCACACAGATGAACGCACACACAGATGGAGGGCTGGAGAGATGGCTTAGCAGTGAAGGTACTTGCCTGCAAAGGCTAACAACTCAGGTTCAATTCCCCAGGACCCATGTAAAGTTGGATGCACAAAATGTGCATGCATCTGGAGTTCATTTTCAGTGGCTAGAGGCCCTGGTGTGCCCATACTCTCAAGCGCAAGCGCGCGTGCGCGCGCACGCCCACACACACACACACACACACTACCTCTCTCTCCCTCCCTCCCTCCCTCCCTCCCTCTCTCTCTCTCTCTCTCTCTCTCTCTCTCTCTGCTTGCAAATAAATAAATAAAAATATTTAAATAAAAGCTAGGCATGGGGGCTAAAGAGATGGCTTAGCAGTAAAGGCACTTACTTGCAAAGCCTAAGGACCCAAGTTCAATTTCCCAGTACTCCTGTATCTCTCTGCCTGCAAATAAATAAAAAGTATACATTAAAAAAATGGGGGTGGGGGGCTGGAGGGATAGCTTAGTGTTTACAGCACTTGCCTGCAAAGCCTAAGGACCCAGGTTCGATTTCCCAGTGCCCACATAGCCCAGATGCGCACAAGGTGGCATATGCGTCTGGAGTTCGTTTGCAGGGGCTGGAGGCCCTGGCACACCCATTCTCTCTCTCTCTCTCTCTCTCTCTCTCAAATGAATAAAAATAATTTTTTTTAAAAGAAAAAAGACGTGGTGGCGCATGCCTTTAATTCCAGCACTTGGGAGGCAATCGTAGACTTGTCATGAGTTCAAGGCCACCCTGAGACTACAGAGTGAATTTTGCGTCAGCCTGGGCTAGAGCAAGACCCTACCTCATAAAAACTAAAAAAGAAAAAAAAAAGCTTTAAACAAATACAAAGAAAACAAATAATTCCTTAGAGAGAGAGAGAGAGAGAGAGACCTTGTTTGTTTGAAACAAGGTCTTGCTGTATAGTCCAGAATTGTCTCAAATTCACAACAATCCCTTCCTGAAAACTTTTTTTTTTTCTTTCAAGGCAGCTCACACTAGCCCATGCTGACCTGGAACTCACTGTAGCTCCAGGCTATGGAGTGATCTTCCTGCCTCAGCCTCCCAAGTACTGGTATTAAATGTGTGCATCCCACGCCCAGCCTGTAAACTTTGGTTTTTTAAAAAAAATTTTGCTACTTTTTAGCCAGTCGTGGTGGCACACACCTTTAATCCCAGCACTCAGGAGGCAGAGGTAGGAGGATCGCTGTGAGTTCGAGGCTACCCTGAGACTCCATAGTGAATTCCAGGTCAGCCAGGGCTAGAGTGAGACCCTGCCTCGAAAAACCAAAAAAAAAAAAATTTTTTTTTGTTACTTTTCATTTATTTATTTGAGAGTGACAGAGAGAGAAAGAGGCAGAGAGAGAGAGAGAATGGGCACGCCAGGGCCTCCAGCCACTGCAAACGAACTCCAGATGCGTGCGCCCCCTTGTGCATCTGGCTAACATGGGTCCTGGGGAATCAATGAAGCCTCGAACCTGGGTCCTTAGGCTTCACAGGCAAGCGCTTAACCGCTAAGCCATATCTCCAGCCCGAGCCTGAAAACTTTCTTGAAAGAATTAATAGAAGGGGATTCTGGGGAGATGGGTCAGTGGTTAAAGGTGCTTACTTGCAAAGCCTGCTAGCCTGGGTTAATTCCCCAGCCACCTATTTAAGGCCAGATAAGCATTCGATTTCAGCTGCAAGAGACCCTATCTCATCTACATACACATGTTGAATAAATATTTTTGGGGGGAGGCAGGGAGGTTAGGAGTTGTAGTCTTATGGACTCTGTAGTAGGGACGAGGTCACTTACCTTCACTTATTTGTCTGTAATTTATTTCAATTCTAATAACCTCTATGAGACTATTATGTACCTTTCTAAAATGCTCTTTATGGACTGGAGGTTTAACTCAGTGGTAGAGGACTTAACCTGGCATGTTCAAGGGCTTTAGGTTTTATCCTCAGTACCTCAAAGTAACAACTAAAAATGACTCTCTGCCTTTGTATTTTCTACCTGATGCTGTATTATCTTCACCTGCCAGTATATATTCACCTGAATGTAGTAAGACACAAAGAAGAAGTGGTTTGAATAAAATAGGATTTGTTTGTCCTGGAGAATAGTCTTGGGGAGGATGGCTGCTGTTGGTGGCAGCTCTGCACTGTATGCCATCCAGGGTCTCAGGCTTTTTTTCTGTGGTTTTGCTCACAAGGATAGGGCCCCAGTCCTCATCACTCATGTACCAAACAGCAGAATAGAGGAAGAGGGAATGAAGGTGTATGCCACTCCCTTGAAGGGCATTCCAGAAGTTGAATATATTACTTTCCTTTGCATGCCATTGACCCAACCTTAAGTTACGTGGCTATACCTAGCTAGCAGTAGGATATCCTGGCGATTATGGGCTTTTATATTGGGTGGCTTTATGCTTTAAGATGGATTATAGTGGAGGAGCAGCTGGTAACTAGCCTACTAAGTAGGAATGAGCTTTACTGCCTATTTTAGTTCAGCCACTAAATAAATAATTATTTAATATTTGTGAAAAGGAAGAATAAAAATTAGTCTTGGAAGATTATTTATTTTTGATCTTTTGAGGTGGGGTCTTACTGTAGCTCAGGCTGACCTGGAATTCACTATGTATTCAAGTCCACCCTGAGATTACATAGTGAATTCCAGGTCAGCCTGGGCTAGAGTGAGACCCTATCTCAAAAAACCAAAGAAAAAAACCATTTATATATATATATATATATATATATATATGTATGTATATATATATATATGTATGTGTATGTGTGTATGTATGTGTGTGTATATATATATATATATGTATATATATATATATATTGGTTTTTCAAAGTAGGGTCTCACTCTAGCCCAGGCTGACCTGGAATTCACTATATAGTCTCAGGCTGGCCTTGAACTCATAGTGATTCTCCTACTTCTGCCTCTCAAGTGCTGGGATTAAAGGCATGAGCTACCAAGTCCTGCTCAAGGTGATTATTCCATCTCAGCCTTTGGGAATGCTGGAATTAAAGGCATATGCCACAATATGTGGCAGGTTTTTTTTCTTACAAGTACTTTTTACCAGAGCCAGGTTCCTACAAAGCATCTGTATGGTGCAGAAAGATCTTACAGACAGTTGAGTTATTTATCTCCCAAAAGCGATAATGTTGTTCACTGGTTCTCCTTAAAGGACCTCTTTTTCCTTGCTGGGTTCTAATCCTTTGGGCTTCAATTGTAAATGATTGATTCAGCATTGGTAGTAAAATATGTGCTTTTCTTTTGTCCTTAATTTTCTTGTAGTTCAAACAAGCAGTATATAAACAGACCATGAAACTGTTTGCTGAGCTGGAAATTAAAAGAAAAGAGAGAGAAGCCAAAGAAATGCATGAAAGGTACACATCCCTATATTAATTTAAATCCTGTCTGAATGCCTAGATTAACTAACATTGGTCTCTGGGAATTTTCCTAAGGAAGAAGCTAGGTAGCACATCATTTAAAAAAGTAAGTTATAAAAAAAAAAAAAAAATAGCCGGGCGTGGTGGCGCACGCCTTTAATCCCAGCACTCGGGAGGCAGAGATAGGAGGATCGCCGTGAGTTCGAGGCCACCCTGAGACTCCATAGTGAATTCCAGGTCAGCCTGGGCTAGAGTGAGACCCTACCTCGAAAAACCAAAAAAAAAAAAAAAAAAAGTAAGTTATAGAGGGATGAGAATATAGGTCAGTGGTAGAGCGCTTGCCTAGCATATAAGAAACTATTCTGAGCCAATCATCAGTATAAGACATTTTCTGCTGATTTTTGGGAAGTACTAAATAGAACTGTCCTTGTGGAGTTTATTTATATATATAGCAGTACTGTGTTTTCTTTCTTTTTTGAATAAAACACAGTTTCTAAAACTATTGTTATTGAGGTCAGGATCTTTTGTGGGGCTTCAGTTGCAGTTTTGGTGTGTGTGTAGTGTTACATAATGTAGTCACTTATAAATGTTATTCTAAACCGGGTGTGATGGCTCACATCTTTAATCCCAACACAGGGAGGCAGAAGTAAGAGGATTGCTGTGAGTTCAAGTCCACCCTGTGACTAAACAGGGAATTTCAGGTTGCCCTGAGCTAGAGTGAAACTCTACCTCTATAACCGCCCCCCCCCCCCAAAAAAAAAATGTTATTCTACGCCAGGCATGGTGGTGCATGCCTTTAATCCCAGCACTTGGGAGGCAGAGGTAGGAGGATCGCCATGAGTTTGAGGCCACCCTGAGACTACATAGTGAATTGCAGGTCAGCCTGAGCTAGAGTGAGACCTTATCTTGGGGGGGGGGGGGAGTTATTCTAAAGTATGATTATGATTTCCTTTGATTATCAGGAAAATATTTGCTATTTGCTAAATATTTGCTAAAAAGGTTGCTAGGTGTGGTGGCACAAACCTGTAATCCCAACACTTGGGAGTAGGAAATAGGATAGGGAGTTCAAGTTCATTCATATACAGCAAATACAAGGCTAGTTTGACTTAGGTGAATTTCTGCCTCAAAAAAGAAAAGAAAGAAAGAAGGAAAAAGACATAATGATATTAATTTGGTTTCTGTATTTTGCATTGTTGACTACTGTTCAGGAATAGCCAGACTTTATTAGTTGAATTGTTTAAAATGTCTTTATTTCAGGATTGGATTTTGTTCAGAGATCATCTTGATCAAGGACCTCTCCTATTACAATTCTAGCATACGATTGCCTATGTTTTCCACACAGCCCCTAACTTCAGAATACTGTTGGCCGGGCTTTAGTTACCTTATCTGTATATCAGGGATGTTTTTTAAGATTTTTATTTATTTACTTATTTATTTATTAGAGAGGGAGAGAGAGAGAGTGAGAATGGGCACACCAGGGTCTCTAGCCACTGCAAACGAACCCCAGGTGCATGCGCCATCATATGCATCTGGCTTACGTGGGACCTGGAGAATCAAACCTGGGTCCTTAGGCTTCGCAGGCAAGCACCTTAACTGCTAAGCCATCTCTCCAGCCCAGGGGTGTTTATACCGTGCCCATACCCCTGCCCAAGGCCCCACGTTCATGTTTTAGAATAGGACCTTCATGAAAATGCTTTGAGCCCTTTGCTGACAGCTGTCTTTGTAGACTTCTAATGAATTCATTGGCTTTTTGTGTCTTAATTTTGTACACTCATGCCTTGCCTTTCATGTTAAAAGTCCGTGTCAAGGTACCGTGTTTTGCTTTTTCTTGTAGGAAACGACAAAGAGAAGAGGAGATTGAAGCTCAAGAAAAAGCCAAACGAGAAAGGGAATGGCAGAAAAACTTTGAGGTAAGTTGCCAAAGGAAGTTTGGTTCCAGGGATATTTCTAGGACTGTTCTGAGGCAGACAGAAGGCAATGGGATATGGGGAAGAGTGGGAGAAGTAGGCCTGTTACAGTTTCCTGTGAGCTCTTCTACCTGGGAAGGGCAGTGGTAGGAGCAGTTCCCAAATATTCCCAAGGAAAGTGAGTTGCTTCTTTATTATTACTATTTTATTTTAAGTTTTCAAGGTAGGGTCTTCTCTACCCCAGGCTGACCTGGAATTCACTATATAGTCTCAGGGTGACCTTGAACTCACAGGAATCCTCCTATCTCTGTCCCCCAGGTGCCAGGATTAAAGGCATGCACCACTACACCAGGCCTTTATTTTATTTATTTTGGTTTTTCTTTCCTTTTTTTTTTTTTTTTTTTCTCTTTAGTTTTTCAGAAGCAGGGTCTTACTCTAGCCCAGGTTAACCTGGAACTCTCTCACTCTTATAATCCTAAGGCTGGCCTTGAACTCGTAGCAATTCTCCTATCTCAGCCTCCGAAGTGCTGGGATTAAAGACATGTGCCACCGTGTCTGGCCCACCTTAATTTTTTTTTTAATTTATTTGCAATCAGAGAGAGTATTGGTGTCCCAGGGCCTCTCGCTACCTACTACAAACAAACTTCAGACACATGCGCCACTTTGTGCATCTGCCTTACGTGGACACTGGGGAATCAAACCCAGGTTGTCAGGCTTGACAAGCAAGCACCTTTAACCACTGAGCCACCTCTCTGGCCCCCACCTTATTTTCTGAGATAAGATCTCTTGATGAATCTGGAATTTACTGATTCATCTAGACTAGCTAGCCAGTAAATCCACTTCCCCATCACTGGGATCACAGGCATTTCATGTGGGTGCTAGGGATATGAACTCATATCCTCATGCTTGCAAGTACTGTACCCACTGAGCCTCAAACCCTAAAACAGATTTCTTATTTTTATTTTTTTAGAGACAAGGTCTTACATAGCTCATGCTGGTTCACTATACAGAAAACTCGCTATATAGCCAAGGATAACTTTTGTTTGTTGGTTGGTTTTTGTTTTTTCAAAGTAGGGTTTCACTCCAGCCCAGACTGACGTGGAATTCACTATGTAGTCTCAGGGTGGCCTTGAACTCATGGCAATCCTCCTACCTCTGCCTCCTGAGTGGGATTAAAGGCGTGTGCCACCATGCCCTGCCCAGCTAGCTAAGGATACTACTGACCCTTCAGCCTGTTCCAGCTGTTGGGATTATAGGTATATGGCACCATATACCCAGCTAGAAACTGAGATTATTTTGATCCCCATTCATTGTCCTTCTTGCAGTGTTTGTGGCTTTGGAATTTGATTCCTCTTTGATACCCTGGGTATATACTCCAAGTGCATGGCCCATGTATTAATCAGGGTTTGTTTTTTGTTTTTCAAGGTAGAGTCTCACTCTAGCCTAGACTGACCTGGAGTTCCTACCTCTACCTCCCAAGTGCTGGGATTAAAGGGATGCGCATCCACACCCAGCTGAATAAATTGTACTAAAGGGGGAATTTGCCACGCCTTTAATTCCAACAGCGAGAGCATCACTCTTGAGTTGCAGGATAACCTGAGACTACATAAGTGAATTCCAGGTCAACCTGGGCTAGAGTACGACCCTACCTCAAAAAAACAAAAAGGGCTGGAGAGGTGGTTCAGTGGTTAATGTGCTTGCCTGCAAAACCTAAGGTCTGGAGTTTGATTCCTCAGTACCCAGGTAAAGCCAGATGCACAAAGTGGTGCATGTACCTGGAGTTCGTTTGCAGCGGCTGAAGGCCCTGATGTGCCCATTTTCTCAGTCTGTCTCTTCTCTAGCTCATACATACATACATACATACTGGGCATGGTGGTGCATGCCTTTAATCCCAGCACTTGGTAAACAGAGGTAGGAGGCTCACCATGAGTTCGAGGCTACCCTGAGACTAAATGGTGAATTCCAGGTCAGCCTGGGCTTGAAAAACAAACAAACAAACAAAAATTGTGTGTGTGTGTGTGTGTGTGTGTGCGTGTGTGCGCGCACACACACACACACACACACACACAGGCTGGAGAAATGGCTAAGGATTTTTTAATCCTCTTGAGCTGGAGAGATGGATCATTGGTTAAGGTGCTTCCCTAAGGAACCGGGTTCAATTCCATAGTGCCCAAGTAAAGCTAGATTACAGGGTGGCACATGTGTCTGGAGTTCATTTGCACTGGCTAGAGGCCCTGGTGTACCCATTCTCTATTAAAGAAATTAAAAAAACATATTCCTGAGGCTATGGGGAAACATACGTTCAAACTACCACAGCTCACTTCCAGTTGTTTTTATTTTTTTTTTATTTTTATTTTTATGAGAGAGAGAGAGTTGGCAGGCCAGGGTCTCCAGCCACTGCAAACTCCAGACCACATGTGCCACCTTGTGGGCAAGCACATGCTTGCATCACCTTGTGCGGCTTGCTTATGTGGGACATGAGGAGTCAAACATAGGTCCTTAGACTTCACAGGCAAGCACCTGAACCACCAAGCCATATTGCTAGCCCCCAGTTTTGTTTTTTGTTTATTTTTATTTATTTGAGAGTGACAGACAGAGAAAGAGGCAGAGAGAGAGAGAATGGGTGCACCAGGGCCTCCAGCCACTGCAAATGAACTCTAGACACATGCGCCCCCTTGCGCATTTGGCTTACATGGTTCCTGGGGAATCTAGCCTTGAACTGGGGTCCTTAGGCTTCACAGGCAAGCACTTAATTGCAAAGCCATCTCTCTAGCCCCTGGTTTTGTTTTGTTTTGTTTTTTTGCTTTTTGAGGTAGGGTCTTGCTCTAGTCCAGGCTGATCTGGAATTCACTATGTAGTCTCAGTGTGGCCTTAGATTCACTTTTTTTTTTTTTTTTTTTTTTTTTTTAAACAGGATCTATCTATCCCAAGTAAGAAATTCACTCTGTAGCCCAGACTGGTCTTGAACTCATGGTGACCCTTCCACTTCAGCTTCCTGAGTGCTGGGATTAAAGGCAGGCATGTGCCAGCTGGGCAGAGGTAGATGTATCACTGTGAGTTTGAGGCTAGCCTGGGCCTACAAATGAGTTCCAGAACAGCCTTGGCTAGAATGAGACCCTACCTTGAAAAACCAAACAAACAACAACAACAACAACAAAAATATGTTTGTTACTATGCCCAGCTTGGCCCACTTCTGCATTGTAGTAACATTTAATTCTTATTTTACAGGATTTCTGATTCAGGTAGATCTTAGCTAATCAGAATTGTTGACTTGTTTCTTTCTCAGTTTCTGTATGAAAAGAGAAAATGAGTAATCCCTTAATAAGGAGGTAGATAGAATTCCATGTGTTCCTCTCATTGTAGCTGGCTTTGGGATGACATTCCATTCAAGATTTTGGGGGGCAGCAGGAAAGTATGGTGGGAAGTGGTTGTACTGCTGGCCAGCACTATGGCTTTAAGAAAATGATTTAACCTAGCCAGGTGTGGTGTTACACTCCTTTAATCCCAGCACTCGGGAGGCAGAGGCAGGAGGATCACCATGAATTTGAGGCCACCCTGAGACTACATAGTTAATTCCAGGTCAGCCTGGACCAGAGTGGGACCCTGCCTCGAAAAACCGGCCATGGTGGCACATGCCTATAATCCCAGCACTTGGGAGACAGAGGTAGGAGGATAGTTGTAAGGCCACCCTGAGACTACATAGTGAATTCCAGGTCAGCCTGAGCTAGCATGATACCCTACCTCGGAAAACCAAAAAAGAAAAAGAAAAGAAATAAGCTGGGCTGAAGGTGTTGTTCACTGATAGCAAGATAACTTATGATAAACATTAGCTCAGGTCCACAACAAATAGCTTTGTTGAGGTGATTAGTGTCCCTCACTGTGTCCCTTCCAAATTGCCTTTGAGATTGCTGCTAAGCTTTTGGTGGGTCCCTAAGAGTTAGAGGAACGCTCTATTCTGTTCTCTCTCTCTGTGTGTTTTTCTTTTTATTTATTTGCAAGCAGAGAGAAAGAGATAGAAGAGAGACAGACAGAGAATGGGCACGCCAGGGCCTCTAGCCACTGTAAACGAACTCCAGATGTATGTGTCCCTGTGCATCTGGCTAATGTGGGTCCTGGGGAATTGAACCTGGGTCCTTTGGCTTCACAGGCAAACGCCTTAACCGCTAAGCCATTTCTCCAACCCCTGTTTTCTCTTTATATATATTTATTTGAGAGAGAAGGAGAGGCAGATACAGAGAGAGAATACACATGCCAGGGCCTCTAGCAACTGCAAATGAACTCCAGACGCATGTGCCACCTTGTGTATCTGGCTTTACGTGGGTACTGAGGAATAAAACTCAGGTCCTTAGGCTTTGTAGGCAAGTGCCTTAACTGCTGAGCCATCTCTCCAGCCCCTGTGTTCTACTCTTGTATTATTCTAGATGGCTGAACTGTGCTGGGGTACCAGAGGGTGGGTGGGTGGCAGGATAGCACAGACTTGCTGCATGTGTGCACATGCATGATCATATGTGTGTGTGGCTACATGTGTGTGTGTAGAAGCCAGAGGATACTCTTTTTTTTTTTTTTTTTTTTTTTTTTTTTTTTTTTGAGGTAGGGTCTCACTCTGGCCCAGGCTGACCTGTAATTAACAATGTAATCTCAGGGTGGCCTCGATCCTCACAGCCATCCTCCTACCTCTGTCTCCCGAGTGCTGGGATTAAAGGAGTGCGCCACCACGCCTGGCTGTCCACAGGATACTCTTGTGTGTTGTTCCTCAGGTACACTGTCTACCTTTTTTTGAGACAGGGTCTTTCGTTGGCCGGGAACTAACCAATTAGGTTAGACTGGCCAGTAAGACCCAGGGCTCACCAGCACTGAGATTATAGGTGTGTGCTACCACACCTAGTATTTTGACATTGGCTCTGGATATTGAACTCAAGTCCTCGTGCTTACAAGGGAATCAGTTTTCTAATTGACTGAACTATCTCCCCCAGCCTATTTTTTTCCCCGAGACAGAGTCTCATGTAGCACAGATTGGCTTCAAACTCTCTGTGTAGGTGAGAAAGAATTTGAACTTCTGATTTGTCTTGCCTCTGCCTCCAGAATGTTGGAAGTACAGGCATGCACTACCATGCACAATTTTTTTGTGTATTTGCTTATTTTCGTTTTTTAATGAGAGAAAAAGAGAATTGGCACACCAGGACCTCCAGCCACAGTCGAACTCCAGACATGTGTGCCACTTTGTGTGCATGTGCGACCTTGTGCACTTGCAGCATCTGGCTTATGTGGGACCAGGAGAGTCGAACATGGGTCCTTAGGCTTTGCAGGCAAGTACCTTAACCACTAAGCCATCTCTCCAGCCCATACGCAGTTCTTTTGTTGTTGTTTGTTTGTTTGTTTTTTGAGGTAGGGTCTTGCTCTAGCCCAAGCTGACCTGAAATCCACTGTGTATTCTCAGGGTGGCCTCAAACTCACGGCAGCCCTCTTACCTCTGCTTCCAAGTGCTGGTATTAAAGGGGTACGCCACCACGGCTGTCTATATGCCCAGTTTTTTATGTGGTGCTGGGAGTCCAGGGATTTGCACATGTTACACAACACAAGCACTCTTAACTGAGCTACCCTAGCCCACCTCAGACTTTTTCTGTGTTCTTAGGAAAGTCGAGATGGTCGGGTGGATAGCTGGCGAAATTTCCAAGCAAATACAAAGGGGAAGAAAGAGAAGAAGAATCGGACCTTCCTGAGACCACCGAAAGTAAAAATGGAGCAGCGTGAGTGACCAACTGGATCACAGCAACAGAAACCTCCCCAGCTGTCTCCTGCTTTGAAGGACTCATTCTTTCCTCCCACTTCCACCCCAACATAGAGTAGTATTTGCTTTTTAGTCCATTTTGTTTTCAATACAATTTAATATCAATCAGAGTAATTCTTTTCTACATTAAAAGGAGGGGCTCGTTTAACCTTCCCCAGTCCTTACCAGTAGAACAACAGGATTGGAGGGGGCCACCATGGGCGCTACCTTCCTTTCCCCCAGCCTGTAACTTGGTGTTTTGTACTCCACGGAATTGTGATGGCTAGAAACGTCCATGTATACTTTGTGGGAATCATCCAATTAAATGTCGTGCTTACAGTGGTGTTGCCGTGACTTCAGAGAAAAGCCTGGGCCACCTTAGGAAGCCCTTTCGCTTGCTTCTGGGTGTGCCATTCCTTTGAAGCTCCAGGTCAGACAGGGAGGGCATTGTGGGCACTCAGGGCAATCACTTGATGCCTTGAAGCTCTGTAGTGGTTGGCATGTGCCTTTATGTCTGACCAATCACCATGGCATGAAAGCTTCAAGCCACCTGAATCCATTCACTTTCCAAAGAGCTAGCCATCCAGTACCATTGTGTCTTAGCTTATCTGCACTCATTAGTGGTAATTATTCTTTATGTATAATAAATTTTTATACCCAAACCATATATGTACTCTTCCTCAGGTGTTATTACAAGGATGGGACCTGCACCTGGCTTGGCCCAACCCTGAAATGATTTGCAGTTGGACACATATAGCTCCCTACCACTTATTTTGTGAACTTTGATTTCGTTAGCTACAAAATGAGAATATAGGACTAGGGATATAGCTCAGTCATAGAGGGTATACTTAGCATTAATCAGGCTCTAGGTAGAGTGCTCAGTATAGTAAAATCAATATCAGTAAAGGAATATAAACTTGGATGGGGCTGACCAGGGGATGTAGTTCAGTAGTGGGATGCATGCATAAGATCTGGGTTTTATTCCCAAGCACCACCAGGTTGGAGGCAGCGGGGCGGGGGGGATTGGTTGCGGTAGTGTATACCTTTAATCTCAGCACTTGGGAGGCTGAGGTAGCATTTGCTGTGAGTGAGTTCCAGGTCAGCATCTGCTAAAGTGAGATCATACCTCAAAACAAACAAATGTAGCTTTTAGGGAGAGTTGATCATGACATGTCAAAAATAGCTACTGGGTTGGGGGAGATGGCTCAGTAAGTAAAGTGCCACAATTATGAGGACCCGAGTTCAGATTCCCCAGAACCCATGTAAAATGTTGGGCCTGGTGGTGTAATTACCATGTAATTCAGAGATCTCTGGGGCTCACTGAATAGGTTGTAGGTTTAGTGAGAGACAGTATCTTGAAAGAATAAGGTACAGTGCTGGAGATATGGCTCAGTTGGTGGAGTACCTGCCTAGCTTGCACAAAGCCCTGCGTTTGATTCCCTACCACCACATAGAACCAGGCATGGTGGCAACTCACCTTTTTTTTTTTTTTTTAAATTTTTGTTTATTTTTATTTATTTGAAAGCGACGGACAGAGAGAGAGAAAGAGGCAGATAGACAGAGAGAGAATGGGCGCGCCAAGGCCTCTGGCCACTGCAAACGAACTCCAGACGCATGCGCCCCCTTGTGCATCTGGCTAACGTGGGTCCTGGAGCATCGAGCCTCGAACCAGGGTCCTTAGGCTTCACAGGCAAGTGCTTAACCACTAAGCCATCTCTCCAGGCCCGGCAACTCACCTTTAATTCCAGCTCTTAGGATGTGGAGCCAGGAGGATCAGAAGTGGCCAGCCTGGGCTTCATGGGGTCCTCTCAAACCCCTACACGCCTCCCCCCCACCACCACCACCACACACAAAAGAGACTGGGTAGAGAGTAGTTGAGTAAGACATCCAACTTTGACATCTGGCCTCCATACTCACACATGTGGCATGTACACTCCCACACACGAACATGCATGCACACCAAGGAATGATCACTAACCATATACCCTTGGGTATTGCCAATATGCTAACATACTATGTAGCGTGAAGATGCTGATCAACTGAGGAGGGTGTAAAGTGTAAAAGCATCTGCTCCAGAATATATTCATGTCCTGCTACCCAAGGGAGACCATAGGAGCCTTTGGAGTGGCATGAAAGGAGAAGTAGAGGGCTGGTGAGATGGCTCAACGCTTAAGGCACTTGCCCGCGAAGCCAAAGAACCCAGATTTGATTCCCCAGGACCCACGTACATGATATGCAGAAGGGGCACATGCGTCTGGAGTTTGTTTGCAGTGACTAGAGGCCCTGGTGTGACCATTCTCTGTCTGCCTCTCTTCGCTATATCTCTGCTTGCAAGTACTTTTTTTTTTTGGTTTTTCAAGGTAGGGTTTCACTATAGCTCAGGCTGACCTGGAATTTACTTTGTAATCTCAGGATGGCCTCAAACTCATGGCAATCCTCCTACCTCTGCCTCCCCCCAAGTGCTGGGATAAAAGGCGTATGCCACCACACCTGGCTTATAAATAAAATTAAAAAAAAAAAAAAGTAGCCGGGCGTGGTGGCGCACGCCTTTAATCCCAGCACTTGGGAGGCAGAGATAAGAGGATCGCCATGAGTTCAAGGCCACCCTGAGACTACATAGTGAATTCCAGGTCAGCCTGGACTAGAGTGAGACTTTACCTCGAAAAACTAAAAAAAAAAAAAAAAAAAAGTAGAAAGGTGATGTGAACTGTGACAGTATGAGAAACTGGGTGACTCAAAGACTTCCTTTTTGCAGTGCCTGTAGATGAGTCAGCAGGTGGGGTGATGATGAAAGCCATGGTAGTATCAGGAGAGAATGCGGTTTCTCTCACCACAGCTTGTGTTTCTTACTGGCCTTCCAAGTACAGCTGAGCATGTCCAGGCCACAAGGAACTATCTCAGAGGGTTGGGTGTGACTTACTACCAGACCAGGCAGAGGAAGGGAAACGTTCAGTTAACCCTGCAGAGCTGATAAGCGTCATGAGGTAATGCAGACTGTCCTGTGCCGGGAGCAGCTTCTGGTGCTTTCCAGGTAGGTAGAGGTTCACCTTTTCCAGCATGTGGGTGCTCAGAGCGTCCTCAGAGCTTTGCAGTGGATTCAGTTCATCCATCTACACATCCATCTTTGTCCTCAGAAAGCTGTGCCACCAATCAGCTAGATATGTGCCTATTCCTTCAACAAATAGACTGATGTCAAAATAAAATAGCAAACAGCTGTAGTCGTCCACTGTCTAGCTCACAGTGGGGGCGCAGAGGGAATGAACAGGTGAGAAGATGGAGGAAGGCACCATGTACCTACTACTCCTGAGAAGCAGGCCTCTGCTCTTGTCCTGAGCAGCCAGGGAATGCTGTCTGGGTAATATGACCTGTTCAGAAGTTGGAACTAAGTCTGATGCATCAGGTATAGCAACACTACACGGGATATTTACCCATCTAACTGTCTAGGTGGGCAGTATTAGATATTGTTCATGGGCTCAATGACGCCTTCCTGTGTTTCTCCATCTTCCCTGGAGGACTTATCATCTCTTAGTTGCAGGAAGGTTGTGGCAGCTCCCCACCTTAGAACTTAATGAAAAGTCACCCAGGAAGTAGTTATTTATTTATTTGACAGAGAAAGAGGGGGAGAGAGAGAATGGGCACACCAGGGCTTCCAGCCATTGCAAATGAACTTCAGACATGTGTGCCCCCTGGGTAATACCCATCTGGCTAACATGGGTCCTGGGAAATCGAACCTGGATCCTTTGGCTTTGCAGGCAAACGCCTTAACCACTAAGCCGTCCCACCAGCCCAGGAAGTAGTTTTTTCAGAGGTCATTAGCCAAGAAAATGGGCCTTATGGACATGTCTAAGGAGTTGGCTGGGAAGGCAGCAAAGGAAACTGAGTAGGCCGTGTAGACCAAGCCTTGTTCTTGGGCCTGGGCACTTGAGATCAAGTTTTGTCACCAAGGAGGAGGAAGGACCTGTCGGAGCAGAACGGTGTCAGGTGCAAATGGAGAGCACCAGAGAGGAAGTGTTTCAGCTGGCAACAGCCCATGTGGAGGCCTAGACGTGAGGCACCAACTCATGAAACTGAACCTCCTTTGCCATGCCTGCCACACAGGAGTGAGGGTAGATGAGCCAGGAGATCAGAAAGGTCATCTTAAGGAATTTGGCATCCAGTAAGGACATTCTCCCAGAGGGAGCAAAGGCTTCCCATTTCCTCTCCGGCACATATTAGCTGTAGAATGGAAGAACAACAATGGTCCCTTCCCTGGTCATAATACTACACAGAGGAGGATTTTTAAATTTTTTATTTTATTTTTTAATTTTTATTGATTTGTTTTTTGTTTTGTTTTTTGAGGTAGGGTCTCACTCTGGCCCAGGCTGACCTGGAATTCACTATGTAGTCTCAGGGTGGCCTTGAGCTCATGGTGATCCTCCTACCTCTGCCTCCGGAGTGCTGGGATTAAAGGCATGCGTCACCACGCCCAGCTGATTTTAAAAATTTTGTTTTTATTTATTTGAGAGACAGTGAGGTAGATAGAATGGGCACACCAGGGCCTCCAGCCACTGTAAAGGAATTCCAGATCACATGAGCCACTTTGTACATCTGGCTTATGTGGGTCTGGGGAATCAAGCCTGGGTCCTTTGGCTTTGCAGGCAAGTGCCTTAACTAAGCTATCTCCTCAGCCTGAGGAGGTGTGTTTTTGATGGTGACCTAGCTAGGGAGAGGGGTGTGCTTTGGTCCCTGAGTTGAGGCATCATAGACTGGCAGCCTCTTTCCCCACTAAGAGGTGAAAGGGAGCGCCAGGTAGGAAAGGCTTTCTGGAGGCAGGCCAGGACCCAGAAAGAAGGAAAGGCATTCAGAGCACTCTACTCCTTGAGGTTTGCTGTGAGTAATGAAGCCACCGCCCCACACCTCCCACTGCACAGACTACTGTGGCCAAATCCCCACTGGGCAGAAGTGAAGTAGATGAAACCTGTCAGGTAGGGTGAGAATCTTGACCTTTGGATCAGAAATGACCTTAGTGCTACTATGCTACACGTTAGCTTCCTTCTGTGCAGGAATCACGCCTCTAAAAACAAAATGTATATTTCCAGGCATGGTGGTGCATGCCTTTAATTCCAGCACTCTGAAGGCAGAGGTAGGATAATCACTATGAGTTTGAGGCCAGCCTGAGACTACAGAATGAGTTTCAGGTTAGCCCAGGCTAGAGTGAAACCTACCTTGAAAAAGAAAAAGAAAATATAAGTAAAAATTGTAAATTAAAAAAAAGAAAAAATGGAGGGTTGAAGAGATGGCTTAGCAGTTAAGGCACTTGACTGCAAGGCCAAAGGACCCAGGTTTGATTCCCCAAGACCTACGTAAGTCAGATGTACAAGGTGGCACATGCATCTGGAGTTCTTTGCAGCAGTTGGGAGGTCCCGGCACAACCATTCTCTTCCTTCCTTCCTTCCTTCCTTCCTTCCTTCCTTCCTTCCTTCCTTCCTTCCTTTCTTTCTTCTCTCTCTCTCTCCCTGCCTCTTTCTCTCTCAAATAAATTTAAATTAAAAAAAAGAAAAAAGCCTAGCGTGGTGGTGCATGCCTTTAATCCCAGCATTTGGGAGACAGAGGTAGGAGTATCACTGTGTGTTCAAGGCCACCCTGAGTCTACAGAGTGAATTACAGGTCAGCCTGAGCTAGAGTGAGACCCTACCTCTGGGGGGTGGTGGGGGGGAATGGAGCCAGGTGTGGTGGTGCATGCCTTTAATTCCAGAAGGCAGGGATAGAAGGATCACTGTGAATTCCAGGTCAGCCTGGGCTACAGTGAGACCCTGTCTTGAAAAATAAGAAACAACAGGTCCGCCTGGGCTAGAGCAAAAAACAAAACAACAACAACAACTTAAAAGATGAAAAACAAAGAAATAGAATGTCCCAAAACATGAGTCATTGCCTTTGGTAGTCCAGTCACCAGGACACCCCTCCCCCTCACCCCTGACTCAGTTGCTTCCTGGGCAGTGATGAGCAGGCTGACTTTGTCCTCCTTAGGTCCAGTAGAGGCAAGAGGAAGTGTGTGGGAACCTGAGTAGCCTCTAGGCCTATTTGAGGATGGAACCTCAACAGGATTTGCCCCAGACTGGCCTGGAACTCATTATATAGCTGAGGATGACCTCAAACTCCTGATCCTCTTGCCTCCACCTCCTAAATGCTGGCTGGCATATACTGCCATGCCTGGCTCTGGGAACACTTTTTTTGTTTTGATTTTGGTTTTCCAGGTAAGGTTTCACTCTAGCCCAGGCTGACCTGTAACTCACTATGTAGACTCAGGTGGCCTTGAACTTGTGGCATCTTTTTTTTTTTTTTTTTTTTTTGGGTTTTTTTTTTTGAGATAGGGTCTCACTCTAGCTCAGGCTGACCTGGAATTCATTCTGCATTCTCAGGATGGCCTCGAACTCATAGCGATCCTCCTACCTCTGCCTCCCGAGTGCTGGGATTAAAGGCGTGCGCCACCACGCCCGGCAAACTTGTGGCATCTTAACAGCTAAGCCATCTCACCTCTGAGCCATCTCTCCACCCCTAATCTGGGTCTTGCACTGTTTGGTTACACTGGCTGACCAGTAAGCTCCAAAGATCCTCTTGTCTCCGTTCACCTAAGTACTGGGGTTACAGTTTTTTATGTGGGTTTTGAGGATCACACTCAGGTCCTCACGTTTGTGAGGCACTTTACTGACTGAGCTACCTCCCAGGCCTTGAGAGGGCTATATTCTAAAAATCAGCTTTCGGGCTGGAGAGGTAGCTTAACAGTTAAGGCGCTTTTGCCTGTGAAGCCTAAGGACCCATATTCTACTCTCCAGCCCTTTTTCCCAGGGGGTTCCGCATCAGATGGGCCCCTGTGGTTGCCCATCTGATGTATCCCTGGTGTCCTTCAGGATGCTGCCCCACCCAAGGAGCTAGCTTCCTGACCTCAGCGGCCCTGCCCTCCCAGCAGAGCCAGCAGGCAAGCTTCGCCTCGTTCTTCAAGCTGCCACCACTGAGCAAACGGATTGGAGGGCAGAAGAACGTGAGTCACACCCTTGGGTCTTGGCCTGCCTGCTGTCTCCTCCTCATTCCTTACCCTGCTTCCGGAGCTCCCCTGAGGGACCGTCAAAGTAATAAGCTGCCAAGGAAACATGCTGTCGGCAATCCCCCTCCTCTTCAGCTTCTCAGTCACTTTCTGGACCCCCTGTCCTCATGCTGCTCAGGTAAGAAGCAGGTGGCTTGGGTGAGATTCCCGTGTAACTGCCTTGTCTGGCTGCCCCAGAGGACCCTGAGGACTGCTCAGGCTTTGTAGGGGTCTCAGAGCTAGGTTTGCACATGATGCACATTGTAGAAAAAAAAAATTTTTTTTTCCAGGTAGGGGCTCAATCTAGTCTAGGCTGACCTGGAATTCACTATCTAGTCTTAGGGTGGCCTCGAACTCATGGTGATCCTCCTACCCATGCCTCCCCAGTGCTGGCATTAAAGGCGTGTGCCCAGGTAGGAATTTTTTTATGTATTTATTTAGTTTTTTTATTGAAGAAGGGTCTCACTCTGTAACCCAGGCTGGCCTCAAACTCATGGTGCTCCTCTCAGGGATTAAAGGTGTGAGCCATCATGCCAAGCAAGAAACACACATCTTTTATTTATTTATTTATTTGGTTTTTCGAGTAGGGTCTCGAAGGCTGGCCTGGAATTCAGTCTGTATTTTCAGGGTGACCTTGAACTCTGCAGCAATCCTCCTACCTCTGCCTCCCAGTGCTGGGATTAAAGGCATGTGCCACCATGCCTGGCTTAATATCTTTTATTTTTTAATTGCTTATTTACTTGAGAGAGAGAGAGAGGCAGATAGAAAGAGAGAGTGGGAACCTGGGAGTGGTGGCACACACCTTTAATCCCAGCACTTGGGAGGCAGAGGTAGGAGGATTGCCCAGTTGCCCAGAGTTCAAGGGCACAGCAGGGTCTCTAGCCACTGCAAACAAACTCCATATGCATGTGCCACCTTGTGCATCTGGCTTATGTGGGTACTGGGAAATAAAACCTGTGTCCTTAGGTTTCACGGGCAAGTGCCTTTACCACTAAAACATCATTCCAGCCCAAAACACACATATTTAGATGTGTGCAACTGCACTGACAGGCATTCCTTTCCTGTCATGTGGAAGAGCCTTGGTTTACTTACTACAAACCAGCCTGCTCCACAGGATCACACAAAGTAACACACACACAAACACACACGCACGTGCACACCCACCCCCACACACACACAAGCAACAACTGCACATATCACTGACCCCCCTCAAGATCCTGGTTACAAGATCAAGTTACTTTAGTTGGGGCAGGGGCTGGGCCTAGCCAGCGGTACTGTCCTCACTCTGTCATACATGTTGGGTCTCACAGATGTGCTTTGCTTCTCAGCTGTCCATTAAGCTCCTCTGAACTCATCTTTTTAAAACTATTTAGCCGGGCATGGTGGCGCATGCTTTAATCCCAGCACTTGGGAGTCTGAGGTAGGAGGATCACCATGAGTTCAAGGCCACCTTGAGACTACATAGTGAATTTCATGTCAGCCTGGGCTAGAGTGAAACCCTAACTTGAAAAAAAAAAAAAAAAGTATTTTATTTATTTAAGAGAGAGAGAGAAAGAGGCAGATAGACAGACAGACAGACAGACAGACAGATAGATAGATAGATAGATAGATAGATAGATAGATAGATAGAGAATGGGTGTGCCAGGGCCTCTAGCCACTGCAAATGAACTCTAGACACATACACCACCTTGTGCATCTGGCTTACATAAGTACTGGGGAATTGAACCTGGGTCCTTAGGCTTTGCAAGTAAACACCTTAACTGCTGAGCCATCTCTCCAGCCCTGAACTCATTTTTTTTTTATGTTTTTATTTTTTGAGGCAGAGTCTTACTCTAGTCCAGGATAACCTGTAACTCACTTTGTAGCCCAGGCTGACCTTGAACTCTTGGCAATCCTCTTACCTCAGCTTCCTGATGCTGTGATTAAAAGTGTGAGCCATCAGACCTGGAATTAAGTCTTGGGCTGGGTGTGGTGACACATGCCTTTGATCCTAGCACTCGGAACGCAGAGATAGGAGGATCACCATGAGTTCGAGGCCACCCTGAGACTAATTTCAATCAGCTTGGGCTAGAGTGAGGCCCTACCTAAAAAAAAAAAAAAAAAAAAAGTCTTAATCCTAGCATGTGGGAGGCAGAACAAGGATTACTGTGAGTTTGGGGTCAACCTTGGACTAGAGTGAATTCCAAGTCAGCCTGGACTAGAGTGAGATCCTACCTCAAAACAATAATAATAATAAAACCAAAGGAACAAAAAAAAATTAAATGTGATAAAATCCTGCATTACATCCTTGTTTGTTTATGTAACATTTGTTCTTCAGAGAGTTGTTGACTAGGGCTGAAGAGATGGCTTAACAGTTTAAGGCTCTTGCCTTCAAAGCCTGCTCACGTAAGCCAGTTGCACAAGGTAGGTAGCACATGCGTCTGGAGTTTGCCTGCAGTGGCTAGAGGCCCTGGTACGCCCATTCTCTCTCTCTATCTGCTTCTTTCTCTCTCTTTCTCAAATAAATAAAAGCATAAATAAAATATTTTTTTAAGTTTAAAAAACATTTTAAAAAAGTTGTTGCCAGGCGTGGTGGCACATGCCTTTAATCCAAGCACTCAGGAGGCAGAGGTAGGAGGATCTCCACGAGTTCAAGGCCACCCTCAGACTACATAGTGAATTCCAGGTCAGCCTGAGGTACAGCGAGATGCTGCCTCAAAAAAAAAAAAAAAAGTTGTTGACTATTCTTGGATCTTTGCTTTTTTTATTTGGAATCTTAGGGTCAGTTTGTAAAGTTTCCTTGGAAAATTCTCCTGGGATTTTATTTGGGCTGGTATTAAGTCTATGGAGTAAATTGGAAAGAATTTATATCTCTTTTTTTAGACAAGGTCTCAAGATGTAGCAATGGGTGGCCTGAGACTTACCATGTAGATCAGCCTAGCCTCAAAATTGTATTGATCCTCCTACCTCTAGTGCAGGGATTACAGGAATGTGTCACAAATCTGGCCAAGAACTTATTTATTTACTTATTTATTTGAGAGAGGGGGCAGAGGTGGAGAGACAGAAGGAGAGAGAGAGATACAGTATGGGCATACCAGGACCACTGCAAACAAACTTTAAACTCATGGACTACTTTGTGTGTCTGGCTTTACATGGGTACTGGGAAATTGAACCTGAGCCATCAAGGTTTACAAGTAAGTGCCCTTAATGGCTGAGCTACCTCTCCAGCCCCATGTTCGTTTCTATTTTTTTAAAGCATTTTTTGTTTATTTTTATTTATTTATTTGAGAGAGAGAAAGGCAGAGAGAGAGAGAGAGGGAATGGGCATGCCAGGGCCTTCAGCCACTGCAAAGGAACTCCAGATGCATGTGCCACCTTGTGCATCTGGCTTATGTGGGTTCTGGGGAATTGAGCCTTGAACCGGGGTCCTTAAGCTTCACAGGCAAGTACTTAACCATTAAGCCATCTCTCCAGCCCCTCGTTTTTATTTTTGAAGCAGATTGTAGCCCAGGATGGCCTGAAACTCATGCCAGTCTTCCTGCCTCAATACCCACCCACTTCCAAACTTTTTATAAAAATGAGATTTGAGCCAGGGCATGGTGGCACACGCCTTTAATCACATGATTAAATGAGATTTGAGCTGGAGAGATAGCTTAACGGTTAAGACACTTGCCTGCAGAGCCTGAGGACCCATGTTCAACTCTCCAGGTCCCATGTAAGCCAGACCCATAAGGTGACACAATCACGCAATGTCACACATGCTAACAAGGGGGCGCACATGTCTGGAGTTGAATTCCAGTGGCTGAAGACCCTGCTGCGCCAATTCTCTCTCTTTCTCTCTCGCTTTCTCTCATAAAAAAAAGTTACAGGGCTGGAGAGATGGCTTAGCCTGTGAAGCCTAAGGATCCCAGTTTGAGGCTTAATTCCCCAGTACCCATATAAGCCAGATGCACAAGGTGGCACATGTATCTGGAGTTCGTTTGCAGTGGCTGGAGGCCCTGATGCACCCATTCTCTCTCTCTCTCCCTCTTTCTCTCTCTCTCTCTGTCTGTTGCTCTCAAATAAATCAATAAAAATAAACAAGATATTTTTAAAAATTACAAAAAATGAGATTTTTTTAATTATTTATCTGTGTTTTTGGTTTGATTGTGTGTTTTTTTAAATATTTTATTTTTATTTATTTGAGAGAGAGAGATAGATACAGAAATAGGCAGGTAGAGAGAAAGAGAGAGAATGGACGCACCAGGGCCTCCAGCCCTGTAAACAAACTCCAGATGTGTGCACCCCTTGTGCATCTGGCTAGCATGGGTCCTGTGGAATTGAACCAAGGTCCTTTGGCTTTGCAGGCAAGTGCCTTAACCACTAAGCAATCTCTCCAGCCCAGTTGTGTTTTGTTTTTTGAGGCAGTCTCAGGGTGGCCTTGAACTCACGTTGATCGTACTACCTCTGCCTCCTGAATGTTATTGGGATTAAAGGCATGTATCACCATGCCTGGCTAGCAATTCTTGTTTATAGTTTCTTTTTTCATCTTCTTTTGCTTAACATTATTTTTGGAAGCAACCAGTTTGTTCTATAACATCTGCTATTGTCTGAGTTTCTTCAGTGGGTCCCTACAATCTGTCACTCCCTAGTTTTTCTAAACTGTGATTGAACTTGCTGATTCTATTGCTTTTCCTTTTTTAGTGTTGTGATTTGTGCATGTGTAAACACAACTTTATTAGGAAAGTTTTCAAAAATATACAGAAAGAGAAGGAAGAGCACAGTAAATCCCTATATGTCTATATTAGTTTCTTCTGCTGTAACAAGTCACCACAAACGTGGCTTACAATCACATGCATTTATTCTCTAAAAGCTCTGGAGGCCAGAAGTCCAAAACAGCTGGGTCACGGCTGGGTGTGGTGGTGCCATGCCTTTAATTTCAGCTTTCAGGAGGCAGAGGTAGAAGGATTACTGTGAGTTTGAGGCCACCCTGAGACTACATAGTGAATTCCAGGTCAGCCTGGACTAGAGTGAGATACTACCTCAACCCTCCACCCTCAAAAAAAAAAAAAAAAACTGACCCCCCCCCCTCCAAAAAACAGAAGGCCGGTCGTGGTGGCACATGCCTTTAATCCCAGCACCTGGGAGGCAAAGGTAGGAGGATCACCATGAGTTTGAGGCCACCCTAAGACTCCATAGTGAATTCCAGGTCAGCCTGAGCTAGAGTGAGACCCTACCTCGAAAAACAAAACAAAACAAAACACACACACACAAAAAAAAAAACAGGGTCAAAGTGAAGGCGACCCAGCACGGCTATGCTTCCTGCAGCCTTTGGGCAGAGTACACTCCTTGCTTCTTGGGTGGCTGCTGACATTCCTGCCTGTGGGACCAAGGCTCTGTGTGGCCACACAGATTTTTCTGCAGCTTGTAGTCAAGTGTCCCTCAGCTTCCTCATGTAAATATTTATGTGGCTGTATGAGGCCCATTTGGGTAATCCAGTACAGCTTTCTCTACTCAAGAGTTTAAAGTTTGCTGGGCGTGGTGGCGCACATCTTTAATCCCAGCATTCGAGAGACAGAGGTAGGAGGATCGCCGTTAGTTCGAGGCCACCCTGAGACTCCATAGTGAATTCCAGGTCAGCCTGGGATAGAGTGAGACCCTACCTCAAAAAAAAAAAAAAAAAAGAAAGAGCTTAAATTTAATCACATCTCTGACACCTTTGACGTTTAAGGTAATGTTCACAAGTTCCAGGGGATTAGGACCTGTGTGTGTGTCAGGGACTGTGTGTGTGTGCATGTGTGTATCTTGAGATAGGGTCTTACTCTGAATTCCAGGCTGGCCTGAAACTCACTATGTAGTCCGCACTAGCCCCAAACTTATAGTGATCCTCCTGCCTCAGCCTCTTGAGTGCTGGCAAAACAAGCATGAGCCACTACACCTGTCAGGACTTTGCATTTGTCAAGACTATTACACAGCTCTTCCCCAGACTCAAGAATCATAATTATTTGGTCACACTCTCCATTTCCCCTCTCTGTTTCTCCTCTTTTTCCTTTCCTTCTTGTCTCTTCCTTTTTTTTTAGATTTTATTTTTTATTTGTTTATTAGAGACAGAGAGAGAGGAAGAATGAGCATGCCAGGGCTTCTAGCCACTGCAAACAAACTCCAGATGCATGCGCCACCATGTGCATCTGGCTTATATGGGGCCTGGAGAATTGAACCTGGGTCCTTAGGCTTTGCAGGCATGTGCCTTAACCACTAAGCCATCTCTCCAGCCCAGTCTCTTCTTTTTCATCCTTCCTCATGCCTGTTCTCTCTCTCTCTCTCTCTCTCTCTCATTCTTTCCTTTCTTCCTTTTTTTTTTTTTTTGTTTGTTTTTTGTTTTTCAAGGTAGGGTCTCACTCTAGCCCAGGCTGACCTGGAACTCACTCTATAGTTCTAGACAGGCCTTGAACTCACAGCAATCCTCCTACCTCTGCCTCCCATGTGCTAGGATTAAAGGCGGGCACCACCATGCCTGGCTCCTTTCTTTCGTTTCTAAATATTTTCTTGTCCAGACACAAAATGGCCTGGATATCCATGACCTCACAGTGCCTGACACTACCTACACAAGACTATCATAATAGGAGGAAAAGATGATGACATCAAAATAAAAGAGAGAGACTGACGGGGGGGTGCGGCAGGGGATATGATGGAGAGTGGAGTTGCAAAGGGGAAAGTGGGGGAAGGGAGGGAATTACCATGGAATATGGTTTACAATCATGGAAGTTGTTAATAAAAAATAAATTAATAAAAAAATAAATATTTTAACTTTGATTTGATTTGAGCCAGGCATGGTGGCGCACACCTTTAATCCCAGCACTCAGGAGGCAGAGGTAGGAGAATGACCATGAGTTTGAGGTCACCGTGAGACTACATAGTGAATTCCAGGTCAGCCTGGGCTAGAGGGAGACCCTACTTCAAACAAAAAAACAAACAAACAAATACACAGAACTCTAAAAACCAGGACATCACAAGAGGGAGAGGGTTGGGGGCCTTTATTTCCTGCTTCCTTCTATGCTTCTACCCATGGTCCCAGCTTCTGTTTGTTGCCCCCTCTCCTCTCTCTGTTACAGTAGCTGCTCTCTCCCCTCAGTCCCACATACAAGGGCTTTCTACCCTTGGCAGCCACCAGAGATCGCATTATTCCTTGGGCCAGGAGTGGTGGCACACGCCTTTAATCCCAGCACTCAGGAGGCTGAGGTAGGAGGATTGTTATGAGTTTGAGACCAGCCTGAGTCTAATTCCAGTTCATCCTGGACTAGAGAGCAAGACCCACTCCTCAAAAAACCACACAAAAGAAGACAAAAAGAAAGAAAAAGAAAAATGAATTATTCCTTGGGTCTTTGGCACTTCCCACATCGCTCCACATAGACCTTCTGTCTCCAGAATGCCCAGCCTGAATATGCCATCTCTGTCCAAGAGCCTGTCGGCTTCGTATATCTCTCTATGGTTGAGTGGAGGGTCTAGGTTCCAAACAAAAGCTACATGCTATGTTGGATCTTTGTGTCTCTTAAATCCCCTTTAATCTGGTTGTTGACTAGTTGAAACAACTGGGCCAAATTTCCCTAGAATGTCCTACATTCTAGATTTTTTTGAGTGCTTCCTTGTGGGGCCCTTTATTCCCCTGGCCTGAGTATTTCCTACAAACTGAAAGTTAAAACTAAAAACACAATTGGATTTTTTTTCAGTGCTAAGGATTGAGCCTAGGGTCTCCCTCCTGCTAGAAATCATTTAGCACTGAGCTATATCTCTCTAGCTATTTTCTTTTATGCTTGTTTATTTATTTATTTTTCTTATATTTTTGGTTTTTTTTTTTTCTTTTTTTTTAGGTAGGGTCTCACTCTAGCCCAGGCTGACCTGGAATTCACTATGTAGTCTCAGGGTGGCCTCAAACTCATGGCAATCCTCCTACCTCTGCCTCCCAAGTGCTGGGATTAAAGGTGTGTGCCACCATGCCTGGCTATATATTTTATTTTTATTTATTTGACAGAGAAAGAGAGAGAAAGAAAGAGAGAATACGAGCGCCAGGGCCTCCAGCCACTGCAAATGAACTCCAAATACGTGCATCTGGTTTACATAGGTCCTGGGGAATCAAACCTGGGTCCTTTGGCTTTGCAGACAAACACCTTAACCACTAAGCCATCCCTCCAGGCCTATTTATTTATTCTTTGTACCTAGTCTCATTCTGTTCCAGGTTGGCCTGGAACTCACTATGTAGTCCAGGCTAGCCTTAAACTTGAGGCAATCCTCCTGCCTCAGCCTCCAGAGTGCTAGGATTGCAGACTTGAGTTCCTGTGCTGGCTGATTAGTTCATTTTGGAGCCAGGTCTCATTCTGGACCTCTGGCACATCTTGAGTTAAAGGTTCATGGGCTGGAGAGATGGCTTAGCAGTTAAGCGCTTGCCTGTGAAGCCTAAGGACCCCAGTTCGAGGTTCAATTCCCCAGGACCCACGTTAGCCAGATGCACAAGGGGGCGCACGCACCTGGAGTTCGTTTACAGAGGCTGGAAGCTCTGATGTGCCCATTCTCTCTCTCTCTCTCTGCCTCCTCTCTGTCGCTCTCAAATAAATAAATAAACAAACAAAAAAATTAAAAAAAAAAAAAAGGTTCTTCTGACTGAGTCTCCTAAATAACTTGAATTACAGACATGAACCACCCATGCTGGGCAGATTTGGGAAATTTTTTTGTTTTTTTTTTCAAGGTAGGGTCTCACTCTAGCCCAGGAATTCACTATGTAGTTTCAGGGTGGCTTCGAACTCACGGGAATCCTCCTACCTCTGCCTCCTGAGTGCTGGGATTAAAGGCATGCGCCACCATGCCCAGCTAGATTTGGAAATATTTTAAAGTAGACCTGACAGAATTTGCTAACAGAATAGATGCAAGGTACAGGAGACACAGTTAACCCATCTCCAAATTTTGTAAAACAAAAATAATAATAAATGGTAATGTCCACCTACCTATGTTTTTTTTTTTTTTTTTTTTTTTTTTTTTTTTTTTTTTTTTTTGGTCTTTCGAGGTAGGTTCTCACTCTGGTCCAGGCTGACCTGGAATTCATTATGTAGTCTCAGGGTGGCCTCGAACTCACGGCAATCCTCCTGCCTCTGCCTCCCAAGTGCTGGGATTAAAGGCGTGCACCACCACGCCCGGCTTTTCTATCTTGTTTTTTGATAATCATGAAACAGGTATGATATGAGACATGTCTGTAAGGGAGCATCAGGAAACATGCTAAGCCAAATAGTTCTACTCCTGAATTTTGAAAATTTACTCATCTGTGTGTGTGCATGTGAGCGTGTGCGCTAGAGTCTCTTGTCATTGCAAATGAAGTGTTATGTGCTTGCACCATGTTGTAGTTTTACCTTCTTGTTGCTGGGTCAAAGCACCTGATTAGGTGGGGCGTGCATGGTGGCACACGCCTTTAATCCCAGCACTCAGAAGGATCGTTGTGAGTTCGAGGCCACCCTATGAGTTTGAATTCCAGGTCAGCCTGAGCTAGAGTGAGACCCTACCTTGAAAAATCCCCCCAAAACAAAACAAAACAAAAAAGCACCTGGCCAGAAGCAGCTGATGGGCAGAAAGGTTCTATTTTGGCTTATGGTCCCTAGGGGAAGCTCCATGATGACAGGGGACAGTGTGGCATTAGCAGAAGATGGACATCATCTCTGCCACAGCAGGTGAAAAACAACAGCAGGAGTATGAGGCAAGCTAACACTGGCAAGCTAGGGGCTAATAAACCTCAAGGTCCACCCCAGTGACACATCTCCTCCTGCAAGGCTCCACCTCCCAAGTTGACATCAGCTGGGGACCAAGCATTCAAAACACATGAGTTTATGTGGGACATCTGATATAAAGTGCCACATTCCACCTCAGGTTCCCATAAAATGACTATTACCTCAATGTAAAATTGCATGCAGTACAACTTTTGAAGTCCCCATAGCTTTTATCAATCCCAACACTGTTAAAAAAAAAAAAAAATTCACCGGGCGTGGTGGCGCGCACGCCTTTAATCCCAGCACTCGGGAGGCAGAGGTAGGAGGATCGTCGTGAGTTCAAGGCCACCCTGAGACTCCATAGTGAATTCCAGGTCAGCCTGGGCTAGAGTGAAACCCTACCTCAAAAAACCAAAACAAAAAAAAAAAAAAAATTCAAACCAGGCATGGTGGTGCATGTCTTTAATCCCATCACTTGGGAAGCAGATTAGCACAGTAGAAGGATTGCTGTGAGTTTGAGGCCAGCCTGGGACTACAGAGTAAGTTCCAGGCCATTCTGGATTAGAGTGAAACCCTACCTCAAAAAAATAATAAATAAATAAAAATATTTTTAAAAAGTTCAAAAGGTCTCATCTGAAACTCATGACAGTCTCTTAACTATAAGCATGTAAAAATTAAAAGACACATAATACTTTCAATACACAGCAACACAGAGTAAATAATCACACTTCAAAAGGTGACACTGAGCATAGAAAGGAAAGATTGAACCAATGCAAGGTCTAAAACAAACAAGAGAATTTTCAAACCATGTAGCTCCAAGTCTGACATCTATAACCCATGATAAAGTCTCTGGGGTTTCAATTCTGCCCCTCCAGCTGGGCTATTCACAGCCCAGGAAAAACTCTATCCTGAGCTGGAAGCTCCCATTGGTGGCTGATCTATAATTTCCAAAATCCAAAATCCTGGGGTCTTCACTGCAACCCCATGATTCATCCTTACAGATCAACTGGGTCTTAATGCAGGGACTCTTTATAACCCTGTCTCACATTGCTCAGTAGCCATTTAAAAAAAAAATCCAATGATCCCCCACTTCTTTCCTGCATTTTTTATACTTCCATAATACCAGGTAGGCAACCAAATTTGTTAATATGGGGGGTAAATAAAGCCAACTTTTGCCGGGCGTGGTGGCGTACGCCTTTAATCCCAGCACTCGGGAGGCAGAGGTAGGAGGATCGCCGTGAGTTCGAGGCCACCCTGCGACTCCATAGTGAATTCCAGGTCAGCTTGGGCTAGAGTGAGACCCTACCTCAAAAAATAAATAAATAAATAAATAAATAAATAAAGCCAACTTTGAAGAGCAAGAAAACTCCTTCAGCACTCTGCCTACTGTCCCAATGCAGAACAGCTGGCCCAGACTCAGTGGTGGTAAACTCTTGCATTGAACTCGACTGCTGTTTCCTACCTAAAATTTTCATTTTATTCTGTGCCATATCCGTCTGCTCATATCGGCCCATTTCTTCTAAATTCAACCCTGCTCAAGTTCTGAGGATATGGGCATAATGTAGCTAGTTTCTCACACAAATTGCCTCTAGTCCACTCAAAACAAAGTGCTTTCTTCCCCTAATAAACCAAGCTTGCACAGCCCATGGTTCTTTCTGCATTTAGATCTTTCAACTCTCAACAGAATGGTTGTACAAGCTCTACTTATAGCACTGCAAGGTGTCTTTTGGTCCAAGATTTCAAATCCATCCATATTTGTGGTAGTTTGATTCAAGTGTCCCCCATAAATTTAGGTGTTCTGAATGCTAGGTTCCCAGCTGATGGCAATTTGGTAATTAACACCTCCTGGAGGCAGTGTATTGTTGGGGGTGGGCTTATGGGTCTCCCCTTGCCAGTGTTTGACACACTCTCCTATTGCTGTTTTCTATCTGATGTTAGCCAGGAGTCTTCTCATGCCATCATTTTCCCCTGACATGATGGAGCTTCCCCTCAAGTCTGCAAACCCTTTTTTCTCACAAGCTGCTCTTGGTTGGGTGTTTTTTGCCAGCAATGTGAACCTGATTGCAACAGTAAAGTTGGTACCAAGAAGTGGGATCTCTGATGCTAGAAACCTGACTGTGGCTTTTGGCTTTTTGAATTTGATTTGTGAGAGGAATGTGGAAAGATTTGAAACCTTGGCCTAAGAGACACCTTGCAGTGCTATAACTACAGCTTGATGAACCATTCTGGTCAGAGTTGAAAGACCTGAATGGACTGTGAGGTTTGGCTTATGAGGGTGAGAAAGCTTCACCTGGACTGGGCTAGAATCAGTTTATGTCAGAGGCTTGCTGTCAAACCCATGTCCAGAGAACTTGTGCAGGGTTACATTGTGTAGAAATAGACTTGTGTGAGCAGATGGATAGGGCATAGAAAAAAAAAAAAATCTGGGGCCAAAACTGCTACCTGGTCATCTGCAATTGTTTGAGAGATTACAACCATTGAGATTGGGCCAGCTGACTTGCATTGGGACAACAGGAAGAATGCAGACTCTTTGGAAGGGGCCTGAATGCTGATGGAGTGTTCTGTTCTTCAAAGCCTGCTTTATTCCCCCTCTGGATTAACAAGTTGGCAGCCCACCTAGTATTATGGAGTATAACAAATGCAGGAAAGAGAGAGTCATTGAATTTGAAACATAGTTTTGTTTTTTGGAATAGCAATGGGCAGTGTGAAGCAGGCTTGTTGGATTACCTGCATGGAGCCCAGTGGAGAGGCCAGGACTATGGGATGTCTGCCAAGGAGAGCTGCTGGCACCTGATGAAGTTTTCTGGGACTGTGATAGCCTAGCTGGAGGGGCAGAATTGGAACTCTAGAAACTTGTCAGTGGTTAGAATTATTGGACTTGGAGACTTGTTACTGACTAGAGTTGTTAGACTTGGAGCTATAGAGTTTGAAGATGTCTTGTCTAAATCTTATATTGGTTGAAAAATTCTTTGCTATGCCAATGCCATCTTTTGTAGTATGAATGTTTATTCTATGCCATTTTGGATTTTTTGCTTTTTTTTTTTTTGGTATTATGGCTCAGTTAAAAGATCTTGGTCTATGGGAATGTTTGAATATCATTGGTATTGATTAAAAACTGTGGGGACTTTTAAAATTGGATGAATGTGCTGCATTTTACATCATGTATGGTTATCAGTTTATGGGGGCAGGGGCCGAATGTGGTGGATTGATTCAGGTGTCTCCCATAACCTTAGGTATTCTGAATGCTAGGTTCCCAGGTGATAGCAATTTGAGAATTAACACCTCCTGGAGGCAGTATGTTGTTGGAGGCAGGCTTATGGGTGTTATAGCCAGCTTCCTCTTACCAGTGTTTGGTGCAATCTCCTGTTGCTATTGTCCATCTGATGTTGGTCAGGAGGTGATGTCCACCCTCTGCTTATGCCATCATTTTCTGCTGCCATTATGGAGCTTCCTCTCAAGTCTGTAAGCCAAAATAAACCCTTTTCTTCCCCCAAAAGCTGCTCTTGGTTGCGTGTTTTCTGCCAGCAGTGCGAACCTGACTGCAACAATATTCTTCCCACAAATCAGCTCCAAAAGATCGAAAGCCACCCAATCAGGTTTCTAGCAGTAAGGACTCCATTCTCTGGTACCAATTTTCTGGTGGGTAGTTTAGATAAAAGTTAAATGTAGTGAACAGGCAGGTTTATGGTCCCAGCTACTCAGGAGGCTGAGGAAGAGAAGTTCATTTGAACCCAGGAGTTGATAATAGCATGGGCAACTTATTTATTTATCATTTTATTTATTTATTTATAAGGAGAGAGAGACAGAGGAGAAAGAAAATGGGTGCACCAGGGCCTCTTTTGCAAATAAACTCCAGATGCATACACTATTTGGTGTTATCTGGCTTTATGTGAACACTGGGAGTTGAACCTGAGCTGATAAGCTTTGCAAACATTGCTTTTAATCACTGAGCTTATCTCCCCAGCCTCCAGGCTATAGTTCTTTTGGGCTGAAGTATGTGTTGAAGATGCTTTGACCCATAAGGAGCCATTTTGCCTTTGACAAGAGATAATAGGGTGGGGCTAGAGAGATGACTTAGCAATTAAGGCACTTGCTTGCAAAGCCAAAGGACCTAGGTTCAATTCCGCAGTACCCACGTAAAGCCAGATGCACCAAGTGATACATGCATCTGGAGTTTGTTTGCAGTGGTTAGAGGCTTTGACATGCCCATTCTGTCTCTCTGCCTCTCTCTGTCATATATATATGTATGTATATATACATATGTATGTATATATATATATACATATGTATATATATACACATATACATATATATACACATACATATATATATATAATATTTTAAAGAGAGAGAGAGAGAGAGAGGCCGGGTATGGTGGCATATGCCTTTAATCCCAGCACTTGGGAGGCAGAGGTAGGAGGATCCCTGTGAGTTCAAGGCTACCCTGAGACTACATAGTAAATTCCAGGTCAGTGTGAGCTAGAGTGAGACCCTACCTCGGAAAACCAAAAAAAAAAAAAAAAAAAGAAAGAAAAAAAAGAAAAAGAAAAAGAAAAGAAGAGAGAGAGAGAGCAGTGGAGTTCAAACAGCAGGAAGTATGCAGCCCAGACCTTGGGTGGAACTGAAGCTGGACGGTGTTTGGAGGTTCAGACTTCCTGATCTCATGGCTCTGCCTCTGCTTGCTGTGGGACCTCAGAGTCCTTTCTGGACCGTAGTTTCCCTCTGTGTGCAAAAGAGTTGGACCAGCTGATATCTGAGAGACCTGTTTGCTTGGACAGTGTCTATCACAGGACCTCGTACTCAAGCTGGCTGGTTGGTTGGTTGTATGAACGAGTGGTAAGTGGAGGAGAAGAGCAAGGCAAGGAGCTGTGGCATATCCCTCAGTTGTATATACGGAAGTTCTAAGGCTTTTTTTTTTTTTTTGGTTTTTTGAGGTAGGGTGTCACTCTAGCCCAGGCTGACCTGGAATTCATGCTGGGATTAAAGGCGTGTGCCACCACGCCCGGCTTGGAAGTTCTACCTCACTTTCACATACACACACAATCACAAATTCTGTTGTGTTCACACCACCAGCTGCCCCACTCCAATTCACCATCAGCCAATCCCATTTAACTCATTTGCTGTTAAACTCCGACTCAAGGTCTTAAGAAGCTTTCTCCTTACTCCCGCCCTGCAGCTCTGGGTCCCAGTAGATTTCTTGAGCTGAGTGCTTCTTGGTCATCAGGGATGTGCTGCTCAGCCATGCCCCAGACCACAGCCGCTCTTCCCAGATCCTCTGCTCTCATCCTGTTTCTTTTAGTGGCCTCTCCCTCTACCCCCCCCCCAACCCACAGAGGTACACAGACGTGCACTTGTACAGTTGTGCACTTGCGCACACACAGTCACATGCTGTAGGTCTATGTCTCATCTTTTTCTCTTGTCACTCCTTTGGATTTCCTGCCCCCCTCCTCTTGTTCCTCTCATGAGCTGCTCTCCTGTTTACATCTGTCAGTTCTTTCTCCCTCTATCTCTTCCTCCACCCTCTCCTGATTCCCCCATGCCTCCCCTCCCTTGCTCACTGGGCTGTCTTGTCCACTCATATTTCCTCTTCCTCATTCTCCTGAGCTTGCTTTCTCCTCTCTCTCTGTTCCTTTCTCCCTCCTCACATACCCTGGCTCTTCAACCATTCCTACTCTGCGCTCTGTAAGAAGTCTCTGCACTGCCCAGGTCCTGGCTCGCTCTGCTGGGAGGTTTCGGTGATGTCCATTGGCAGGGCCCTAGGGTCACTGCATTTCCTCCCAGGGGTGACTTGGCAGTGATGTGCTCTGCTTCCTCACTTCTGCAATTGCCAGATGACAGCACGGAGGCCAGGGCAGGGGCCTGAGCCCAAAGGGACACACAGAGTCTGTAGCTGAGCCTGGGCTCCTGCTACATACGGTAAGGAGAGCCCCCATCCTCGCTGGGGCGGGCGGGGCGGGGGGGGGCACTGTCATGTAAATATCCTCAGGAGGCTAAGGTCATGTACCCAGGCTGATCTTAAGCAGATAGGTGACTGGATTCTTTTGTTTGTTTGTTTGTTTTGTTTTTTGTTTTTTTGAGGTAGGATTTCACTCTAGTCCAGGCTGACCTGGAATTCACTATATATTCTCAGGGTAGCCTCGAACTCATGGTGATTCTCCTACCTCTGCCTCCCGAATGCTGGCATTAAAGGCGTGGGCCACCATGACCGGCTGGATATTTTTTTAATAATATTTATTTGCTGGGCATGGTGGCGCACACCTTTGATCCCAGCAGAGGTAAGAGGATCATCATGAGTTCGAAGCCACCCTGAGACTACATAGTGAATTCCAGGTCAGCCTGGGCTAGAGTGAGACCCTACCTCAAAAAAAATATATATATTTATTTGCACATATGTGGGGGGGGAGTGCATATGTGTGGGAGTGCATGTGTGTGTGTGCATGCCCACATCAGGGTCTCTTGTCATATCAATCACTTTGTGTCTGGCTTTAAGTGCATGCTGGAGAGTTGAACCCAGGCCTTGCAAAGGTGCAATCACCTCTAATGGCTGAGCCATCTCCCTGGGTGGCTGGGCTTTAAAGGGACTCTTCTAGTACCTGTTTCTGGCCCAGGTTTCATGTTGAGAAAACTTTTCTGCCATACTAGGAGCCAAACCCAGGTCCTCTCTCGAGCACATGTTTGCCAGGTGCTCTCCCACTGAGCTACATCCCCAACCTGCCTTTTACTTTTCATTTTAGGACAGGATCTCACTAAGTTAAGCAGACTGGTCTTGAACTCACTCTGCAGCCCAGTCAGGCCTTGAATTTATAATCCCTCTGCTTCCATCTCCCAAACACCTTGGATTAATAGCCTGGCTCACCAGGCTCAGTTGAGAAAAATTGTCTTATGACCAAACATTCTGAAAGCACCCAGAACCCCTCTTCTGTGAGTCTGAGGCAGTGCCAAGATGACCTCAGGCGCCTCACAGGAGTGACAATGGTGACGAGAGATGACTACCAAAACCTCAGGGACCTGAATGCCATCTATTTACTAGCTGTGTGATCTTGGCTAAGATACTCCCTTCTCTGTGGAGCCTCCAAAATTGTGGTGAGGACAGTGTCATCTTCCGGCAGGGGCAGGCTTCTCAGGGGAGGTAAAGGGCCTAGAAGAGGGCTGAGCGGGTACTTAGGAACTCACACGGATGACAGCAAAGGAAAGTGGGTTGTTGGTACAAAGGACCAGGCCCACAACCAGTTTCACCATCAGGTCTCAGGTGCTGGGGACAGAAGCCAGTCTCATACCCCGTGTTTCTGGAACATCTGCAGGATGTTCAGATGTGAGGCTGGCAAACCAGAGCTGCTGGGCAGGTACTTGCTCACCGGTGAAGAATAAAGGAGCCAGAAGGCCTCTCCCACACCTCCCGAGCTCTCATTAAACTCGGACTGAATACCTACCTGGCTGTGCTCCAGATGAAGCCTGTGAGGGTGGGAGTATTTCTGGGAACCCAGCCAGAGAAAGAAGTCAGCTTTGGAGGCAATTGGTTGTAGCCATTGATGGGCCCAGGGTTTTTTGTTTGTTTGTTTGCTTGCTTGCTTTTTGGTTTTTCAAGGCAGGGCCTCATTCTAGCTCAGGCTGACCTGGAATTCACTATGTATTCTCAGGGTGCTTGAACTCACAGCAATCCTCCTATCTCTGCCTCTCAAGAGCTGGAATTAAAGACATGAGCTACCATGCCCCATAGGGCTCAGGGTTTTGATTTCAGCCCTTGCTTACAAACTAGGACTGTGAGCAACAGAAGCCTAGCTTTCCTTGTTGGCAGATTAAAATACCGACCTTGAAGTTTTGTAGGAGGATAAACTAATAGGGTGAGTAGAAGTGTGGCCAGTCATAAAAGTGTGCAAAAGTGACTGTTACTACCAGTTCTGACAGGTAGAGTTTATTGTAATAGCCTTCAAGATGAAGGATATCTTAAAATTCTGTGTGTGTGTATGTGTGCATGTGTGTACTCACATGGGTGCAGCAGAGCTTCCTGCTACTGCAAATGCCTCTGTAGATGACTAGGGAATTGAACCTGGGCCAGCAGGCTTTGCAAACAAGGTCTTTTAACCACTGAGCCATTTATCCAGTTCCTATGGGATTTGTTTTGCTGTTTTGTCCTTACCCTTAGAAGAGTTTGGCACAGTATGTATTCAAAAGTGTGCAGTGTTTAGCTGGGCGTGGTGGTGCACTTGGGAAGCAGAGGTAGGAGGATCGTGATAAGTTGAAGGCCACCCTGAGACTGCATAGTGAATTCTAGCTCAGGATGAGCTAGAGTGAGACCCTACCTTGAAACACCCCCTCCCTCTCAAAAAAACCGAGTGTGCCATGAGTCAGGCATGGTGGTACATGCCTTTGATAGTAACATTCGGGAGGTAGACGCAGGAGGATGAGGCCAGCCTCAGCTCCATAGCAAATCTGAGGCCAGTCTGAGTTACATGAGACTCTGCCTTAACCCCTCTCCCCCAATATGCATTGACCAGATGATGATGAGGTGGTATCAATGATCAAAGCTGAACTTGTTGAGAAAAGAGAGGGAGCCACAGACCCAGCTCTGCACCTCACCCTGGTCTCACTGGGCAGCCCCAGCTCATCATCAGAGAAGGTCTGTGATGCCCAGTCCCTGGCAAGAATGACCAAATGTGCCCCCAGGACTTTTTTCCTCCTGGATGGTATTATGATGCAGTGCTGGATCCTGTCTGTTTAGCCTTTTATGGAGACCTCAGACTGCCCCTCCTACCCCTAGGCTGTGGACAAGGCCCTGTAGAAGAAAAAGCCATTTATACCTCCTTAAAACACACACACACACACACACACACACACACACACACACAACACAATTTTTATTTATGTATTTGAGAGAGAGAGAGAGAAAGAGGCAGAGAGAGGGAGAGAAAGAATGGGCACTCCAGGGCCTCCAGCCACTGCAAACGAACTCCAGACGCATGCACACCCCCTTGTGCATCTGGCTTACGTGGGTCCTGGAGAGTCAAACTGGGATCCTTTGGCTTTGTAGGCAAACACCTTAACCGCTAAGCCATCTCTCCAGCCCTACAACTGCTTTTTCATATAGGGTCCTCTGGTAGGTGGAAGCTTGAGCTTGTGAGGGGGTGCAGGGGTAACAGCTGAGTTAGAGCCTGGGAACATTGCTGGGTGGGCCCTGGGGACACGGGCCTGTATTAGGAGTGGAGTCGGTTTCCAAGAGTAGATGCTGGGCTCTCCAGCACAGCCATTCTTGGATTTTTCAGTAGCTTGAAACCCTCTGGTGTGAGGGGTGAGGTGGGGAGAGGGAGAGAGAGAACTGTAGGAGGACCACCTTCAGTGGCCCTTCCCTACTGTCTTAGCTCTGCAGGAGGGAACCCTAAGGCCCAGTCTTGGAGTTGAGTTCAGCTAGCTGACCTGCGAAGTATGTTAACAATTTGTGCAAGACCTTTTCCACTTCGTAAAGCCCATTTCAGTGAACCAAGTGCTTTACACTTTTCCAAATCTATTCTCCGCCCTCTGAGCTCACTTCCCTTTTACAACACTGCTTTGAGGCAGGAAGGGCACCCCATATTGCTGAGAAAAATCCCAAGGCTTAGAGCTAGGAAATGACCCTCTCGAGGTGGAGGGAGGTGTTGAGGGCAGAGTCCTGCTGTGGTTTCTCTCCAGCCACCCCTGGTGGCTTCTTCCAAAAGAGTCGGCATGGCACATGGCAAATTTGTTTCGCTTATCAGCAAATGTTTTCTGAGGACAGTGGGGACGAGAGCTCACAGCTATGGAGAAAATCTTCTCGTTCAGCTATCACAACTCTGGGTGCCTGAACCTTCCTGCTGTCCTGTCAGTCTGGTGTCACTTGGTTGCAAAAAAGTTAAAGCTCCTGAGACTATAGAGTAAATTCCAGGTCAGCCTGAGCTAGAGTGAGACCCTACCTAGAAAAACAACAAAACAAAACAAAACAAACAAACAACAAAAAAAAGTTAAAGCCCAGGGCTCAAGAGATGGCTTAGCAGTTGAGGCACTTGCCTGCAAAGCCAAAGGACACAGGTTCAATTCCCCAGGACCCACGAAAGCCAGGTGTACAAGGCGGCTGGAGTTCATTTGCAATGGTTAGAGGTCCTGGCGCATCCATTCTTTCTCTCTCTGTCTCTTTCTCTCCCTCAAATAAATAACAATAAAATATCTGAAAAAAAAAAAGTTAAAGCCTGAATGTTGTTGACTGTCAGGTTTCAGTTCTCAGAGGACCAAGACAGACAGTCTCTTGGGCCCCGGGCCTTACTTAATGCCAAAGCTTTATTATAAAATGAGAGAGAGAGAGAAAGGGGAAAGGAGAAAGAGGAGAGATAGATATGCACACCAGAGAGGAAGAGAGAGGGCAAGGGGAGAGAAAGGAGGGGTGGCTACACCCCTAGAACAGGAGAGCAAGTCAGGGCCAAGGAGAGGGTTTTATGGAGAGGAGAGAAACTGCCCAGTGAGGGAGAGACCTTAGGTGGTATTCAGAGGCAGGAGATGAGGGGGAAAAGGTGTCCTTCCCCCCCCCTCTTAGCCCAGAGATATCCTCAATTGCCAACCAGGAGGTGGTCCCAGAGTCCCAGGTCTACCATGGCCAGGTGGTGGGGGAGAGAAGGGGATGGGCAGAGAGCCTCTACATGCTCTCAGATACTGTCCATCAAGTCCTCACACATCCGACACCACTGAAAGGGCCTCTAGACAGATGGTCCGTATCTGGTTCAGACATCATGTTAACATGCCAGATGATCCTGAGCTCATTAGAATATTATTGTAATGATACGTAACATACCCACCAGATGCCATGTCAGTCAGTGCCCAAATTACAGAAGAAGAGAGGTGGCACCCAGATTCCTGGGAATCTCCTTTCCAGCCCGTGGGAGGCTTTGATGGTGGTATGCTTGCCACAGCCCATCATTTCCCAGCCCTTGTAAATACCCTGGGCCTCCTAGCTAGAAGAGTCTTTCCCTCTAGAGTGTGCCCTCCCCATTCTCTGTTGGTTGTTGCATAAAAATTCTTTCCTGCTCATAGAACTGTTTGGTCATTTGTGAATAGGATTGAGTAGGAAAAGAATTGTAGATTCAGTAACAACACCTTTAGGAATGTTTTATTCTCACTATTTTATTTTATTTTTGGCTTTCTGAGGTAGGTTCTCGCTCTAGCTGACCTAGAATTCACTATGTAGTCTCAGGCTGGCTTCAAACTTAATCTCAGGAAAGAGCAGAGCCTGGTCTTGTGGGGCTCTAGGGTCCTTGTCTGCCCTCTACCATCTCCCCTAGGTGAGGCCCTGCATAGGACTTGGGATTCTGAGGCAGGGAAGAACCCAGTTTGATTCCTGGTAGAGCAGGGCTATTACCCCAGCTGAGTCATCTCTCCATCCCTCTCCCCCACTTTAAAAATTTTTATCTAATTTATTTATATATATTTTTTCACTTAAAAATTTTTTTTAGTGAGTTTGAGGCCAGCCTGAGACTACATAGTGAGTTTCAGGTCAGTCTGGGCTAGAGTGAGACCCAACCTTGAGCCCCCCCCCAAAAAAATATATATATATGATTTATTTATTTATTAGAGAGAGAGAGAATGGGCACACCAGGGCCTCTAGCCATTGCAAACAAATTCCAGATGCATGCGTCACCATGTGCATCTGGCTTATGTGGGTTCTGAGGAATTGAACCTGGGTCCTTAGACTTCACAGGCAAGTGCCTTCACCGCTGAGCCATTTCTCCAGCCCCTATCACTTTTTTCTTTGGTTTTTCAAGGTAGGGTCTCACTTTAGCCCAGGCTGACTTGGAATTCACTGTGTAGTCCCTAGATGGCCTTTGAACTCATGGTGATCCTCTTAGCTCTGCCTTCTGAGCACTGGGAACAAAGGCATGTGCCACTGCTGCCACTCCTGGCTCAGCATTAGTTTTGGTGGGTGTGAGGTGATCTCTCATTGTTTTGCTTTACCCTTCTTTGATGACTAGTGAGGGTGAGTGTCGTATCACATGATTGCTGCCCATCTGTGCATCTGTTCAAGCCCTATCCTCCCTCTGCCTTACAAAGTTGAACTGAGCAGAAAATACGATCATAGGTTAGAATAAATACCTGTCACCTGTCATAGCAGTTGCCTTCTCATTGCTGAGACAAAAATAACCAAGCAAGCCGGGTGTGGTGGAGCATACCTTTAATCCCAGCACTCGGGAGGCAGAGGTAGGAGGATCGCCATGAGTTCGAGGCCACCCTGAGACTACAGAGTGAATTCCAGGTCAGCCTGAGCTGGGGTGAGACCCTACTTTGAAAAACCAAAAAAAAAAAAAAAAAAAAAAAAAAAAAAAAAAAAAAAAAATACCCAAGCAGAAGGAGCTTATGAAGGAAAGGATTTATTTCAGCTTACAGATTTTTGTTTTTGTTTTTTCGAGGTAGGGTTTTACTGTGGCTCAGGCTGACCTGACTTCACAATTCACTCTGTAGTCTCAGGGTGACCTTCAACTCATGGTGATCCTCTGCCTCTGGAATGCTGGCCCTAAAGGCATGCGCCACCATGCCCAGCTTCAGCTTACCATTTTGAGGGGGCTTTTCATTATGGAGGGGAAAGCATGGCAGGAGTGGGAAGCTCCTGCCATATCAACACGGAGGTAGTAGAGGGAGTGAGTTAGCTGGTACTGGCAGGTGGGGCTGCATTATAAAATGCCAAGGCCCACCCCAGTGACATACCTCCTCCAGCAACTCTATGTTCTAAAGGATCTGCCAGCTATGGATTAAGATATGAGGTTTAAGGGCTGTAGGGATGGCTTAGCAGTTAAGACATTTGCCTGTGCAGCCCAAGGACCCCGGTTCGAGGCTCAATTCCCCAGGATCCACGTGTCTGGAGTTCGTTTGCAGTGGCTGGAGGCCCTGGTGCACCCATTCTCTCTCTCTTCTCTCTGTCAAATAAATAAATAAATAAGATATGAGGTTTAATTACAAATACCTGAGGCTATGGAAGACATTTCACATTCACACCATCATACCTGTACATTTCACGAGTAAATGATGTCCACTTCCCTGGGTGTCAGCGGGCTGGTTGTGAATCCTCTCCATCCACACACTTCTTACAGAATAAGGTGACCTGGAAACGCAGGTGGGCGTGCCCATAGAGAGCACGTGTGTTCCCTCCACTCCTAACTTCTAGCCTATCCCTCAGTCCTGCAAGGAACTGCTGGTGCCAGGAGTGTGGATTAACTTGGACATGTGATTTATAGCTTACAAATAATTCAGACATCTCTACTTTTTAAAAAATATATTATTTATTTGACAGAGAAAGAGGGAGAAAGAGAGATTGGGCATGCCAAGGCCTCCAGCCACTGCAAACAAACTCCAGACGCTTGTGCCCCCTTGTACATCTGGCTAATGTGGGTCCTTCGGCTTTGCAAGCAAGTGCCTTAACCACTAAGCCATCCCTCCAGCCCTCTACTTTTAACCTCAACTGACCTCACAACTGTTAGGGGTTGGCCTGCTGGTGAACCCAACTTTCCAATCCATCATAGTCTACACTGGACAATTAACCAGCACATACTCTCTTCTGCCAGGTTCCCAATGGTCCTTCCCCTCTGACTGTCCAGCTGGGGATGGAGTCTCTTTCTCCAGGCTCCATGGGGGCTGTAGTAGAAATGGCGAATAAATGCCATGTAGAGCAGAAGGTGGAATATCCAGATAACAAGATTCTTCTGTTCCACCAATAGTTATTGTTATGCCCAGATCACAGAGTCCCCAAAGACCACTGAGAGTCTGACACGTATGCAACAGTAAAGAGCTTTATTTCAGGCTTAAGCTCAGACTCTTGACTTCACTAAGGCAGTGGATCTGTACAAGAGCCCTGAGCAGCAGGGGTCAGGTTTTTTATAGGGATTTGAACAAAGAAGTAGGGAGAAGTAGGGGAATGGTTACATGATTGGTTGATTTAAGCAGTAACTGCACTTGTATTTTTCTGATAGGATTAGGATACTGGTGGACAAAGCTGGTGGGCAGGGGGCTAGGGGGTAACCTTTATTGTGATTGGCTATGTGTAGTTGAGGAACTTTAAACAAACATATTTTAAGCAAACTTTATCTATGACCACAGGAACGCATGGTGTATACAGTCTATTCCCCCTTATCAGGAAACTGACCTTGCTGGGAAGCAGAAACTTAGGCCTATTGATTCTGAGGCTTATGGCTTCCAGAGTCCTTCAGTTATATAAATTCTAGAGCTCCTCCATGAATAGTTATGCAAGGTCTAGAACTCCTCCATGGATATCTATATAAATTCTAGAGCTCCTCCATGAATAGTTATACAAAGTCTAGAACTCTTCCATGGATATTTATATAAATTCTAGAGCTCCTCCATGAATAGTTATACAAAGTCTAGAACTCCTCCGTGGATACTTATATAAATTCTAGAGCTCCTCCATGAATAGTTATACAAAGTCTAGAACTCCTCCATGGATATTTATATAAATTCTAGAGCTCCTCCATGAATAGTTATACAAAGTCTAGAACTCCTCCATGGATATTTATATAAATTCTAGAGCTCCTCCGTGAATAGTCATACAAAGTCTAGAACTCCTCCATGGATATTTATATAAATTCTAGAGCTCCTCCGTGAATAGTTATACAAAGTCTAGAACTCCTCCATGGATATTTATATAAATTCTAGAGCTCCTCCATGAAGAATAAATTTTCTAGAGCTTCTCCATTAATAGTTACATGAAGGTCAGAGTCAGTGAGTCAGTGGAGCCTCCAATTTTCTCCCCTGCTCTGAACAACTCAGAGAAGGATTGGCTCTTCCTTCCTTCCTTCCTTCCTTCCTTTTTGTTTTTTTGAGGTACATGGTCTCCCTCTAGCCCAGGCTGACCTAGAATTCACTCTGTAGTTTCAGGATGCCTTTGAACTCATGGTGATCCCCCTACCTCTGCTTCCCAAGTGTTGGTATAAAAGGCATGCACCACCACACTCTGCTGGCTTGGCCATTACTTGTTCTCTTTGTTTGTTTGTTTGTTTTGTTTTTCTAGGTAGGGTCTCACTCTGGACCTGGAATTCACGATGTAGTCTCAGGGTGGCCTCGAACTCAAGGCGCTCCTCCTACCTCTGCCTCCTGAGTGCTGGGATTAAAGGTGTGCATCACCACACCCGGCTTTATGTGAGTAGTTGGGGAATTGAAGCCAGGCTGGCAGGCTTTGCAAACAAGTGCCTTTAACCACTCAGCCATCTCTCCAGCCCCCAAATTAAGTCTCAAAGGTTAAGACTTTTCTAGGCCAGATAATAAGCAAAAGGCACTCTCAGGAGAGGTCACAGTGCGTGCAGAGGCACAGAGGTTTGAGGTCTGTGGGATGTACAGGGAACCAGCAAGGAGAGGTGGGAAAGGAGCTGGCCTGAATTCTGGGCCACGAGGAGCCATGCAAGCTGTTAGACGAGGCGAGTACATGGTGGCAAGAGTTGAGCACAGCTCTTCTCAGGTGGCAGTGTGTACACGAATCACCTGGGAAATTTGTTAAAATGCAGCTTTGGCGAACTGGGGGGCTCAGCAGTTAAAGACACTTGATTCTCTAATAACCCAAGTAAAGCCAGATACTCAAAGGGGCACATGCTTCTGGAGTTCATTTGCAGTGGCAAGAGGCCCTGGTATGCCCATTCTCTGTTTCATAAATAAATAAAAATATTAAGCCAGGTGTGGTGGCACGTGCCTTTAATCCCAGCTCTAGGGAGGCTAAGGTAGGCTAAGGTAGGAGGATCACTGAGTTCAAGGCCAGCCTGGGGCTACATAGTGAATTCTAGGTCAGCATGGGCTAGAGTAAGACCCTACCACAACCCCCCCCCAAAAAAAAATAGTAAAATAATTTTTTAAAATGCAGCTGGAGGGATGTTAGGTAGTCTTCCTATCTAAGCATGAGGGCCTGAGGGGGCCTGAGACTGCCCAAGTTCAAATCTCCACATCCCACCCAACACAGCCGGGCTGGTGGTGCATGCCTTTAATCCCAGCACTTGGGAGGCAGAGGTAGCAGGATCTCTGTGAGTTCAAGGCCAGCCTAAGAATTCCAGGTCAGCCTGGGCTGGAGCGAGACCCACCTCAAATCACCACCACCACCACAACACAGTTGGGAATAGCCACGAGTACCTGTAACCCCAGCCTCAAAGGGGAGGAGATATCTGAGAATCCACTGACCCCTGCAAGCTCCAGAAACAGTAGAGAACCCGGCTCAAAAACCAAGACCGAGTAGAAGCCCCTGAGGAACAACACCCCCTTCCTCCATGGCAGGCAGGCAGGTATATGGGACACCACAAGGCACAGCCATGTGCATACACCACACACATACCACGTTACACACGAGTAAAATATTGGTAGCTTTGGATACAGTTCTGGGGTGGGCCTGGGATTCTGTTTAGTTTTGTTTTGTTGAGACAAGAGGTCTCCCTTTAGGTGACCCAGGCTGACCTCCAACTGACGTTCCTCTTCCTCAGCCTCCAGAGTGCTGGGATTAGAGGTGCGCACCACCCCCACCCACCCGAGATGCCTCACCTTTAACAAGCTTGTAGATACTGCTGACTGCTCACTGCTGGCCCATGGCCCTCAGTTCGGGAGTGATGCAACGGAGGGCTCTGAGGAGGAGGCAGTGCTACCAAGGTTAGCTGCTTGTTCACCCAGCAAGTACCTCCCAAACTCCTGCTTTGGCCACGCTTGCTTGCTTGCTTGCTTGCTTGCTTGCTTTCTTTCTTTCTTTCTTTCTTTCTTTCTTTCTTTCTTTTTTCTTTCTTTTTCAAGGTAGAGTTTCACTCTGGTCCAGGCTGACCTGGAATTCACCATGTAGTCTCAGGGTGGCCTCGAACTCATGGTGATCCTCCTACCTCTGCCTCCTGAGTTCTGGGAGTGAAGGCGTGCGCCACCACACCCAGCTCTTTGGCCAAGCTCTTGACCAGTGTAGGAGGCAGAGAGAATTGGAAATGCCACTCCCTGACCCCTGCCACCACCCTTTGTTGCCTCCAAAATGGGTGTTTTCACACATGTCTCCTTGCCCTCTGTTTTCTGTCTGGCAGGTAGAGTGAGTGAACATGGTCTTACTTGCTGATCAACAATACCCCAGGGGCTCTCTGATGCTCACAGAACAAATGCAAACTTTTTTTTTTTTTTTTTTTTTTTCGAGGTAGGGTCTCACTCTAGCTCAGGCTGACCTGGAATTCACTATGTAGTCTCAGGGTGGCCTTGAACTCACGGCAATCCTCCTACCTCTGCCTCCTGAGTGCTGGGATTAAGGGCGTGCACCACCACTCCTGGCAAAACTTTTTCTTTATTAGTATTTTTTTGTTGTTGTTGTTGTTTTTTGAAGGTAAGGTTTCACTCTAGCCCAGGCTGATCTGGAATTCACTATGTAGTCTCAGGGCAGACTCAAACTCATAGCAATCCACCTATCTCTGCCTCCCAAGTGCTGGTATTAAAGACGTGCGCCACTACGCCCAGGGCAAACTTCTTTTTTTTAATTAATTAATTTATTATTATTATTTTTGGTGTAGTTTCTCACTCTATCCCAGGTTGGCCTGGAATTTACTCTAGTCTCAGCCTGACCTCAAACTCACAGCAGTCCTCCTAACCTCTGCCTCTTGAGTGCTGGCATTAAAGGCATGAGCCACCTTAAATGCAAACTTCTTTTTTTTTTTTTTAATTTTGGTTTTTTGAGGTAGGGTCTCACTCTAGCCCAGGCTGACCTAGAATTCACTATGGAGTCTCAGGGTGGCCTCAAACTCACGGCGATCCTCCTACCTCTGCCTCCCGAGTGCTGGGATTAAAGTCGTGCGCCACCATGCCCAGCAAATGCAAACTTCTTACCATAGTGTAGGAGTGACCCAGGGCATGTTGGCCTCTTATCACCTTCCACTGTTCCCATTTCTCACTTCCTATGACCACACTGATCTTTCTTTTAAAATTTTTATTCCATTAATTTATTTTTTTAATTTTTTGTTTATTTTTTTATTTGAGACCAACAGAGAGAGAGAGAGAGAGAGAGAGACAGACAGAGAGAATGGCCACGCCAGGGCCTCCAGCTACTGCAATTGAACTCCAGATGTGTGCACCCCCTTGTGCATTTGGCTAACATGGGTCCTGGGGAATCCAGCCTTGAACCAGGGTCCTTAGGCTTCACAGGCAAGCGCTTAACCACTAAGCCATCTCTCCAGCCCTTATTTTATTTATTTATTTGTTTGTTTGTTTGTTTGTTTGTTTATGTTTTTTTGTTATAGGAAGCAGCTTTGTTGCTTAGACATAGAAAGTGAGGAACAACAGGAGCCTAGAATCCTAGGACACGAGAAAGCTGTAGGGCTGAGGATATAGCTCAGTGGTGGGACATTGCCTAGCTGGTGCAAGGCCCTGTGTTGTAACCACTTTGGTTTATACATGACAGGGTCCATGTGACTCACTGGGCAAAGCTTTGAAAGATGCCACACTTCCAGGGGAGAAACAGCAATGCCCAGGCTATCCCAGACTGTTTCTCCCTGGGTCAAAATGTTACCCTCCTCAGGAGGGACAGAACAAGGCTTGCATGTTTCAGGCAGTTCCCCTCTGTCTCGAGATATTGCTTTATCAGGACAGTCTTGAGTTATTCTTAAGAACTTAAGCAAGAAAGTGGGTAGTAAAGAGGAAGAACTATCCTGCACAAATTTGTAAATTTTTACATAATCCAATTTAATAATTGTGAGTTGAGGCATGCCAGGGCCTTCAGCTACTGCAAACAAACTCCAAACACATGTGCCACCTGTACATCTGGCTTATGTGGGTTCTGGGGAATCAAACCTAGGTGGGAATCAAACCTGGGTCCGTTGGCTTTGCAGGTGAGTGCCCCAATTGCTAAGCCATCTCCCCAACGCTCTCTCTTGTTTTCTGCTCTTATACTTTGCTGCACTTGCCCAGCTTCCAAGCTTCTGGGAAATTCTGTTTTTGCTTCCCATCCCTCGTCAGCATACTTGGATTACTGGAGCCTGCCACAGCTTCTGGATTTTTTTTTTAAGTTTTTTTTTTTGTTGTTGTTGTTCATTATTTATTTATTTATTTGAGAGCAACAGACATAGAATCTGTTATACTGTAGAATATTGGCTGTTTTCGCCAGGCGTGGTGGCGCACGCCTTTAATCCCAGCACTCAGGAAGCAGAGGTAGGAGGATCGCCGTGAGTTCGAGGCCACCCTGAGACTCCATAGTGAATTCCAGGTCAGCCTGGGCTAGAGTGACACCCTACCTCGAACCCCCCCCCCCGCCAAAAAAAAGAGAGGCAGAGGTAGGAGGATTGCTGTGAGTTCAAGGCCAGCCTGAGACTACATACCTCGAAAAACCAAAAAAAAAAAAAAAAAAAAGTAAATAAATAAATAAAATAAAAGAGTTCATGGGGCTGGAGAGATGGCTTAGCCATTAAGGCACTTGCCTGCTAAGCCAAAGGACCCAGGTTCAATTCCCCAGTACCCACATAAGCCAGATGCACAAGGTGGTGCATGCATCTGGAGGTCGTTTGCAGTGGCTAGAGGCCCTGGCTCACCCATTCTCTCTATCTGCCTGTCTCTCTCTCAAATAAATGATACAAATATTTTTAAAAAGAGTTCAAAAGCTGGGTATGGTGGCACACGTCTTTAATCCCAGCACTTGGGAGGCAGAGGTAGGAGGATTGCCATGAGTTCAAGGCCACCCTGAGAGTCCATAGTGAATTCCAGGTCAGTCTGGGCTAGAGTGAGACCCTACCTCAAAAGAGTTCAGGAGGAATGTTAGGTTTAAAGTATGCAAACTCTAAGATATGTGTAGTAAGGACTGCATATTGGTAGGCTCTATGTTAAATTCTTGTATGGCTAAGATGATGGCACTGATTTCTGTTTTTTGAGTGGTAAGGTATTCTGAACAAGTTTTTTTTTTTTTTTTTTTTTTTTTTCCAATGTAGGGTCTCACTCTAGTCCAGGCTGACCTGGAATTCAATATGCAATTTCAGGGTGGCCTTGGACTCATGGCGAGTCTCCTACCTCTCTTGAGTGCTGGAATTATAGTCATGCACCACCACACCCAGCCCGAAAAGGTTTTATGAAATCCCATGGTCCAAATGCCCGCCTTCCCTGTTTTATTGGACCCATGTGTAAGTATGGTTCTGGCATTTGGAATAGGCTCAGATTGAATTATTTTTGGAAGGGTGATAGTTCTTTGTAGGAAAATAAGAAGTTTGTGGAAGGGCCAGTTTTTTAGTTTGAATTCAGAATGTTCTGCTTTAAGAGTAGCTCTCCTACAACTCTCTCTCTCTCTCTATTTATTTATTTATTTTGGTTTTTTGAGGTAGGTTCTTGGTGTAGCCCAGTCTGACCTAGAATTCACTATGTAGTCTCAGGGTGGCCTTGCACTCCTGGCGATCCTCCTACCTTTGCCTCCTGAGTGCTGGGATTAAAGGCATGTGCCACCACACCTGGCTTCCAGTTGCTCACTTGAGGGTAGGAGAGTGGTTAGAATATCTGGAGAATCAGCCTGTATGTGATATCCCACCAGAAAAGCCATGCATACGCTGTAGAAGAGGTAAGCAAAATTATCCAACACATGTTTGAAAGAAAAAGAGAGAGAGAGTTTTATTGGCTATGGCGCAGTGAAAAGGGCTTGGTCACTTACTTGGGCCCAGGCAAGGTGGTTGGTCCTGGCTAATAGTAAAAACTGTTTTATGGGGAGGAAAAGGAGGTTGTTTCTCCACCAGGGGGATCTGGGTCTGAGATGACAGAGAGGGATGACACTGGAGGTCTCCCTTCCCAAGAGTCCATCTCATACTCTGTGTCTACCCGGACCCACCGTGCCAGATCCACTGTGCTGTTGTCAGAAAACCAAACATTAGTTTCAACTACTTGTACCAGCTTCAAGGGCTGCTCCTCTGAGACTTGGGCCCCCAAGGATTTCAACAAGTGCCGGAGCACCATAATATGTCCTTTCTGTTTGGTGGATAATGTCTGCTCTGTTTAACCCTGACTGAATCATGCTTCCTGAGGACAGGCGGAAACCCATTACTTATGGTTCGTTCCACTGTGGAGCTCCCCTTTTTTTTGTTTTATTTAATTTAATTTTTTTTTTCAAGGTAGGGTCTCACTCTAGCTCAGGCTGACCTGGAATTCACTATGTAGGCTCAGAGTTGCTTCGAACTCATGGCAATCCACCTATCTCTGCCTCCCGAGTGCTGGGATTAAAGGTATGTGCCACCACACCAGCTCATTATTTTATTTTATTTTTTTATTTCTGCGTTTCCTCGGGGCTTCACACCTCCTGAAGTTATCAAGTCCCTGTTCTGGATGCCACTTATTGTACATTGTCCAGCAGTGTTTGGATAAATGTGAAATGAACTCACAACATGCAAAATATGATTTAATGGAGGGTCAGGGTGATGCCCTCAAGTGCTCCCTGAACTGACTGTACCTGCAGCTTTTATTCATATTCAGGCAGTCAAGACTACAGGGAGTCAGCATAAGACAGATCCCAAGACAGAGTTATCAGATTAGTTCATGAGTTGTTTGTTTATGTGTATCAAGAAATCTTTGGAAAAGCTATGAGTTTCCCATCTTCAAGAAGTTCCACCAGAGGGCAATTACCGTGGTTTATTGCCTATAATTATGGAAGTTGCCAATTAAAAAAAAAAAGGAAAAAAATAAAGAAACTCCACCCAAGGCTCATAGTGTTCTGTGTCCCTAGGCTTAGCCTTTTTTGAATTAGCTTGATCTCCACATTTAACCACTGAGCCATCTCTTCAGCCCAGGAGGATTTTTTTTTTAAAGCTATTTTATTTATTTGAGAGAAAAAGCAAGACAGAAAGACAGAGAAAGAGAGAATGAGTGACAGAGAGAAAAGGAGGGAGAATGAGCACACCAGGTCCTCCTGCCTCTGCAAATGAACTCCAGAAATGTGTGCCACTTTGTGCATCTGTCTTTCTGTGGGTATTCAGGAATTGAACTCGGGCCAGCAGGCTTTTGCGAGCAAGCACCTTTAACCACTGAGCTGTCTCCCCAGCCCCATCAATCAAATTAAATACAGATAAACCTCTATCCTATTAAATGGAACAAGGCACAAAAAAAATCCTGTTTTGTTTGTTTTTCAAGAGAGATTCTCACTCTAGCTCAAGTTGACCTGGAATTCACTATGTATGTAGTTTCAGTGTGACCTTGAATTTTTAATATTTTATTTATTTGCAAGCAAAGAGAGATAGAAGACAGACAGAGAGAATGAGCGTGCTAGGGCCTTCAGTTGCTGCAAACGAACTCCAGATGTATGTGCTACTGTGTGTATCTGGCTTTACGTGGGTACTGGGAATCAAACCAGGGTTATTAGGCTTTGCAGGCAAGGGCCTTAGCTACTGAGCTATCTCTCCAGCCCCCTTCTTTCTTTCTTTTTTGTTTGAGGCAGGGTCTCACTCTAGCTCAGGCTGACCTGGAATTCACTCTCTAGCTCCAAGCTGGCCTTGACCTCACTGTGATTCTTTTGCCTCAGCTTCCCAAGTACTAGGATTAAAGATGTGCCTACTAGCTGGGCATGGTGGCACACACCTTTTATCCCAGCACTTGGAAGGCAGAGGTAGGTGGTTCGAGGCCACCCTGAGACTACATAGTGAATTCCAGGTCAGCCTGGGCTAGAGTGAGACCCTACCTCAAAAAACAAAACAAAACAAAAAGATGTGCCTGTCTTTTGTCACCCCTTCTTTAAGCAGATCTCTTTTTGCTCTCCATATCAGCACTCCATTTTCTCCCTGTAGCAACTGCCCATTTAAGTTATTTTTGTTTTCGTCCCCATGAGACTATAAGCTCCTTGAAGGCAAGAATCCTTTGGTGGCACTGGAGAGATAGCTTAGCAGTTAAGGCACTTGCTTGTGAAGCCTAAGGAACCACGTTTGACTCTCCAGATCCCACATAAGCCAGACTCACAAGGTGACACAGGCATATAAGATCATACAGGCATACAATATGGTACACATGTCTGGAGTTCAGTTACAGTGGCTGGCAATATGGTACACATGTCTGGAGTTCAGTTACAGTGGCTGGAGGCCCTGACATGTCAATTCTCTCTCACACACACACACAAAAAAAAAAATACAAAGAAAACCCCACAACAACCAGTCCTTTGATGATGTTCATCTGTGTGTCTGACACGCATATTGATGCTTAGAAATATGTGTTGGATGATTGAATGAAAGAGCAAATGGATTTGAGATCCTCACCTCATTCATTAGTAGTGGTATGACTTTGCCCAACTTTCATAATCTCTCTGTACTCATTATCTTTTTTCAAGGTCGGGTCTCACTGTAGCCCAGGCTGACCTGGAATTCACTATGTAGTCTCAGAGTAGCCTTGAATTTATGACTATCCTCCCACCTCTGCCTCCCAAGTACTGGGATTAAAGGTGTGCACCACCATGTCCGGCTTTTATAAAGATATATATGAATGAGAGAGGGAGAGGTGCATGTGCCACCTAGTACATCTGGATTATGTGGGTACCTGGGGGGGGGGGGAATCCTTAGGTTTTGCAGGAAAGCACCTTAATTGCTAAGCTATCTCTCCAGCCTCAAGTTTTCTTAATTTTATTATTTTATTTAATTAAGTTATTTATTTATTTTGGCTTTTTGAGGTAAGGTTTCACTTTAGCTCAGGCTGACTTGGAATTCACTCTGTATTCTCAGAGTGGCCTCAAACTCACGGTGATTTTCTTATCTTTGCCTCCTGAGTGCTGGGATTAAAGGCATGCACCACCATGCCCGGCTTAATTTTATTTTGAGAGAGAGAGAGAAAGAGGCAGAGAGGGAGAGAGAGAAAGAATGGGCATGCTAGGACCTTCAGCCTGCTGTAAACAAACTCCAGACATAGACGCCCCCTTGTGTGCATGTGCACCATTGCATGCTTGCATCACTGTGTCTGGCTACAATGGGACCTAGAGATTTGAACATGAGTTCTTAGCCTTTGCAGGCAAGCACCTTAACCACTAAGCCATCTCTCCAGGGCCCCCCTTTTTTTTTGAGACAGTGTTCTGGGTTGTCCTATAACTCCACAGTGTTGGGATTACAGGCAGTTACCATACAACATGTAGTCTAAAGAATGTTTAGAGTCTTAAAATAGCAAAACAGTGCTGGAGAGATGACTTAGAGGTTAAGTATAATTCCTGTGCAAACATGAGGGTCTAGCAGGGCACCGAGACTGCCCATAGAGTTTGAATCTCCAGAACTCACATAAATAGCTGGGCATGGCCATGCACATTTGTAACCCTAGTCCTGTGGTAAATTGAGAACAGAGAGTTGTTGGCCCTCACAAAGGCAAGCTCTGGAATCAGCAAGGGACTCTGTAGTGAGGAAAAGCAGGCAAGTGCATGATGGAGGGGACACCTGACATTCTCTGGTCACTGCAGGTGAGTGCATGAGATGTGGAATCAGTATATATAAGTGCATACACCACATCACACATACTATCACATACAAAAAACAAGCAGAAGAGGACTGTATCAGTATGTGAGTGCTGCTATAACAGAATACCTGAGACTAGTTTATAAAGAACCAAAATTTAGGCCAGGTGTGGTGGCACAAGCCTTGAATCCCAGCACTCAGGAGTCAGAGGTAGGAGAATCACCATGAGTTCAAGGCCAGCCTGAGACTACATATGAATTCCAGGTCAGCCTGGACTAGAGTAAAACCCTACCTCCAAAAATCAACAGCAACAACAAAAAGAAAAACCAAAATTTAGCCAGGCATGGTAGCATATGCCTTTAATGCCAGCATTTGGGAGGCTGAGGTAAGAGGATAACATACGAGTTGGAGACCAGCCTGGGGCAGAGTGAGACACTGCCTAAAACAAAAAGAACACAAATTTACTGCCCATAGTTCCAAAGCTGGAAGTTCACGTTTCTCAGGAGGCCTGGTGTCTACTTGAAGTATGGCATCTTAAATACCCTCACTTAACATGGGAGAAGGGATGAAAGGGCAAAAGAAAGTCCAAAGAGACTGGATTTTTCAACCTTGAATGATTTTAAAGTTTTTTTTGTTGTTTTGTTTTTTGTTTTTCAAGGTATTCTCACTCAAGCCCAGGCTGACCTGGAATTCACTGTGTAGTGTCAGGGTGGCTTCGAACTCATGGTGATCCTCCTACCTCTGCCTCCTGAGTGCTGGAATTAAAGATGTGAGCCACCACGCTCAGCTTCTTAAAAATATTATTTTTTATTTTAGAGAAGTAAATAGATAATATGGGCGCTCCAGGACCTCTTACCACTGCAAACTCCAGACACATGCACCACTTTGTGCATCTAGCTTTATGTGGGTACTGGGCTATCGAACTCAGGTTATTAGGCTTTATGGGCAAGTGCCTTAACCATCGAGCCACCTGTCCACCCCTAAAATATTTTTATTTATTTGAGAGAGATAGATAGCAAGTATGGGCATTCCAGAGCCTCTTGCCACTGCAAACAACCTCCAGGTGCATGTGCCACTCTGTGCATCTGGCTTTACATGGGGAATCAAACTTGGGCCATCAGGTTTTGCAAGCAAGTGCCTTTAACCACTGAATCCTCTCTCCAGTCTCAACCTTGAGCTCTTTTGGGTGCTAATCTTATTTATAGGGACCTCACTGTCCTAATCTCCCTCAATCTTGGGGATTACCTTTCAACTTGAATTTTGGAGAAGACTCTATTCAGAACATAGCAGAGAGTCTGGGAATCGATAACATAGAACAGTCCCTTCACAGCTCTTTGTTAATCAGAACCCTTGTATGGTCTTCCAGGCACACCCAGGACCCTATGATCAGCTGACCCTTCCCACCCAGAGCAATGGAACAAAATGACTCCTCCCGCGTGGATTCTGAGTTTCGCTACACTCTCTTCCCGGTTGTTTACAGCATCATCTTTGTGCTGGGGGTCATCGCCAACGGTTATGTGCTCTGGGCCTTTGCCCGCCTGTACTCTTCCAAGAAATTCAACGAGATAAAGATCTTCATGGTAAACCTCACCGTGGCAGATCTGCTCTTCTTGGTCACCCTGCCACTGTGGATCGTCTACTACTATAACGAGGGCAACTGGATTCTCCCCAGTTTTCTGTGCAATCTGACTGGCTGCCTCTTCTTCATTAACACCTACTGCTCCGTGGCCTTCCTGGGAGTCATCACTTACAACCGCTACCAGGCTGTAACGCGTCCCATCAAGACAGCTCAGGCCAGCACCCGCAAGCGTGGCATCTATTTATCCCTGGTCATTTGGGTGGCCATTGTGGCCACTGCCTCCTACTTCCTTGTTACCGACTCTACCAACCAAGTGTCCAAGAAATCTGGCCCAGGCAACGTCACCCGCTGCTTTGAGCATTACCAGAAAGGCAGTGTGCCAGTCCTTATGGTCCACGTCTTCATTGCCTTCTGCTTCTTCCTCGTCTTCCTCCTCATCCTCTATTGTAACCTGGTCATCATCCACACCCTGCTCTCGCAGAAGGTGCAGCAGCAGCGCAATGCTGAGGTCAAGCGCCGGGCGCTGTGGATGGTCTGCACGGTGCTGGCCGTATTCATCATCTGCTTTGTGCCCCACCACATGGTGCAGCTGCCCTGGACGCTGGCTGAGTTGGGATACCAGACCAACTACCACCAGGCTATTAATGATGCCCATCAGATTACCCTTTGCCTCCTTAGCGTGAACTGTGTCTTAGACCCCATCATCTATTGCTTCCTCACCAAAAAGTTCCGCAAGCACCTCAGCGAGAAGTTTTACAGTATGCGCAGCAGCCGCAAGTGCTCCCGCGCCACCACGGACACGGGCACCGACGTGGTCATGTCGCCCAACCAAATCCCTATACTTACCCTCCAAAATTAGCGCTTGCGTACTGGGGTCGGGTCCAGGGAATCACAGACTGAGCTGGGGATGAGGCGTGGTTGTCTGCTGCGGGCACCTCCTCCAGGACACTGGTGGCCCAATAAAGATGGCAGTGGCCTCATTCAGGCACATGTGACTGATGGAAATTTCAGAATTAAAATGCCCTTTCATCTATCTCTGGGTTCACACTATACTAATCTTGGTTGATGACATCATCTGAAGCCCCTGAGACTGATAGGGCTAGGACCAAATTGAGGCCTTGTGCAGTGGATGCTACCCAGTTCATGGTACTGGGGCAGGCAGCCTAACATTTTTATTTTTTTATTATTTTTCAAGGCGGGGGCTCACTCTAGCCCAGGCTCACCTGGAATTCACTGTGTAGTCTCAGGTTGGCCTCGAACTCACGATGATCCTCCTACCTCTGCCCTTCCAGTGCTGGGATTAAAAGCATGCGCCACCACGCCCCATTTAGCCTAACATTTTGGCAATGACTCTCCAGTGTCACTGGCAGTGAGGGAGTAACTGCGAAAGGAATTCTTCACTGGCTGTGTGGAAAGTTTTTTTGGAGCAGCCGTTGGAGTCAGGATGGGTGTCATCCTCTTTGTACCCACAGGCACAATGTCTTTGTGACACTTTCAGGAGAAGTAGCTTGGAGGAAGCTTCCGGCTAACCTGGTTACTGATTTTAAAGCAACCAGAGAAAGTAAGAATGGACTAGACCCTTGGATGGAAGTGTTTCCTGTCCAGGCCTTCCTCGAGTCGTGCTTGGGTCAGCTCTGAGGGAGTTGGAGAGAGATGGCACCTCAGTCATCTTCCTATCTCAGTAACAGACCCTTGTTGATCATGTTCTATGGGACAACCACCCATTAGGCGGGCAGAAACCTTTCAAAACAAACTTTGGATGTCTCTGGGACAGGGAACAAGCTGGGAAGTGCTGGAGGCTTCTGGGTGAAAGGGGTTGCTCACTCCCTAGCAGGACCCCCCTGACCTAGCTTACAGGAAGTGGAAAGGACAGTTTCGGTTCCAACCACTAGCAGGTGAGAGCTTCTCTTGCGACCTCTAGATACCTGTTGGTGAATTTAGGCAAGTGCATTAGTCACTTTGGCCTTGCAGTGACCAAACTACTATGGTAGTTTGAATACGATGTTCCCCATAGCGTCATGTGTTTTGTTTTTGTTTGTTTGTTTGTTTGTTTTTCCATTTTTCAAGCTAGGGTCTCACTTTAGCTCAGGCTGACCTGGAATTCACTATATAGTCTCAGGGTGGCCTTGAACTCACAGTGATCCTCCTACCTCTGCCTCCCAAGTGCTGGGATTAAAGGCGTGCACCACCATGCCTGCCTTGATTTTTTTTTTTTTGTTATTGTTTTTTGTTTGTTTGTTTTTGTTTTTCAAGGTAGGGTCTCACTCTAGCTGAGGCTGACCTGGAATTCACTATGTAGTCTCAGGGTGGCCTTGAACTCATGACGATCCTCCTACTTCTGCCTCCCAAGTGCTGCGATTAAAGGCATGCGCCACCACGCTTGGCCATAGGGTTCTTAAGAGTAGTGAATACCACAGCAAACATCTCCTGGTCAGGGAAACTACTCATCCCAGATCTCCCTCTTCCGTCAGCTCTCTAGTAGGAAATGAAAAGATGCGAGGTGAGCATCTAGATTCAAGGGTGCTGTTTGGGGCTTTGCAGGCCACTTACCTAAAGTCACACAACTCTGGAGCTGTGAATGTGACTATGTGTGCTTGTCTCTGTAAGGTGGGTGGAGTGGCAGGTAAAAGTAGTAGAGGAAATGGCTCAACTCAGAAAGCAGATGTGCAGAGCAGAATGGAGACCAGAGAGAAACCGCAGGAGCCTGGAGGGATAGGGACCAAGGTTTCCAGGGACCAGGTGGCTCTCTGTCTGTACTCCTTCCTTTGGGTCCAGTGAGATTCCCTTGTCAGGATTTTTTCTCTCATCTTCTTTAAACTTACTTGAGTGGATATCTATTACTTTAAAAAAAAAAAAAAAAAAAAGAACTCTAGGCTGGGCATGGTGGCTTACACCTATAATCCCACCTGGAAGGCTGAGGTAGGAGGATCACCATGAGTTCCAGGCCAGCCTGAGCTACCTAAGAATGAATCTGAGCTAGAGTGAGACCCTAACTTAAAAAAAGAAAGCCCCTAAATGTTTATATGTGAATACACAATGTTCTATGAATCTTAAACACTTGCATACCCCCTTGCCATTTTTGCAATATTCGTGTATTACCTATATGTTTACTTAATACATATTTTCTTTAAATTGAGTCAGGCTGACCTGGAATTCACTCTGTAGTCTCAGGCTGGTCTTGAGCTCATGGTGATCCTCCTACCTCTGCCTCCCAAGTGCTGGGATTAAAGGCGCACATCACCACGCCTGGCTGAGTCAATTTTTAAAACTTGTATTTAATTAAAATAAAATTTATAAGGACACCAGGTGTGGTGGCGCATGCCTTTAATCCCAGCACTTGGGAAGCAGAGGTAGGATGATAGTTGTGCGTTTGAGGCCACCCTCAGACTAAATACTGATTCCAGGTCAGCCTGAGCTAGAGCAAGATCCTTCCTTGAAAAGAAAATTTATAAGTGAAAACTAATGCCACCTGCCACAAATAGAAAATAAACATAAACTTGAAAATGTCTCTCTGGGGCTGGAGGGATGGCTTAGCGGTTAAGGCATTTGCCTGCAAAGCCAAAGGACCCAGGTTTGATTCCCCAGGACCCACATTAGCCAGATGTACAAGGGTTTTATGCAACTGGAGTTCGTTTGCAGTGGCTGGAGGCCCTGGCGCACCCATTCTCTCTCCCTCTCCCTCTTTCTCTGTCAAATAAATAAATAAATAAATTAAAATAAAATAAGGAAAATGTCTCTCTGTGTTCTCTCTGAAGTCACCTCATATATCCCTGTAACCTGCATAGTGCACCCCAGGAACCTCTGCTGTCATGGATATGAAATGCCCAGGGTCTGCTCAATAAAATAACTGCTCAATAAATGCTCAATAAAAATAACTGAGAGCTGGAGAGATGGCTTAGCAGTTAAGGCACTTGCCTTTGGAGCCTAAGGACCCATGTTTGACTCTCCAGATCCTACTTAAGCCAGACACAAGGTGATGCAAGTACACAAGATGGCACAAGTGTCTGGAGTTCCATTACAGTGGCTGGAGGCCCTGGCACACCAATTCTCTCTCTCCTCATAAAAATAAAAACTTGCAGCCAGGCGTGGTGGTACACACTTTTAATCCCAGCACTTGGGAGGCAGAGGTAGGAGGACTATTTTGAGTTGAAGGCTACCCTGAACTACATAGTGAATTCCACGTCAGCCTAAGCTAAAGTAAGACCCTTCCTCACAAAACCAAAATAAATAAATAAACACGCCTTTAATCCCAGCACTTGGGAGGCAGAGGTAGGAGGATAACTGTGAGTTCCAGGCCACTCTGAGATTACATAGTGAATGGGACTAGAGTGAAACCCTACCTCAAAAATAAATAAATAAATAAATAAATAAATAAGTAAAAATAAGTTAATAAGTGGGCTGGAGAGATGGCTTAGTGGTTAAGCACTTGCCTGTGAAGCCTAAGGACCCCGGTTCGAGGATCGACTCCCCAGAACCCAGGTTAGCCAGATGCACAAGGGGGCACACGCGTCTGGAGTTCGTTTGCAGTGGCTGGAGGCCCTGGCGTGCCCATTCTCTCTGCCTCTTTCTATCTGCCTCTTTCTCTCTGTCTGTCACTCTCAAATAAATAAATAAAAATAACAAAAAAAATTTAAAAAAAAAGGTAATAAGTAATAGGCCGTCACGGTGGCATATGCCTTTAATCTCAACACTTTGGAGGCTGAGGTAGGAGGATTGCCACGAGTTCAAGGCCAGCCTAGAGCTACAGAGTGAATTTTTTTTTACCCAAAGTAGGGGCTCACTCTAGCCCAGGCTGACCTGAAACTCACTCTGTAGCTATTCTTGAACTCACAGTGATCCTACTACTTCAGCCTCCCAAATTCTGGGATGAAAGATGTGTACCGCCATTCCCAGGTTTCTTTAAACCATCTCTGGATGATTTACAACATTTAGTCCAATGTGAAACTAGTGGATGGAGAGGACCAACTGTATATTTCTTCCACACGCCGGGGTGGGCATAAGAGCCAGACCTATATGTTAGAATAGTAATTTGGGAGAAGCAAGAGGATAATCTCAAGCCATTATCTAAGACCTGTCATTCTTTTTTTTTTTTTTTTTTTTAACCTGGAATTTACTCTGTACTCTCAGGCTGGCCTGGAACTCACAGTGATTCTCCTACCTCTGCCTCTTGAGTGCTGGATTAAAGGTGTGCACCACCACACTTGGCAGAGAGAGAGAATGGGGACACCAGGGCCTCCATTCTCTGCAAGTGAACTTCAGATGCATGTGCCATCTTGTGCATCTGGCTTACGTGGGTCCTGGGGAATTGAACCTGGGTCCTTTGGCTTTACAGGCAGGTGCTTTAATGGCTAAGCCATCTCTCCAATCCTTAAAAGAATTTTTAGAAAATATTTTATTTATTTATTTATTTGAAAGACGGAGAGAGCGAGGGGCAGAGACAGAGAGAATGGGTGCACCAGGGCCACCAGCCACTGCAAACAAACTCCAGATGCATGTACCACCTTGCGTATCTACCTTTCTGTGGGTACTGGGGAATCAAATGTGGGTCCTTTGGCTTTGCCAGAAAGTTCCTTAATCACTAAGCCATCACTCCAGTCCTGCACCCATCATTTTTTGTGTTTCCCAGAGATCAAACTTTTTTTTCTTTTTCTTTTTTTGTTATTTTTATTTATTTATTTGAGAGTGACAGAGAGAGAGAGAGAGGCAGATAGAGAGAGGGAGAGAGAATGGGCGCGCCAGGGCCTCCAGCCACTGCAAACAAACTCCAGACACGTGCGCCCCCTTGTGCATCTGGCTAACGTGGGTCCTGGGGAGTCGAGCCTCGAACCGGGGTCTTTAGGCTTCATAGGCAAGTGCTTAACTGCTAAGCCAGCTCTCCAGCCCTGAGATCAAACTTTTTTACAGCAGGCACTATACTGTCTGAACTATCATCCCAGCCCCAGAATTCCAGTTGCTTTTTTTAATATATTTTATTTTTATTTTTATTTATTTGTTAGAGAGAGAGAGGGAGGGAAAGAGGCAGGTAGACAGAAAGAGAGAGAATGGGTATGCCAGGGCCTCCAACCACTGCAAACCAACTCCAGACGTATAGGTTACCTTGGGCATCTGGCTTATGTGGGTCCTGGGGAAATTTTTTTAATTTAATTTAATTTTTATTTATTTGAGAGTGAGAGATAGAATGGGCGCACCAGGGCCTCCAGCTACTGCAAGTGAACTCCAGACACATGAAACACCTTTTCCATCTGGCTTCACTGTGACTTCTCCAGCCCTAGATCTCTGTTCTTACCACAGTGTCCGGGATGGCGGGAAAGCTGAGTTGTAATTCTTTTCATGAAACGTCACTGATTTGGATTCCCAAGGCCTCACCCTGCATTTCCCCCATCGCACCCTGTCTCATCTTTCACCCCAGGGAATTACCATGACCTCAGTGGCAGAATTGTTGGCTCAGGCTAACGCTGCCTTATTGAGATGAGTCACAGACACTAGAATGGTATGTGTACGTCACAATTGACTAGAACCGGGTAGACATGTTTAAACCTATTCTTATTCCTGTGTGTCACATCTGGGTTCAGGACCTGAGAGCACAGGGATCTAATATAACCGTAGTGCAAAGCACCTGAGCTCTGTGAAGACTTCTATTTCTGTGTACCGCACCCCTCAAACTACTAGCAAGCTGGCCTCAAACTTGTGACAATCCTCTTGTCTCTGGCCTGCTGGAAATACAGGCACATAAGACTACACCCAGCTTGGTGTTGTGCCCCAGTGGCTGGCTTGCCACTCCCATATATTTTTCTGAATTGCTATCTCACAGCCACCTTACAGTCTAGGTATTTTCCTTTATTTATTATTATTATTATTATCTTTTCTTCCTGGTTTTTCGAGGTAGGGTCTCACTCTGGCCCAGGCTGACCTGGAATTCACTATGTAGTCTCAGGGTGGCCTTGAACTCTTGGCAATCCTTCTACCTCTGTCTCCCAAGTGCTGGGATTAAAGGCGTGCACTACCACACCTGGCTGCAGACTAGGTATTTTCATACCTATTTTACAAAGAGGGAAAATGAGATTTAGAAGGGTTCACTGTTGATAAAGGTAGGAGGATTGCTGTAAGTTTGAGGCCAACCTGAGACTACATAGTGAATTCCAAGTCAGCCTGGGATAGAGGCTTGCCTGCAAGACTTAATGACCCGAGTTTGATTTCCCAGTACCTACGTAAAGCAAGATACACAAAGTGGCACATGCATCTGGAGTTCATTTGCAGTGGCTGAAGGCCCTGGCACACCTGTTCTGTCTCTCTTTTATCTCTCTCTGCTTGCAAATAAATAAACATATTTTTAAAAAGACATAAGCTTGGCTGGAGAGATGGCTTAGTGGTTAAAGCACTTGTTTGTGAAGCCTAAGGTCCCAGGTTTGATTTTCCAGTACCCATGTAAGCCAGATGCACTGGACACAAACAGTGGATCAAGGCTCAGCAGTTAAGGCACTTGCCTATAAAGACTAACAACCCAAGCTTGGTTCTCCAGTATCCACGTAGAGGCAGATACATAAAGTTGCACGTGCATTTAGAGTTTGTTTGGAGTGGCTGGAGGCCTTAGTGCACCGGTTATCTCTCTCTGCCAGGTGTGGTGGCGCACGCCTTTAATCCAGCACTCAGGAGGCAGAGGTAGGAGGATCACTGTGAGTTCCAGGTCAGCCTGAGCTATAGTGAAAAAACCCTACCTTGGGGGGGACAAAATGGAGATAATGATGCTGCATGGGCATTTTAGGAAGTCCCAGAAAATAATTTTGTATTCTGCCAAGGAACATTACACTTATTATCCAATGTGAGCAATTAACTATAAGCAAGACTGGTTGACTAATAACTATACTCTCATCCTGGAAGAACTCCTGTTTTAGGAAGCAAGGCACCTAGTCAAAAGATTACTTTTTTTTTGTTTCTCGAAGTAAGGTCTCACTCTAGCTTAGGCTGACTTGGAATTCACTCTGTAGTCTCAGGGTGGCCTCAAACTCATGGTGATCCTCCTACCTCTGCCTCCCGCGTGCTAGGATTAAAGGTATGTGCAGAATAAATCTTTCGCCTTTTACTAAAAAAAAAAAAAAAAAAGGTATGTGCCACCATGTCTGGCTCTCTTTTTTTCTTTTTCTTTTTTAAAAATATTTTTATTTCTTTATTTGAGAGAAATATATAAAGAGACTAGAGAACACAGGTGCACCAGGTTCTCTAGCCACTGCCAACGAGCTCCAGATCCACTTTGTGCATCTGGCCTTTATGTGAGGACTGGGGAATTAAACCAGGCCAGCAGACTTTGCAAGCCAGTGCCTTTAATTGCTGATCCATATCCCCAGTCTGGATTATATTTCTTTTCTTTTCTTTTTTCTTTCTTTCTTTCTCCATCTCTTTCTTTCTTCTTTTCTTTTTAATTTTTTTGTTTTTGTTTTTTGAGGTAGGGCTTCACTCTAGTCCAGGCTGACCTGGAATTCACTCTGTAGTCTCAGGGTGGCCTCAAACTCATACCAGTCCTACATACCAAGTTCATGTAGTGCTGGGGCTTGAATCCAGGTCTTCATATATACCAGGCAAGCACTCTACCAAAGGGGTTACATCCCCAACCACTGTACATGTTCTTCTGTTTTTTTTTTTGGAGGGTCATAGTATATTAGCTTTCATCACTGTAATAGAATATCATGGAAACTAGCCAGGCTTGGTGGCACATGCCTTTAATCCCAGCACTCAGGAGGCAGAGGTAGGAGGATTGCAGTGAGTTCGAGGCTACCCTGAGACTACATAGTGAATTCCAGGTCAGTCTGAGCTAGAGTGAGACCCTACCTCATAAAAAAAAAAAAAGCAACAAAAAAAGCATATTATGGAAATTAACTTATAAAGAGCAAGGTTAGCCAGGTATGACGGAACACACCTGTAATACTAGCATTGGGAGACGGAGGCACAGGATCAGGTATTCAAGGTCATTGATTCAATGCCAACCTGGGCTAAATGAGACCCTGTCACAAAACAAATGAACGGGTCATTGTATGGTATTGTGGTACACACCGCCTAGCACCTGGGAGGCTGGGGCAGGAAGATCAGGAGTTACAGACCAGCCTGGGGTACATAGCAAAACCCTGGTTAAAAAAAAAAAAAAAAGCCAGGCATGGTGGTGCATACCTTTAATCCCAGCACTTGGGAGGCAGAGGTGGGAGGATTGCCATGAATTCAAGGCTACTCTGAGACTACATATTGAATTCCAGGTCAGCCTGGGCTAGAGCGAAACCCTACCCCGAAAAACCAAAAGAAAACAAAAACAAAAGGAGGGCTGGAGGGATGCCTTAGCAGTTAAGGCACTTGCCTGCAAAGCCAAAGTACCCAGGTTCAATTCCCCAGGACCCATGGAGTTCATGTGGCTAGAAGCCCTGGCATGTCTATTCTCTCTATCTGCCTCTTTCTCTCAAATATATATATATATATATATATATATATATATATATATATATATATATTGTTTTTTTGAGGTAGGGTCTCACTCTAGCTCAGGCTGACCTGGAATTCACTCTGTATTTTCAGAGTGGCCTCGAACTCATGGCGATCCTCCTACCTCTGCCTCCTGAGTGCTGGGATTAAAGATGTGCGCCACCACACTCTGCTTTTTTTTTTTTAAAAGCAAAATAAAGAAGCGGGATGTCACTGACCTTTAATCCCAGCCCTTGGGGGACTGAGATAGGAGGATTGCTGTGAGTTCGAGGCTACCTTGAGACTCCAGAGTACATTCCAGGTCAGCCTGAGCTAGAGCAAGACCCTATCTTGAAAAATATATAAATAAAAAGCAAAATAAACCGGGCATGGTGGCACACGCCTTTAATCCCAGCACTTGGGAGGCAGAGGTAGGAGGCTCACCATGAGTTCGAGGCCACCCTGAGACTCCATAGTGAATCCCAGGTCAGCCTGGGCTAGAGTGAGACCCTACCTCAAAAAAAAAAAAAAAAAAAAAGCAAAATAAGGGCTGGAGAGATGGCTTAGTGGTTAAGGCATTTGCCTGCAAAGCCAAAGAGCCTCAGTTCGATTCCTCAGGACCCATGTAAGCCAGATGCACAATGGGGCGCATGCATCTGGAGTTTGCAGTGGCTGGAGGCCCTCATACGCCCATTCTCTCTCTCCCTCTCTCTGCCTCTTTCTCTCTCTCTCTCAAATAAATAATTAAAAATAAAGTTGAAAAAAGCAAAATAAACCCACAAAATTTAGTTTCCCTTCTTTCCCCATTTTTGGGGGACAGTTCAATGAATTGTGACATGGCAAAGGTTAAGAATCGTGAGTTCGTGCGGGCAGTGAGGATCCAGTGAGATGAATGAGACTCCTGCTACCCTGCAGATTCTCAGTATTCCTTTTTTTTTTTTCTTCGAGGTAGGGTCTCACTCTAGCTCAGGCTGACCTGGAATTCACTCGGTAGTCTCAGGGTGGCCTCGAACTCACGGCAACCCTCCCACCTCTGCCTCCAGAGTGCTGGGATTAAAGGCATGCGCCACCACACCCAGCAGATGCTCAGTATTTGCAGGCACCCTTCTTGCCTAGCACACACCCTGGCTGTTTTGGCCACCTTGTCTGAGTTGGGCCTGAGGGTATGGTTCTTCCTGTATAGGTGATCCCACCCTGCCTCTTCCAAAGGTGAATCTGATCAGCTTGACAAGTTTAGAGAACACGCCTTTTTTGACACCTCATTTTGCGCACAGGGGAGTGACTCATCCATCCTGAGGTTTCTTGCCCAAGAAGATATTAGCCGTGACTCACTTTAGATTTTCTCCATGCTGGGGGCATAGCAGCCCCTGTTTCCTCATTGTCTCCTGATGGTACAATCCCTTTCCTGATCCTCTTGGAACTGTACAGAAAGGAGAAAAGTCTGCCACTGGTTTAAGAGGATGGGGGACACAAGGAGGCTTGGAGATAGGGATAATAGCTTCCTGTGATATATTCCAGGGTAGATAACCAGCCCATCATGGGGACATTTTGCTCCTTGAGCCACGTCCTCAGCCTTCCAAGCCCCTCCCTTTGGGGGTCTCCAGTTGGCCCATGCAGCCCAGTCCCTGGGCCAGGCATAGCAGGAGCAGGTGGTGTGGTTAAATGAAACTTGAGACTTTGTTTTTTTTTCTTTCTTTCAGTACTGAGGATCAAACCTAGGGCCTTGTGGTATATCAGAGAACCACTGTACCACTGAGCCACACACCTAGCCCTCCACAACTAATCCTATCTCCTGTATAAAGTGGTTGTGGACACAGACACGGTCCTATAATGTTGTAAGGTGGCTCTGGAACCCTGTAAGTCATGGTTCTACGGTCCTCTCCTTACGCCATGTTGGCCTGAGCCTTGACTAGGATTCTGAATCAGCCTCCTTCCCTAATTCCCCAGCTGCGTCTAAACATAGCTTCAGACTTCAGACTTTACATCAGTTAAGCATCTGTGACGGCCACACCACTCCTGGGATCCAAAATCTGGGACAGTCATTTCTTGTCCCAGAAGGGCTTCAGGCTGGGTCAGTGTCTCCTAGGCAAATGTTCTCCACTGCTGAGTGAACTTTAATTACCGTGTTCTGAGTCTTTGTCAAAGAGCCAGCCTCGGCCAGGCATGGTGGCGCAAGCCTTTAATGCCAGCTCTCAGGAGGCCAAGAGAGCATCGCTGTGAGTTCGATGCCAACCTGAAACTACATAGTGAACTCCAGGTCAGCCTGGGCTACAGTGAGACCCTACCTCAATTCCCCTCAAAAAAAAAAAAAAAAAAAAAAGAAAGAAAAGAAAAGAAAAGAAAAACCAGACAACCTGGGGATGGAGTGTGGCTCTAGAATCAGACCCATTGGGCTTAGATTCTGAGACTGATCACGTAGTCGTTATGTGACTTTGAGCTGACCACTTCCCTTCTCTGAGCATCAGCTGGAGATAACTATCTGTGGTGCCCAGCACAACACTCTTCATATACCACTGCAGAGGAAAGGATTTGGTATCTCCATTAGTATCAGGCCTGGAACCAGGAGCAGCAGTCAGTGATGTCAGAGGCAGACCAGGCGAGGCCCCAGTTATGGACCACCTGACTTCAGAGGCAACTATTGCAAGGAAAGCCAGACATAGCCATCCTTTAAAAAATATTTTTATTGGGCTGGAGAGGTAGCTTAGTGGTTAAGCGCTTGCCTGTGAGGCTTAAGGACCCCAGTTCGTGGCTGGATTCCCCAGGACCCACGTTAGCCAAATGCACAAGGGGGCGCACGCGTCTGGAGTTTGTTTGCAGTGCTGGTGGCTCTCTCCCTCTTTCTCTCTGTCTGTTGCTCTCAAATAAATAAATAAAAATAAACAAAAAAAAATTTTTTTTTTTTTTGGTTTTTCAAGGTAGAGTCTTACTCTGGCCCAGGCTGACCTGGGATTCACTCACAATGATCCTCCTACCTCTGCCTCCCGAGTGCTGGGATTAAAGGCGTGCACCACCACACCTGGCATTTTTTTTTTTTTTTTTTGATAAAAGGTTTCATGTAGCTCAGGCAGTCTTCAAACTAACTGTGGTGTTTTGATTCAGGTGTTCCCCCCACCCCATAAACTTATGTGTTCTGGATGCTTGGGAACTGGAACCTTGTTGGAGGTGGGTTGTTGGGGGCGGGCTTATGGGTGTTATAGCCAGCTTCCCCTTGCCAGTGTTTGGCACCCTCTCCTGCTGCTATTCTTCACCTGATGTTGGCCAGGACGTGATGTCCACCCTCTGCTCATGCCATATTTTCATCGCTGCCATCATGGAGCTTTCCCTCGAGTCTATAAGCCAAAATAAACCCTTCACTCCCACAAGCTGCTGTAGCCGGGTGCTCTGTGCCAGCAGTGCGAAGCTGACTCCTACACTTGCTCACCTTGAACTCCTGATCCTCCTGCTTCTACTTTCTGAGTTCAAGATTAAAGACATGTACTGAGGGCTGGAGAGATGGCTTAGCGGTTAAGCGCTTGCCTGTTAAGCCTAAGGACCCTGGTTTGAGGCTCGATTTCCCAGGACCCACGTTAGCCAGATGCACAAGTCTGGAGTTCAACTGCAGTGGCTGGAGGCCCTGGGGCGCCCATTCTCTCTCTCTCTCTCTGCCTCTTTCTCTCTCTGTCTGTCGCTCTCAAATAAATAAATAAATAAATAAATAAATAAATAAATTTTAAAAAAGACATGTACTTAGCGGTTAAGGCATTTGCCTGTAAAGCCAAAGGATCTCGGTTCAATTCTCACATAAACCAGATATACAAGGGGGTGCATGCATCTGGAGTTTGTTTGCAGTGGTTGGAGGCCCTGGCACCCATTCTCTCTCTTCCTCTTTTTCTGTGCCGCTTTCTCTGAATAAAATAAAAAAATAAAATATTTTAAATATATTTTATTTATTGATTGATTTAAGAGAGAGAGAGAAAGAGGTAGAAGGAGAAAGAGAGAGGGAGAGAGAGAGAGAGAGAAAGAATGGGCATGCCAGGGCATTTGGCCACTGTAAACGATCTCCTGACTCATGTACCACCTTGTTCATCTGGCTTACGTGGGTCCTGGGGAATTGAAATTTAACCTGGGTCCTTTGGCTTTGCAAACAAGCACCTTAACCATTAAGCTATTTCTCCAACCCTCTTTTTTTTTTTTTTTTTTTTGAGACAAGGTCTTCTTCTGTAGCCCAGACTGGCCTCAAACTCACAGTGATGCTCTTATCACAGCCTCCTGAGTGCTGGGATTAAAGGTGTGCACCACCATGCCTAACTTCTGGAACTCTTCTTTTAAAAAATGTTTTATTGTTATTTATTTGAGAGAAAGAAAGAGAGAGAGAGAATGAGCAATGCCAGCTCCAGCTGCTGCAAATGAACTCCAGGCACATGTGCCACCTTATGCATCTGGCTTATGTAGGTCCTGAGGAATTGAACCTGCATCTTTTGGCTTTGCAGGCAAGTGCCTTAACTGCTAAGCCATCTCTCCAGCCCTGCAGCTCTTCTTAATCATCCTGTCTGCTTCTGAATGCTGGGATTGTAGGTGTGCACCACCATGCCTGGTATAATTACATCTTGTTTTTACTAATGTATAATTTTAAATTTTATGTATTTATTTGAAAGAGACAGAGAGAGAGAGAGAGAGACAGAGAATAGGCACACCAGGGTATCCACGGTATCCACTGCAAATAAACTCCAGATGTATGTGCCTCCTTGTGCATTTGGCTTACATGGGTACTGGGGACTCAAACCTTGGTCCTTAGGCTTTGCAGGCAAGTGCCTTAACTGCTAAGCCATATCTCTAGCCCAGTGTATAAAATATTTTATAGGGGCTGGAGAAATGGCTTAATGGTTAAGGCGATTGCCTATGAATCCTAGGACCCAGGTTTGATTCCCCAGTACCCATGTAAGGCAGATGCACAAGGTAGCATATGCATCTGGAGTTCCTTTGCAATGGCTAGAGGCTCTGGAGCACCCCTTCTCTCTCTCTATCTGCCTCTCTCACTCTCTCTCTCAAACAAATAAATGAAAATATTTTATAGGTTACTAAATTTTTGTCCCATACCAGCAAAGGAGGACAGAGTGTACCATTAAGTTTGTTGGAACTGAGAAGGGGAAATTTCTTTGAAGAGGAAACTTAGAAAAACAAACATACACTTTATAATTATCTTGAAAATTGAGGATGTTGTTCTTGCCAACTGCTTCTACTTCTCTTTTCTGAGGCATCCATAGCTACATGTCTCCTAGTTCCCCTGGCTTTGACACATGTAAATCTGGAATGTGGAAGTAACCCCAAGTGATGGCAATTTATCAGCCTTTAATCCCAGCACTCAGAGGCAGAATTAGGAGGATCGCCATGAGTTTGAGGCCACCCTGAGACTACATAGTGAATTCCAGGTCAGCCTGGGCTAGAGGAAAACCCTATCTTTTTTTTTTTTCAAATTTTTTTTTTATTAACAACTTCCATGATTATAAAAAATATCCCATGGTAATACCCTCCCTCCCCCCCACTTTCCCCTTTGAAACTCCATTCTCCATCATTTCCCCTCCCCCTCTCAATCAGTCTCTCTTTTATTTTGATGTCGTGATCTTTTCCTCCTTTTATTATGGTCTTGCGTAGGTAGTGTCAGACACTGTGAGATCTTGGATATCCAGGCCATTTTGTGTCTGGGGGGAACACATTGTAAGGAGTCCTACCCTTTCTTTGGCTCTTACATTCTTTCCGCCACCTCTTACGCAATAGACCCTGAGCCTTGGAAGGTGTGACAGAGATATTGCAGTACTGAGCACTCCTGTCACTTCTTTCCAGCACCATGATGCCTTCTGAGTCATCCCAAGGTCACTGCCATTTGAAAAGAGAAGATTCTCTACCAAAAGTGAGAGTAGCATTAATATAAGGGTATGAACATTAAGAGAAGTGCTTACTGGGCAGTTTGATAAGCATAGCATATACATTTATCCAGACACCAGCAGATGTTACACCCCTAGGGCTCATGACTACCCCTGTTGTAGGTTTTCAGTATTAGGGATGTATTTCCTCCCACGGAGCGGGCCTCCAGTCCAATTAGATGGCAGTTGGTTTTCACCATGACAGACATGCCACTATTGTACCCGTTGCCTCATTTGGCCTGGCTGGCCAAATATAAGGTTTGCAGTGTCCACTGTTGAGCATCTTCACTGGTGATTTCTCTTTCTCCCATTGAACTGCATGCAGACTAGCTTCTTCAGCTCTCTGTCAGCTGGTCTACATGGAGGAGGTTCTCAGCTCAGTTCTAGCAGGATTTCTCAGTGGCCTTGCAGCCCAAGTATGTGGAGTCTTCAGCAATAGAGGCAAGACCCTATCTTGAAAAACCAAAACAACAACAACAAAAAAAAAACAGCCTAGATGAAATTCACTAAGTCCCTTTCAACATAAACTGGATCGTGACTATACAATTCAGAGGAGAGGATTTTTATTTTCCAGGTAGGGTTTTACTCTAGCCCAGGCTGACCTGGAATCTATTGTATTCTCTGAATGGCCTTGTACTTGTGGTGATCCTCCTACCTCTGCCTCTTGAGTCTGGGATTAAAGGCGTGCATCACCATACCCAGCACAGAGAAGAAATTTTTCTTTTTTAATTTCATTAACATTATTTATTTATTTATTTGAGAGACAGAGAGAGAGAGAGGGAGAGAGAGAGAGTGAGAATGGGTGCGCCAGGTCCTCCAGCCACTGCAAACGAAATCCAGACACATGTACTATCATGTGCATCTGGCTTATGTGGGACCTGGAGAATTGAACCTGGGTCTTTAGGCTTCATAGGCACATGCCTTAATGGCTAAGCCATCTCTCCAGCATGGATTTTTTTTAATTGATAGCTTCCATAATTATAGACAATAGATCATGATAATTCTCTCCTCCCCCACTTTCCCCTTCACAAATCCATTCTCCATCACATTCCCTCCCCATCTCAATCAGTCTCTCTTTTCTTTTGATGTCATCATCTTTTTGTCCTATTATGAGGATCTTATGTAGGTAGTACCAGGCACTGCAAGTAATGAATATCCAGGCCATTTTGTGTCTGGAAGAGTGCATTGTAAGCAGTCCTACCCTTCCTTTGGCTCTTAGATTCTTTCTGCCACCTCTTCGGCAATGAACCTGAGCCTTGGAGGGTGTGATAGAGATGTTTCACTCCTCTGTCACTTCTTAGAACTATGGTGTCTTTTGAGTTATCCCAGAAGTCACTGCCATCTGAAAAGAGAAGCTTCTTTAACTGAAGTGAGAGTAGCATGTGGCATGTGTCACCACTCCTGACAAATAAAATAAACAATAAAGATAAAAGAAGATCTGGGCGTGGTGGCACACGCCTTTAATCCCAGCACTTGGGAGGCAGAGGTAGGAAGATCACCATGAGTTCAAGGCCACCCTAGCACTACATAGTGAATTCCAGGTCAGCCTGGGCTAGAGTGAAACCCTACCTCAAAATAAAATAAATAAATAAATGAAAAAGAAAAGGCAGGGCTGGAGAGATGGCTTAGTGGTTAAGGCACATGCCTGTGAAGCCTAAGGACCTAAGGTTTGATTCTCCAGGTCCCATGTAAGCCAGATGTACATGGTGGTACATGTGTCTGGAGTTTGTTTGCAGTGGCTAGAGGCCATGGTGCACCCATTCTCCCTTTCTCTCTCTGTCTCTAATAAATAAATAAAAATTTTAAAAAAGAAAAGAAAAGCCTTGTGGTGGTGCACACTTTTTTTGTTTCTTTGTTTGTTTTGTTTTGTTTTCCGAGGTAGGGTCTCACTCTAGCTCAGGCTGACCTTGGAATTCACTAGGTAGTATCAGGATGGCCTCGAACTCATGGCAATCCTCCTATCTGTGCTTCCTGAGTGCTGGGATTAAAGGTGTGTGCCACCACGCCAAGCTCTACATTTGTACTTTCTTGTCACTGATTTGTTCCTAAGAAATTTTCTGTTTGTGCCCCCAAATCATGTAACCTTAGAAACTTGTAACCCACCAATAGTATAACAAATTCAAGATGATGTGAAAGTGCCTGATATACTGGAATTCACTATGTACTGTTAGGGTGTCCTAGAAGGCAAGGCAATCCTCCTACCTTTGTTTCTCAAGTGCTAGGGTTAAAGGTTTGTACCACCAAACCTGGTTTTTTCTCTCTCTCTTTCTCTCTTTGTGTGTGTGGGGGAGACGGTGGTGGGGGGGGGGTTCGAGGTAGGGTCTCACTCATGTCCAGGCTGACCTGGAATTCACTCTCTGGTCTCAGGCTGGCCTTGCACTCACAGCGATCCTCCAACCTCTGCTTCCCGAGTGCTGGGATTAAAGGCATATGCCACCACGCCCAGCTCCGGCTTTAATATTTTATTTTATTTTTTTATTTGAGAGAGAAAGAGGCAGATAGAGACAGATAGAGAATGGATGAGCCAGGGCCTTTAGCCACTGCAAAGGAACTCCAGAACATGTGTACTGGGGAATCAAACCTAGGTCCTTTGGCTTTGCAAGTAAAGCCCCTTAACCACTAGGCCATCTCTCCAGCCCTCTTTTTTTTTTTTTTTTTTTTTTTTTTTTTTTTTTTTGTGAGGTAGGGTCTCGCTCTAGCTCAGGCTGACCTGGAATTCATTATGTTGTTTCAGGGTGGCCTTGAACTCACGCAATCCTCCTATCTCTGCTTCCTGAGCACTGGGATTAAAGGCATGTGCCACCACCTGGTTCTTTTTCACTTTTTATTTATTTATTTACTTACTTACTTATTTTGGTTTTTCGAAGTAAGGTCTCACCCAGGCTGACCTGGAATTCACTCTGTAGTCTCAGGGTGGCCTCACACTCACTGCAATCCTCCTACTTCAGCCTCCCAAGTGCTGGGGTTAAAGGCATGCACCACCACACCTGGCTTAAACTTTTTATTTTTTATTAATTTGCAAGGAAAGAGAAAGAGAAAGAGAGAGAGAGAGAGAGAATGGGCACGCCAGGGCCTCTAGCCACTACAAACAAACTCCAGATGCATGTGTCATTCTATTTATTTACTTATTTATTTATTTTGGTTTTTCGAGGTAGGGTCTCACTCTAGCTCAGGCTGACCTGGAATTCACTATGTAGTGTCAGGGTGGCCTTGAACTCATGGACATCCTCCTACCTCTGCCTCCTGAGTGCTGGGATTAAAGGTGTGTGCCACCATGCCCAGCTGTCACTTTTTAAAAAATATTTAATTTAATTAATTTATTTGAGAGAGAGTCAGACAGTGTGAGAGAGAGAGAGAATGGGTGCACCAATTCATACAAACTCCAGATGCATGCACCACCTTGTGCATCTGGCGTACGTGGGTCCTAGGGAATCAAAAGTGGGTCATTTGGCTTTGCAGGCAAGTGCCTAAACTGCTAGGCCATCTCTCCAGCCCGCATATGTCACTTTGTGCATCTGGCTTTACATGGGTACTGGAGAATCAATCATAGGTTGTCAGGCTTTGCAGGCAAGTACCTTAACTGCTGTAGTCCCAGGCTGGCCTCAAACTCACAGCAATCCTCCTACCTCTGCCTCCCAATTGCTAGAATCAAAGGCGTGCCCCACCATGCCTACCCGTTCTCTTAGTCTAACAAAGTCTCCCTAAACCTTAAAAAAAGCAGTTGCTGACCAAGACATATGTCCCCCATGACCCAAACTTAGATGGGTGTTCCCGCTGAAGTGGGCAGGAAGAAGAGGAACCACAGTCTGAGTCAAAATTCTCAAGTTTGTACCCCCACATGGGTAGAAAACAGTAGAGTAAGGGGGTCAGGGTCAGGTCAGCTGTAGAGTTCAGTGGAAAAAAAAGAGGTTGAAGCCATGTGTGGTGGCACATGCTTTAATTCCAGCACTCAGAGGTAGGAGGCTCATCGTGAGTTCAAGCCCATCCTGAGACTACACAGTGAATTCTAGGTCAGCTTTAGCTAGAGGAAGACCCTGTCTTGGAAAAAAAAAAAAAAATGAAGTTTGAGCCAAGTGAAGTGATGTCCTAGAAATGTGACCCCCTGCTTTTCCTTCTGTTTATTTTTTGTTTTGTTTTGTTTTCAAGGAAGGGTTTCACTCTAGCCCAGGCTGACCTGAAATTCACTCTGTAGTCTCAGGGTGGCTTCGAACATACAGTGATCTTCTTACATCTGCCTCCCCTCCCAAGTGCTGGGATTAAAGGTTGTTTTGTTTTTGACTCTGTAGCCTGTGATATATGGTTAGCTAGAAGGTTCTGGGTCATGAATATCTCTAGTCTGTTGGCCTTTGGCTGTTTTGTTTGTTTGGTTTTTTTTTTTTTTTTTTCAACATAGGGTTTCACTCTAGCCCAGGCTGGCCTGGCACTCACCCTGTAGTCCCAGGCTGGCCTGGAATTCACTGGGATCCTCCTACCTCTGCCTCCCGAGTGCTGGAATTAATGGTTTGCACCACCACACCTGGCAATCCTTTGGCCTTTTTTAAAAAATATATTTTAGGGCTGTAAAGATGGCTTAGTGGATAAGGTACTTGCCTGTGTTTGACTCTCCAGGTCCCATGTAAGCCAGATGCACAAAGTAGTGCAAGTGAGCAAGGTCTGACATAAGCACAAAGTGGTGCATACATCTGGAGTTTGATTACAGTAGCTGGAGGCCCTGGCTTGCCAATTCTCTCCCTTCCCCCACCCTCTCTCATAAAAAAAAGCCCAGTCTGTTGGGCTTGCACCCCCCCTCTCTCTAAACATACATACATAAATAAATAAATAAATAAATATATATATATATATATTTAAAGCCAGGCATGGTGGTGCATGCCTTTAATCCCAGCACTTGGGAGGTAGAGGCAGGAGGATCTCAGAGAGCTCGAGGCCACTCTGAAACTACATAGAGAATTTCAGGTCAGCCTGAGTTAGAGTGAGACCCTACTTTGAAAAATTAAAATAATAATAATACTCTGAAATTGAGGGCACATAAAAAATAATAATAATAATAAACCACCAACAGCAAATATATATATTTGCAAGCAAGCCAGGACCTCGAGCCACTGGAAACAAACTCCAGACACATGTGTCACTTTGTGCAGCTGGCTTTACATTGGTCCTGGAGAATCAAACCCAGACTGGTAGGCTTTGCAAGTGTCTTTAATCACTGAGCCATCTTCGCAGTCCATGGCCTTTGGCCTTTTGTTGAATTAGTTTTGGAATGGGCTAAAGTATAAGAAGATTTGATTTTTGTTTTGTTTGCATGTGCATGGTGTGTGTGTGCATGTGTGTAGGCACAAGTATGTGCAGGTGAACATACATGTGGAGGCCAGAGGACAATCTTGAGTGTCCTCCTCAGAAAGTCTCATGAGACTGGAGAGATGGCTTAGTGGTTAAGGCACTGCAGAGCCCAATGACCTGGGTTTGATTGCCCAGTACTCATATAAAGCCAGATGCACCAAGTGACACATGCATCTGGAGTTTGTTAGCAGCAGCTAGAGGTCCTGGCATGCCCATTTTCTCTGTCTGTCTATCTGTCTCTACTTGCAAATATATATATATATATATATATATATATATATATATAAAGCCGGGCATGGTGGCGCATGCCTTTAATCTCAGCACTTGGGATGCAGAGGTAGGAGGACTGCTGTGAGTTCGAGGCCACCCTGAGACTACATAGTGAATTCCAGGTCAGCCTGGGCTAGGGAGACCCTACCTCAAAAAAACGAAAAAAAGAAAAAGAAGAAGAAGAAGAAGAAGCAGGCGGGCGTGGAGGTGCACACCTTTAATCCCAGCACTGGGGGGGCCTGGGGGGACAGAGGTAGGAGGATTGCTGTGACAAAGTCTGTCCACCTCTTTTTTTTTTTTTTTTTTTTTTAGGTAGGGTCTCACTAGCCCAGGCTGACCTGGAATTCACTATGTAGTCTCAGGGTGGCCTTGAACTCACAGCAGTCCTCCTACCTCTGTCTCCCGAGTGCTGGGATTAAAGGTGTGTGCCACCACGCCCAGCTCTGTCCACCTCTTTTTGAGACAGGGTCTCTCATTGGCCTTGAGCTCACCAATTAGGCTAGATTCAGCAAGCTCCAGGAATCCACCTGTCGATGTGTATCCAATACTGGGGTGACAGATGGGTGCTGCCGTGCCATTTTACGTGGATAATGGGGATCAAACTCATGTCCTTATGCTTGTAAAGCAAACATTTTACTCATTGAGCTATCCCCCAGTCCCCTTACTTTGGTTTTTTGTTGTTGCTTGTTTTTGAGACAGGGACTTACTTAGCCTAGGCTATCCTCAAACTCACTATGTAGCCAAGGCTTGTCTTTTTTTTCCTTCAAACGCAATGACATTTAATTTTTTTTCTTAATTTTTATTAAAATTTTCCATGATTATAAAAAATATCCCATGGTGCTACCCTCCCTCTCCCCACTTTCCCTTTGAAATTCCATTCTCCATCATATCCCCTCCCCATCTCAATCAGTCTCTCTTTCATTTTGATGTCATGATCTTTTCCTTCTCTTATGATGGTCTTGTGTAGGTAGTGTCAGGCACTATGAGGTCATGGATATCCAGGCCATTTTATGTCTGGAGGGAGGATATTGTAAGGAGTCCTACCCTTCCTTTGGCTCTTACATTCTTTCTGCCACCTCTTCCGCATCAGACCCTGAGCCTTGGAAGGTGTGATCGAGATGTTACTCAGTACTCCAGTCACTTCTTTCCAGCACTATGATACCTTCTGAGTCATGCCAAGGTTACTGCCATCTGAAAAGAGAAGATTCTCTACCCAAAGTGAGAGTAGCATTAGTATAAGGGTATAAATATTAAGAAAAGTGCTTACTGAGCAGTTTGATAAGCATAGTATATACCTTTTTCCAGACATCAGCAGATGTTACACCTCTAGGGCTCATGACTACCCCTGTTTTAAGTTTTCAGTATCAGGGATGTATTCCCCCCCATGGAGCGGGCCTCTAGTCCAATTGGAGGGCAGTTGGTTTCCACCATGACAGACGTGCCACTATTGCACCCGTTGGCTCATTTGGCCTGGCTGGCCAATTATTAGGCTTGCAGTGTCCACTGTTGAGTATCTTCACTGGTGATATCTCTCTCTCATTGAACTAAATGTAGAATGGCTTCTTCCAGCTTTCTGTCAGCTGGTCTACATGGAGGAGGTTATCAGCTCAGTTCCAGCAGAATTTCTTAGTGGCCTTGCCACCCAAGTATGTGGAGTCTTCAGCAATAGGGTCTTACCATCTATTCCTGGTGGGAAACCAAGGGCCTCGGCAATGGCCTATAATGTTTTGGGGGCATCAGGGACCTCTCTGGCCAACAACTCACTGGAGGTATCCCATCCCTGGCACTGAAAATTTTCTAACAACGATCTATGGATCCTGAGTGTTCCATTGTCCAAAACTGGAGGGTTCCATATGATTTATTTGCATCCTCTGAGATTTTAATTAAGGGCTTGTCTTTTTTTTTAGGTAGAGTCTTGCTCTAGACCTGGAATTCATGATGTAGTCTCTGGCTGGCCTCGAATTCATGGCCATCCTCCCACCTCTGCCTCCCGAGTGCTGGAATTAAAAGTGTGTGCCACCACACCCACCAGCTTCAAAGGCTTGTCTTGAACCCCTAATCCTCCTACCTCTACCTTCTGATTGCTGGGATTACAGACTTGTACCATTACATCCAGTGGATTTGATTCTCTGCATCAGTTACCAATGGCTTTCAAACTAGCCCTGCTTTCAGTCACATTAGCATAGGAGACACATAAAAGCAAGGGAATTCCAAGATATCTCAAGAAAATTTACATCTTTGGGGCTAGAGAGATGGCTCAGTGGTTAAAGGCATTGCTTATAAAGCCTGGCAACTCAGGTTCAACTCCCCATTGTCATGGCAAGTAGCCCTGGTATGCCCATTTCCTCTTTCACATTCTCTCTTTGGGCTTGCAAAAAAAAAAAAAAAAATGCTGTATATCTTCAAGAGAAGGAACACCCACAGGAGGAGGGAGTGGAGAAGAATAAAATAAAAAAGAAGGAAAACAAGGCACTAAGCAGAAATCCTGCCTTCTGAACATTTCTTTGGCTTTCCTTGCTGTAGATTTCTGATATCCATATCCATTTCTTAATTATTCCCACTTCCTGGGATGTACTCAATCTTTTCTTTTTCTTTTCTTTTCTTCCTTCCTTCCTTCTTCTTTCTTTCTTTCTTTCTTTCTTTCTTTCTTTCTTTAAGTAGGGTCTCCCTCTAGCTCAGGCTGACCTGGAACTCACTATATAGTCTCAGGGTGCCCTCAAACTCCTGGCAATCCTCCTACTTCTGCCTCCTGAGTGCTGGGATTAAAGGCGTGTGCCACCACTCCCAGCTGTATTCAGCTTTTTCTAACTGGATCCTCCTACCTCATAATGTGTGGGTGTAGTTTGTTTCCACAAAGGCTTATGTGGTGAAAGCTTGGTGCACCCGATGGCTGGTGTTGAGGTGGTAAAACCTTGCTCATGGAGACCTCACCCTCGTGAATAGAGTGATGCTGACTTATGGAAGAGGGTCAGTTCTCCTGTGGCTGTTTGGCTTTGTAGGCAAGCGCCTTAACCACTGAGCCATCTCTCCAGTCCTCTTTTTCTTTTCTTTTCTTTTTCTGATGTAGGGTCTCACTCTAGCTTAGGCTGACTTGGAATTCACTATGGAGTCTCAGGGTGGCCTCAAACTCATGGCAATCCTCTTACCTCTGCCTCCTGAGTGTTGGGATTAAAGGCATGTGCCACCACACCTACGTCTCTCTTTCGTGTTTTAAAAAATATTTTATTTATTTATTTGCAAGCAGAGAGAAGAACACACACAGAGAGAAAGGAGAGACAGAGGTGAGAGGGGAGAAAATGGGCATGCCAGAGCTTTTCACCACTGCAAATGAACTCCGGATGTATGGGCTATCTTTGTGCATCTGACTGTAGGTACTGGAGAATTGAACTCAGGCTGTTAGATTTTGCAGGCAAGCGCCTTTAAATGCTAAGCCATATCTACAGTCTCTCTTTCTTTTCTTTTCTTTTCTTTTTTTTGTTTTTCGAGGTAGGGTCTCACTCTAGCTCAGGCTGACCTGGAATTCACTATGTAGTCTCAGGGTGGCCTCGAACTCACAGCAATCTTCCTACCTCTGCCTCCCGAGTGCTGGGATTAAAGGCATGCGCCACCACGCCAGGCTTCCTCTTTCTTTTTAAAAAGACTATCTTATTTATTTATTTATTGGTTTTTGAGGTAGGGTCTCACTCTAGACCTGGCTGGTCTGGAATTCACTATGTAGTCTCAGGCTGGCTTTGAACTCACAGCGATCTTGATCCTCCTACCTCAGCCTCCCAAGTGCTGGGATTAGAGGCACGTGCCACTACACCTGGAATTTTATTTAGTTGTGAGGAGAGAGAGAGAGAGAGCATGAGTGCACCAGGGCCTCTTGCCACTGGAAATAAACTCCAGATGCATGCACTACTTTGTGCATCTGGCTTTATGTGTTGTTGTAGTCAGTTTCACACTGCTGGGATGAACCTCCAAGCCAGATAGAGTGCATGGGAGGAACGGGATTGATTTGAAGCTTACAGATCCAGGGGAAGTTGTATAATGGCAGAAGAAGCTGGTCCCCTTTATACAGATCCAAGCACACAGAGAAGCAGCTACCACTGGCACCACAAAAGCACACTCTGGGAGCCCCAGGCGGAACTCAAGCACTCTGCATACCTCAGGCTGCAATTCATCTTTCACTTTTTCCTTCAAAAGTGCCCTGGAAGCAAGTTTCCCTCGAGTGATTGGTTATTCCTGATACTCACAAGAGAAAACTCATTGCTTAATGCTTGGAAGATGCAACCAGGTAGTGGTGAATTACATTAGCCTGGTGAGCCAGCATGTCTTGTTGGGATGGTCAGGAGCAAGTAGCAGAATCTTTACATAGGAGCTTGCTTAAGCAAGAAGGAAATGAGTGTGGGAGAGAATAAAAGGGAGACTTTAGATGAACTCAGGGGCAAGAAGAAGACAGGCTACATAAGGAAGCAGAACCAGGAACTAGAATTGTTAAAATAGATTCCCACTCCTACTCCTCCTCACTGTTCTTTCCGTTACCACCCTGGCCCTGACTGCCACTGCTGGTCTGGACTGGGGCAACACTTTTCTGGTTTCTCCCCTTGCCCACCCCACCCTACCCTGACCACCCATACCTCAACTGTGGCCAAGGTGAGATTTTTTTTCTTCTTTTTAAATATTTGTTTATTTGAAAGAGATAAAGAATATAGGTGTTCCAGGACCTCCTACCACTACAGAGGAACTCCAGATGCATGTGCCACTTTGTGCAGCTGGCTTTATGTGGTTACTGGAGAACTGAACATAGGCCACCAGGCTTTGTAAGCAAGCACCTTAACCACTGAGCCATCTCTCTAGCACAGGGTGATCTTAAAAAAAAAGAAAAGAAGAAGCCAGGCGTGGTGGCGCACGCCTTTAATCCCAGCACTTGGGAGACAGAGGTAGGAGGATCGCCATGAGTTCAAGGCCACCCTGAGACTACATAGTGAATTCCAGGTCAGCCTGGACTAGAGTGAGACCCTACCTTGAAAAAAAAGAAAAAGAAAAAAGAAAAAGAAAGAAAGAAAGAAAACAAGGGCTGGAGAGATGGCTTAGCGGTTAAGGCACTTGCCTGCAAAGCCAAAGGACCCAGGTTCAATTTGCCAGGACCCAGATAAGCAGGATGCACAAAGTGGCACATGCATCTGCAGTACGTTTGGCATGGCTGAAGACCCTGGCATACCCATTCTTTCTATCTTCCTCTCTTTCTCTCTCTCTCTAACATATAAAACAAGTAAATAAATAAAAACATTTTTTTTTTAAGTAGGGCATGGTGGATCCATGCCCTAATCCCATCACTAGGGAGGCAGAGGTAGGAGGATTGCCATGAGTTTGAGGCCAGCCTGAGACTACATAGTGAATTCCAGGCCAGCTTGGACTAGAGTGAGATAATATCTCAAAAAAAAAAAAAAAAAAAAACAACAAGGGCTGGAGGGATGGCTTAGGGGTTAAGGCGTTTGCCCGCAAAGCCAAAGGACCCTGGTTTGATTCCCCAGGACCCATGTTAGCCAGATGCACAAGGGAGTGCATGCGTCTGGAATTTGTTTGCAGTGGCTGGAGGCCCTGCCATGCCCATTCTCTCTCTCTTCCTCTTTCTCTGTCAAATAAATAAATAAAAATAAACAAAACAAAATAAAAAACAAAACATATATACATACACACACACACACAAACACACACAAAAAGGGCCAGAGAGATGAGAGAGATGGCTTAGTAGTTAAGGCACTTGCCTGTGAAGCCCAAGGACTCATGTTCGACTCTCCAGGTCCCATGTAAGCCAGACACACAAGGTGATGTAAGCGGACAAGGTTGCACATATGCACAAGCTGGCACATGCATCTGCAGCTCGATTTCAGTGGCTGGAGGCCCTGGTGTGCCAATTCTCTCTCTTTCTTGCTCTCTCACATAAAAAATAAGGCCTGTCTGTTGGGCTTGCCTCAAAAAAAAAAAAAAAAAAAAGTAACTAATACAATGGTAAGTGTCAGAAATCCATCTAACCTAGACCAGCTTAAGGAAAGTGGTCCAAAGGGATTTCAGGCATGTCAAGATACTAGAGACTGTAGAACTCTCTGCCCTTTTATCTTTAGGGTTATTTGATTTTGTTTGATTTCATTCATGACACGCAGCAAGATGGCCACTGACACTTCCCAAGCTGTACTGCTGTGTATTTCATAGAGCAAGCGAATAGGAGATAGAGATAGAGAGAGAGAGAGCCCAAGCAAGCAACTGAACTTGTTACTTCTAATGTCCTTATAATAAGTATCGTGAAGGGACTCATAGGTCCATCTCTGGTCCAGCTGCTGAAGCCAAAGGAATACAGAGCCTGGGTTAGCCAGTCTTGGGTCTTTTTTTCTACCACTGGGATTTGGCGTCAGGACCAACCCAACCTTAGGGACTGGGCTTCATTTGGAGGAGGAGGAAGGACTTCCCATAGGAAGACAGCAAGAATCTTCAGCACAACAGATGACTGTATACCAAGGTTCCAGTGGGATGTAATGCATAAGGGAACTTTCCAAGAAACCAGAAGGTGGGCTGGGGAAAGGGATCAGTGGTTAAAGTTGCTGGCTCTTGCTGGGTGTGGTGGTGCACGCCTTTCATCCCAGCACTCAGGAGGCAGAGGTAGGAGGATCGCCATGATAGGAGGATCGCCATGAGTTCAATGCCACCCTGAGACTATGTAGTGAATCCTAGGTCAGCCTGGGCCAGAGTAAGACCCTACCTTGAAAAAAAAAACAAAAAAGGAAGAAAAAAAAAAGTTGCTGGCTCTTCAAGCCTCTGAAAGCCCAGGTTCGATTCTCCATTACCCAGGTTAAAGCCAGAAGCACCAAAGCATTTGGTCTTCATTTGCAGTGGCAAGAAACCCTGGTGTGTACACACACATACAAACAAAAAGAATTAAAGGTGAGCAACCCATCCCCTGTTGGATGTGATTTTTTGTTTTGTTTTGTGGTTTTTTGAGGTAGGGTCTCACTCTAGCCCAGGCTGACCTGGAATTCACTATGGAGTCTCAGGGTGGCCTTGAACTCATTGCAATCCTCCTACCTCTACCTCCTGAGTGCTGGGATTAAAGGTGTGCACCACCACGCCTGGCTCTGTTTTCTGGTTTTTTTTTGAGGTAGGGTCTTGCTCTAGCCCAGGTGGATGTGATGTTTTAATTGAGCCCTAAAGGACTGTAGAAACTAGCAATTGGGTAAAGGAGAAAGCCAGAGATTCAGTTGAGTAAACAGGGAAAGTCAGAATTTCACCTTTGGACTGTCACAGTTTCCACGAGGACTACAGAAATTAGCAATTGGGTAAAGGAGAAAGCAATAGAGAGATTTAGTTGAGTAAACAGGGAAAGCCAGAATTTCACCTTTGGACTCTCTGTTTCCTTGGGCTGGGGACTTTCTCACCCTCCCCGACTCCTTCCTCCTCCCAGATCTACCCCATACCACAAGTTTTCTGATACAGTCATTCACATGGGGATTTTCCAGGAGCATTGTCACAGTGATTGGGACAGTGGCCTGGGCTTAGGCAGCACTCTCTCCATGACTCTCGTCACTTCCCCTCTTGAGAGTAGAATTATTTATAAAACAATAGTGGGTAGATGGTGATGGGATGGCTGGACATTCTGTGAGAGTACTAGACACCCCCAAACTCTATGCTTCCAGTGGGTCACTTGTATAAGTTACATATGAATAGCTATGCTCTAAAATTATTGCTCCTGGGCTGGGGTATAGTTCAATGCTAGAGCACTGCCTAGCATGTATGAGGTCAGATCCTCAGCACTGGGGAAAAAAAAAAACAACTACAGTGAGTTAAGTAATGAAGGAAGTGTCCTAATGGCTACAGGGTGTTGCAATCAAGGCTGTGCCGCTTTGCAGCCACATGGCACATTTATTGTAAGAGGGGAGCTAAAGTTCTTATTTTGTGAGGTAGTTTAGTTTAGGTGATTAACGGACAGGTGCACTCTAAGACTGGATTTTTATTTATTTATTTATTTATTTATTTTTGGTTTTTCAAGGTCTCTCTCTGGCCCAGGCTAACCTGAATTCACTATGTAGTCTCAGGGTGGCCTTGAATTCATGGTGATCCTCCTACCTCTGCCTCCTGAATGCTGGGAGTAAAGGCGTGCGCCACCACACCTGGCTAGGATTTTTCCCGTTTTGTTTTGTTTTGTTTTGAGGTAGGGGCTCGCTCTAGCCCAGGCTGACCTAGAAGTCACTGTGTAGTCTCAGGGTGGCCTTGAACTCATGGCAATCCTACCTTTGCCTCCCAAGTGCTGGGATTAAAGGTATGTGTCACCATGCCCAGCCTTAGGATTTTTATTTTATTTATTTATTTATTTATTTTTGTTTTCTCAATTTTTATTAACATTTTCCATGATTATAAAAAATATCCCATGGTAATACCCTCCCCCCCCCCACTTTCCCCTTTGAAATTCCATTCTCCATCATATCCCCTCCCCATCTCAATCAGTCTCTCTTTTATTTTGATGTCATGATCTTTTCCTTCTCTTATGATGGTCTTGTGTAGGTAGTGTCAGGCACTATGAGGTCATGGATATCCAGACCATTTTATGTCTGGAGGGAGGACATTGTAAGGAGTCCTACCCTTCCTTTGGCTCTTACATTCTTTCTGCCACCTCTTCTGCATTAGACCCTGAGCCTTGGAAGGTGTGATCGAGATGTTACTCAGTACTCCAGTCACTTCTTTCCAGCACTATGATACCTTCTGAGTCATCCGAAGGTCACTGCCATCTGAAAAGAGAAGATTCTCTACCCAAAGTGAGACTAGCGTTAATATGAGGGTATAAATATTAATTATTTTATTTTTTAAATATTTATTTACTTATTTGAGACAGAGAGAGAGAGAGAGAGGGAGAGAAAATGGGCATGCCAGGACCTCTAGCCACTGCCAACGAACTCCAGACTGCATGCACTACCTTGCGCATCTGGCTTTACATGGGTACTGGAGAATCGAATCTAGGTCCTTCAACTTTGTAGGCAAGTGCCTTAACCACTGAGCCATCACTCCAGCCCTTATTTTATTTTATTAAAAAAAAAAACATTTTATTGACAAACTCCATACAGATATACCATGACCATATTCCCCTCCCACAACTCTCCCCTCCTGAATCCCTCCTCCCCAACTAATCTCTCTTCTATTTTGATGTCATCATTTTTTCCTATTACGCAAGTCTGTGTAGGTAGCATTAGACACTGAGGTCATGATGACCATGGACACTTTGTGTCTGGAATATTTTAAAGTTCTCCCTTTCCTTTGGCTCTTCTGCCTCTTCTTCCACAATAGGCCCTGTGCCTTGGAGGGCGTTTTTTAAAAATTAATTAATTAATTAAATTTTATTTTATTTTATTTTTGAGACTGGTTCACATATAACTCAGGCTTCTCTGGAACTCCCTTTGTGGTTGACGATGACTTTGAACTTCTGATCTTTCTGACTCCTCTTCCAGACTGCTGGAACTATGTCCTTTTGATGTGGTCCTGAGGATTGAACTCAGAGCTTCCTGCATGCTAGACATGCACTCTACCAACTGAGCTGCATTCCTAGCCCCCTGAGGTCGTGACTCTTAGCAACTTGGCTCTGTCACTGGCAATTGCTCTGAAATTCTACTTCCTTGGCTGTTAAACAGGGATACAAATTGAGTTATACAAAGTTTCTTGGGAATTGCACTGTGCACATAGTTCAGTAAATACTAGGTCGGCTTCCTCTAGCTCCTTTATATTCTGGATTCTGCTTGGGCTCTCCTTGTCAAAGGACAGCTGCCCACCCAAAACTAATGCTGAACTTCCACTGCCTAGGACTGACGATTACCCACACCTGAGCCCTGCCCTCACAATTAGGTGGTGGAAGGGGGACTCTACCAACCCATGTTCTTTCCATCAGAGGTGAGCTGTAGTCCTCAACCATAGTGAAATGGACAGGGGTGGACCCCTCACCCACGTTGAACCAGCCAATTCCTCTTCCTTCCCAGGTACCCAGGATTAGATCTATGGAATGCATTAGTGTGTGGTACTAGAGATAAGAGATGATGTACATATAGTCTAGGACAGCCTTTTGTATCGCATGAATGCAGATGCCAAGAAGACAGAAGATTCAGAGAATAACAAGAAACACTATAGCTGCCAGGCGTGGTGGTGTATGCCTTTAATCTCGATGGCCTCAGAAGGAGTAAAACAGAAGGTTTTGCCTTGGATCTTGCCTTGGTCCATATTTCTTTCTTTTCTTTTCTTTCTTTCTTCCTTCCTTTCTTTCTTTCTTTCTTTCTTTCTTTCTTTCTTTCTTTTTTTTTTCAAGGTAAGGTCTCACTCTAGCCCAGGCTGACCTGGAATTCACTATGTAGTCTCAGGGTGGCCTCGAACTCTCGGCAATCCTCCTACCTCTACCTCCTGAGTGCTGCGATTAAAGGTGTGTGACACCACCTGGCTCCTTTATTTTATTTTTTTCCCTTAAGGCAAGCCCAAGAGACTGGCCTTTATGTTTTGTGTGTGTGTGAGAGAGAGAGACAGAATTGGTGCCCCAGTGCCACTGCAATTGAACTCCAAATGCGTGTGCCCCCTTGTGCACATGTGCAACCTTGTACGATTGCATCACTTTGTGCATGTGGTTTACATGGGACCTGGAGAGTCAAACGTGAGTCCTTAGGCTTCGCAGACAAGTGCCTTAATCACTAAGCCATCTCTCCAGCCCTTAGTCCATTTTTCAAAGCATATTTAAAGGCCAGGTCTGATGACACACACCTTTAATCCCAGCACTTGGGAGCCAGAAGTAGGAGAATCACAGTGAGTTTAAGTCCACCCTGAGACTACATAGCGAATTCTTGTGTTAGAGTGAACTCTTACCTCAGAAAAAAACAAAAGCCAGGTATGGTGGTGCATGCCTTTAATCCCAGCACTCAGGAGGCACAGTTAGGAGGACCACTGAGTTCGAGGTCAGATTGAGACTATATAGTGAATTCCAGGTCAGCCTGGGCTAGAACAAGACCCTACCTCAAAAAACCAAAATAATAATAACAATAATCAACTGAGCATGCTAGTGCACGCCTTTAATCCCAGCACTTGTGAGGCAGAAGTAGGAGGATCAGTAAGAGTTCGAGTCCACCCTGAAACTACATAGGGAATTCTAGGCCAGCCTGGGCTAGAGCAAAACCCTACCTCAAAAAAAAGGGGGGGGGCTGGAGTGATGGCTCAACAGTTAGGGCACTGTCTTGTGAAGCCTAAGGACCCAGGTTCGATTCCTCACTCCCCATGTAAGCCAGATGCACAAGGTGGTGCATGCATCTAAATAAATAATATATTTTTAAATTTAAAATATTTTTAAATAAATAAATAATATATTTTTAAATCTTTAAAACAAAAAAGGAAAAAGAAAAAAATAGAAAAATAGGGACTAGGGCCGGGTGTAGTGGCGCATGTCTTTAATCCCAGCACTCAGGAGGCAGAGGTAGGAGGATTGCCATAAATTCAAGGCCACCTTGAGACTACATAGTGAATTCCAGGTCAGCCTGAGCTACAGTAAGACCCTACCTCACAAAACCAAAAAAAAAAAAAAAGGGACTAGAGAGATGACTCAGCAGTTAAAGTTTGACTCCCACCACCCACATAAAGCTGGACTCCAACTGGAGCCGGGAGAATGCCAAAGCTCACAGGCCCTTTGATCTGGCCTGACACTCAACAGTCACTTATTCTCAGTACTTTGATGAATTTTGAGTCACCCTCGTAGTCACCACCATCTGCAAAAAGAAGCTTCTTTGATCAAAGGTGAGAGTAGCATTAATATAATATAATAGCCACTGCAAATAAACTCTAGACGCATGCGTCACCTTGTGCATCTGTCTCACGTGGGTCCTGGGGAATCACACGGTGGGTCCTTTGGCTTTTCAAGCAAATGCCTTAACCACTAAGCAATCTTTCCAGCCCTGAGAGAGCAACTAGATAGGCACAATATATTCTTTTGTTTTATTTTATTTATTTGTTTGTTTGTTTTTCAAGGTAGGGTTTTGCTCTAGCCTGGTCTGACCTGGAATTTACTATGTAGCTTCAGGATAACCTCAAACTCACAGCGATCCTCCTACCTCTGTCTTCCAAGTGCTGGGATTAAAGGCATATGCCACAACGCCAGGCTTGTTTTATTTTTCAAGGTAGAGTCTCGCTCTAGCCCAGGTTGACCTGGAATTCACTATGTAGTCTCAAGGTGGCCTGGAACTCACAGCGACCTTTGCCTCCAGAGTGCTGGGATTATAGGCATGTGCCACTACACCCAGCATCATCAGTATCTGAAAAGAGAAACTTCTGTAACAAAAATGAGAATAGCATTAATACATGAGCATCAACATAGGTATTTTTATTTTTATTTTTTTTACAATTTTTTTCCTCCTATTATGCAGGTCTTGTATAGGTAGCATCAACTTTGGCTCTTAGGCTCTTACATTCTTTCAAACATATACATACATACATATATATATATAATTTTTATTTATTTATTTGACAGAGAAAGAGGGAGAGAGAATGGGCGCACCAGGGTCTTCATCCACTGCAAACGAACTCCAGATGTGTGCGCCCCCTTGTGCATCTTGCTAACGTGGGTCCTGAGGAATTGAACCTGGGTCCTTTGGCTTTGCAGGCAAATGCCTTAACCGCTAAGCCATCCCTCCAGCCCAACATAGGTATTTTTGAAAAGGAAAGAACATTGTCATATTGTCTTTGGAAAGCTCCTTCACCCTCTTGAGAGAATAAGTGAAAACTGCAACTAATGGGTTAATACATACCTGTGTCATTTTTTTTTCTGATTGTACATACTTTAACAATATAGTTTTACACACAATGCTGACATCAACATCACTTCATATATAACAGAAAAGCTTAAAACATATGGACTTTCAGTAATATTCATACCATAGTACATCTAAACCTAACTCATACATAGATGCATTATCATTTATTTATAACTTATAGGCCTAGAGGCTGGGGAGATGGCTCAGCAGTTAAAGACACTTGCTTGCAAAATCTGCTGATTGGGTAGGGTTCACTTCCCCAGCATAAGGTGCATGTGTGTGTGGTGTTAGTTTGCCCATTCTCTCTCTCTCTCTCTCTTTTTTTTCTTCCCCGAGGTAGGGTTTCACTCTAGTTTAGACTGACCTGGAATTCACTATGTAGTCTCAGGGTGGCCTTGAACTCATGGCGATCCTCCTACCTCTGCCTCCCAAGTCCTTGCTGGGAGTAAAGGCATGCGCCACCACACCTGGCTAAAATAAATTTTTTTATTATTATTTAAAGGCCAGGTCTGGTGGCACATACCTTTACTCCCAGCTAACCTGAGACTGCATAGTGGATTCCAGGTCAGCCTGGGCTAGAGTGAGGCCCTACCTCTAAAAACCATAAAAAAAAAAAAAAAAAAAGCTGAGCATGGTGGCCCACACCTTTAATCCCAGCACTTGGAAGGCAGAAGTAGGAGGATGGATGTCCATGAGTTTGAGGCCAGCCTGCAACTACAGAGTGAGTTCTAGGTCAGCCTTGGTTAGAGTGAGACCCCACGTTGACTTCCTTCCCCTAAAAAAGACTGTAAACAAACTGGCAGTTTTTTTTTTTTCAAATTGTTAATAAGGCACAGGAACGATATGTTGTGTGCAGTGTATACTTTATGAGCAACTTTTCTGGGGATAACACATTGTTTGTTCGAGGGCTCCCTCTGGTGGAGACGGTGTCTTGGCCTGCATGGTTTCCTCTCACAAAGCCAAAGTACAATGAACAATTTCTTTCTGGGCGTGGTGGCCCACGCCTTTAATCCCAGCACTAGGGAGGCAGAAGTAGGAGGATCACCCTGAGTTCAAGGCAACCCTGAGACTATATAGTGAGTTCCAGGTTAGCCTGGGCTAGAGTGACACCCAACCTTGAAAAACTCAAAAAAAAAAAAAAAAGTATCCTTTCATTCACCAAAATTTCAGTGGTTATTTACTAGGTGTCATAATTTATTCTGATGACAAAATATACACACAGCTGTGTATAGTGGCATATGCCTTTAATCTCAGCACTTGAGAGGAGAATTGTCATGAGTTCGATGCCACCCTGAGACTACAGAGTGAATTCCAGGTCAGCTTGGGCCAGAGTGAGACCCTACCTGGGGGGGTAGGGAAGGGAACACGAACATGACAAACATCCAAGGTAGGAGTGATGGTGCACACCTGTAATACCAGTACTTAGGAGGTAGAGACAGGAATATCAGGAGTTCAAGGCCAGTCTGGGCTACATAGTGAGTAGTAGGACTAGCCTAGACCATGTAAGACCTCATCTTAACAGCTAAAGGCTGGGCATGGTGGCTCACGCCTTCAATGCCAGCTCTTGGGAGGCTGAGGTATGAGGGTCACCGTGAGTTCGAGGCCATCCTGGAGCTAGAGTGAGTTCCAGGTCAGCCTGGGCTAGAGTGAGACCGTGCCTTGAAAACAAACAAATAAGCAAGCAAACAAAAAGACTGTTAACAAAAAACTAAGCATTCAAGTCCTCATGGAATTTATGTTCTGGTGGGGAGGCAGAGACACTAAGACAATTTATAAGCACCTTGCTGAAAAAATAAATGTTATTAGAGAAAAATTATTTGCGTCAAAAATGCAAGGAGAACAATGATGTTCCAACTTTAGGTCCAGTCAGGTGTGGTGGACATGCCTTTAATCCCAGCACCTGAGAGACGGTAGAAGGATTGCCATGAGTTCTAGGCCACCCTGAGACTACATAGTGAATTTCAGGTCAGCCTGGGCTAGAGTGAGACCCTACCTCTAAAAAAAAAGAAGTGTTCAAATTCTAAATATAGTGTAAGGGAAGGTGGGAAGGTCTCATTGAGAAGGTGATTTTTTGGGGGACAGAGATTTACTGTAGCCCAAGCTCACTCTGTAGCACAGGCTGACCTTGAACTCACAGACCTGAGTGCTGGGATTATAGGCATGTACCACCATACTGGGTAAGAGGGTAACAGGGCTGGGGAGATGGCTCCGTGGTTTCAAGGTGCTTGTTTGCAAAGCTTGCCACCTTGGGTTCAATTTCCCAGCCACCCACATAAAGGTGGACAGGCATGTATGTGTGTGTGTGTGTATGTGCGCACGCGCGTGCACCTGAATGGTACTGGTGTCTGAAGGAAAAGCCTTTCAGGCAGAGGGATCAGCAAGCACATAGGCCATGAGTCTAACTGCAGGATTGAGGAAGGGATAACAGAGGGAGGCTGAGAGGAGGTTAGAGCTGTATTAAGGAGAGTCAAACTTTTAGCAGTCCAGTCAATAAATGGAAGGATTTTGGTTTTCATTCTGCCATAGTCGTTCTTTGGAGGAGGTACATGACCTGATTAATGTGTTAACAGGAGCCCACTGCTACTGTGTTAATAGACTGAGGGATGGCAAGGGTAGAGATGGGGCCCTCAGAGTCACAGATTGACTGGTTATACCAAGAGGCATGGTGAATGGTCAGATTCGGGCATTTTTTTTTTTTTTTCAAGGTAGGATCTTACTCTAGCCTGGGCTGACCTGGAATTCACTCTGAAGTCTCAGGCTGGCCTTGAACTCATGGTGGCCCTCCTACCTCTGCCTCCCTAGTGCTAGGATTAAAGGTGTGCATCATCACACCAGTTTAGATTTTTGTTGCTGTTGTTTTGACATAGGGTCTCACTCTAGCCCAGGCTGATTTGAAATTCATTATGTAGTCTCAGGATGGCCTGGAACTCACGGTGATCCTCCTACCTCTGCCTCCCGAGTGCTGGGATGAAAGGTGTGTGCTAGCCAGTGAGACCCTACCTCAAAAAATAAAAAAATAATAAATAAATAAATATAAACTAAAGGCATCTGCCACCATGCCCAGCTTTTTTTTTTTTTAAAAAAAAGATTTATTTTTATTTATTTATTAGAGACTAAGAGAGGGAGAGAAAGAGAGAGTGAGAATGGGCACGCCAAGGCCTCTAGCTACTGCAAAGGAAATCCAGATGCATGCACCACCTTGCACATCTGGCTTACATGGGACCTGGAGAATCGAACCTGGCTCCTTAGGCTTTGCAGACAAGCGCCTTAACCACTATGCCATCTCTCCAGGCCCTGGATTCTGTTTCTTGATTCTATTTTATTGAGGACTCCCCTCCTCCCAAATTGAATAAACTTCAGGCATACACAAACGGATTTCAATCTTGTCCTTGCCTGTACTTGGGTTGTGATTTAAAATTAAGAAAGACAGGGGCTGGAGAGATGGATTAGTAGTTAAGATGCTTGCCTGCAAAGCCAAAGGTTCAATACCCCAATACCCACACAAGCCAGATGTACAAGGTAATGCATGAATCTAGAGTTGGTTTGTAGTGGCTAGAGGCCCTGGCGTGCTCACTCTCTCTCTGCCTCTCTCTCAAATAAATCAATGAAGTATTTCAAAAAACAAAAACATTTATCAGGGTATGGTGAATTTGAAGCCAGTCTGAGACTACATAGTGAATTCCATGTCAGCCTGGACTAGAGTGAGACTCTATCTCACAAAACAAAATAAACAAAAATTCCAGCACTTTGGGAGGCTGATGTATGTAGGACTGCTATGAATTCTAAGCCATCCTTTGACTAATTCCAGGTCAGTCGGGACTAGAGCAAGACCCTACCTCAGAAAACAAACAAAAAACATTTAAGGGCTGGAGAGATGGCTCAGGATTAAGGTACTTGCCTGCAAAGCCTATCGACTGGAGTTCAATTCTCCAGTGCCCATGTAAAACCAAATGCACAAAGTGGTGCATGTGTCTGAAATCCTTTTGCAGTGGCAGGAGGCCCTGGAGAGCCCATTCTTTCTCTCTCTTGTATCTCTCCCTGCTTGCAATTAAATAAAAACGATAAACAAAGCATTCAAAGTTTTACTTTCTGAAAACAAGATGTACAAAATGAAGTTAACTGTAAATCCAATGTAAACCTAATATAAGGAGTAAACTCAAGTTTTGGATATAAAAGATGAGTGGGCTAGGTGTGATGGCACATGCCTTTAATTCCAGCACTTGGGAGGCAGAGGTAGGAGGATCGCCATGAGTTCAGGGCCACCCTGAGACTACATTGTGAATTCCAGGTCAGCCTGGGCTAGAGGGAGACCCTACCTTGAAGGGGGTGGGGGGAAGAGCGGGAGCTTGTCTCCGTATATTTCAAAACAACTTCTTACTCATTCTTCCTCTTCCAGATTTTCTTAATTTACCAACTACAACCAACTATATCCAGTGTTTTACTTCACCTTCCCTTTTGGGAGGCAGTAACTACACCCCTTTTAAAGACCTCTTTGAAACATGACATCTAAGTTAGGGAGATGGGTCAAGTGGTTAAAGGTGTTAGCTCCCAAAACTTGCCAGTCCTGATTTAATTCCCCAGCACCCACTTAAAGCCAGACACAAAAACTGTCAGTTTCTTTTTTTTGTTTTGTTTTGTTTTGAGTAGGGCTTGGCTTTACTCTAACCTAGGCAGACCTGGAATTCACTTTGTCGTCTCAGAGTGGCACGAACTCAGGGCGATCCTCCTACCTGCCTTCTCGCCCACCCCCTGCTGGAATCAAAGGCTTGCGCCACCACGCCCCCATTATCTTTTATTTATTTATTTATTTGACAGAGAGAAAGAGGCAGAGAGAGAGGGAGAGAGAGAGAAAGAAAGAATGGGCGTGCCAGGGACTCCAGCAGCTGCACACGAACTCCAGACGCATGCGCCACCTTGCGCGTCTGGCTTACGTGGGTCCTGGGGAATCAAACCGGGTTCCTTTGGCTTTGCAGGCAAGCGCCTTATTCGCTAAGACATTCCTTCAGACCCTGCATACATTATCTTGAAGTACGGTGCGGTGACACTTCACTAAATATGAGCATCGGGTGGCAAAAAAATGGCTTTTTTTAAAATGTTTTTTATTTATTTATTTGAGAGCAACAGAGAAAGAGGCAGAGAGAGAGAGAGAGAGAGAGAGAGAGAGAGAGAGAGAGAGAGGAGAGAATGGGCGCTCCAGGGCCTCCAGCCACTGCAAACGAACTCCAGATGCTGTGCGCCCCCTTGTGCATCTGGCTAACGTGGGTCCTGGGGAATGGAGCCTCGAACCGGGGTTCTTAGGCTTCACAGGCAAGCGCTTAACAGCTACGCCATCTCTCCAGCCCAAAAAATGGTTTTAAAGAGGACGGAAGCGCTGTATACCCGAGCTGCCGCAGCTCAGCAGTGAAAAGCTGAGCAGCTTCCACCTATGGCGCACACCCAGAGTCACCGGGCCGGCAGGAGGTCACGGAGCCAGCCGCCCGGAGGGAGAGGCGGGCGGAGTCAAGGCATTTCCCCGCCCCTCGCGACACCTAACGCATGCGCGCAGAGGTCCTGGCGGAACGTGAGGTGACCCTGGACGCTTACTTCCGCTTCCTAGGGATGCGCATCCGGGTCACGCTAACGCCGCGGTTTCCTCTACCGTGTTGGTTGCTCAGCGGCTCTGTGCCGGTCCCCATGTCTTGCTGTGGGGCGTCTGCAGCCTTTCGGTGAGTCCCCTCCGCCGACGGGGCCGCTGGAGTTGAGCCTGTGGGGCGACGGCTTAAGAGTCCTGCCTCGGTCCCTGTGAGCGGCGGGGGGTGTGTGTGGCGGGGGGGGGGAGTCTCTTCGCCGGTCCCTTGTCCCCGCAGCTCTTCCCTCAGCCCCGCCGGTCACGCCGGCCTCGCCGCTCTCGTCTCAGCGGGGCCTTTCTTTCCTTCGGCCCCACTTGTCCCTTTCCAACCCGGGCTCCGTGCCTGTCGCCTTGGTCGCTGGCCTCTCGGTGTTCCGACCTCTCTCCGGAGTTGGGGGCTCACGGTTCTGATCCCCCAGCGCCCCGGCCCACCCCTTCATTGTGCTCACCCTGGCCCACTGCCACACGGAGCTTGGCTGAAGGTCCCCCTGGGATCGCGCGCTTTTTGACCCTTCCAGGAACCCGTAGATGACCTGAATGCTTCGCCTGGACTTCTCCTGCCCAAGTCTCCGTCTGGGCCCGACCCTGCAGCCTGGGTGCGGGGAGCTGGGGCAAGGGGGTGCGGTTCTGCTCCGAGGCGCGGGAGGGCCCTGAGCTCCGGTAGCTTCCCGTAGTTTTGAGGACAACAAAGGCATTCCCGGGTTCCTCGCCCGAGGAGCTCAGTGTTTTTGGGTTTCTCAAGAGCTGCGAACAGGTGGCCAGACACACAACGCGGCCCCGCTGGCGGTCGGGCTTGTGGGATCTTGTTTATTGACAGGTCGTGGGGACGGGCTGTCATTTACTTCTGTCCCATGAGAGTGGATGTGCACAGCCGAGGCAGAAACGCGGATGCTCAGGGTTGGTCAGCTGTGTTCTGCATAGACTTTACTAGAGGACAATTGCTGTGACGGACCACTGAGTTTCTTGGGACATTATTAGCTTTAGGTTTTGTTTGTTTCGAGGTAGGGTTTCATTGTAGCCCAGGCTGACCTGGAATTCACAGCGATCCTATAACCCTGGCCTCCTGAGACCTGACATTAAAGGTATGTGCCACCACGCCCAGTCTATAGCTTTTTTTTTTTTTGGTTTTTCGAGGTAGGGTTTCACTCTAACCCAGACTGATCTGGAATTCACTATGTAGTCTCAGGGTGGCTTCGGACTCACGGTGATCCTCCTACTTCTGCCTCCTGAGTGCTGGGATTAAAGGTGTACGCCACCATGCCCGGCTCGGAATATTCTTTTAACTTGTTTTTCTTTACTGTTGGTATCTTGTAGCCATATTTTTTTCAGTTTGAGATCCAAGGCATCTTAAATTTCTCTAAGGGTTTGAAATCATCTATAATGAAATGGGATTGGATTCAGTAATTGTAGCCCATTTCCCATTTTTTAAAAATTTATTATTATTATTATTATTGGGTTTTTTTTTTTTTTTGGTTTTTTGAGGTAGAGTCTCACTGTCGCTCAGGCTGACCTTGGAATTCGTTATGTCGTCTCGGGGTAGCCTTGAACCCATGGCGATACTCCCTCTGGATCCTCCCTCTGCCTCCCGAGTGCTGGGATTAAAGGCATGCGCCACCACACCTGGCTCCATTTCCCACATTTTGTGATCCAAGTTATATCTTGAGGTACAGGGTTGGGTAATTTTTTACCCCTACGGTTTTTGATGTTTGAGTAGCATTTGATTGTAAGTGTGGTTAGTTTCTATGAGTTGTGATTTAAAATGTAGTAAATATAAACAGAACGAATAAAGTTTTTAGTGTTGTCTTCTCTTTGGCTGAGGTCTCTCACATTATGTGATATCTCTGTATGAGAGAGTATAGCATAGATTTTGGCTTACTCTTAAAATTTCGCTGTTCCCTTCACCTATTTTTAGCATAGGTCTTTGGAACTTAGCCATGTCAGTTGTAGATGCCACAGAAAAAGACCCTTTGGTTGTTTTTCAGGACTTAATTGCTGAGGAAAACTCCTTTGGAAGTTTATCTGTTCCTCTTCTCCAACATCTAGCTGGAACAGTAGCTTTTGTTCAATCTGACCTCATTATTTCCCATCCTTAAAAATTCTAGTTTTGGCTGGACGTGATGGCGTGTGCCTTTCATCCAAGAATTTGGGAGGCAGAGGTAAGAGGATCACTGTGAGTTCAAGGCCATCCTGAGACTACACAGTGAATTCCAGGTCAGCCTGAGCTAGAGCAAGACCCTACCTCGAAAAGCAAAATAAACAAAGCAACAACAACAAAAAAATTCCAGTTTTGGGGCTGGAGGTGGCTGAGCCATTAAGGTAAGCCCTGCAAAACCTAACAACATGGGTTCGATTTCCCAGTAACTACATAAAGCCAAATGCACAGTGGTGCCTGTGTCTGGAGTTTGCTGTGGCTAGAGGCCCTGGCATTCCCATTCTCTATCTGCCTTTTTCTCTATCTCTCTCATCCTCTCTCTCAAAAAAATTCCAGTTTTGTGGGCTGGAGAAATCTTAGTGATTAAGGCACTTGCTAGCAAAGCTAAAGGACATAGGTTCAATTCCCCAGAACCAACATAAAACCAGATGCACAAGGTAGTGTATGCATCTGGAGTTCATTTGCAGTTGCTGAGGTCCTGGCATGCCCATTCTCTCTCTGTGTCTGCCTCTCTCTCTCAAACAAATAAAAATATTTTTAAAAATTCAGTTTTGAAGCCAGGTGTGGTGGTACACACCTTTAATCCCAGCACTTGGGAGGCAGAGGTAGGAGGATCACCGAGTTCAAGGCTACCCTAAGACTATGTAGTGAATTACAGATCAGCCTGGGCTAGAGTGAGAGCCTACCTTGAAACCCCCCCCCCAAAAAAAAAATTCAGTTTCGGAGAGATGACTAGGCGGTTAAGGTGCTTTCCTGTGAAGCCTAAGGACCCATGTTCAACTCCAGATCCCATGTTAGCCAGACATACAAAAAAACGCAAGGTTGCACATGCCTACTAGGTGGCACAAGCGTCTGAAGTTTGATTTCAGCGGTTGAGGCCCTAGCATGCCAATTTTCCCTCCCTCTCTCTTAAAAAAAAAAAAAGTTTTAGGGCTGGAGAGATGGCTTAGAAGTTATAGTGCTTGCCTGCTAAGCCTCATGACCTGGCTTTGATTCTCCAGTACTCAGGTAAAACCAGATGCATAAAGTGGTGCATGCATCTGGAGTTTGTAATGGCTAGAGGATCTTGCATTCCCATACTTGCTTCCTCACTCACTCTGTGCCTGCCTCTCTGTATCCATCAGCTTGCAAATAAATAAAAATACTTTAAAAGCAGGGTTTTTTTGCTTGTTTGTTTGGTTTTTCAAGGCAGGGTATTACTGTAGCCAGGCTGCCCTGAAATTCATTGTGTATTCCCAAGCTGGCCTCAGACTCACAGAGATCCTCCTACCTGTGCCTCTCAAATGCTGGGATTCAAGGTGTATACCACCATATCTGGCCTTTTTTTGTTTGTTTGTTTGAGGCAAGCCCCACAGATTGGCTTTTTATTTTTTTTATTTTTTGGTTTTTCAAGGTAGGGTCTTACTCTAGCCCAGGCTGACTTGGAATTCACTATGTAGTCTCAGGGTGGCCTAGAACTCACAGCGATCCTCCTACCACTGCCTCCCGAGTGCTGGGATTAAAGGTGTGTGCCACCATGCCCAGCCTTTTTTTTTTTTTTTCAATGAGAGAGAGCAAGAGAAAATTGGCATGCCAGGGCCTTCAGCCACTGTAATCAAACTCCAGACACATGTGCCACCTTGTTTGAATGTGCGATCTTGTGTGTGTGCCACCTTGTGTGTCTGGCTTATGTGGGATCTAGGGAGTTGAACATGGGTCCTTAGGCTTTGCAGACGATCGCCTTAACCACTAAGCCATCTCTCCAGCCCCTGGCTTTTTTAATTTTGTTTTTGATAGACAGGTTGTCATGTAGCTCAGGCTGGCTTCCAAGTTCCTACCTAGATAAGGATGACTCCTGATCCCTCTACATTTGTCTCCTAGTGCTGGATTATAGACATTTCCCACCACACTGGGCTAATACTGACTTTATTTAATTATATTTTATTCTAATATTTATTTATATGAGAGAGAAAGAAGCAGAGAGAGAGAGAGAATGGGCACTGCAGGGCCTCTAGCCACTGCAAACAAACTCCAGATGCTGCTCCCCCTTGTGCATCTGGCTTATGGGGTCTTGGAGAGTTGAGCCGGGATCCTTTGGCTTTGCAGGTAAATGCCTTCACCGCTAAGCCATCTCTCCAGCCCTGACTTAATTTAGATTAATTAATTTATTTTTGGTTTCTCAAGGTAGGGTCTTACTGTAGACCAGGCTGACCTGGAATTCACTATGTAGTCTCTCAGGATGGCCTCAAACTCACAGCAATTCTCTTACCTCTGCCTCCCGAATACTGGGATTAAAGGCATACAATACCATGCCGGGCCACCTGACTTTTTTTTTTTTTTTTTTTTTTTTTTTTTTTTTTTTTCGAGGTAGGGTTTCACTCTAGCCCAGGCTGACCTGGAATTCACTATGGAGTCTCAGGGTGGCCTCGAACTCACGGCGATCCTCCTACCTCTGCCTCCCGAGTGCTGGGATTAAAGGCGTGTACCACCACGCCCGGCTTCACCTGACTTTTTAAAATAAGTTAGCCAGTCAGCCTTATGCAGTTAGCATTTAGTATCTAAAATGTCTTTCTAAGCCAGATGCACAAGAAGGCACATGCATCTGGAATTTGCTTGCAGTGGCTGGAAGCCCTGGTGCACCCATTTTCTCTCTCTCTCTATCTCCCTCCCCCCTTTCCCTCTCTCAAATAAATAAATAAAAATAAAATATTTTTAAAATATCTTACTACACATTGTGGTGGATGCACATTAACTTATTAGCTTGGTTAATATTTGTACCAGCTAGGTTTGTTTCTTTTTTTTTCTCCCAATAAAGTAACAATAATCTTTGTAATATAGTCCTTTCAGGAAAAAAAAAAAAAAAACACGTGATATGAAATGAATACCCTCCTCTGGAGCAGGCCTCAAATGCAATTGGAAATCTATTCGTGGCCAGATGTGGTATGTTTGAGGCCAGGCTGGAACTACAGAGTTGAGTTCTAGGTCAGCCTGGGCTAGAGCAAGACCCTACCTCAAAAAAAAAAAAAAAAAAAAAACTGTGGTCAGGTGTGGTGGTGTACATATTTAATCCCAGCACTAGGGAGGGCAAGGTAGGAGGCTCACTGAGCTTGGGGCCATCCTGAATTCTAGGTCAGCCTGGGCTAGAGTAAAACCCTACCTCAAAAACAAAAAAAAAAAATACTTTTAGTTTTTTTCCCTCCTTTTTACAGTATTGTATTTTGGGGATTGAAGAATGTTTGGATTTCCTGGGCCTTTTTAAATTGTATTTTTATTTATTTATGACACACACAGACAGAGGAGAGAGAATGGGTGTGCCAGGGCCTCTAGCCATTGCAAACGAACTCAAGATGCATGTGCCAGCTTGTGCATCTGACTTTACTTGGGTACTGGGGAGTCAAACTCTGGTCTTTAGGCTTTACAGGCAAGTACCTTAACTGCTAAGCCATTTCTCAAGTCCATCCTAGGCATTTTTTATTACCTCAGAAATGAACCTTGATTTTTTAAAATATTTTTTGTTCATATTTATTTATTTATTTATGTGAGAGTGACAGAGAGAGAGAGACAGAATGGGCACGCCAGGGCTTCCAGCCACTGCAAACAAACTCCAGACGCGTGCGCCCCCTTGTGGATCTGGCTAACGTGGGTCCTGGGGAGTCGAGCCTCGAACTGGGGTCCTTAGACTTCACAGGCAAGCGCTTAACCACTAAGCCATCTCTCCAGCCCTGAACCTTGATTTTATAAAGCCTAAATAATGGTGCAGAACAATTAAGAGGAGCCCCTATTGCCCAATTACTCATTGTGCCCAGGCATATGGTTTTAAAAACTTCAGTAAGCCAGTAGCATGCGTAATTTTAGCACTTGGAAGGTTGAGGCAGGAGGATGCAAAGTTCAAGGTTATCCTCAGCTATATTGAGTTCAGTGCCAGCTTGAGCCACATGAGACCCTGTCTCAAAAGACAACAGGGCTGGAGAGATGGCTCAGCTGTTCAGGGTACTTCTTGTGCAAGCATGAGGGCTTGAGGAGACCTGAGAGAACTTGAGTTCAGTCCCCAAACACACATAAAACAGTAAAACAGCTGAGCATAGCTACATCTGTTCTTAACCTCAGTCCTCTGGAGGAGCAGAAACCTGAGAGTTGCCAGAGCTCCAAAAACAAAAAAGAAAACAAACAAACAAACAAACAAACAAAAAACAACTGGAAGAGTGGTGGAATGAGATACCCAGCATTCCACTCTGGCCACCGCAGATGAGCACACCCCACTGGAAGCAAGTGTATGGGGTTCCACATGCACACATACATATGCATATACCACACACACAAGAGCAAAAAGTAGGGCTAGAGAGATGGCTCAGTGGTTGGGATGCTTGCTTGCAAGGCCTTATTTCCCAGTATCGCTGTAAGGCACAAGGTGTTGTATGTATCCAGAGTTGGTTTTCAGGGGCCAGAGGCCCTGGCATGCCCATTCTCTCCCTTTCTCTGTCTTTCTCTGCTTGCAAATAAATAAAGATATTTAAAAATAAAATTATACAACAAAATCCGAAACCTGCAGTTATAATGGAATTGTGAAGTTATGAAAAAGTGTGGTCCTTTACAGAGTTGCTGTCAATTGGAACCCCCCCTTCTTTTTCTCACAGTGAGGTGATCTTCCTACCTCTGCCTCCTGAGTGCTGGGATTGGCTTAATTAGAACCCTTTCTTAGTGTCCATCTAACAAAGTTTAGATTTATTCAGTTGTTTTTCATAAACATTGCTTCTGTTGTTGGCACTTAGTCCAAAGATTACAAAGCTGCTTTATTCTACTTGTGTTCTCTCTCCAGGCTTTGTAGACCAAGAAAACAGGACTGAGGAATGAAACAATTTGCTATGGTATGTGTAGTCAGGTGAAAGTAATCAGTTGAGGAGAAACTATTAGGGTTTGTGATGGTGGACTGCATTTATTGTCCCAGTTCATTTATTGAAGTTACAGAGAGGGAGGATGATATTGATAGTAATAATTCTAGCTTATCCTAACCAGAGACAAAGTCAGCAGATATAGTCTTAATATTTTTACTAGTTATCACCCCTTAATTGTATAGTTTTTAAAAACATTTTATTTTCTATATTTTTATTTTATTTAAGAGAGAGAGAGCAGGGTATGTCAGGGCCTCCAGCCACTGCAGATGAACTCCAGATGCATGCACCACCTTGTACATCTGGCTTAAGTGGGTCCTGGGGAATTGAACCGGGTTCTTTAGGCTTTTCAGGCAAGTGTCTTAACTGCTAAGCTGTATCTCCAGCCCATATTACAGGTTTTTTTTAAATATTTTTTTTGTTTATTTTTATTTATTTGAGAGTGTCAGAGGGAAAAAGTGAGAGGGAGAGAGAGAGAGAGAGAGAATGGGCGCACCAGGGCTTCCAGCTACTGCAGACGAACTCCAGACACATGCGCCCCCTTGTGCATCTGGCTAACGTGGGTCCTGGGGAATCGAGCCTTGGACCGGGATCCTTAGGCTTCACAGGCGAGCACTTAACCGCTAAGCCATCTCTCCAGCCCTATTACAGGTTTTTTGAGACAGGATCTCATTCTAGCACAGCCCTACAACTCGAAGCAATCCTCCTGCTTTATTCTCCTGAGTGCTAAGTGCTGGGATTACAGCCACTTAATCACTTTATTATTTATTTATTTATTAGAGACAGATGGGATGGTGGTAGTGGTGGGGAACAGGTGCACCAGGGCCTCTAGTCCACTGCAAACGAATTCCAGGTACATGCTCCACCTTGTGCATCTGGCTTACATAGGACCTGGAGAATTGAACCTGGGTCCTTAGGCTTCCCAGGCAAGTGCCTTAACTGCTAAGCCATCTCTCCACCCCCCAGTTGTCAATTCTTAACGCTTAATGGGTATTTACTGTATGTTGGGTGTTACTAAAAGCTCTTCAATTGTGTTAACTTACTCATTTTGGAGAACTGAAAGAATGACTGTGAGAAAGGATAAAGGAGAAAATGTGCTTATTTTCTATGTCTTCTCTTGGCTGACGAATTCTGGTTCTTAATGATCACCTTGTGGCATGTGGTACATTTTTATACCTTGTTCAGCTGACCTGGAATTCACTATGTATTTCCAGGCAGGCTTCCTGGTCACGTTGATCCTGTGCCTCCCGAGCACTGGGAATAAAGGTGTGAGCTACTACACCAGTTTATTCAGCTTTTAAAATCTTTGGTATTGTCTATTGTTCCACTATGAGGCATGTCACTATGGTTTGAGACCTCAGGCTTTGAAGATAACTAAACTTGCTTGAACTTGAATTCCAGATTAGTGACTTTCTAGGTGTGCAACCTGGAACAAGTTACTTGTTCTCTGTGTTTTCTCATATGGAAAATGATGATAATAAATAGTAACTATCTTGTAGACACAATGAAAAAATTAAAGCAGTATATATTAAAGGTATTTAGAACCATGCAGATATTAGCTATTCATAGTATCAGCTCACATTCAGATCTCCTGGGAGTATTTATGAATATGCTGAGTTTTGTATGTTTGCTGGATAACAGTATTTAATTTGTATGTAATGATGCTATATTGCTCACAAACTTTGAAAGTATCTTTTCTTAAAGAATTGTATGAAAAGTTCTTGTGTGGAATTTTGGAATCAAAGCCAAGTGACAAAGGTTATTACATCTAGGTCCAAAAATTACAGTTTTTTTTTTTTTTTTGTTGTTTGTTTTTGAGACAGTAGTTTAGGCTGCCCTTGAATTCACTATGTAGCTAAGGATGACCTTAAGTTTCCTTTCCTTTCCTTTCCTTTCCTTTCTTTCCTTCTTTCTTTTTTTTTTTTTTTTTTTTTGAGGCAAGCCCAACAGATTGGTGTTTCTTTTATTATTATTATTATTTTGTTTTTTGTTTTTTAAAGGTAGGGTCTCACTCTAGCCCAGGCTGACCTGGAATTCACTATGGAGTCTCAGGATGGCCTTGAACTCATGGAGATCCTCCTACCTCTGCCTCCCGAGTGCTGGGATTAAAGGTGTGCGCCACCATGACCAGCTTTCTTATTATTTTTTTTTCATATTTATTTATTTTGAGAGAGAGAGAAGGAGACAGAGAAAGAGAATGGATGTGCTAGGCCTCTAGCCACTGCAAATGAACTCCAGACGCATGTACCCCCTTGTGCATCTGGCTTATATGGGCACTGGGGAATCGAACCCGGGTCCTCAGGCTTTGCAGGCAAATTCTTTAACCGCTAACCATCTCTCCAGCCCTCTTATTTGTTTAAAAAAATATTTTATTTGTTTATTTGACAGAGAGAAAGAGAGAGAGAGAATGAGCACGCCAGGACCTCCAGCCACTGCAAACGAACTCCAGACGCATGTGCCCCCTTGTGCATCTGGCTAACATGGGTCCTGGGAAATTGAACCTGGGTCCTTTGGTTTTGCAGGCAAATGCCTTAACTGCTAAGTCATCCCTCTAGCTCCTCTTTTTTTTTTTTTTTTAATTAACAACTTCCATGATTATAAAAAATAGCCCATGGTAATACCCTCCCTCCCGCCACTTACCCCTATGAAACTCCATTCTCCATCATACCCCCTCCCCATCTCAATCAGTCTGCCTTTTACTTTTGATGTCATGATCTTTTCCTCCTCTTATGATGGTCTTATGCAGGTAGTGTCAGGCACTGTGAGGCCATGGATATCTAGGCCTCTTTTCTTTTCCTTTTTTTTTTTTTTTTTTAAAGAGAGCTAGAAAGGCTGGGCATGGTAGCTCGCACCTTTAATTCCAGCACTCTGGAGACTGAGGTAGGAGGATCACTGTGAGTTCGAGGCTACCTTGAGATGACATACTGAATTTCAGGTTAGCTTGGGCTAGAGCAAGACCCTACCTTGAAAAACCAAAAAAAAAAGCCAGGTTTGGTGGCGCACCCCTTTAATCCCAGCACTCAGGAGGCAGAGGTAGAAGGATCACCGTGAGTTCGAGGCTATCCTGAGACTCCATAGTGAATTCCAGGTCAGTCTGGGCTAGAGTGAGACCCTACCTCGAAAAACCAAAAAAAAAAAAAAAGACACATGTGCCACCTTGTGTGTGAATCACCTTTTGCGCTTCTGGCTTACATGGGATCTGGGGAGTTGAACATGGGTCCTTAGGCATCACAGACAAGCACCTCAATTGGTAAGCTGCCTCCCCCCCCCCCTTTTTTTTTTTGGTTTTTCAAGGCAGGGTCTCACTCTGGCTCAGGCTGACCTGGAATTCACTATGTAGTCTCAGGGTGGACTCGAACTCTCTGCGATCCTCCTACCTCTGCCTCCCAAGTGCTGGGATTAAAGGCGTGCGCCACCACGCCCGGCTTTTTGTTGTTTTGTTGTTTTGTTTTTTTGAGGTAAGGTTTCTCTCTAGCCCAGGCTGACCTGGAATTCACTATGTAGTCTCAGGGTGACCTCAAACTCACATCGATACTTCTATCTCTGCCTCCCAAGTGCTGGGATTAAAGGTATGTGCTACCACACCTGACAATATTTACTTATTTGGGGGGGGGCAGAGAGAATGGGTACCACAGGGCCTCCTGCCACTGCAAATGATCTCCAGACACACTTGCTATTTTGTGCATCATGATCACTGAGGTATTGAATCAGGTCATCAGGCTTTGCAAGCAAGCACCATTAACTACTGAGTCATATCACCAGCCCCTCTTTTTCTTTCTTTCTTTTTTTTTTAAATTTGTTTTAACAACTTTCATGATATTATATATATATATTTTCCAGGTAGGGTCTCGCTCTAGCCCAGGCTGACCTGGAATTCACTATGTAGTCTCAAGCTGTCCTCAAACTCAGGGCAATCCTCCTATGTCTGCCTCCTGAGTGCTAGGTTTAAAGGTGTGCACCACCATGCCCAGCTCCTTCCTTCCTTCCTTCCTTAGTTAGTTAGTTTGTTTCTTTTTGTTTGTTTTGTTTTGGTTTGGTTTGGTTTTTCCAGGTAGGGTCTCACTCTAGTCCAGGTTTACCTGGAAATAGCTTTGTAGTCTCAGGGTGGCCTTGAACTCACAGTGATCTTCTTACCTTGCCTCCCAAGTGCTGGGATTAAATTTGTGCACCACCATACCTGCCTTCTTTCTTTCCTTTTTTTTTTAAATATATTATTTGCAAGGAGAGAGAGAGAGAGTGGGTGCTCTAGGGCCTCTAGCTACCTCAAAAGAACTCCAGATGCATGCGCCACCTTGTGCATCTGGCATTTACATGGGTACTGGGAATTGAATGCAGGTCATTAGGCTTTGTAGGCAAGCACCTTAACCACTGACCATCTCTCCAGCCCCCTTCTTTCTTTTTTGCATGTGTATGTGGTGTGTGGTGTGTATTGTTTGTGTGTGTTTATATGTGTGGGATGTGTGAAGAGGGCAAAGGTCAGTATTTAGTGTCTTCCTCAGTCACTCTGCATCTTAGTTTCCAAGACAGGGTCTCACAATGAACCTGTTGCATCAGTCATACCTTCCAAGTAGCCAGAAGAATTCACCAACGTTACCCCAGTCAGTTGGCTTGAACTATTTATTTATAGAATGAGTTAACCAGCGCGGAGATGGATTTTGTTTGTCTGCCAAAACAAACAAACAATATATATATATTGGGTTAGTTGTATAAGTGGTTCCATTTGGGGGTGGGTGGAAATGAAATGTGATTTGTGCTGTTGCCCAAGTTTCAGGAACTTAAGCTCCTTTTAGGGCTGTCTGTATTTATTTATTTGACAGAGAAGGAGGGAGAGAGAGAGAGAGAATGGGTGCACTAGGGCCTCCAGCCACTGCAAATGTATGCGCCCTGTTGTGCATCTGGCTATTGTGGGTCCTGGGGAATCGAACCTGGGTCCTTTGGCTTTGCAGGCAAATGCCTTAACTGCTAAGCCATCTCTTCAGCTCTGGTTATCTCATTTAATACAAGTTTTTTCAGTTCTTTCCCATAAATTTCATAATAGAATTCCATTGTGTACTGTACCATATTTTCTTATCTTATTTTTGTTTGTTTGTTTTTTTGAGGTAGTTTCTCATTCTAGCTTAGGCTGACCTGGAATTCACTATGTAGTCTGAGGGTGGCCTTGAACTCATGGCAATCCACCTATTGCCTTCCAAGTGCTGGAATTAAAGGTGTGTGCCACCATGTCTGGCTCTGTATTTTCTTTTCTTTTCTTTTTCTTTTTCTTTTAAATCTTATTATTGAGAGAGAAAGAAAAGCAAATAGAGGGCTAGAGAGATGGTGTCGTGTTTAAGCACTTGCCTGTGAAGCCTAAGGACCCCGGTTCGAGGCTCGATTCCCCGGGACCCACATTAGCCGGATGCACAAGGGGGCACATACATCTGGTGTTCATTTGCAGTGGCTGGAGGCCCTGGCTTGCCCATTTTCTCTCTGTCTTTCTTTCTCTGTTTGTCTCTCTCAAATAAATAAAAATTTAAAAAAAAAAGAAAAGAAAATTGAGAGAGAGAATGGGCACTCCAGCGCCTCTGGAGTAAACTCCAGATGCATGTGCCATCAGTGCATCTGGCTTTCATGGGTATTGGGGAATTGAACTTGGGTCCTTTGACTTTGTACGCAAGCACCTTAATTGATAAGCCATCTCTCTAGCCTAAGGTTGATAGCTTTTTTTTTTCCTTTCGAGGTAGGGTCTTGCTGTAGCTCAGGCTCACCTGAAATTCACTTTGTAGTCTCAGACTGGTCTTGAACTTACAATGATCATCCTACCTCTGCCAGGATTAAAGGTGGGCACTACCACATCCACCTATTTTTAGCTTTTTGAGAAATTGCCCCACTGATTTCCCATCTTTAGCTCCATGGTGATCTTTTAAGCCAACATCCACTAGTTAGGGTTAAAAATTAGATTCTAGAAGCAAGTAGAATGAGTTTGAGCTTCTTCAAAGTTCCATTCTCAGAGAATTGTCAGTGTTTTCCCTATCTGACTATTCTTTTTTTAAATTTTTTAAAAATTTATTTATTTTTATTTGAGACAGTAAGGGAGGGAGGGAGGGAAGGAGGGAGAGAGAGAGAATGGGCATGAACTCTAGACGCATGTACCCCTTGTGCATCTGGCTTACGTGGGACCTGGAGAATCAAACTGGGGTCCTTAGGCTTTACAGGAAAGCACCTTAACTGTTAAGCCATCTCTCCAGCCCTGGCTCTTTTTTCTTTTTCTCTTTTTTAAGGAGTTAAAGACCTTTATTTATTATTTATATTGAGTTCCAGATTAACCTAGGCTACATGAGACACTGTCTCAAAAAAAAAAAAAAAAAAAAAAAAAGCCAAAACTAGTCCTAGAGAGATGGTTTAGCACTTAAGGCACTTGCCTGCAATGGCTATTCTTTTTTCAAGGTAGGATTTTCAAGGTAGGGTCCTGCTCCAGCCCAGGCTGACCTGGAATTCATAGTGTAGGCTCAGGGTGGCCTTGAACTCAAGGCGATCCTCCTACCTCTGCCTCCCCAGTGCTGAGATTAAAGGCGTGTGCCACCACACCCAACTTTTTTTGTTTGTTTGTTTGTTTTAATTGACAACTTCCATAATTGTAGACAATAACCCATGGTAATTCCTTCCCTTCCCCCACTTTCCTCTTTGAAACTCCACTCTCCATCATATCCCCTCCCCCTCTCAATCACACACACACACACACACACACACACTCTCTCTCTCTCTCTCTCTCTCTCTTTTTTTTGGTTTTTTGAGGTAGGGTCTCTGAGATTAAAGGTGTGCACCACCACGCCCAGCTAGTCTCTCTTATGGCATTAAAATAAAAGACTAGCTGGATGTGGTGTGCTTATTTTCTCTCTGTCTCTTTCTCCCTCAAATAAATAAATAAATAAATAAATAAAATATATTTAAAAATCCAAACTTTAGGGCTAGAGGGATGCATAGCAGTTAAGGTGCTTGTCTGTGAGGCCTGTGGACCCAGGTTCAATTCCCCAGTACTCACGTAAGCCAGGTGCACATGGTGGTACATGTGTCTGGAGTTTATTTGATATGCCTAGAGGCCATGGTGCACCCATTCTCTCTCTCCCCCTCAATTAAAAATCAAAAAAGAACCCAAACTTTACATAGTTCAAACAAGTTACTAAAAGAAACAATAGTAAACTGTAATAACAACAAATACTGGCTAATAATGTCTAATTTTCAGCATTTTAGAAGATCTACAAAGAAGCAATAAAGTATGGCCTATACACAGAAAAGGAAACAGTAAAATAGAAAGTGTCTCTGAGGAAGCCTGGACATTGCACTTACTGGACAAAAACTTAGCAGCTGTTCTAATTATGCTCAAAGAGCTCAAGGAAACCATGTCTAAAGAACAAAAGGGGCAGGCTGGGAAAATGGCTCAGTGGTTAAAAGCGCTTGTTTGCAAAGCCTGACAGCCGGGCTCGACTCCCCAGTACACTCATAAAGCCAGATGCACAAAATGGTCCATGCTTCTAGAGTTCGTTTTCAGTGGCAAGAGGCCCTGGTGTGCTGGTTCATATACTCTCTTGTCACAATATATATATATATATATGTATTTTTTTTTAAGGAAGCTGGGCATAGTGGCACACACTTTTAGGTTTTTATTCCAGCACTCAGGAGGCAGAGGTAGGAGGATCTCTGTGAATTCAAGGCCAACCTGAGACTACATAGTGAATTCCAGGTCAGTATGGGATAGAGCAAGACCCTACCCCGAAAAAACCAACCAACCAACAAACAATAAAAGCAGTAATGAACTAAAGGAAGATTGCAGGTCCATTATTTCTCAGTTTGCAATAATAGAGCTCTACAGAGTGGATAGCTTAAGTAAATTTATTTTATACCAGTTTGGAGGTTGAAAGTCTAAGAATTTTTGGTTTTTTTTGAGGTAGGGTGTCACTCCAGCCCAGGTTGAACTGGAACTCATTCTGTAGTCCCAGGCTGGCCACCAATCTCCATCCTCCTACCTCTGCCTCCCTACTGCTTAGATCAAAGGCAATGGTATGTGTGCCACCACACCCTGCTGGATTTTTCTCCTTCCTTCCTTCCTTCCTTCCTTCCTCCCTCCCTCCCTCCCTCCTTCCCTCCCTCCCTCCTTCCCTCCCTCCCTTCCTTCCTTCTTTCCTTTCTCTTTCTCTCTCTCTCTCTCTTTTTTTTTTTTTTGGTGTTTCCACATAGGTCTTACTCTAGCCCTGGCTGACTTCGAACTTACCATGGTCCTCCTACCTCTGCCAGCCAAGTGCTAGGATTAAAGTTGTATGTCACCATGCCCAGCTGGATCAGTTGATCTTTCTTTCTGTCTTTCTGTCTTTCTTTTTGGTGTTTCGAGGTAGGGTCTCACTTGTAACCCAGGCTGACCTGGAATTCACGCTGTAGTCTCAGGGTCACCTTTAACTCACAGTGATCCTCCTACCTTGGCCTCCTAAGTGTATTTTCTTTTTGTAAGCAAATGTAAAGTTGTTTTAGGTGTAATTGTTTCTGAATGATTGTATGTTGTTTAGTCTGCCTTTAGTAGTTTAATATAGGGGCAGAATTCTGCCAATTTGGGTAAGAAAAGTTATCTGTTGGATGACAGTCATATTTAAAATAAAGAATTTATCAAATTTGACCTTGTTTAAGTCATCTGTCTAATGGACAATGCTTATGTTATGATGCTATCAGATAATATAGCCTACATTTCAAATCTCTGTACTCATAAATAAACTGTTGAACTGTGTCATTTTATTAGCCAGTGTTTCATATCTCTGTTTATAAATACTCATTGATCCAACTATGTTTATAATTTCAAGTCCCTATACTCATGAACTCTTGGTCCAACTAGGATTACACACAAAGAGAGAAATTTAAAATTTTTTTATTATTACTTTCAAATAGGGTCTGACTATTTAGCCTAGGCTGTCTTGAACCTGTGGTGTTCTGGCCTCCCCCTTCCAAGTTCTGGGATCACACGCATATGTCATTGTACTTAGCTGATGTTACAGTTTTATTTATTTATTTGTATTGCAGTCATGGAATTTCATTTAACTTCATTTATTTTTTTTTCTATTTATTTATTTAGCTAGTTTTTCTAGGTAGGGTCCTGCTGTAGCCCAGGCTGACCTGGAATTCAATATATAGTCTTAGGCTGGCCTCAAACTCACAGTGATTCTTCCACCTTGACTGGGATTAAAGGCCTGTGCCACCATGCCTGGCCCTCTTAAAAAAAAAAAGTATATTTTTTTACTTGCAAGCACAACAAGAGAGAATGGCCATGCCAGGGCCTCCAGGTGCTGCAAACTTCATATGCATGCACCACTATGCATCTGGCTTTTTGTGAGCACTGGGGGATTAAGCCTATGTTGTTAGGCTGTGCAGGCAAGCTCCTTACCTGCTGAGCCATCTCTCTAGCCCTCTTTCTTTTTGTTTTTATGAGAGAGAGAATTGTTGTGCCAGGACCTCTAGCCACTGAAATCGAACTTGAGACATGTGCACCATCTCATGCACATGTGTAACCTTGCACATGCATCACCTTGCTCGTCTGGCTTATGTGGGATCTGGGGAGTTGAACATGGGTCATTAGGCTTTGCAGGCAAGTGCCTTAACCACTAAGCCATCTCTCCAGCCACCCCCCCTTTTTAAATTTATATGTATTATAATAGATTATACTCTCTTTTTAAAAAATATTTTTATTTACTCACTTGAGAGACAGAGGCAGATGGGGGGATAGAGAATAGGCACACCATGGTCTCCAGCCACTGCAAACGAACTCCGGACACATGCACCACCTTGTGTATCTGGCTTATGTGGGTTCTAGGGAATTGAACCTGGGTCCTTAGGCTTCGCAGGCAAGCACCTTAACAGCTAAGCCATCTTTCCCAACTGGTTATGCTCTTTTTTCCCCTTACCCCTGCTCCCACTTCCCTGGGGGTCCTCCTCAGTGGGATTATGGTAATCCCTGTGGGATCATAAGGCCCCAGTCAGTCACTGTGTATTTCTTAGGCATCACAGGCAAGTGCCTGAACAGCTAAGACATCTCTCTAGCCCTTTTAAAAAAATATTTATTTGAGGGAGGGGGCAGATACAGAATGTACCTGCCAGGGCCTCTAGCCAGTGCAAGCAAACTCCAGATTCACTCACTCTCTCTCTTTCCAATAAATAAGTAAATAAGGGCTGGAGAGATGGCTTAGTGGTTAAGGCGCTTGCCAGCAAAGCCTAAGGACCCAGGTTTGATTCTCTAGGTCCCACGTTAGCCAGATGCACATCATGGCGCATGCATCTGGAGTTTGTTTGCAGTGGCTAGAGTTCCTGGCGTGCCCATTCTCTCTCTCTTTTTCCCTCTGTCCCTCTGTATCTGTATTTTATTATAAAAATAAATAAACAAATAAAATATTAAAAAAAGAACTTTTTGAGGTGGGACATGGTGGTGCACACCAGAACTAGGGAGGCAGAGGTGAGAAGATTATTGTGAGTTTGAAGCCAGCCTGGAACTAATTTGTTTGAGAGACAGACAGACAGGCAGAGAGAGAGAGAAAATGGGCATTCTGCAACTTCAAACAATCTCCTGAAGTATGCTCCACTTTGTGTGTCTGGCTTTACGTGGATACTGGGGATTTGAACCTGAGCCATCAGGCTTTGCAAGTAAGTGCCTTTAACAGCTGAGCCATCTCTCCAGCTCTGATTTTTTTTTTCTAAAAAAGCTCAGTACCCTATAGCTTTCATTTATGTATATTTATTTGTTTTTTCAAGGTAGGGTCTTACTCTAGCCCAGGTTGACCTGGAATTGACTATGTAGTCTCAAACTGGCCTTGAACTCACCCAGTTATCCTCCTACCTTGGCCTGCTGAGTGCTGGGATTAAAGGTGCACACCACCATACCTGGCTTCTATAGCAATTTTGAAGGATATCTTGCATACATTACATCCTTCCTTTTAGGTGTACAGTCAGTGAGTTTTGTAGATGCTTACACCCAATAAAATATTTACACTATCCAAAAAGTTCTTTGTGACCCTTGTAGCCAACTTTTTTGGTTTTTCAAGGTAGGGTCTCACTCTGTTTCAGGCTGACCTGGAATTAACTATGTAGTCTCAGGGTGGCCTCGAACTCATGGTGATCCTCCTACCTCTGCCTCCCAAGTGCTGGGATTAAAGGTGTGCGCTACCATGCCCGGCTAGCCAACTTGTTTTGCTATCACTGATGCCTACTGTGATAATTTGAATTTATGGCCTGATAGACTCAGATGTTTTGTTAAAATTGAGTTTACAGCTTCAGCCACTAGCAGGTAGACTCCAGCTATACAATAGGTATATCACTGGAGGTGAATGCAGCCCAAAGGTGTATTTTGGGTTGGCTCTGAATTCCAGTCCACAAGTATGTAGATAGGTGCTTGCTGCAGGTTCAGGGTTCATGCTTGCTGCTTTTTTTGGTGTTTGCTGGCTGGTAGTGGTTTTTCTCTCTTCTTGGATCTGTGAAAGTAAGCAGCTTCTTCTGCCATTGATAGCATTTCCCCTTGGATCTGTAAGCTGAATGAAATTCCTTCCTCCTCTAAACTTGCCTGGTTTGGATGTTCATCCCAGCAATGTGAAGCTTTCTACAACACCTGCCTGCCACCGTTGATCTGTTTTTTGTCCCTAAAGTAATGGCAATTAAAGAATGCCATATAAGGGCTGGAGAGATGGCTTAGAGCTGCAAAGCCAAAGAATCCAGGTTCTATTCCCTAGGACCCACACAAGCCAGATGCACAAGGTGGCACGTATATCTGGAGTTTGTTAGCAGTGGCTAGAGGCCCTGGAGTGCCCATTCTCTCTCAAATAAATAAAATATTTTTTTAAATGCCATAAAAATAGAAGGCAGGCTTCTTAGCATAATGTAGCCAAAATTTTCCATAAACTGTTGTGCAGTATCCCATTGCATGGGTGTATTATGATAAGACTATGTTTACCTTTGAGCTGGAATGTAGTTTATTTGGTAGAGTGCTTCCCTAGCTTGTGCATAGCCCTGGGTTTAATCCCCAGCACCATATAAACTGAGTGTGGTGGTGCTGGGGAAGTGAGGACAGGTGGATCCCTCTGGCTCTCTGGCCAGCCAGTCTAGCCTTCTTGGCACCTGAAGAGCAACACTTGAAGCTGTCCTTTGGCCTCCACACACATATGTGAACACATGCACCCAGACAAACATGCACCTGCACACATGTGCTCATGTGCACATACACACACATTAATATTATCTTTAAATCTTCCACAGGCTCTTTTTGTTTTGTTTTTTTTTTTTTGTTTTTTTTTTGAGGCAGGGTCTCGCTCTAGCTCAGGCTGACCTGGAATTCACTATGTAGTCTCAGGGTGGCCTTGAACTCACGGCGATCCTCATACCTCTGCCTCCCAAGTGCTGGGATTAAAGGCGTGCGCCACCACGCCCGGCTCTCTTTTTGTTTTTTCAAGGTAGGGTCTCACTCTCTCCCAGGTGACCTGGAATTTGTTGCGTAGTCTTAGGCTGTCCTTATACTCACAGCAGTCCTACTACTTCTGCCTCCTGAGTGCTAGGCATGTGCCAGCATGCCCAGCTTTGTGTAGGGAGATAAGGATCTATTTTCATCCTTCTACCGATAGAAAATCAGTTTTCCCACCACCATTTGTTAAAGAAGCTGTCTTTGTCTTTTCTCCAATGAAAATGCTTGGCATTTTTGTTAAAAATCAGATGGCTATGGTTGCCCGGAATTACATCTAGGTCCTCTGTTCTGTTCCATTGATCTGTGTTTCTGTTTTTCTGCCAGTACCATGCTGGGTTTTTTTTGTTGTTGTTGTTGTGTGTGTTTGTTTTTTCAAGGTAGGGTCTCTAGCTCAGGCTGACCTGGAATTCACTACATAGTCTCAGGGTGGCCTTGAACTCATGGCAATCCTCCCACCTCTGCTTCCCAAGTGCTGGGATTAAAGGCATGTACCACCATGCCTGGCCCATGCTGTTTTTGTTACTGTGGCTCTGTAATGTAGCTTAAAATCTGGTATGGTAATTACACTAACCTTATTTGTTGCTCAGAATTGTTTTGGCTATTTGAGATTTTTTGTGCTTCCAAAATGAATTTTAGGATTATTTTTTCTATTTCTGTGAAAAATGCATTGGAATTTTGATGGGGATTGCATTAAATGTCTAGATCGTTTTTGGTAAGATTGACATTTTCACAATAGTGCTTTTTAAAAAAAAAGTTACTTACTTATTTGAGAGAGAGGGACAGATAGAATGGGCCTGCCAGGGCCTCCAGATACATGCACCACCTTGTGCTTATGTGGGTACTGGGGACTCAAACCTAGGTCCTTAGGTTTTGCAGGCAACTGCCTTAACCACTAAGCCATTTCTCTAGCCTACAATATTGCTTTTTCTAATCCAAAAACATGAGATGTTTTTCCATTTCCTAATGTCTTATGCAATTTCTGCCTTGAGCGTTTCAAAGTTCTCATTGTAGAGATCCTTTACTTCCTTGATTAAATTTATTCCAAGATACTTTATTTATTTATTTATTGAGGCAGTAGTGAATGGGAGTGATTCCCTGATTTCATCCTCAGCATGTTTGTTGTTAGTACATAGGAAGGCTACTGATTTCTCTGTGTTTATTTTGTATCCTGCTACATTGCTAAAAGTGTTTATTATTAGCTCTAACAGTTTCTGGTAGAGTATTTAGGGTCCTTTATATACATATAAAATCATCTGTAGTAGTAATTATTTTTTCAAACAAAGCATGTTATACAGGTAATTGATTTTAAGAGCTTATATCCTGGTATTTGAGTTCATTCTCGAGGCATGGTAAAGTTTTATAAGACTTTTCAAGATCCATAAAGTAATTGTGTATTCTGAGTGTTTCTTCTATATAAATTTGAGTTTTACTCAGTTAAATAGAATGCTTTGGAGTTACATGACAGTTGTATTAGACAAATTTTCCAATTATGTGGAGTTTTTGGGTTTTATATTCACCTTATTTTTTTAATGCTTGGATGCATTTTTTCACTTGTATTATAGTCCTGTTCTAATATTTCTATGCCTTTTTTTTTTTTAATTTCCCACCCTTATTTTTAGCTATTATTTCATCCAGTGGCCAGGAGATGGCCAACAAGTTTTTTGAGGTAGGGTCTCACTCTAGCACAGGCTGAACTGGAATTCACTGTGTAGTTTCAGGATGACCTTGATCTCATGGTGATCCTCCTCCTTCTGCCTCCCAAGTGCTGGGATCAAAGGTATGTACCACCACAGCCGGCTTGTTTTTTTTTTTTTTTTTTTTTAATTTATTTGAGAGAAAGAGCAGGAGAAGGAGACTGGGTGCATCAGGGCCTTCAGCCATAGCAAATGAACTCCAGATGTGTGTGCTACCTTGTGCATCTGGCTTCCAGGGGCTCTAGGGAATCGAATGTGGGTCTTTTGGCTTTGCAGGCAAGCACCTTAACCTCTAAGCCATCTCTCCAGACCGTGTTTTGTTGTTGGTTTTTTTTTTGGCAAGCCCAACAGACTGGCCTGTTTTAGAAAAAATATTTTTATTCATTTATTTGAGAGAAAGAGGCAGCGGGGGTGGGGTGGGGAGGAAGGGGGTGCACCAGGGCCTCCATCCTTTGCAAATGAACTCCAAATGCATGTGCCACCTTGTATATCTGGTTTACATGGCTCCTGGGGAATCATACCTGGGTCCGTTGGCTTTATAGGCAAGTGCCTTGACCACTAAGCCATTTCTCCAGCCCAGATATTTATTTTTGAGACAGGGTCTCATGTTGTCCAGACTAGCATCAAATTCATTGTGTAGAAGGAGTGACCCTGAACTCATTCTTCCTGCCTGTTATCTCCCAAGTACTGGGATTGCTGGTTTGTGCTACCATTCCTGGTGGCCTTCTCTTCTTTTTCTCTTCTCTTCTCTTCTCTTCTCTTCTCTTCTCTTCTCTTCTCTTCTCTTCTCTTCTCTTCTCTTCCTTCCCTTTCCTTCCCCTCCCTCCCTCCCTCCCTCCCTCCCTCCGTCCCTCCCTCCCTCCCTTCCTTTTTTGTGGTGGCCTTCTTTACTGTTTTAGTTTTCAGAGTTACCTGTAACAAGTGACAATGGAGACTCGTCAGAAATCAAGGTGCTACCATGCTCCCTCCAGAGGCCCTAGGATTTCTGTTTCTGCTTCTGCTGGTGGCTCCTTGCATTCCTTGGCCTTTATCACCCTAGTGTGTAGGAATGATGGTTGAGGATTTAGCTCCATGGAAGAGTGCTTGTAGATCAAGGCTATAGGTTCAGATCTCAGCACTGGAAAGAAATAGAATACTGGAGGCTGCAGAGATGGCTTAGTGGTTAAGGCACTTGCCTGTGAAGCCTAAGGACCCATTTTCTACTCTCCAGGTCCCATGTGAGCCAGATGCACAAGGTGGTACAAGCATGCAAGGTCACACATGCGCACAAGGTGGTGTACGCATCTGGAATTAAATTACAGAGCTTGGAGGCACTGGCGTGCCAATTCCCTCTCTCTTTTTCTCACTCTCATTTTCTTGCATCAAAAGAAAAAGCCAATCTGTTGGGCTTGCCTCAAAAAAAAATACTGGGCTGGAGAGATGGCTCAGTGAATGAGAGCATTCCTATGCAAGCATGAGGGCCTGAGGAGGTCTGAGGGACCACTTGAGTTCAATTCCTAGGACCCACATTAACAGCTGGGCATGGCTGTGCACATCTGTAACCCCAGTTCTTTATGGGAACAGGGATTGGAGTATCACTGGGGCTTATGGGGAGGAGGGGAATGGCAAGATCCAGGATCAATAAGAGACTCTGGGTCAAATGAAAAAACTTGCAGAAGATCTATACAGGTACATACACCACACACAAGCAAAAAACATAAGGAAAAGTGTAGGACTATATTGTTATAGTATAAACTCAAAGTAGTGTAATATAGCATAGAGATTGTCTTTTTTCTTGCATGTTGGTGTGTATAGTGGTGTGTGTATGTGTGTGTGTTCATACATTGACAAATGTGGTGTCCTATAGGTGCACAGATGCCAGAGGAGAACATCTGGTGACATTCTCTGTTGCTTAAACATCACCTGTTTCCTTGAGATAGCACTGGGTATCTTATTGATATCAGAGATTGACCTTTTCTTTTCTTTTCTTTTCTTTTCTTTTCTTTTCTTTTCTTTCTTTTTCGAGGTAGGGTTTCACACTAGCCCAGGCTGACCTGGAACTCACTACGTAGTCTCAGGGTGGCCTCGAACTCATGGCAATCCTCCTACCTCTGCCTCCTGAGTGCTGCATTCACCACCACGCCCGGCATTTTCTTTTTTTAATTTTTAAAAAATAATTTTATTTTTACTCATTCATTTGACAGAGAGGGAGAGAGAGAGAGAATGGGCACCCCAGGGCCTCCAGCCTCTGCAAACAAACTCCAGGATGCATGTATCACCTTGTGCATCTGGCTAACTTGGGTTCTGGGGAATCAAACCTGCATCTTTTGGCTTTGTAGGCAAACACCTTAACCACTAAGCCATGCCTCCAGCCCCATTTTCTCTTTTTAAAAAATATCTTTATTTACTTGCAAGCAGAGAGAAGAGAGAAAATGGCTGCACCAGGGCCTGCAGCTGCTGCAAATGAACTACAAATGTATGCATCACTGTGCACCTGGCTTGACGTGGGTACTGGGGAATTGAACTGGGTCTTTAGGCTTTACAAGCAAATGCCTTAACCCCTGAGCCATCTCTCCAGCTCCTGAGAGCTTGGTTGGCATTTTCGTGAGCCCCAGTGATTCTTGGATCTCCTTTCCCAGGACTGAGGTCACAAATGTACATAGCCATGTCCGGCTGTTTATATGTGTTGGGGAATCAGACCCCCTCAAGTCCCTCATGCTTGCAGGGAAGTGCTCTGAACTACTGAGCTATCTTTTCAGCACTTAGAATAGAGATTTAATGAAACAAAACCAGTAGCTTACAATATTAAGAAAGTGATTCTAAAGGGGAGGCTTGTTTGTTCAATTCTTTCTGTGAAGGGAAATAAAAGCTTCAGACAGGGGGGTTCAGAGTTGTGTTCAACCACTGATTTTGCTGCTTACAGGTTCATGAGGCCATACCTTTATCTCTTGTTATAATTTTAACTCTAAAATAATGATGACCTCTAAAAATTGTAATAGCATCTTACGTTATGTATTTTCTTTTCTTTTCTTTTTTTTGTTTTTTGTTTTTCGAGGTAGGCTCTCACTCTGGCCCAGGCTGACCTGGAATTAACTATGTAGTCTCAGGGTGGCCTTGAATTTATGGCAATCCTTTTACCTCTGCCTCCCTAGTGCTGGGATTAAAGGCGTGCGCCACCACACCCGGCCGTTATGTATTTTCTAGTGTCAGCAAGAAAGAATGATTTCTGTCTAGATTGGTAAAATAAAATGTGAACTGTCTTATTTATTTATTTATTTTTGTTTTTTGAGGTAGGGTTTTACTCTAGCCCAGGCTGACCTGGAATTACTCTGTAGTCACAGCATAATCCTCCTACCTCTGTCTCCTGAGTGCTGGGATTAAAGGCATGCGCCACCAGGCTGGGCATGAACTCACTCTCTCCTTTTTTTTTTTTTTTTTTTTTGGTTTTTCGAGGTAGTGTCTCACTCTAGCTCAGGCTGACCTGGAACTCACTATGTATTCTCAGGGTGGCCTCGAACTCACTGCAATCCTCCTACTTCTGCCTCCCGAGTGCTGGGATTAAAGGCGTGAGCCACCATGCCCAACTGTGAACTCTCTCTTTTTTAAAATATATTTTTAAATTTTTATTTATTTATTTGAGAGAGAGAAATAAATAGATAGATAGATAGATAGATAGATAGAGAAAGAGAGGGAGAGAGAATGGGTGCTCCAGGGCCTTCAGCTGCTGCAAATAAAATTTAGGCGTATGCACCACTTTGTGCATGTGGTTTACATGGGTCCCGGGGAATCGAACCTGGGTCCTTTGGTTTTGCAGGCACGTGCCTTAACTACTAAGCCATTCCTCTATCCCTGAACTCTCTTTTAATAGCACAATCTGGGTTTGTTGGTTTAAGATGTTTCCCTGTGTAGCCAAGGCTGCTCTTTACGTTGAGATCCTCCTGCCAAAGCCTCCCAAGTAGTTGGGATCACAGGCATGTGCTACCATGCCTGAGTAATAGCAATTAAAAAAAAAATTATTTATGAGAGCGAATGGGCACTCTAGGGCCTCTAGCCACTGCAAACAAATTTCAGTTGCATGTGCCATCATGTGCATCTGGTTTACGTGGGTTCTGCGGGGGTCGAACCAAGGTCTTTAACTTTGCAAGCAAGCACCTTAACCGCTAAGCCATCTCTGCAGCCCTGTTTTTTTTTTTTTTAATAGTTTATTTATTTAATTATTGGAGAGAGACAGGCAGATAGAGGACCTCCAGCCACTGCAAATGAACTCCAGTCACATGTGCTACCTTGGGCATCTGGTTTACATGGGTCCTGTGGAATTGAACCTGGGTCCTTAGGCTTCACAAGCAAGTGCCTTAACCGCTAAACCATCTCTCCAGCCTAGCCCTATTGTTTTGTTTTGTTTTTGTGTTTTGAGGTAGAGTCTCACTGTAGCCCAGACTGACTGGACACTCACTCTGTAGTCCCTGGGTAGCCTCAAAAAGTGATCTTCCACCTCTGCCTCCCAAATGCTAGGATCAAAGGCATGTACAACCACGTTAGTCTTAATAGTTTTTTTGTTGTTGTTGTTTGTGTGTGATGGTTTAATTTTGCATGTGTGCCCAGCTTTTACATGGGTGCTGGAGATCAAGCTCAACTCCACAGGCTTGCATAGCAAGCCCCTTTACCCACTGAGTTATCTCCTCAATCCCCCAAGAAAGATAATTTTAATTTTCTCTGGAGAAGTTTCTGTACATTTTCTTTAGTGTGCCCTAAAAACACATATTTTTTTTTAGTAAATGAACTTCTAAAATACAGTGCAATAAGTCTGTTGTTTATGGAGGATTGTGTTAAAGAGTAAAGATCAGTTAGGGCCCGAGGAGATGGCTTAGTGATTAAAGGCACTGACTTGCAAAGCCTGTTGGCTTGGGTTCATTCAGTTCCCCAGTGACCACATAAAGTCATATACACAAAGTGGTGGGTGCATGTGTCTAGAGTTCATTTGCAGTGGCAAGAGGCCCTGGTGCCCATTCATGCTCTCTCTCTCTCTTTTTCAATATTATATTTATTTATTCGAGAGAGAGGCAGAGAGGGGGTGGGGAGAGAGAGAGAGAGAGAATAGACACATTGAGGCCTCCAGCCGCTGAAAACAAACTCCAGATGCAGGCACCACCTTGTGCATCTGGCTTATGTGGGTTCTGGGGAATTGAACCTGGGTCCTTGGGCTTTGCAGGCAAATGTCTTAACTGCTAAGCCATCTCTCCCCAGTCCTCTCTCTTTGGTTCTTTTTTTTTTTTTTTTTAAGCTCAGGGTGACTTGGTATTCACTATGTAATCTCAGGGTAGCCTTGAACTCATGATGATCCTCCTACCTCTGCCTCCTGAGTGCTGGGATTAAAGATGTGCACCACCATGCCCGGGTCTCTTGCTCGTGCGTTCTCTCTCTCCCTCTCTCTTTTTCTAACATATGTATATATTAGATAGATTTTGAGCTTTTTGAGGTAGAGTCTCACTTTAGTCCAGGCTGACCTGGAATTCATTATGTAGTCTTAAGGGTAGCCTCAAACTCAAGGCAATCTTCCTACCTCTGCCTCCCGAATGCTGGGATTAAACACGTGTGCCATCACACCAGCTCCCTAATTTTTTTTTTTTTTTTTTTTTTGAGGTAGGGTCTCACTCTAGCTCAGGTTGACCTATAATTCACTACGTAGTCTCAGAATGGCCTCAAATTCAATGGTGATCCTTCTACCTCTGCCTCCTGAGTGCCGAGATTAAAGGCATGCACCACTACACCCAGCTTCCTAATAATTTTTTAAAAATGTTATTTATTTTTTCTATTTGAGAGAGAAAAAGATGAGGAAGATAGAGAAGATAGAGAATGGGTGTGTCACAGCCTCCAATGTTTCTTTTAAATCATCACCCCTTTTGATTAGTAAAAAGTCTTGCGCTCTCCTTTAATACTCAGATTTTTTCAAATTTCTCTTATGTTTAAAATGAAAGAACATATTTATATTCCTTTCTCTGATTCTCTTACTCTCCTCATCTCCAGACATGGATTTTAGAACCTTCTAGAGGAGGAAATATCCCCTCCCTTTTCCTTACTAGGAATATGCTAATTAGAGATTTCAGTTTTTTTCATTAGTTCATGTCCCTTGGTTGAGGATAATATGAAGTATTATCACTTTTTTGTTTATTTATTTATTTATTTATTTATTTATTTATTTGAGAGAGACACAGAGAGAGAGAGAGAATGGGCATGCCAGGGCCTCCAGCTGCTGCAAACGCACTCCAGACGTGTGTGCCCCCTTGTGCATCTGGCTAACGTGGGTCCTGGGGAAGCCTCAAACCAGGGTCCTTAGGCTTCACAGGCAAGTGCTTAACTGCTAAGCCACCTCTCCAGCCACTTTTGGGGTAGACAGATTGGTCACTCAAGATTTCTTCTGCAGATGAAAGAGCAAAGGCATTACATTTCTTGAATAAACTGATCCTGTTTTGCTGTTTGTCATGGATGAAACATATGTACATAATGCACATTTGCAGAGTACTGTAATCCCATCAAGACATTTTAATTTAAGACATGTGGGGAGGGACATAAACTGAAAGGGCAAACAATGTTTCATTTTCCACAATTATGAATCCGTATCATAGTCCCATAGATTAGGCTCTTCTGAGTTGAGCAAAACAAGCCCAGGGAAGAGCGCTGCGGGGAGCTTTCATTTCTACGTGCTGTCATGCTGCAGCGCAAGTTGTCTGCGTCATGTAGTGAGAGACCTTAGTCTTTGAGGCAGTGGGTATGAGCTACACGTGAGTGCACTAGGCATCATTTCCTCTTAACCTTTTAACTTTTTTTTTATTTGACATTTTAGACAGGACAGAGAGTAAAGCTGTGTCATCTAATTGTCAGAGTGGTGGTACCAGCAGAATGGAAGCTTTTTGTTATTCATGTATTTTCATTATTTCTGCAGTAAGATTCTGAACTTTACCTTTCTCTGTTAAGTTGAGCACAGTGGTTAATAGAAGAAATTAAACTGGTAGGATTTTAAGAGCATAATAGAAGAGCCAGTCTCAAGTAGAAATGGAATATTTCATTTTTATAATTTAAAGCTTCTATTTGTCTTTCTCCTTTTTTTTAAAAAAAATTTCAACGTATGGTCTTATTCTAGCCCAGGCTGACCTGGAATTCACTGTGTAGTCTCAAGATGGCCTTAAACTCACGGTGATCCTCCTACCTCTGCCTCCCAAGTGCTGAGATTAAGGGCATGCACCACCATGCCTGGCTTAAAATTTCTCTCTCTTGTTAGCGTAGACCATAGAAAGGTGGTTTTACCAGTAAATGTGGAACTTAGAAGCTTATTTTTCTCAACAGGAGGAAAGGGTCTGAAAAGGCAAATTGTTTAAATAATTGTCTAGCAGTATATTTTGTGGAAGCAAATTATTTCAGAATTGTATTAGCTTTACATAACAGTTTTCCTTAATTCTAGTACTTTACTTATTTTCATTATTAAGATCCAGAAGAATGAAATTTTCATTTGAATTGATTATATATAGACAGACAATTGGTTGTGAATGTATTTAATCGATATTCCAGTTTGTCCTATTTAAAGTGATTCTGTGTCTGTGTTAACAGTTATGTAAATGTTCCACATTAAAGCAGGTTAGATGTTATCATAACTTACTGACCTGCTAGGCTAGTCTCTGTCATTTTAAATGTAACTCTAATCCTTAAAAAAATTGTTTTATTATCTGCACATGGCTGTCATTGTAAAATGTTGAATGCATTAGGCGCTATAGTAACCGGCAGAAGTGGTCCCATGTGTTGGCTTTAGCAAGGCATTACAAAGGTCATTGTGTACACCTCTCTTGACTTGGGGCAGCATGTTGGTTTTGAAAAGCCACGTGCGAGTTTGAGATTTTTAGATTGGAGCTAACGTAGAAAGCTTGAGGTAGCGAAATATTAAAAAAGTCATTCTCTGATGGCCTCAATGATAATGCTTTCCGAGTATATAAGGCTTTGAATCCCCCTCTTCTTAAAACAGATTGTGAAGACTGCAGAGACCTGCAATCCAGTCACATACATTTAATAAAGAAATATTGGTCCTCATGGAAGAAGAGCAAGATTTGCCAGAGCAACCAGTAAGTATTTCCTTCAGAAACTTAAGGTTAGAAAAGCTAACCTAAAGAGATTTCTACTTCAGTTATGGAATCCAAATTAGAAATGAAAATAAGGATCCGACTCAGTAATTTCCCTCTAAGAAAACCATTACATGCTTGCTTGCTTGTTCTGCATTGCTTTTTTTTCTTGCCCCTGCCTCCTCCCTTATAGGTCTCACTCTAGCCCAGGCTGACCTGGAACTCATTACAGGTGTGCACCACCAGGTCCAGCTGCTTCATTTTGTTTTTAAGATCGGGTTCAGACTTGAAACTTGTGATCCTCCTGCCGTAGTCTTACTACCTCTGGGTTTATAGATACGTGCTACCTTGCCTGGCATGTTGCATGTTTTAAACTCATATTTAACTAACTTAATGCTAGGAACTTTGTTTAGAAAATTCAGCATTACAAGTGAATATTGTATTTGGAAATGCCATTTAAAAAAAATCAAAGTCTAGCATTATAGGTTTGAGAAAATAAGATAATCTGTTTACCAGCATACCATCATTTCTACTAAATTTCTACTAGAAATTTTTTTAAAATTTTTATTTATTTATTTATTTATTTGAGAGAGAGAAAAAGAGAAAGAGGCAGAGAGAGAAAGAATGGATGCAAAAGAATGGATGAAAACAAGGTCTCTAGCTATTGCAAATGAACTCCAGATGCATGCTGTACCTTGTGCATCTGGCTTAGGTGGGTCCTGGAGAATCGAACCTGAGTCCTTTGGCTTTACAGGCAAACACCTTAAGTGCATAGCCATCTCTCCAGCCCTGTGTGTGTGTGCTTCAATATTATATATTATGTGTGTGTGTGTGTGTGTGTGTGTGTGTATAAAAAAGGTGGGGACAGATAGAAAGAGAGAGGATGGACGCACTAGAGCCTGCAGCCACTGAAAACATACTGCAGACACATGTGCCACCTTGTACATGTTACATGGGTACTGGGGAATGGAACTTGGGTCCTTAGACTTTGCAGGCAAGTTCCATTGAGTCATCTCTCCAGCCCTGTCTTTTCATTTTGTTTTTCCAAGGTAGGGAGTGTCTCACTTTAGCCCAGGCTGACCTGGTTCTCACTCTGTAGTCTCAGGTTGGCCTCAAACTCATAGCGATCCTTCTACCTCTTCCTCTGAAGTGCTGGGATTAAAGGTGTGTATCACCATGCTTGGCTGTTTTTTTTTTTTTTTGTTTTTTTTAATCTAAACATTCCCCAGTTGACTTAATTTCTAAATAAAATATTGGTGGGGATAAAAGAATAATTTGACCACTAGCTTATTCTGAAAAATAGATAGAGGGCCACGCATGGTAGCTCATTCCTTTAATCCCAGCATTTAAGAGGCAGAGGTAGGAGGATCCCTGTAAGCTTGAGGCCAGCCTGAGACTACATAGTGAGTTTCAGGTCAACCTGGGCTAGAGCAAGAACCTACCTTGAAAAAATAAGAAAAAAGGAAAAAGAAATATTTATTGCTCAATGGTAGAGTATTGTCTAGGTTGTAAGAGGTACTAGGTTCAATCCCCATCAAAACACACACACAGAGAAAGAGAGAGGGAGAGAGAGGGAGAGAGAAACAAGATTGTATTCTTTATTTCTTTTTGGTTTTTGAGGTAGGGTCTTGCTGTAGCCCTGGCTGACCTGGATTCTACTATGTAGTCTTAAGGTGGCCTGAAACTCTTGATGATCCTCTTACCTCTGCCTCCCGTGTGCTGGGGATTAAAGGCATGCACCACCATGCCCAGTTTATTTCTTTAAAAAAAAATTTTTTTTTTTGAGGTAGGGTTTTGCTCTAGCCCAGGCTGACCTGGAATTCACTATATAGTCTCAGGCTTGCCTTGAACTCACAGCAATCTTCTGCCTCCCCAGTGCTTGGATTAAAAGCATGCACCACAAAGCCCGCCATGCCTTCTTTTTATCTATTTACTTTTTTTTTTTTGACCCTTAACATTTAAAAATGAATGCATTAGTAGTGTGTATTTGTATATGTGTGTTGCTGGGGATCAAAACTAGGGTTTCACTCATGTTAGAGAAACAATCTACCACTGAGCTATATTCCTAGCCTGGTAGTGTCATTCTTTTAAGATGATGTTTATGTTAAAGGATCTCTTTTAAAGTCTTGTTTCTTTTTCTGATGTTAAATAAATAATGATTCAGTTTGCTATACTGAATCCAAAGTGGACCTTTTGGATTTCATATTAAGAGAGAATACAGAGTGGTACATGTTTACTCATTTTAATGAAAATATAACCTAAAAAAATTTAATTATGAAAACAGGATATGATTTTTTGTGTATATGTTCTAGATGCTATCTTCTGATATATTTTGTTTTGTTCTTTTTGAGAAAAAGTCTCTCCTCATGTAGTACATACTGTCCTGAAACTCAAAATCCTATTTCCTCAGCCTCCCTGACTGCCAGGGTTACAGATGCTTACCATAGTGTTTAGCTAGCTGTTATTCTGTGCATCACAAAAGGACAGATACCAGCTTCCTGTTACATAGCAAAGGCTTTTCATAAATTTTTTTTATTCTGTATGTTAAGATTGCATATGAATGATTACTTTGTCAGTAAAAAATAAGCGGGGCATGGTGGCGCACGCCTTTAATCCCAGCACTCGGGAGGCAGAAGGAGGAGGATTGCTGTGAGTTCGAGGCCGCCCTGAGACTCCATAGTGAATTCCAGGTCAGCCTGAGCAAGAGTGAGACCCTACCTCGAAAAACCAAAAACACAAAACAAAACAAAAACTGTAGAGTAGTACCAGTTTAATATTGCCTACTAACAGCATTCTAGAGCAGGTTATTGTCTAGAACAGATTATTGAGCACACCTTTGTGGATATTTACAAAAGGATACAACATTCATTAGTACTATTGATAGTTTAAAGTTTTTAGACATAAAATCTATATGATCCAAAAAACAAAAAAATTCTCTATAATAAGAAAATACTAAAGTTACTTCTGCAGGTTGTTCACTATGTAAATTGCAGTGAGTTTTATTTCTTTTTATCTGTTTGTTTGGGGTCCTTTGACCTTCTAGTTGGCTTATAGTATCTACTATCGTAAAAAGTTTTATGTTTTGTGTAATAACATGTTTTGTCCTTCCTGGCTTTTGTATTTAATACCATGCTTAATAAGGATTTGCCTGCCTCAAGGTTTTGTTTTATATTTTTGTTTCAAATGCTTATATTCTTTGAATTTTCAAGTTCAGAAGTACTTTTCCACTTGTTTGTTTAAAGCTTTTATCATTTTTGTACTTAAGAAAATTGAGGTAGCATTGAATGTACTATAAACAGACAATAATACAAAACTGAGAAATTTTACTTATTTTGTTGTTTTGTTGTTGAATAAATGTTGATGAGAAATTTTGGGGGCCTTGTATTTATTGTTTACCTTGTTTGAAATGTGTAATTTAGTAGTTATACTTCTACCCAGTGTATTAACTTCAAATTATCTAACTAGCAACTTCTTCCTTCTTTAGTTAGCATGTAGTACTTTACCTTTTTTCACATTAAAAAAAATTTTTTTTAATCCCAGCACTCGGGAGGCAGAGGTAGGAGGATCACCATGAGTTCGAGGCCACTCTGAGAATACAGAGTGAATTCCAGGTCAGCCTGGGCTAGAGTGAGACCCTACCTCGAAAAACCAAACCAAACCAAACCAAACCAACTCCATGTGCATGTTCCCTCTTGTGCATCTGGCTTACGTTGGTCCTGGAGAATTGAACCTGGGACCCTTTGGCTTTGCAGGCAAACACCTTAACTGCTAAGCCATCACTCCAGCCCTTTAAAAAAAATTTTTTTTTGGTTTGGTTTTATTTATTTATTTATTTTTAAACTTCTTTTTGAGGCAAGTCCAACAGACTGGCCTTTTTTTTTTTAATGCAAGAGAGCAAGAGTGAGACAGAGACAGAGAATTGGTGTGCCAGGGCCTCCATCCACTGCAGTTGAACTCCAGATGCGTGCACCCCCTTGTGTGCGTGTGCAGCCTTGCATGCTTGTGTCACTGCATCTGGCTCACGTGGGACCTGGAGAGTCAAACATGAGTCCTTAGGCTTCACAGGCTAGTGCCTTAACTGCTAAGCCATCTCTCCAGCCCTTGTTCGTTTTTTATTTATTTATTTGTTTGTTTTGAGGTAGGGTCTCACTCTATCCCAGGCTGACCTGGAGTTCACTATATTGTCTCAGGCTGGCCTCGAACTCACAGCACTCCTCCTATCCTCTGCCTCCCAAGTGCTTGGACTAAAGGTATGCACCACCGAACCTGGCCTTAAAATTTGTATTTATTTGTGCGTGTATGTATTCCTGTGTGTGAATGAGGCATGCATGGTGTACATGTGAAGGTGTGAGTGTCAGTCCTTGCTTTCCATCTTGTTTTGAGGCAAGGTCTTCTACTCACTGCTGTGTACACTAACATAGCTGTCCCCTGCCTGGCCCCCAGCTTTAGGATTCTCCTGTCTCTGCCTCCCTTCTTGCCTAGGCATGGGTTCTGGGGAATTTGAACTTTGGTTGGCAGGCTTGGGCAACATGCTTTACTCATTGATCCTCTTCCAGCACCCCCCCCCCCTGTACACACACACCTTTTTTTGTGAGATAGGTCTCTTGTAGCCCAGGCTGAACTCAAATTCATTATGTAGCTGAAGTTGACCTTGATGTCTTCCTGTGTCTTGCCTCCTGAGTGCTGAGCTACATCCCCAACCTCCCATTTGTTCTTGTTCTTCTTTTTTTTTTTTTTAATATTTTTATTTGCAAGCAGAGAGACAGATGAATGGGCATATTAGGGCCTCTAGCTGCTGCAAAGCAACTCCAGACACATGCACAACTTTGTGCATCTGCCTTTATGTGGCTACTGGGGAATCAAACCTGGGTCATCAGGCTTTGTAGGCATGAGCCTTAACCACTGAGCCATTTGTTCTTTTTTTTGTTTTGTTTTGTTTCCTTGAGGTAGGGTGTCACTCTAGCCCAGGCTGACCTAGGATTCACTGTGTAGTTTCAGACTGGCCTGGAACTTGTGGTAATCCTTCTGCCTCTGCCTCTGCCTCTGCCTCCCAGGTGCTGGGATTACAGGATGTGCACCACCACGCCCAGCTCATTTATTCTTTTTGAAATACTTTTGCCCCTCCTCACTCTATAACCTTGCTGACCTGAAACTCATCTTGTATTCTAGCCTGGCCTCAAACTCAAAGCAGTATTCCTGCCTCTACCACCAGAGTACTAGCTTGAGCTACCACCTATAACTACAGGCATGAGCCTCAATAGCTAGCTTGAAATACTTGCAGATATTCATAATTTTAATGGCAGGCATATATATTAGGAATGATTTTATTTTGGGGCTTTTTTTTTCCCCCGGAGGTAGGGCCTAACTCTAGCCCAAGCTGAACTGGAGTTCACTGTGTAGTCTCAGTCTGCCCTCAAACTGACAGCAATCCTACTACCTCTGCCTCCTGAGTGCTAGACATGTACCACCATGCCCAGCCTAGACATGTTTTTATTCTAGCTAGTGATTCTTACCAAAGAGCTCAAAATCAAATTCTTTACAGTATGAAAATGGAAAACCCAGTACTAATTTTAACTGTTGATCTTCCTTTTGTGGACTATATATATGTATGTACACACACACACATGATTATATTTATTTTAGAGAGAGAGTGGGCATGCCAGGACATCTTGACACTGCGGACAAAGTCCAGATGTATGTGCCACTTTGTACTTTATATGGGTACTGGGGAATTGAACTTTGGCCAGCAGCAGGCTTTACAAGCAAGTGCCTCTTGCTGAGCCTTCTTCCCAGCCCTGCCCTCCATTTGTGGACTCCTTAAAATATTATTTTGTTTTTGTTTATTTATTTGAGAGTAAGTAGCAGAGAGAGGGCTGGAGAGATCACTTAATGGTTAAGGCACTTGCCTGTGAAGCATGCAGACCCAAGCAGGCTCAGTTCTCCAGGACCCACATAAGCCAGATGCTGAATGTAGCGCATGTGTCTGGAGTTTGTTTGCAGTGACTAGAGGCCCTGGTATACCCATTCTCTCCCTCTTTCAAATAAGTAAATAAATTAAATATTTAAAAATAATTTTTAAAGGAAAAAAAGAGAGAAATAGAATATGAGTGTGCCAGGGCTCCAACCACTGCAAAGAAACTCCAGACACATGCGCCACCTTGTGCATCTGGCTTATGTGGGTCCTGGAGAATTGAACCTAGGTCTTTTGGCTTTGCAAGCAAGTGTCTTAACTGCTAAGCCATCTCTCCAGCCAATTTGTGGACTCAAACTATCAGCAAAAATACTTTTACCTCAGAAGTAGAAATATGAACTGTGGAGATAACAGAGGAGTGTGAAGAATATTTTTAAAATTACTGATAGCCTAGTAATAATTTATCTTAATTTTTGTCACTTACGAAATCTAAATATGAGCCAGGCATGGTGGTGCATGCCTTTAATCCCAACACTTGGGAGGCAGAGGTAGGAGGATCACCATGAGTTCGAGGCCACTCTGAGAATACAGAGTGAATTCCAGGTCAGCCTGGGCTAGAGTGAGACCCTACCTCGAAAAACCAAACCAAACCAAACCAAACCAACTTCCATGTGCATGTTCCCTCTTGTGCATCTGGCTTACGTTGGCCTGGAGAATTGAACCTGGGACCCTTTGGCTTTGCAGGCAAACACCTTAACTGCTAAGCCATCACTCCAGCCCTTTAAAAAAAATTTTTTTTTGGTTTGGTTTTATTTATTTATTTATTTTTAAACTTCTTTTTGAGGCAAGTCCAACAGACTGGCCTTTTTTTTTAATGCAAGAGAGCAAGAGTGAGACAGAGACAGAGAATTGGTGTGCCAGGGCCTCCATCCACTGCAGTTGAACTCCAGATGCGTGCACCCCCTTGTGTGCGTGTGCAGCTTGCATGCTTGTGTCACTGCATCTGGCTCCACGGGGACCTGGAGAGTCAAACATGAGTCCTTAGGCTTCACAGGCTAGTGCCTTAACTGCTAAGCCATCTCTCCAGCCCTTGTTCGTTTTTTATTTATTTATTTGTTTGTTTTGAGGTAGGGTCTCACTCTATCCCAGGCTGACCTGGAGTTCACTATATTGTCTCAGGCTGGCCTCGAACTCACAGCACTCCTCCTATCCTCTGCCTCCCAAGTGCTTGGACTAAAGGTATGCACCACCGAACCTGGCCTTAAAATTTGTATTTATTTGTGCGTGTATGTATTCCTGTGTGTGAATGAGGCATGTATGGTGTACATGTGAAGGTGTGAGTGTCAGTCCTTGCTTTCCATCTTGTTTTGAGGCAAGGTCTTCTACTCACTGCTGTGTACACTAACATAGCTGTCCCCTGCCTGGCCCCCAGCTTTAGGATTCTCCTGTCTCTGCCTCCCTTCTTGCCTAGGCATGGGTTCTGGGGAATTGAACTTTGGTTGGCAGGCTTGGGCAACATGCTTTACTCATTGATCTCTTCCAGCACCCCCCCCCCTGTACACACACACCTTTTTTTGTGAGATAGGTCTCTTGTAGCCCAGGCTGAACTCAAATTCATTATGTAGCTGAAGTTGACCTTGATGTCTTCCTGTGTCTTGCCTCCTGAGTGCTGAGCTACATCCCCAACCTCCCATTTGTTCTTGTTCTTCTTTTTTTTTTTTTTAATATTTTTATTTGCAAGCAGAGGGGACAGATGAATGGGCATATTAGGGCCCTCTAGCTGCTGCAAAGCAACTCCCCGACACATTGCACAACTTTGTGCAATCTGCTTTATGTGGCTACTGGGGAAATCAAACCTGGGTCATCAGGCTTTGTAGGCATGAGCCTTAACCACTGAGCCATTTGTTCTTTTTTTTGTTTTGTTTTGTTTCCTTGAGGTAGGGTTGTCACTCTAGCCCAGGCTGACTAGATTCACTGTGTTGTTTCCAGACTGGCCTGGAACTTGTGGTAATCCTTCTTTCTGCCTCTGCCTCTGCCTCTGCCTCCCAGGTGCTGGATTCCAGATGTGCACCACCACGCCAGCTCATTTATTCTTTTTGAAATACTTTTGCCCCTCCTCACTCTATAACCCTTAGCTGACCTGAAACTCATCTTGTATTCTAGCCTGGCCCTCAAACTCAAAGCAGTATTCCTGCCTCTACCACAGAGTACTAGCTTGAGCTACCACCTATAACTACAGGCATGAGCCTCAATAGCTAGCTTGAAATACTTGCAGATATTCATAATTTTAATGGCAGGCATATATATTAGGAATGATTTTATTTTGGGCTTTTTTTTTTCCCCCGGAGGGTAGGGCCTAACTCTAGCCCAAGCTGAACTGGAGTTCACTGTGTAGTCTCAGTCTGCCCTCAACTGACAGCAATCCTCTACCTCTGCCTCTGAGATGCTAGACATGTACCACACATGCCAGCCTAGACATGTTTTTATTCTAGCTAGTGATTCTTACCAAAGAGCTCAAAATCAAATTTCTTTACAGTATGAAAATGGAAAACCCAGTACTAATTTTAACTGTTGATCTTCCTTTTGTGGACTAATATATATGTATGTACACACACACACATGAATATATTTTATTTATAGAGAGAGAGTGGGCATGCCAGGACATCTTGACACTGCGGACAAAGTCCAGATGTATGTGCCACTTTGTACTTTATATGGGTACTGGGGAATTGAACTTTGGCCAGCAGCAGGCTTTACAAGCAAGTGCCCTCTTGCTGAGCCTTCTTCCCCAGCCCCCTGCCCTCCATTTGTGGACTCCTTAAAATAATTATTTTGTTTTTGTTTATTTATTTGAGGTAAGTCGCGAGAGAGGGCTGGAGAGATCACTTAATGGTTAAGGCACTTGCCTGTGAAGCATGCAGACCCAGCAGAGCTCAGTTCTCCAGGACCCACATAAGCAGATGCTGAATGTGCGCATGTGTCTGGAGTTTGTTTGCAGTGACTAGAGGCCCTGGTATACCCATTCTCTCCCTCTTTCAATTAAGTAAATAAATTAATATTTAAAAATAATTTTTAAAGGAAAAAAAGAGAGAAATAGAATATGAGTGTGCCCAGGCTTCCAACCACTGCAAGAAACTCCAGAACATGCGCCACCTTGTGCATCTGCTTATGTGGGTCCTGGAGAATTGAACCTAGGTCTTTTGGCTTTGCAAGCAAGTGTCTTAACTGCTAAGCCATCTCTCCAGCCCAATTTGTGGACTCAACTATCAGCAAAAATACTTTTACCTCAGAAGTAGAATTATGAACTGTGGAGAAAACCGAGGAGTGTGAAGAATATTTTTAAAATTACTGATAGCCTAGTAATAATTTATCTTAATTTTTGTCACTTACGAAATCTAAATATGAGCCAGGCATGGTGGTGCATGCCTTTAATCCCAACACTTGGGAGGCAGAGGTAGGAGGATCACTGTGAGTTGGAGGCCACCTGAGACTACTTAGTGAATTCCAGATCAGCCTGGGTAGAGAGTGAGACCCCTACCTGGAACCTTATCCCCCCCAAAAAAATTAAAATATAAAGATTTGTGTGAAATAAATGAGTAAATGATACCCAGGTTTGCCATGTTTACTGTTAAGTATGTCTATTACAATCGTTAAACTATCTCCTTTGTATCTAACTTTGAATATTTTAAACTTTTTGAGTTTTATGAATATTTTTGTAATTGAAAAGAATTCAAATAAAGGTCTATCTAAAATGTTATAGGAATTAATTAAATTTAATTAAAACAAAAGGAAACCATTGTTCTCTAGCATATTGCTTAATTTAGCCAACCTTCTATGTATCTATGAGCCACATCATTGAATTCAACCAACTTCAGGTAGAAGATACTGGACCAAAAAATTCTCTTTCTTGAATATCTTTTTTTTTTTTTTTCCCCAAGGTAGGGTCTCACTCTAGCTCAGGCTGACCTGAAATTCACTATGTAGTCTCAGGGTGGCCTCAAACTCATGGCGATCCTCCTACTTCTGCCTCCCGAGTGCTGGGATTAAAGGCGTGCGCCACCACGCCCGGCTTGAATATCTTTTACTGAATATTTTCTTTCTTGTTATTCCCTCAATAATATAGCACCTATTTATATTAGGTAGCATAAGTAATGTAAAATGAGACTTGTGTGTAAGTTATATAAAAGGCTTGAGCACTCACAGATTTTTTTTTTTTTTTATTAGTGAGTGTTCCTGAAATTGGTCTCCCACAGATCCTGAGGTACACCTGTATTTGTGTAGCTAGGATTTCAGACTCAGATCACTGCATTGGTGGGCTGGAGATATGGTTCAGCTGTTAAGGCACTTGCCTGCAAAGCCCAACGACCTGGGTTTGATTCCCCAGTATCCATATAAAGCCAGAGGCACAAAGTGGTGTATGTGTCTGGAGCTTGTTTAAAGTGGCTGGATGCCCCGGGGCGCCCATTCCCTCTCTCTCTCTCTCTGTCTCTCTCCTTTCTCAACTTGTAAATAAATTTTTCTTAAAAAAATCACTGCATTGGTGCCTTTCTATGTTTGTGTTTGCAGGTGAAAAAAGCCAAGATGCAGGAACCAGGAGAGCAAACTTTAAGGTGTGTAAAGTTGAATTTCTTCGTTATGACCTGCCTTAGTTTTTTTTTTTTTTTTTCACATGCTGATTAGTGTATAGGCATGCTTTGGGTTGACTGCCTTCTTTTTGGTTTTCACCCTTAGCCATTTTTAAATTATTTAGTTTAAGATTTCTCTTCAAAATAAGTTGCTTAAGCCCATAACTTAAGTTGATTAAGGGCAATATAGAAAGACCCTATCTTTAAAAACAATAACTCAGCCATGACCCTCTCTCAGAAAGCCAAAGCAAGCCTGGTCTGGTGGCACACACCTTTAATCCCAGCACTTGGGAGGCAGAGTTAGGGGGATCGCCATGAGTTTGAGGCTACCCTGAGACTACATAGTGAATTCTAGGTCAGCCTGAGCTAGAGTGAGACCCTACCTCCAGAAACCAAAAAATAAATAAATAACTCCCCCAAACCAAAACCCTGTCCAAAATTAAATACTCAACAAAATGTTTTGAGCTCATTTTGTATGTCAGGTTTCTATGGCTTTGAACTCTCGGCGATCCTCTGCCTCTTGAGTGCTGGGATTAAAGGCGTGTGCCACCACACCCAGCTCTATTTAGTTTTTAATTTTATTTTTGTCTCCTTTATAGTGTTGGTAAATTTTTTTCTTATCCCACTGAGGCATAGGGAATTCAGTGACTTGTCCAAGTCATAAATGTAGTCGTTGGGAGGGTAGAATGTGAGCTTGGCTGTCTAGCTCTAGAATCGACATGATTTTTTCTTGGATTAGTTGGCTGCTTTTTGGAGGTAGACTCTTACTCTGTAGTGCAGACTGCCCTTGAACACATGCCAATTTCCCTGTCTCAGCATTCCACATTCTAGAATTGGAGTGAGCCCACCATATGCAACTAGTATCTGTACTCTTAACCAGTGTGCTATTCTGTTAGAATAATGATAACTAGAGAATGGGAGTTAAAGGAAAAGAAAAATGGGAGACATAAAGGACTCAAGTTGGAGTGATTTCCATTCCAGAATTTCAGTGGCATACTCCCAACATTATAGTTTCTTAACATAATGACTTTTCTTCCCTGTTTACTTGACCTGCTTTTTAGAATTTTTTATAATTTTCCTGTTTTTTTTTAAATATTTTTATCTATTTATTTGAAAGCAGTGGAGAGAAAAAGAAGAGAGAATGGGTGTGCCAGGGCCTTTCACCATTGCAGATGAATTCTAGATGCATGCACCACTATGTGATCTGGCTTTATGTGGGTACTGGGGAATCAAACCCAGGTTGTTAGGCTTTGCAAGCAAGCTGCTTAACCCTTCATCCTCCTGTTTGTTTATTTTTAAGCTGGAGTGCTTGCCTAACACAGTGAAGACTTGGGTTAAGTAACTAACACTACAAATAAAAAACAAACAGGGCTGGAGAGATGGCTTAGCAGTTAAGGTGCTTGCCTCCAAAGCCTGAGAACTCATGTTTAAATCTGCAGGTCCCACGTAGCCAGATGTAGTAATGCAAGCATGCAGTGTCGCACATGCACACAAGGGGGTACACGTCTGGAGTTCATTCACAGCAATCTGAATATCCTGGTGTGGCCACTCTCTCTCTCTGCCTCCCTCTCTCTCTCTCAAAATAGAAAAAAAAAAAAAAATATATATATATATATATATATATATATATATATATATATATTGCCTAAACCTAGATACAATAACAAAAACAAACAAACAAAAATAACAGAAACAAATTATTCAAGCCGGGTGTGATGGTGCACACCTTTAATACCAGCACTCTGGAGGCAGAGGTAGGAGCACTGTGAGTTCGAGGCCATCCTGAGATGACATAGTGAATTCCAGGTCAGCCTGGGCTAGAGTGAGACCCTATCTCAAAAAAAGAAAAAAAAATTTTTTTTTTTTTTTGAAGTCTGTAGTCTCAGGCTGGTCTCAATACTCTCAACCAATTTTTCGGTCTCTGCCTCATAAGTTGCCTGGGATTAAAGGTATGAGCCACCACACCCTGCTGGTTTTTTTTGTTGTTGTTGTTGTTTTTGTTTTTTTTTGTTTTTTGTTTTTGTTTTTTTTTTTTTGTTTTGGTAGCAAGGTCTCCTCGACAGAGACAGAGAATTGGTGTGCCAGGGCCTCCATCCACTGCAGTTGAACTCCAGATGCGTGCACCCCCTTGTGTGCGTGTGCAGCCTTGCATGCTTGTGTCACTGCATCTGGCTCACGTGGGACCTGGAGAGTCAAACATGAGTCCTTAGGCTTCACAGGCTAGTGCCTTAACTGCTAAGCCATCTCTCCAGCCCTTGTTCGTTTTTTATTTATTTATTTGTTTGTTTTGAGGTAGGGTCTCACTCTATCCCAGGCTGACCTGGAGTTCACTATATTGTCTCAGGCTGGCCTCGAACTCACAGCACTCCTCCTATCCTCTGCCTCCCAAGTGCTTGGACTAAAGGTATGCACCACCGAACCTGGCCTTAAAATTTGTATTTATTTGTGCGTGTATGTATTCCTGTGTGTGAATGAGGCATGTATGGTGTACATGTGAAGGTGTGAGTGTCAGTCCTTGCTTTCCATCTTGTTTTGAGGCAAGGTCTTCTACTCACTGCTGTGTACACTAACATAGCTGTCCCCTGCCTGGCCCCCAGCTTTAGGATTCTCCTGTCTCTGCCTCCCTTCTTGCCTAGGCATGGGTTCTGGGGAATTTGAACTTTGGTTGGCAGGCTTGGGCAACATGCTTTACTCATTGATCCTCTTCCAGCACCCCCCCCCTGTACACACACACCTTTTTTTGTGAGATAGGTCTCTTGTAGCCCAGGCTGAACTCAAATTCATTATGTAGCTGAAGTTGACCTTGATGTCTTCCTGTGTCTTGCCTCCTGAGTGCTGAGCTACATCCCCAACCTCCCATTTGTTCTTGTTCTTCTTTTTTTTTTTTTTAATATTTTTATTTGCAAGCAGAGAGACAGATGAATGGGCATATTAGGGCCTCTAGCTGCTGCAAAGCAACTCCAGACACATGCACAACTTTGTGCATCTGCCTTTATGTGGCTACTGGGGAATCAAACCTGGGTCATCAGGCTTTGTAGGCATGAGCCTTAACCACTGAGCCATTTGTTCTTTTTTTTGTTTTGTTTTGTTTCCTTGAGGTAGGGTGTCACTCTAGCCCAGGCTGACCTAGGATTCACTGTGTAGTTTCAGACTGGCCTGGAACTTGTGGTAATCCTTCTGCCTCTGCCTCTGCCTCTGCCTCCCAGGTGCTGGGATTACAGATGTGCACCACCACGCCCAGCTCATTTATTCTTTTTGAAATACTTTTGCCCCTCCTCACTCTATAACCTTGCTGACCTGAAACTCATCTTGTATTCTAGCCTGGCCTCAAACTCAAAGCAGTATTCCTGCCTCTACCACCAGAGTACTAGCTTGAGCTACCACCTATAACTACAGGCATGAGCCTCAATAGCTAGCTTGAAATACTTGCAGATATTCATAATTTTAATGGCAGGCATATATATTAGGAATGATTTTATTTTGGGCTTTTTTTTTCCCCCGGAGGTAGGGCCTAACTCTAGCCCAAGCTGAACTGGAGTTCACTGTGTAGTCTCAGTCTGCCCTCAAACTGACAGCAATCCTACTACCTCTGCCTCCTGAGTGCTAGACATGTACCACCATGCCCAGCCTAGACATGTTTTTATTCTAGCTAGTGATTCTTACCAAAGAGCTCAAAATCAAATTCTTTACAGTATGAAAATGGAAAACCCAGTACTAATTTTAACTGTTGATCTTCCTTTTGTGGACTATATATATGTATGTACACACACACACATGATTATATTTATTTTAGAGAGAGAGTGGGCATGCCAGGACATCTTGACACTGCGGACAAAGTCCAGATGTATGTGCCACTTTGTACTTTATATGGGTACTGGGGAATTGAACTTTGGCCAGCAGCAGGCTTTACAAGCAAGTGCCTCTTGCTGAGCCTTCTTCCCAGCCCTGCCCTCCATTTGTGGACTCCTTAAAATATTATTTTGTTTTTGTTTATTTATTTGAGAGTAAGTAGCAGAGAGAGGGCTGGAGAGATCACTTAATGGTTAAGGCACTTGCCTGTGAAGCATGCAGACCCAAGCAGGCTCAGTTCTCCAGGACCCACATAAGCCAGATGCTGAATGTAGCGCATGTGTCTGGAGTTTGTTTGCAGTGACTAGAGGCCCTGGTATACCCATTCTCTCCCTCTTTCAAATAAGTAAATAAATTAAATATTTAAAAATAATTTTTAAAGGAAAAAAAGAGAGAAATAGAATATGAGTGTGCCAGGGCTTCCAACCACTGCAAAGAAACTCCAGACACATGCGCCACCTTGTGCATCTGGCTTATGTGGGTCCTGGAGAATTGAACCTAGGTCTTTTGGCTTTGCAAGCAAGTGTCTTAACTGCTAAGCCATCTCTCCAGCCCAATTTGTGGACTCAAACTATCAGCAAAAATACTTTTACCTCAGAAGTAGAAATATGAACTGTGGAGAAAACAGAGGAGTGTGAAGAATATTTTTAAAATTACTGATAGCCTAGTAATAATTTATCTTAATTTTTGTCACTTACGAAATCTAAATATGAGCCAGGCATGGTGGTGCATGCCTTTAATCCCAACACTTGGGAGGCAGAGGTAGGAGGATCACTGTGAGTTGGAGGCCACCCTGAGACTACTTAGTGAATTCCAGATCAGCCTGGGTAGAGAGTGAGACCCTACCTGGAACCTTATCCCCCCCCAAAAAAATTAAAATATAAAGATTTGTGTGAAATAAATGAGTAAATGATACCCAGGTTTGCCATGTTTACTGTTAAAGTATGTCTATTACAATGTAAAACTATCTCCTTTGTATCTAACTTTGAATATTTTAAACTTTTTGAGTTTTATGAATATTTTTGTAATTGAAAAGAATTCAAATAAAGGTCTATCTAAAATGTTATAGGAATTAATTAAATTTAATTAAAACAAAAGGAAACCATTGTTCTCTAGCATATTGCTTAATTTAGCCAACCTTCTATGTATCTATGAGCCACATCATTGAATTCAACCAACTTCAGGTAGAAGATACTGGACCAAAAAATTCTCTTTCTTGAATATCTTTTTTTTTTTTTTTCCCCAAGGTAGGGTCTCACTCTAGCTCAGGCTGACCTGAAATTCACTATGTAGTCTCAGGGTGGCCTCAAACTCATGGCGATCCTCCTACTTCTGCCTCCCGAGTGCTGGGATTAAAGGCGTGCGCCACCACGCCCGGCTTGAATATCTTTTACTGAATATTTTCTTTCTTGTTATTCCCTCAATAATATAGCACCTATTTATATTAGGTAGCATAAGTAATGTAAAATGAGACTTGTGTGTAAGTTATATAAAAGGCTTGAGCACTCACAGATTTTTTTTTTTTTTTTATTAGTGAGTGTTCCTGAAATTGGTCTCCCACAGATCCTGAGGTACACCTGTATTTGTGTAGCTAGGATTTCAGACTCAGATCACTGCATTGGTGGGCTGGAGATATGGTTCAGCTGTTAAGGCACTTGCCTGCAAAGCCCAACGACCTGGGTTTGATTCCCCAGTATCCATATAAAGCCAGAGGCACAAAGTGGTGTATGTGTCTGGAGCTTGTTTAAAGTGGCTGGATGCCCCGGGGCGCCCATTCCCTCTCTCTCTCTCTCTGTCTCTCTCCTTTCTCAACTTGTAAATAAATTTTTCTTAAAAAAATCACTGCATTGGTGCCTTTCTATGTTTGTGTTTGCAGGTGAAAAAAGCCAAGATGCAGGAACCAGGAGAGCAAACTTTAAGGTGTGTAAAGTTGAATTTCTTCGTTATGACCTGCCTTAGTTTTTTTTTTTTTTTTTCACATGCTGATTAGTGTATAGGCATGCTTTGGGTTGACTGCCTTCTTTTTGGTTTTCACCCTTAGCCATTTTTAAATTATTTAGTTTAAGATTTCTCTTCAAAATAAGTTGCTTAAGCCCATAACTTAAGTTGATTAAGGGCAATATAGAAAGACCCTATCTTTAAAAACAATAACTCAGCCATGACCCTCTCTCAGAAAGCCAAAGCAAGCCTGGTCTGGTGGCACACACCTTTAATCCCAGCACTTGGGAGGCAGAGTTAGGGGGATCGCCATGAGTTTGAGGCTACCCTGAGACTACATAGTGAATTCTAGGTCAGCCTGAGCTAGAGTGAGACCCTACCTCCAGAAACCAAAAAATAAATAAATAACTCCCCCAAACCAAAACCCTGTCCAAAATTAAATACTCAACAAAATGTTTTGAGCTCATTTTGTATGTCAGGTTTCTATGGCTTTGAACTCTCGGCGATCCTCTGCCTCTTGAGTGCTGGGATTAAAGGCGTGTGCCACCACACCCAGCTCTATTTAGTTTTTAATTTTATTTTTGTCTCCTTTATAGTGTTGGTAAATTTTTTTCTTATCCCACTGAGGCATAGGGAATTCAGTGACTTGTCCAAGTCATAAATGTAGTCGTTGGGAGGGTAGAATGTGAGCTTGGCTGTCTAGCTCTAGAATCGACATGATTTTTTCTTGGATTAGTTGGCTGCTTTTTGGAGGTAGACTCTTACTCTGTAGTGCAGACTGCCCTTGAACACATGCCAATTTCCCTGTCTCAGCATTCCACATTCTAGAATTGGAGTGAGCCCACCATATGCAACTAGTATCTGTACTCTTAACCAGTGTGCTATTCTGTTAGAATAATGATAACTAGAGAATGGGAGTTAAAGGAAAAGAAAAATGGGAGACATAAAGGACTCAAGTTGGAGTGATTTCCATTCCAGAATTTCAGTGGCATACTCCCAACATTATAGTTTCTTAACATAATGACTTTTCTTCCCTGTTTACTTGACCTGCTTTTTAGAATTTTTTATAATTTTCCTGTTTTTTTTTAAATATTTTTATCTATTTATTTGAAAGCAGTGGAGAGAAAAAGAAGAGAGAATGGGTGTGCCAGGGCCTTTCACCATTGCAGATGAATTCTAGATGCATGCACCACTATGTGATCTGGCTTTATGTGGGTACTGGGGAATCAAACCCAGGTTGTTAGGCTTTGCAAGCAAGCTGCTTAACCCTTCATCCTCCTGTTTGTTTATTTTTAAGCTGGAGTGCTTGCCTAACACAGTGAAGACTTGGGTTAAGTAACTAACACTACAAATAAAAAACAAACAGGGCTGGAGAGATGGCTTAGCAGTTAAGGTGCTTGCCTCCAAAGCCTGAGAACTCATGTTTAAATCTGCAGGTCCCACGTAGCCAGATGTAGTAATGCAAGCATGCAGTGTCGCACATGCACACAAGGGGGTACACGTCTGGAGTTCATTCACAGCAATCTGAATATCCTGGTGTGGCCACTCTCTCTCTCTGCCTCCCTCTCTCTCTCTCAAAATAGAAAAAAAAAAAAAAAAAAATATATATATATATATATATATATATATATATATATATATATTGCCTAAACCTAGATACAATAACAAAAACAAACAAACAAAAATAACAGAAACAAATTATTCAAGCCGGGTGTGATGGTGCACACCTTTAATACCAGCACTCTGGAGGCAGAGGTAGGAGCACTGTGAGTTCGAGGCCATCCTGAGATGACATAGTGAATTCCAGGTCAGCCTGGGCTAGAGTGAGACCCTATCTCAAAAAAAAAAAAAAAAATTTTTTTTTTTTTTTTGAAGTCTGTAGTCTCAGGCTGGTCTCAAACTCTCAACAATTTTTCTGTCTCTGCCTCATAAGTGCTGGGATTAAAGGTATGAGCCACCACACCCTGCTGGTTTTTTTTTGTTGTTGTTGTTGTTTTTGTTTTTTTTGTTTTTGTTTTTGTTTTTTTTTTTTTGTTTTGGTAGCAAGGTCTCTCAGACCAGGCTTGCCTCAAACTCACTATAGCTGAGGCAGACCTTGAACTTATGATCCTCTTGCCTCTCAAGTGTTATGATTATAGGAGTATACCAACCAAATCATCATCATCATGGGGGGTAGAGAAAAATACAGTGAATTGACCCATTTAATTATTTTATATATATATATATAGGTTTTTCGAGGTAGGTTCTCACTCTAGCCCAGGCTGACCTGAAATTCACTATGTAGTCTCGGTGGCCTCGAACTCATGGTGATCCTCCTACCTCTGCCTCCCGAGTGCTGGGATTAAAGGTGTGCGCCACCACGCCCGGCTTTCAATATATTTTTATTTTCTATTTTTTTGAAAGAGAAAGAGGCAGAAAGAGAGAGAGAGAATGGGTAGGCCAGGGCCTCAAGCCACTGCAAATGAACTTCAGACACATGTTCCATCTTGTGCATCTGGCTTACATGGGTCCTGGGGAATTGAACCGAGGTCCTTTGGCTTTGCAGGCAAACCCCTTAACCATTAACCCATCTCTCCAGCCTGAATTGACCCATTTTAAAGGTTCCAACCCCTACTTGGAACATTTGTAAGCCTATATAATTTTATTTATTTATTTTAGTTTTTTGAGGTAGAGTCTTGTACTAGCCAAGGCAGACCTGGAATTCAGATTCACTTTGTAGTCTCAGGCTGTCCTTGAACACACTGCAGTCCTTCTACCTCTGCCTCTCCTGAGTGTTGGAATTAAGGTTGTGCACCATTGCGCCCAGCCTTTTTCCTTTTTTTTTTTTTTTTCTTTTTTTTTCTCGAGGTAGGGTCTCACTCTAGCCCAGGCTGACCTGGAATTCACTATGGAGTCTCAGGGTGGCCTCGAACTCACGGCGATCCTCCTACCTCTGCCTCCCGAGTGCGGGGATTAAAGGCATGCGCCACCACGCCCGGCTCAGCCTTTTTCTTTTAAAGATTTATTTTTATTAATTTATTAGAGAGAGAGTAAGAAATGGGAGCATCAGGACTTCCAGCCACTGCAAACCAACTCCACAGATGCAGGCACCACCATGTGCATCTGGCTTACATGGGACTTGGAGAATCGAACCTGGATCCTTAAACTTCACAGGCATGTGCCTTAACTGCTAAGCTATCTCTCCAGCCCTTGTTTTGTTTTTTTAACTATTGACAACTTCCATGACTATAAACAATATACCATGATCATAATCCCCTCTTACCACCCTTCCTTTTCCCCCTTGCAATCCTTCTTTCACTGAATCCTTTCTTCTTTCCAATTATTCTGTCTTCTATTCTGTTTTTATTTATTTATTTATTTATTTATTTATTTATTTGGTTATTTGACAGAGAAAAGGGGGCAGAGAGGGAAGGAGGAAGGGAGGGAGGGAGGGAGGGAAAATGGGCACGCCAGGGCCTCCAGCCATTGCAAACGAACTCCAGATGCGTGCGCCCCCTTGTGCATTTGGCTAATGTGGGTCCTGGGGAATCGAACCTGGGTCCTTTGGCTTTGCCGGCAAGCACCTTAACTGCATAGCCATCCCTCCAACCCATCTCTCCTATTTTGATGCCATCGTTCCCCTCCCCCCTTTTTTTCCTATTATGCAGGTCTTGTGTAGGTAGTGTCAGCCACTGTGAGACATGAATATCAAGGCCCCATTTTGTCTGGATGACAGCATTGTGAGCAGTCCTTCTCTTCCTTTGGCTTCCACATTTTTTTTCCCCATCTCTTCCACAATGGTCCTTGAACCTTGGAGGGTGTGATAGAGATGACTCGCTTAGTTCTGATAGTCCACTGTCACTTCTCAGCACTATGGTGTGTTTTGAGTCACCCCAGTTGTCACTGCCTTCTGAAAAGAGAAGCTTGTCTAACCAGAAGTGAGCACTAATATATTGGCATATAGCTCATGCTTAGATGATCCTAAGACAATACAACTCTGTCTACCTGAGTTCCCTTGAATGCTCCCCAAGGCCTACAAGTGCATAAGAAGGAGAGCCCTAAAGGTGACCAGATTGCTGTGTGCTCATTTCTCATTAGCTCTTTACTTTCTCTCCAACATTCTCTTCCAAGACTATCTTCCTGCACTCCATCAACACACTTCTGGGGTCCTTTAGAATAGTTTTCCTCTCGAGCCAGGCATGGTGGCGCACGCCTTTAATCCCAGCACTCAGAAGGCAGAAGTAGTAGGATCACCATGAGTTCAAGGCCACCCTGAGACTACATAGTGAGTTCCAGTTCAGCCTGGACTAGAGCGAGACCCTACCTTAAAAAACCAAAAAAAAAAAAAAAAAAAAAAGAATAGTTTCCTCTCTGGGAGAGACTCTCTAATAACTGCCACAACTTCATGCCCTATTCATCAGGAAATAGTTAACAATCTGACATCATCATCCCTTGTCCTCTAACAGCAGTTAGAGTATCTTCTCATGAGAGGGGGAAATGAAGGGGGGTGTGTGGGGGGGGGGTAGAGTTAGGGTGACTGGACTTCTGAAGGTATAAAAAGGGCAGGAAAGTTTTTCTTCTCTTGCCTAGTTCCAAAGAACTGTTTTTCCACAGTCAGGACCCTTCCTGGGAGAGAGGTCTTTCATAGGATTTAAACACTATGGTTGATCAAGTTCAGTCCCCAGAGCTAATCTCTTCCTGAGACAGCCCCTAGCTTTAACCAAAGGCACGCTACCCTTTTATAAATACCTTTGCTAGGGGAGGGCAGGCTCTCTGATCATCTGATCACTTAGTAACTTCCAGCTGTGGGTGAGTTTTTCCCTAGGCTGATAGGGGCTTGGCCTAGGTCCTAGCCCAGGCCCAGTTGGGAGGGGCCCCCTAGCCCTTACTCTGCACATGGGTTCTTTATCTCCTCCAACTCCCTACATGGCAGGAGCATCTAGAACTTTCTTTTCTGTTTTTTTCCCACACTTTTTCCCCCCATATCCCTATCTGGTCACATGGACTCCTGAGGTACATGTGGCCCACATGGGCTTTTGGACTGCACGTGGTGTACTTCTCTTCTCCCCAGTTCATCTCCCCTTACCTCTCAGCCTTCCCCTTTTACACTCCTTTGTAAAATCTGAATAAAATTTGGTATTTTTAAAAATAAAATATATATAGGCATAAAGATAAGTGTCTAGAGGGCAGTTTGGTGGGCATAATATGTGCATTTAGCCAGACACCAGTAGTTACTACTCCTCTAGGGCTTATGACCTCCCTGTAGCAGTAGGCTTTTGACTAGGTTTTCAGTACCGAACATGTCGTCTTTCCAATAAAGCAGGCCTCTAGTCCAATCAGAAAGCAGTTTGTTTCCCCCATAATAGATATGCCACTATAGGACCAGTTGGCACATTTGGCCTGGTTGGCCAGCCATAAGGCTTGTAGGGTTCACTACTGTTTAACACTGTTGATGACTTCGCTCTCCCAAAAGCCTGGATAGCGCTTTCCAACATTCTGACAGCTTAGTCAACAGGGAAGAGACTTCGAGCTAAGCTCTAGCTTGATTTCTCAGTGACCGGCAGCCCAAGCATGTGAAGTCTTTAGCAATAGGGTTATACCATCTAGTTATGGTGGGCAACCAATAGCATTGACGATAACCTGTAATATTTTGAGGGCATTAGAGGCCTCCCCTGGCCAACAACTCACTGGAAGATATCTCACCCCTGGCACTGAAAGCCTATATAATTTTTTAAAACTTCTCAAGTGATTAAGACTTGCAGCTGAGGGGCTGGGAAGATGGCTTACTGTTTAAAGGTGCTTGCTCTCAAAGTCTGTCTGCCCAGGTTCATTTCCCCTAGTCACCCACAAAAAGCTGAATGGAGCTGGACATGGTGGCGCACGCCTTTAATCCCAGCACTTGGGAGGCAGAGGTAGGAGGATCGTCATGAGTTGAGGCCACCCTGAGACTACATTGTGAATTCCAGGTCAGCCTGGGCTAGAGTGAGACCCTACCTTGAAAAACATGGGGGAAAAAAAAAAAAAAAGGATGGGCATTCAATTACAGTGGCAAGAGATCCTGGCACACCCATACACACACAAACGAATAAATAGATAAAATAAAGACTTGTGGCTTTTGAAGAACTAGGCATCTATCTTCTCACACTTTTATTTTTTTAAAATAATTTTTTAAAAATTTGAGACAGAGAAAGAAAGAAAAAGAAAGAAAGAAAGAAAGAAAGAAAGAAAGAAAGAAAGAAAGAAAGAAAGAAAAAGAGAGAATGGGCTCACCAGGGATTCTAGCCACTACAAATGAACTCCAAACACATGTGCCACCTTGTGCATCTGGCTTATGTGGGACCTGGGCAATCAAAGTTGGGTCCTTAGGCTTCGCAGGCAGGCGCCTTAACTGCTAAGCCATCTCTCCAGCTCTTCTCACACTTTTAACCAAAGTGGCACCCAGCACACGAAAAGATATGTACTGTATACTTAAAAATTACTAAAACAATACACTTTAAATATTTTTGTCATAAAGAATAAGTTTTGCTGGAGAGATGGCTTAGCAGCTAAGGTACTCACCCATAAAGCCTAAGGATCCATGTTCAACTCCCCAGCTCCCATGTAAGACCGACACACAAAGGTGAGGCAAGTACAAGATCTCACATGCCACTAGGTGGTACAAGTGTCTGGAATTTGATTTCAGTGGCTGAGGGAGGCCCTGGCACACCAATTCTCTCTGCCTCTCTAAAAATAAAAAATAAAAATAAAACACTTTTTAAAAAAGTTAAGTATACAGGGTTGGAGAGATGGCTTGGTGGTTAAGGTGCTTGCCTGCGAAGCCTAACGACCCAGGTACAACTCTCTAGAACCCACATAAGCCAGATGTGCAACGTGTTACATGCGACTGGAGTTCATTTGCAGTGATTAGACGCCTGGTGTGCCCATTCTCTCCCTCCCTCCATCCATCCCTCCCTCTAGTAAATAAATAAAAATAATTTTTTTAAAAAAAATTTAAGGGCTGGGATATGGATTAGCAGTTAAAGCACTTGCCTGCACAGCCTAAAGACTCATGTTCACCTCACCAGGTTGCACATAAGCCAGACACACAAGGTGACACAGAGCACAAGATTGCACCTGTGCCCAAGATGGCACATGCGTCTGGAGTTTGATTACAGTGGCTGGAGAACCTGGTACACCATTTCTCTCTCTGTGATTTTTTTTTTGTTTTTGTTTTTAAAGAGAGGATTTAAAAATTTAAGTGAAAAATAAGTATATGGGGTGACAAATTTGTTAATTAGCTTGATTTACAACTTTACAATGGAAACCTCCCATAACATTACATTATGCTTCATACATGCATACATAACAATTGACAGCACTGTTTTAGATGTTTGGAATTTTTCTTTATTATATGGTCTTAGAGAAAATTTTGACTTGCTGATGACTTAGCTAGAGATTCTGCATGATTTAAAAATTTATAGGGGTGTAAGGAGTTAAGAAAGAGCAGTAGAACACTGAAGATGTTAGCCCTGGCCCTCCCTATTTCAATCCAGTTGCTAAAATCCAAGAATAAGCAAATCATCAGGATTTACTTCTTACTGATACAGCCTAGAGGAAATTTAGTTTGATCTCATCATTTTTAGCATTGCAATGACTTAGTCAGGGGCTGATGTATTCATTTTGGTTCTTCTAGTCAAACAGGCAACCCGGATGTCATTGACCAGAAACCTGAAACATCAAACCTTGCTTCAAACCTTAGCATGTCAGAGGAAAGTAAGTACCATATTTTATGCATGATGGAAGTGATAACCCTATACCCAGGTGATGCTGCTCTTAAATAACTGGGCTTCCCTGATAAGCCTGGGTTGCTCCAGAATATCCAAAAGGTTGTTCTCTCCTTGTTCATAGTTACATTCTCTAATAAACTGATTGACTGAGGAACAGTCTCATGATATCTGCTTACTCAAGGAATCATACTCAGCGATTTTATTTTTGTTTGGGAGTTGGAAGTTTTGAAAGTAATAGTACCTTACTAAAAATCAGAAAAGTTTTCAAGTCAGCACCTGACTGCTGCACTGTAGGACTTCATTTTATTTTTAGTTGTTTGGTGTCACCCTCCCACCCACCAATAAAACCAAGTACTCTTATCAGTCTTGGCCAAGAAAGAAAAGCAATCACCTGGGCTGGAGAGATGGCTTAGAAGTTAAGGTGCTTGCCTGCAAAGCCAAAGGACCCAGGTTTAATTCCTCAGGACCCACAGAAGCCAGATACACAAGGTGGTGCATGCGTCTGGAGTTCATTTGCAGTGGCTAAAGTCCCTGGTGTGCTCATTCTTTCTTTTTCGCTCTCCCCCCTCTGTCAAATAAATAAATAAAATAAAAATATTTTTAAGGGCTGGAGAGATGGCTTTGTGGTTAAAGTGCATGCCTGCAAAGGCTAAGGACCCAGGTTCGATTCCCCAGCTCCCACGTAAGCCAGTTACACATGAAGGCACATGTGTCTGGAGTTCATTTGCAGTGGCTAGGGGCCCTGGTGCACCCATTCTCATTCTCTCTCTCTCTCTCTCAAATAAATAAATAAAATATTGTACATATATGTGTCTGTGTGTGTATATATATATGTATATGTGTAGTTTATTATTTTTTTATTTATTTGAGAGTGACAGAAAAAGAGACAGAAAGAGAGAGAATGGGGTGCTCCAGGGCCTCAAGTCACTGCATACGAACTCCAGACGTGTG